>JAWRVZ010000026.1:0-640000 GCA_037043235.1 Rhodeus uyekii | reverse complement strand
ATTCATTTGCACAACAGAAATGCTTGCAATTCTCAACCACTTTATTTGATGGAAGTAGACCTAAAAGGAATGATGTGATCAGCACTTTTCAACTGTGGAATCATTGTAATCTGAAATATTTTTATAGTTATTTTGTAATCTCACATTCCTTAGAGAAAATGTTTTAGAATGCTTGCACTGAATGTGCAGCCACTGAAAAGTAAAGCCACTCTGAAATGCGCTTGGAGTCTTCAGGTGGGCAAAATGACCTTGCAAAGGAAATGGTAATCTGTCCTGCGAAAAAAAACACATTCTATGTAACCGGATGTAGTGAAGGGGAATCTGAGGTATGCCTGCCTCCCCCGCCCCTTCCCTACGCTGTTTCTGTCATCTCGTCACATCTTCTCTCGCGCACCGCGTCTGGTCCTTCACCTTACCTGGCTGCTCATAAAACCATTCCCTCACGCTCAACTACGCGTCCAGTAACCCAGAGCCGCTGCCGTAACGATGCCAGGTACCGAATAACGTCGAGAAGAAAGAAAATATCTTTTAACCATTGCGCGCGTTTCCACCTCGACAAAGTCACGCTCCGATACGCACGACCACACGCGCCCACGGGAGAGAGCAGTTCACGCGCGGCAGATGCTTCCCCGTCCTCGCTGAGATGATGGCTCTGTGGACGCTCTTCTGCATCCTCGCCATTGTGAAAAGTAAGTTATGTGGTCAAAGCGAGGGAAGCGCATCTCTATGGCTTTTAATCCCGAAACTAGTCGTAGGTTTGCCGCGCGAGCACATTCGTGTATGTGATATTGCCATAGATGAAGGGATGTATGGAAGCGAACCGTAGCTTGTTTGGAGATGGAGAGATGCTGGGCGGTGGACTGTGAGTCTATACAAACAGTGTGTTAATATTTCATTTGTGACCTGAATGTTTACGGTCATATTATGTCCATATTTTCCAGGCGTCCTGTAAGTTGCACTGTAGCGCATTAATACAGAATCACGGCGGCGGCGTGTTGGGCTGTTTCTCATTGTGCGCAGAAGTGCTGAGCAGCGGTTATGACACTCTATGCCTAAATGATAATACACATCATTATTGCAATGAGCCGCATCCGTCACAACTGCTGAAATGCGATTTTAGAGGCTCTCTGGGGTCGCCTCTTGACGAAGATAACATTTAATTTGTGTTTATTACTCAGCGGTGGCTCGCATGAATGGATTGAATAGTTGCAAAGCTTGTGTTCATTTCAGATGTTCATGTAGCGAGGTTGCAGAAACGGCTTGAAGTGTGCTTGGAGAAACATAAGGGTCTTTAACCTCCATATGCATGCATTATTAAATCGCTACGGAAAAGGAAAAAATATAACGATTTGCACCCAGATGTTGCACATCTGTCATCAACATGAATTTAGGGTTGCATTGTAATTTAAGTAAATGGCAATTTGTTGGTAAACAAAAAATAGGCATGTAGTATGAATAATATAACATACTTTCACACATAACTTGTGTCTTTAATACTAATCCATAGCTGTCGCTCTATTTTCGTATAATGAAAAAATCATTAGACATTACACTTTCTCATGAACACTTTAGTCTGTGAGTCCAGTATAGTAAAATATGTATTTTAGACTACGGGAAGTAAACTAAAACAAATAGGAGATGTGTCAAATAATGCCTGAAGAGGATCCCATTCTATTCAAAATTATTATTATTCAAAAAAAATTTTTTTTTACCTGTCTGGATCTCCTGGAACCAGAAAAGGTTTTTAGAGGAGTTTGTTGCTTTAATACTTTTGTTAGCCATGTTGGTTTTATGTGTTAAATATGAAAACACAATTATGAATAGGACAGTCGAATTATATAAAAAAAAATCAAAGTTAATGCTGAAGTATCTCTCTAAAATGTACTTTAAAAGTCAGCTGATGATCTTTAATCACCATTTGTTTAATGTAGTCTGTTTGATTTAGTCCTTTTAAATAATATATTTTATTTAAAACCAGATAAAGTAGATGTTGCTACATTTCATATGAGAGAACATTTAATGATGTAATTGTTGCAATTCTCCTGTTAGAAACATATTGATTGAACATGAATTTTAATTGAACAACCATAGTGTGGATAAAAAAAATGGATGCTCACACACATTGTGGGCTAGTGAAAATTGGTTTAGGTCATCCTTTTTAAGTGTCAGACCCCAGAAGGCTAATTCAGTTAATTAACTCTGACTACAAGCAAATGAGTAAAAGAACAAGTGACCGTCAGATGTTTGGTGAAGGGGTTTGCTAGGGTCAGAAAGAGGAGGCTCCTCGCTCCACCATCCTGAATCTATCAATAACCCTCTTTTCCTGTCTGAGCTCATGGTAAAAGCATGTTACCATTCTCTTATACAGCAACACAAGGATAGATGTAGTACTACTACATCAGTGTGTATTAGACTCAGTACTCACGCAATAACCCACCCAGTCATATTAGATAATCATTAATGGAAAAGAACTGAAAAGGTTGTTATGGTGATGAACAGACATGCATCCAGTGTGTGAATGATTAAGGTTATGTAATACACGCATAAGGACTATAGCAATGGTCTGTGGCCTGCTCTCTCATTAAGTGGCATCAAGTCAGAAGCACTGACCTGTATTTAATGTTGAGCTTTTGTGCAGCTAAAATGCAACACTCTATACTTCTGAAATCATCTTTTATGGCATTTTATTTACAAAAACTGATACGATAAAAAGTGTTTTTGCTGACTAATAAACTTGAATTTCTCCGTCCAGGTAACAGAGAACGAGAAAAATATTTTTTTTTCCTCCGTTCTGTTTCTCTATTCCACCAAAACTTTGACACTTCAAAAAGTTTATAAAGACATTGTAAAAGTAATCCATATGAATAGAGGGATTTAATACATTGTTTAGTCTGTATAGGAAAAAAGTCTAAATGAAATCTCTCTCTCTTTCTCTCTCTCTTCAAATGCTATTTTAAATATATATTGCATATGAAGCTAAGTTTTTTGCCGCAAATGGCAAAATATTGTTTTTCTTTTTTACGGCAAAATGTGCTATACAGGCACTGGAAGGCACGGTATTCATGGGCACCCACCCAGCCAAATTATATGGTGAATCAATACTATTTCCTCTCACCTCGTCCATTCTGCCCACGCATTAACTGTAATTAATGTCAGCAACTCTTTCCTGGCTCTGCTTTGCTGAATGTTCTGCTGTTCGGCCTCTCTTTATCAAGGAGGAGCAGATTTGGCAGTGATTTGGACTAAATACAACCGCAGCCTTGAGGGAGCTGTAAAAACAGACAAAGCCAGTTGTGGAGTGACTTATAGCCCACCTTTATCTACCAGCTGATCAATGGTGGAGACTCAGAGGGTCAAGCCCTCTCCACCTCCTGCATTATAGCTCTGCTACAAACTAACACCCAGGAATCATACTTTTAAAACATACCACATAAGCCAAAGATGTGATGGATGGATGGATGGATGTTTTCAAACAGAGCACACTGACTTTGTTGAGAGAGGAAAAAATCAAAGAGACAGTGATGCTGGAAGCGGATAGTAGAACAGGAGGCAGACTTTGACATGGAAGAGTCAAGAATAGGCCAAGAATCAGTCAACAGCGTTTGGTGTGTTTCTTCAAGAATAAAACAGATCTCAAACCTACAGGCTTGCATACTAATCAAATTACATGGACGCAAACTTGCCCATGGATGGTATCACTGTCTTTCCCATTTGCAGACACGCATAAAGAGATGCATATTTTGAGGGGTCAATAAAGAGCACTGAGTGTAGGTGCGGATGGAAGGTTCACCTCCTGCTCTATTTTTAGCGTTTATTATTCACACCTCGGCACACACACACTCCTCCTCACAGAGTCTGTGTCTCTCCCTTACTTTTGGTTAAACACAGTGCCTCTCAAAGGACTTTCAAGGACGTTCTGTCCAACCTTCTTTTAGTACACATGCAAACCCCACCTCTGAGAGTGTTTATACCCTTAACATTTCTCTATTTAGCTCAGATATATTGTTCATGCCCCCCCCCCCCAAAAAAAAAACTCTAGAAAGAACCCTCAAAAAAAGACTTGGGACCACTTCAATAGTTTTGTTGTGCTTTTTGCATTATTTTATTCATTGTAATGGCATGTAAAAGATTTTTATGTTTTACTGGAGAAAGTCATGCAGGTCAAGTAAGCAAGCGTAAGTACCGTAAATTATTATATTATTTGATAAATCTGTTCAAAAGGGGTCTATGACAGGTTTTTTTTTTCCTCAAAGAAATCAATGCCTTTATTCAGCATTAAGCTGAGGCATTAAACTGTTTTTCCTTTTTTTTAAATGGCGTTTATAATGTTACAAAAACATTCTTTTTTCAATAAATGGTGTTCTTTTTAATTCTATTTCCATTTTGCTGTTTCAAGTAGATTGTGGCTCATATGTGCATATAACATGTTTGTGTTGCACTCTTGTTGTCATGCTCTTTGTCAGTCATGCTGGCTCAACAATTTTAGCCCATCTAGATAAAATAATGATCTGGTTTGCTCTCATGTCTCTGATCCACAGCCCATTTCAGCAGCCAACAAATGATACTGAGATTTTCTGACTGTACACAGATATCAAACCAGCATGCATGTCTCACATTTTTATCTTCGGCAGCAGTTTGGAAAATCTATCGTAAAACCTTATGAACCAGAGGTCTTCAACCTTTTCACCCATAGAGAGAGAGAGAGTTGCATTTTAAAATCTGGCTTATGATAACCGTGTTATTATTAATTTTCTTTTATTATTTAACAATAAAATTATTAAAATTATTATTCAATTAGTAACATTGAGCATGGTATACTGTTCTGTTCATGTGTACATTGCATGTAGCTTAATTTTAGCACTTAGCTTTGGTCGATGTTAATGTAATACTGAATTTTTTGTTTTACACATCTTTTTATTTTCATGATTAAGAAAGTAACATTAATTGCCAGATGTGCCAAAAGAGGTAAATGTTATGATTCATCAAAGACCTTATGAATATTCATTTAATGTTACCTTATTTATTCTGCATTGACCTTCTGTTGTTTTCATCAGACAAATGACATGCTCAGATTATTTGCACAGAAAGCTGGAATATGAAAATTCATTTTTTAGCTTTGTTTTTTATGAGGAACAACTAAAATATGAGATCTTATATTTATGCTGCATGATGTAACTGCAAATCTATAAGAAATTCACTGTTTAATGAATTCATTAAATTCACTGTTTAATGTGTAAAAACAAAGTAAACATTATTTGCAGCTAAAATAATGATGCATGATATGCATTATTAACCCTCATCTTCTCCTCTCAACTTATAATAAGTCCTTTCCTCGCGGGTCAAAATGACCCAAAGTCTTAAAATTATACTTTTTTCCTGTTTGGTCCAGAGAGCTTATATAATATATCATTATTTTCATTAAATTACTCATATAAAAAAAAATATTTGATGTACTTTTAAATGACTAGATTTTATCAATAAATAATAGAATTTAACATTCACATTCCTCAAATTTTTAAACTTAAATTCAAAATAACTCTCGAATGCATGCATAACCCAGTTCAAATCATTACATAAATCAATATACTCTTACATTGGATCAATTTGGGTGTCTCTGCTGACCTCTTGTGGAAAAGAAATATTATAACATGATATTTCATAAGTCTTGCCACTAGATGGCTGTATAGCTCCATATGGAGTAAATTAGCTGTTCCGCTGGGTCCTAAAGCTAGGTCTTGATTAAGCATGATTTAAAATATACATGTAGACTAAAATAAACTTTTTGGTCATCTTTAAGCATTTTCAGTTTTAATTTTAAGAATTTGCTAGGTTGACTATGCATTCCTCGCTCACCATTAATTCGTAAGCGGGTTAAACGGGTTGACCCGCAAGGGAAGAATTTGTTACTTTTTATATTACAACCACATAAACTTCAAATCCATTCAATTACTTTGTGTGTTTGTGTATTCGTGGTTCAAGAGCGAAAAAAGTCCTAAGGTTTTGGACCACTCCGATGAACACTCATTTAAAAAAAAAATTTAAACAATGAGTTATGGGTCAAAATGACCCGAGGGACGGATGAGGGAAAGCAAAGGCTCACAGCTAAACAAAAAAACTTCAATCGAAATTCAAAGCTTCTAAAATTAATTATTTTGTGATTATCAACACTTTTTAATAATAACTACATTTCATGAAATATTCAAACAAAACACTAAGACCGCTGGGCATGGATGGCCAGGTGTATTAATTTCTGATGAGATGCCTTTTTTAATCCAGATGTGCCCATGTGTTGCCAAGCCAATGTTCCTTTTCGACGAACACTAACAAGCTCAGACAAGCCATTTCAAATCAGCAAGACATAAACCTGCCAACACAAGCTGGACTAATTGTAAACACTCAATTTTCAGAACCAGTTTATATCTATGGAGCAGATATTGTGATGTTACAGAAGGAAGACAGTTCCAAAAACAGCAGACAATGTATGAAGGGAAGCATAACAATAAAACAGGTTCAGAGTGCTATTGATTCTTTTTTACAGCCCATTTAAAGAGGGCACTGCATACGTTCAAAGAAGAATAAGAGTGCTGTTGAATTGCTTAAAGGCCAATCTTGTGCTCCAAGACGTTTCAGCCTTTAGAATAAATATGATCAAATATTTAGATATAAATGCTTTGATTAAATCATTACAGGAATCAATGTTTCATGCATCTTTCAGCAATGCTAGTGTAATGTAATTTTGCACAGAATGAAAGAACAATCTGCAAATGTAATGATTTTTATTACATTATATTATATAAAATTTCATATTCTGATATAACATTATAATTTTGAGGAGTAATTTCCAATTTCACTGTTAAATGAAAGAGTGACACTAAAATTATATTCTGAGAGGTAGGATTTGGGGACATATTGTCAAGCAAGATTATCCTGTAAAGAAGACAATGTCAGCCAAATGAGCTTATGAAGCCAACTCCTCTTTCGTGTCCTTGTAGAATGGATGCGGTATGTGTGATGCAATGCGATGTGAGGTAACACAATAGCTTTCTATGGCCAGCAATTTGTTTTGGAAGCTTTCACCGTTATGAGTGTATACTTTAGATGCCCAGATCAATACCATCAGCTCTATGTATCTGTCTAAAACACATCGTCCTTTACCTCCTGAATTGACATTTCTCTTTCCTCTCTCCAAAGGCATGTACTGCAGAAACGCAGTGAATAAATCTAGCACAAATATGTATGTAATAACCTGAATGGAGAGACTTATCTTGTGCAGTGGATGTTTATCAGCTATTCACAGCTGAATGTACAGCATGCACACCACATGCTTTTTTTGTATGCTGCCACTGGAATATAATCTCTGACATCTAATGGTATATAGTATCTGACATATTTAGATATATAATTTATTTATTTATTGTCATTCATTTATTCATTAAGATATATATATAAAATGTGCATGTGTGAATGAGCATATGATATATGTATATGTGAACTAACCTATATAAAAGTTTGTGGTTTGATAAGACTGCCATTAAAGAGATAGTTCACCACCATGTTTTTCCAAACCTGTATGTCTTTCTTTTTTGGAACACAAAAGACGATAATTTGAAGAATGCTGGCAACAGCTTTGTTTCGATAATGTTTGGTTGTCAAAATTCTTCAAAATAGTTTTTTTTTTTATTCTGCAGAAAAAGGAAAGTCATACTAGTCTAGAATAACATGAGGGTAATTTTTGTGTGGTTCATCTCTTTAATGAATACACATATTTATCCATTTATATTTAGGGAAGAAGGAACTGTATACATTTTGTTGTGATAATTTAAATTGAGGAATTTCTAACAAAAAATTTGTAAAATCTTAAATTCATCTTAAAAGTAATACATTGTTGGTAAATGCTAACATGATTGACAGACCATAAGTGCATTGATGAATGAGAGTGTAGTTTGTAGTCACCATACAAGATTTATATAATACTAAAACGTAAATCTAAAATTATTTAATTAATATATAAAAGCATTATTATTAATATATAAAAACATTATTTCATGGAAGCTCAAATTCTCATAAGTCTATGATATATATATATATATATATATATATATATATATATATATATATATATATATATATATATAGCTATATAGCATTATATACACATGGCACAAATATATAGCAAAAGAGAGAAAATATTAAATGTGTCACAATTGCCCCTGGTCTCCCCTACAATCTTTTAATGAGAGTAGACACACACACAAGCGAAAGCACAAGGAAACATTATACGCACTTATAGAGAGCTGAAGAAGACAGCATCCCACTGCTTGGCTTTATATAGCACAGCAAACACGCAGAGAAACTGAGAGAGAGGATCAAAGAGGAAGAGAAAACATGCTGATTTATTAAAATACCTTCTGCCTCAACACAACCCCACACAACATTGTCTTAAAAAGGAGAGAGGGGAAAGGATGGATGACTGAGAGAGAAAAGAATGGTGGATTGAGGGGAATGGAAAGGAGGATAGTCATTATGGCATTTGCTGAACAGTCCTTTCAAAACCAGAAGAGTGGATCCTCTTTTTGCTGTTGTAATACCTTTCAGTTTTCTGGGAAGACTTAATGCTTAATGATGGGTCAAGGATGCTGGAAATGCTCCTATTCAGATGCAGTTGCGTGGTGTTCACATCTTAATTCATGCTCAGTGGGGTACAGCTCTGGGCTTGGCGGAGGCCAGTCAGGCCACACCAGCTGAAATAGTGAAGTCAGATTACATAGAAAAGCGGTGTCGACATATTTTGGCCAATATGTGCAAAACTTGACGCTGGAAGGCCATCTTTTGCCATTTAACACTACAGTTCAAAAGTTTGGGGTTAGTAGAATTTAGTTTTGTTTTTAGGTTTTTGAAAGTCTCTTATGTTCACCAAGACATTCTTTTGATTAAAAAAAAACACAGTAAAAACAGTAATAATGTGAAATATTATTGCAATTGAAAATGTATGTTTTTTTATTTTAATATATTTTGAAAAATAAATGTAATTCTGTTAGCTGAATTTTCAGCAGCCGTCACTCCAGTCTTGAGTGTCACATGCTCCTTAAAAAAATCTAACTAATATCCTGAATTGGTGTTCATGAAACATTTGTTAAATCAAGGAATAAATTGTAGGCCACCTTTAACCTTCAGTAATTATACTACAATTCATTAAATACATTGGCATTTACCAGTTATTATGTGACATGAAGAATCTTTTTTTTTTTAGAAAAGAGAAATGAGTGTGCAGTCAGAAATTTCAAGTTAGAGTTGGAAGAAAGACAATTAATCTGTTGGGTGAAGGAAGCCGAATAGAAGAGCCGAAAGTAGATGCAGAGTATAAGGTTTTAAAATCAGATCACAATTAAAATTCATTTAAAGTGTTACAACATAGACAGACAAATTGTTTTACAATGTGGTTAAATGTTATTCATATTCAGTTTTTTTTGCTAGCCTATATGTTCTTGCACGTGTTATAGTCACATTTATTTTATATAGCACACATACAAATTCTGATTTCTGAATATTCTGATATTTTGAGTTCTGAATATATTACATTAATTTTGAATGTTGCACATGGCTTTGAACTTGCGGATTTTACTCATATAGCGATATGTTTCTGGATTTGTTAAATATGTTGTTGAAGATGTTTGTTTCAAAATATGTGCTAATAAACATGTTCATCATTTTTTATTAATTTGATAAATCAGGGATGGCTCACTTTACCTGAAAATACATTTTTCTGGAGTGCATGATCTCAAAATGCTTATTGGTATATACTGTACGCTTCAAATAACACATTATATAAACTGAAATATAGCTGTACCTGTTAGCGATGCTGAGCTTGTGTGATGCGGAGCACGTAAGCGCAAAGAAGCAGGACTGAAACCACTCACTTTAATCAAAAAACCGAGAAAACAAACACTTTAAATACAGAACTCAAAAGCAGCACACATGTGCGAAACTGGAGAAACCACGGAACAGAGAACATCCACACACGGAGATACAACGATGACATCAAACAGTGACAACGATCGACAAAGACAAGGGAACACGAGAGGGCTTATATAACAAACACGGGAAGGGGACTAGCTGACAAGACTTAGGCAGTGATTAGACAGACGGGAGCATGCAGGACCTGGAAGATACATAAAGGGATCTGGAAGGGAACAACGAGAAATAAGACCGTGACAGTACCTTAACGTTGACAAAAGTAATTAAAAAAAATAATAATTATACATTACATGTTTACCTGAATTCACCCTGTCCTTGAGTACTATTGAGTGCCTTCTTCAGCATCAATAACAGTTGTTATTAACAGTCTAGAGCTTGGTTTTGAGAGTCACTCATTAATTTTGCTTGTCTCAGATGTTACTATGGTCTACTGAACTATAATTACAAGTGTTTCCTGAATGTCAAATGATTTTACTCACAATTACATTAAGATTATGCAAAGAATCAATATTTGCAGTCTTCACCCTTCTTTTTCAAGACCTCTGCAATTCACACTGGCATTCTGTCAATCAACTTCTGGGCCACATCCTGACTGATGGCAGCCCATTCTTGCATTATCAAGTTTGTTAGAATTTTGGGGGTTAAGGATTGACCACAAGTTCTCAATGGAATGGGTCTGGATAGTTTCCCCAAACTTCTGTTTTGTTCCTCGAGCCACTTAGTTACCACCTTTACCTTATGGTAAGGCACTTCATCATGCTGCAAAATGCATTGTTTGTCACCAAATTGTTCTTGGATGGTTGGGAGAAGTTGCTCTCAGAGGATGTTTTTGTACCATTCTTTATTCATGGCGGTGTTCTAAGGCAAAATTGTGAGTGAGCCCAATCCATTGGCTGAGAAGCAACCCCACACATGAATGGTCTCAGGATGCTTTACTGTTGGAATGACACATCTTTTTCCTGGATGCCCCAAACAATTGGAAAGGGGATTCATCAGACTGAATGACTTTACCCCAGTCCTCAGCAGTCCAATCCCTGTACCTTTTGCAGAATGTCAGTCTGTTTCCCTTGAGAGAATTGGCTTATTTGATGCCCTTCTTGACACCAGGATATCCTCCAAAAGTCTTTGTTTCACTTTGCGTAAAGATGCACTCGCACCTGCCTGCTTCCATTCCTGATCAAGCTCAGCACTGGTGGTGCCCCAATCCCACAGCTGAATCAGCTTTAGGTCCTGACGCTTGATGGACATTCTTGGGTAGCTTGAGGCCTTCTCCACAACAATTAAACCTCTCCCCTTGAAGTTCTTGATGATCTGATAAATGGTTGCTTTAGGTGCAATCTTACTAGCAGCAATATCCTTGCCTGTGATTCCCTTTTTGTGCAAAGCAATGATGACTGCATGTATTTCCTTGCAGGTAACCATGGTTAACTGAAGAAGAACAATGATTTCAAGCACCAGCCTCCTTTTAAAATGTTAAACATCCTACATGTTCTATAAGAATATATATATTCTATGATATGTAACATTGATATGTACCAACATTTGCTATGTACCATATTCATGAAAATAGCCTAAAGATAAACAAGCACACAACTCACTGGACATGTAACCCAAAGGTTGTGGTTTTGAGTCTCAAGGATAATGAGGAAATGTAGGTAAAAGAAACAGTGCTTTCTTCCACTCTCATTACCCTTGAGCAAGGCACCTAACCTCCAATAACTCCCCGGGCACCAGAGCAAAAATGGCTGTCCACTGCTCCATGTGTGTGTTCATTGCTCACTGCTGTGTGTGTTCAAGGCTCACTGCTATGAGTGGACATAATTTCAAGTATGAGACACCACTTTTTTTTTAGAGACAGTATCAATAAAAGAAGGAAAACTGAGCAGAAATGAGATGCATTTAGATAGAGACAGAGAGATTGCAGGTGGAAATGAGCACAGAGGAGAAAGAGAGAGTTTATGGTGTGTGATTAGAGTCTTCATTGATCTGTGCTGTAGAAACATCATTCCTGTCCACTGAACACAACAAGAGCAGCAAAAACAAGCCAATAAGAGACAGGGAGACAGAGAGAATGGGATGGATGAGCAGTTAGGGAGAGAGACAGAGGAAATTTATTATGCTGACCCTAACAGGAGATGTGAAGACTACATCCGTGCTGAAGATAGAATAGCAAAGAGAGAACTAGAGCAGTATACAGAGTCATTTTATATTATGCTATCTAGTAAATATTACAAATAAGTCACTTTCTGTGTTGATTCACATTTGGTTGTGAAGATTACCATACAAAGATATTGGATTATTTTAACTAATAGACTGAAGTGAAAAAAAAAAAAACACTTTTACTTGATTTGATGGATAAAACCATCCAACTGGATTGATCGGTAGTTGATATTAGTTAATTGCAGTAAGCATGCAACAAGCAATTTATAAGCATGTAGTATAAGTTTGTCTGTCACTCTCAAAGATAAACATTTGAGTCAGTATTTTTTTGCTGTCCTACCAAAGGTTGAAAGCTGTTGTTCTCTTTATTAAACTGCAGCACCTTCACTCATATGACCCTTGATAAATGGTAGCTATTTAGTTATCTAAAGTAAGCAGAAACGTGTGTTAAATATGTGGAACAGCACAGATAACTAATGATCGACAGATTTGACTAAAGTAATTATGCTTTCAAGGCTCCCACCAAATGCTCTAAAGACATTCTTTCTCACTATTTGTTGCTACGCAGTCTATTTTACAACACCACAAATTGGATATTGACACAAAATTGAAAACTATTTATAAGAATGTATATTATTAACAAAAATTAAGTGTAAACCAAATTAAGTGAGTTTTTTGTTATTTTGACCAGATGAAAACTGCATTAATATTAAAAACATTTTTTTTTGCAATCATTTTCAATGCCTGATGATAATGAAATATATCACCATAAACATTTTAATCATTTTCATGTTCAAAATATCAACAATGTTTCAATAAAGAATACATTTCATTTACACTGTGGTTTCCATGCAAAGTGAATTTTGTTACAACAGATCTTTGTTTCACAAATCCAAGCATTTCTCTAGAGAGGAGGTTTTCTTTGTTTTCTGCAGCTGTGCCTCAGGTTTAAACAGAACTACACAACAGATGCCACATCCAAAAATGGGAATCTTTTTTAAATGTGGGATGTGTATTGATCTACTGTACATATATCTTACAGGCAGTGATGGGGCAGATACAGAAGAGAGACTGGTGGAGCATCTTCTTAATCCAGCCCACTACAACAAACTGATCCGACCAGCGACTAATGGTTCAGAACTGGTGACCGTGCAGCTGATGGTCTCTCTGGCCCAGCTCATCAGCGTGGTCAGTAGAGATGTTTACTTTTTGTCTTTCACCAAACTGTTTTGACAAAATTTGTATAATACAGTTCCTCTTTTTTTTTTTTAGTGTTTACAAATTTCTACAGTACTTCACTGAATCATGACACTAGTTGTCACCTTCAAAAGAGTTTTAGCAGGGACTAAGCCGGAGCATTCAACGAAAGCCTCTTGACTATTCAAAATTACTTCTACATTCAGATTTGGTCAGTTTTCAATGTGGTAAATGCCTCTTAGTTCAGTAAGCCCTCTTAGGCCTAAAATGGAGCAGTGACATAATGAAGTTAGGCTCCGAGGCCTAAGTATTAGCGCATTTCTTGTTTTTTTTGTTTTTTTGAATAAAATCTTGTCAGTATGCTGAGGAAGAGAGTATGGAGAACAGGAAATAGCCACCTCTGTTCCCACAGGTGCAGCAAATTACCCATGCTGACTGACCGCACATCATTCTATGCTAACGTTCAGCTGTCAGCCAATTACATGCTTCCTTCATGCTTGTAATGCACTGTAAATCAGCGGCTCATTTACCTGGGGCTGGAGGAAAGCATCATTCCTGTGTAATCCATCTCTGTAGGGGCCCACAAGGGCTTCTTAATGTCGTTAATGTCCTTGATTTATAAAAGAACCATTATGCTAAAGAATGCAGCCTTTAATCAATAAAAACAGATTTCAAATAATCGAACGATGAATACTTTGTCTTTGTGCATTCAAAAAACATTTTAAGCCTTTTTAAAAAGATTTATGCTGTTTAATGGATATTAAAATCCCATCAAATTGTATAATCCTTACGTATTTTAATAGAAAAATTGATTAAGGATTCTTCAATTCAGTCTTACTAAATTATCTATTTCTTTAAAAAGGCTTACATTTTTTTTATTGTACGTATATTATTTGATATTTTTAGTGCTGTCATTTGATTTTTTTTAAATCATTGTTAGACTAATTAAACTAATGACATTTGTCTGTAATTAATTGCAATTAATAGCACCTAATAAAGTTTTCAATATATTTTTATATTGCAGTAATTTCACATTTAATATCCAAATTAATTAACAACTTAAAGACATTTATATTTTAAATATTTGATCTAACAGGTAGGAAATCTACAGAAATTTAATCAAGTTATCAAACACTTCACAGTCTTCACTGCATAATGATAAATTAAATATAGATTAATTAAAGCTACAAAAGTAAAGTTCAGTCACAGTATATGGATCAGACACGCATCTGATGTCCTCACAACTCCTTGTGGTCATTTAAAGTGTTATTTAACACATTTAAGACTCATTTAATCTGAAGTGGCTTTCTGATTTTTTGCATCTTATCGCACTTTAATGTTTTAATTACACCTGAATGAATAATAGTTTGATCACAATGTAACACTAGCAAAAAGATGAGTGATGCTACATTAACTGCAATTATTTTTTTCAGTTTAACTCATAAAAAAAAATATATATATATATATAACAATTATTTATATATTTAACAAAGCACCTGTTTTTCTGTGCAAAAATAAGTGCAAAAATAAGAACTTATATTTGTACTGACTTGCTGTCTGTAAATCTCCTGTCTTTCACATCTTATATTTAATGCTTTCCTGTAGCTTAATCAGTAAAGCATTGGTGCTTACAACACCAAGGTCATGGGTTCGATCCCAGGGAATGCAAGAATTGATTCAATGTGTTCCTTGAATGCAATGGAAGTCACTTTGGATAAAAGTGTCTGCCAAATGCATACATGTAATGCATTTTAATGAGTTCAGGGACAAGAAAAGATAGATCATTGTGCCTCTATTATTCTATTTTAAAGATTTCTAATTTTGTACAGAGGTCTCCTACAATAGGTTCAAAATAGGCGTTTATCGTGGACAGCCAATGATGACCACAGTCTTCCATTTTGCTGATTTGTTACAAACCTGCATGGGTTTGTGCTGGAAGACTGGAATTACTGATGACTAATTTCAGAATCGGTTCTTTCTCCATTTGTTGTGCAGTTTGATCTATAAAACTTTGCAGACCTTTTACATTCACAAACAGCCATGTTACTCACTAGAGTACATGAAAGATAACATCTGAAAAAGCATAAAAGGGGCACTTTAAATGAGTGGTTAAAATACCACTTTATTTAATTGAATTTAAATTGTATTGCTATTTAAATTGTATTGCAGTTTGTGTCTATTTCGATCTTCCCCAGACCTTCCCTGTTTTCTTTCTTCACAGCATGAGAGAGAACAGATCATGACCACCAATGTCTGGCTTACACAGGTCAGTCTGTTCTTGCGTTATTTATGCTCCATTTTATTTTCCAGATGTAAAGTGTTTTTATGCACATACATTTGTTTTATCATGATGTAGCTGTTCCATTGGTTTCTATTAAAAATTAAATTTAATAACTGTTATCAAATTATTCACCTTTAAAAAAATTACCTTTCTAAGCGAGCACTCACAATTAAATATCTAATCAATAGGTACTAATAATTACAAATTCTCCACTACAATTAAACGTGTGTGTGTGTGAGAGATAATATGCACTGTATGTCAATTTACAGTACATCATCAGTGGTTCAAAAGCTATAACACTGTAAGAATTTTTTTTAAATAATTTAAAATAAAGTGTCAGGGTTACGTTCATTCATGTGCCTGTTTCTTGAGTTTCTTTTCAATTTAGCTATTTGAAAAGAAAGTAGTAGAAGTAGACCTAACTTAATCCTTGTTAGTTGTCTTAGTTACTAATGAGTTTCACTTGTGTCTAGTTCAGTTGCCTTTGTTTGTCCCCTGCATAAATTACCCTTTGTTTCAGTGTTCGCTGTCAGTTATTGTCTTTAGAGAGTGTATGGATTATGATGCTCCTAGTTTTCTCCTATGTGATTCTCTGACATTCTCTGAGTAATACAATGGACTGCCCTTCGTAGAACAGCCATACTTTGGAGGAGTTTGCTGAGGAAAGCTTATATCTGTACCATGAGGAACACTGTGACAAAGAGGCTCTCAAGTACATTTGTAGTGGGAGGATGACATTTTAGGCCAGATGCTGTTTGTGGAGAAGAACCATATTCCTTTTATTGACTTCATGAATTATGCCCTGTGGTTGTGTAGATCCTCCTACACAGTGGGAGTTGTCGAGGAAGATGGCATAAACTTCGACTTCCCAGAACCCATACCATTCCCAGCAGCCAGCTTCCTGCTTGCTCCAGGAAGTCTCATCTTCTCAACCCTGAGAGTCCTGGAGGTAAAGGAAGATCTTCCGGCAAGGACCCAGTTATGATTCCCAGAATGGATGAAATATTAGGTCAGATGCTTCTTGTGGAGAAGGGCCGTATTGCTTTCGTTGACTTCATTAACCCCTGTGGGTGTGTGGATCCTCTTTCACAGTAGGAGTCGTCAAGGAAGACTGCATCAACCAATGGAGTGCCCACTATGGACCACAAGCTTGAGCCACCTCAGGCCACAGAGCCAGAGCCAGCCACTGCATCTATCCTGGAGCCAGAGCCGGATGCCATATCTGTCATGAGACTGGAACCCTCTGTCAGGTCCACCATAGAGTTGGATCCATTGGGATTATCCACCACTGAGCCAGTGCTAGAGCACTGGTGCATTGACATGAGCTCCCACTCTCATCCCCACCTCTTACCTTGGTATCCCTGTCTGCTCTTAATAACGTTGAGCAAATAGTCACCTGTGATGTCTTTATCCATTTGTTCCTGTCCTCTCTGCTGACTCCATTCATCCATCTGGACTTGCTTGCTCTGCTGGTGGCTCACAGACCCTCAGCTCTGCCGCAGACTCCTTCCAGGTCTCCACCTCGCCAGCACAGCTCCGTGAGGTGAATCCCCTGGCTGCTCCTTTGGTCTTCAGGCCCATATGCCCACCTCCGCCCCTCAGCTCCATCACTGTTCAGCATCACTTGGGCTACCTCATCCCTCAGGTTCCACCTTGGTTTCTCGTCGTTCTAGTTTCGCCACAAACTTCTTGGTCTCTAGCTGTGGCTCAGCCTTCCACCTCTTCAGTTCCACCAGGCTCCTCCTTTCCTCCGGCTCCACCTTGGTCCTCACTCCCTCCGGGATCTCTCCATTTTACCAGGCCCCCTTCTCCACCTCGGTTCTACTAGCTGCACCTTGGACTTCTTACTAAAGACTTTATTGTAGATTATGTTGATACTTATCCTGGTTCTCTTATGTGAATATATTTTTGGATTAAAGACTTTATATTATATCTCCTGCGTCAAGCACTTTGGACCATACAGAACATGACACAAAGATTATTGGAGTACATTTTACAAGAGGAAAACTATTTCTTTCTTTCTACTTTAAAATTACACATTTAATTCAATAATTGTTTGGTAAATTTATCAGCAATTTTTTCAGTGTATATACAGAACTACTCATCAAAATTGGTTTGTACAAATACAGTACACTCTTAGACATCTCTCCTTTTCTCTTTCGTTCTCCATCTTTATGTCACTCCCTCTCTGAATCATCTGCTCATGGTCACTATGACCATAGATGTCAGTTGGCAGGAGTTATTGCCGCTGTCAGGACAGGTTACCCATAAAACTTTGCAACTGTGTGTCTTTTCTTGCCAGAATGTGTGCATGCAATTGGTGTGTCAGAGTAAAGAATGTAATATAATTATATTAGTGGTCACTATCTGGTCAAAACCCAACAGAAAGTGTTAAATTACCATTATTAGACATTTATCACTCTTTTTGTGCGTGTTAAGATGACTAACATTAGTTATGCTACACCTTTTGACAGCTCTCATTTGCAGTACATTTAATCTGTCAGCATTTATGGCCTCTAGTTATGTTTTCTAATCTAGTTTATTAAGACATTTCTATTAGTAATGAAATGTCACAGATCATTAATATATACGCTACATATACTTCTAATTAAAAGTATAGAGCGATGAGAGCAGTGGTGTGTATGTGACAGATGAACATTATCTTAACAAAATGTGAGTGTTGGTTACACCACGTTTTCGCAAGTGAAGTTTTCATGACGTAAAGAGAGAAACGTGTGGAAGAAAGCCATAGACTTCATAGTGCATTTCACTTGCACTAGAGATCTAAGTGCTGTAGGTGTTTTAACTTAATTATGTGGATGCAAAATGCATTTTTATACATTAACAACCATTCAAAAGTAGCTGTTTATTCTGCGTTGAAATGAATGGGAATGCTAACAGATACAGGTATTTTTTTCAGGTATCAAATACCTTGAATCTATCATGGTTATTTATTTTCACTCTGTTTCCAGGAGTGGCAGGACTACCGGCTAACGTGGAACCCAGATGAGTTTGATGGCATGAAGAAAGTCCGTCTCCCCTCCAAACATATTTGGTTACCCGATGTTGTTCTTTACAACAAGTAAGTCTTAAATGTCATCCCATTTTGTCTCTTGTGTATTTACTTATCTAGTCAGATTATCACTTCCTTTATCACATCTTGTCATTTCTTTTCATCTCCAATTCCATTCCCCTGTCAGTGGAGGGTAGATAACATCCCTGCTTCTTCTCATTAGCAGTGTTCCTGTGTCACATTACATGACCTCACTGTAAATAAAGCATGTTCCTCCTCTCTCACTGTTATGTCACACAGTAAATTTAACTTGGTTAACACTAGCATCTCTCCTGTGATTGTCTGGATGTATCATTAATAAACTTTGTGCAGAGACAAACCCAAAAGAGGGCCCAAAAACTAATGCTAGGTTTAAAAATAGTTCTTGGCAGATTCAAAAACTTCAAGATACTTTTAAAGTAACAGGGTCAGGCAATTAACATGATAATAGACTATATTAAAAGTATAGCCACAGGACTTAATCATTATACATAAGGTAATTTGTAGATTTCTTCATGTAGACACTGCTTTAAGGTTTTGTAACTTCTGTTTCTGGTATCATTGCACATATTGTGTGAATGTTTGTGAGCAAGTATAAATGAACTCATAACCCTTCTGTCTTCTTCCTCATCAGTGCTGATGGCATGTATGAGGTGTCTTTCTACTCCAATGCCGTCATCTCCCATGATGGAAGTGTCTTCTGGTTGCCACCAGCGATCTATAAGAGTGCCTGTAAAATTGAGGTGAAGCACTTCCCGTTTGACCAGCAGAACTGCACTCTAAGCTTCCGTTCGTGGACCTACGATCGCACAGAAGTAGACCTGGTTCTGCGTGCCGATGTGGCTAGCATGGATGATTTCACACCCAGCGGTGAGTGGGACATCATCGCTCTGCCCGGCCGTCGAAACGAGAACCCCTTGGACCCAACCTACGTAGACATCACCTATGACTTCATCATTCGCCGCAAACCCCTTTTCTATACCATCAACCTCATCATTCCTTGCGTTCTCATCACCTCACTGGCCATTCTAGTGTTCTACCTGCCATCAGACTGCGGCGAGAAGATGACACTCTGTATCTCAGTTCTACTGGCCCTCACCGTGTTCCTCCTGCTGATCTCTAAAATCGTACCACCCACATCTCTCGATGTCCCTCTGGTTGGGAAATATCTGATGTTCACCATGGTACTGGTCACATTTTCCATCGTTACGAGTGTGTGCGTGTTGAACGTGCATCACCGGTCACCCACCACACACACTATGCCTCCATGGGTAAAGTTGGTGTTCCTCAACAAGTTGCCTGCCCTGCTCTTCATGCAGCAGCCGCGCAACAGCAGCGAACGACAGCGTCTGCGCCAACGGCGTCGTGCCAATGAACAGCAGGATGGTGGGCGAGGGGGTCTGGCTGCCGGGCTCATGGCAGGGCTGGGCCTGGGCGGTTCTTCATCAGGGAACAAAGAGAACAATGAGGCATGCACATGCTATGTGAACCGAGCCTCAGTGAAACAGTTTGGAGCAGAGTTGGGTGGTGGGGGCTCGACAGATGGACTAAATGGGATAAGGGAAGGGGGGAGAGAGGCCAGAGAAGAAGGTTCGAATCCATTGCAGAGCTCTGCTCTACCTCGGGGCAAGCAGCAGCCCCCTACAGTCCTCACCCAGGCTCTGCTGGCCCAGGCCTGCCCAGGGTTCGAGGAGGCGGTAGATGGAGTCCGCTTCATCGCAAACCACATGAAGAGTGAGGACGACGACCGTAGTGTGAGTAATTCTCTTTCTTAAATCGCATATCTAAATGTTTGGATGAGTGTTTTCACATTAGCAACAAATGCATGTTATCATTCATAGCAATAATGTTTTCTGTTCATTGTTGTACCTTTAATGACAGTTGTGACACTGAGAGAAATGTGATGACTGAGACTAGAAATTTGAGATGAAAACATTTTCTCTTGTTCAAACCAAATAATTGTTTTACTAAGAAGCTAAAGAGTTTTAAGCTTGCACAATTAATTGATTAAATAATCATACAATCATGCCTGCTGTGATAACCATAATAATTGTTGATTATGCACATTCTGTCATTAATTACTCACCCACATCATTTCAAAACCATAAGACTTTCATTCATCTTTATTTTTGGAAAATCTTCAAATAAAAATTAAGATATATTTAATGAAACCTGAGAGATGTTTGACCGTACAACCAAAAACCTTGACCTTTGAGGTTTGTTCTCACATATCAACACGTACGTTTGGGGATCTGTTAACTATATTTGATCAAAGTTCATATGTGAATAAAAGCTTAAATTAAAATCACATCGCTTGAGAAGACTTGGTCAGTTCATATAAATGTGTTTTAAAGATTAATAGAAGTCTTATTTGTTTTGGAAATGATGACCTAAGTTTAATTTTTATGTGAAGTTTGTCTTTAAATCTACTCCCAAGTTGTCTGTCTTTTCTTTCTTTGTAGAGGTGAATTAAAGGCGTTTCATTAATTAGTCTATCTGTCTGTAATGCTGTTAAGATGACCCATTTTAATTTAAATAATCAACTATAAATCATTATTAATTTATTAAATTAATCAGGAAGGCAGTATTCAGCTTGTTCCTGTTATAGCCTTCATAAAGACTGGCAAGCAGTTGCCCTACACAAAATAAGTACTGTGTTTTCATGTAAAATCTTTGAATTAAATTGATTATCGTGATTACTGTATAAAGAGAAAATCCAAAACAGAGAATTCTATTTATCAGAGTCATGCGGTCAACATATATTATCCTACAGCCTTTTTGAATTGGGCATGTATCTGTAACACAAGTGGTTGATCCCATTCTTTTGAGTTTACTCAACAACTGAACCTGTATCTGTTGAACTGAATAAATAAAGATAAAACTGTGGTTGATTAAAAAAAAAGTTAATATAATTGAAACAGCGCTGAACCAAGCCACAGTTCCAATAACTTTGCCGTAATTTCGGTGTCAGTGTTGAAATTTCTTTGCTGCAATTACAACTAAAAGGAAGATGGAAATTACACTCACAAAAAAAACTGTTAAGAGTGAGCTATAGATTATGCAGCCATGACTCAAACCTTGGCATTCATTATGTTCTCAGTGAAAGCTCACACACATTCCCACAGACACACTCAGATCAATATGCAGCTCCACACTTGTGGTTTAATAATCTCTGATGTGGAGGCTTTGACAGGCAAGTCCTAAAGCATTAAAAAAAGAGATGTGGTCTTTAGCAAAAGCACAGCTACACATCAGCACTACACTCACTGTTGGCAGTGTAAATGGCTTACAGTCCCATTCTGTCAAACACCGTCTGAATCTCAGCATTACTCATGTACGAGAGTAGCAGTTGTGCTGGATAATACTAGTTTTTTTTGTTTTGTTTTTTTCCCCCAAGTGACAGAAGCCAATTGATCTATTTGTAGAAAGGCTAGGAGATCAGATACTCATGAAGAAGACATATTAAAATATATGAAAGTGTGTGTGTGTGTGTGTGTGTGTGTGTGTGTTTATTTTACACTATTCAAGCACTATAAGAAACCTTGTGTTAGAGATACACATCATGTGCATCAGGTCTGTCAATAATAATGTTAATCAAAGAACAAAAGAAAAGGAGAAAATTACTCACTTCTCTGGACTGAATAACTTTTGTAGCTTTAATAAGGATTTATCTATAGTTTTAATTCATGTAGTGTGCATTCAATTTCTGTATATTTCCTACCTATTAAACCTACCTAAAAATCTTAAATACTATTTAAAAGGTAACATGGGTCAAAAACAACGGAAACAATAACTTAAGTAAAAATCTGAACCATCTGACTGGGTCAGTAGAAAAAGATATTAAGTTAAGCACTGAGATAAGCAGCTAAATGTGACATTTATTACAATGGGTTTATGTGAAGTTCACTTCAATTGAACGTTGCTACATTTCTTAAAGCCTAATAAACGTTGAAATTGAAAACTTTAATTATAGCAATTCAACATCATAGTAAAAATTGGAGTAAAATTGAAGAAGAAAAAAATCAGTAATAGCAGTAATTGAGTCACTGTTATCATACTGGCCTTCACTCCAAAAAAGCTACCTTTAAGTAAACAAATATTTGTTTTAATATATTGTCTTCACGTTGTTTCTACATTAGAACATTCAATGTGAAATTAATAGGCTACAAAAAAACTTTTAAGTTAGGTGTGATTAATTTGTCAATGTTTTTAATTGACTGACAGCAATAGATAGATAGATAGATTCAAGTAAATCTGAAGATATATTACAAATGGTTAAAAATAAATTATGTAATGTCAAAATCTGCATACAACGCAATAAATTAACAGTTCTTTATTATTTTGGTAATCTTATTAATTATTTTCCATTTGAAAATATCTAATCTAAAATTTACAACAATTCTATTTTATGGTTCATACAATACATATTTATATTATTATTTTATCTTTTACACGGGCCTCTTTCATAGTATGAAAACTGCTGAATAAGTGGAGCTATTATAGATTTATGGCAAGCAAGTTATTTTCTCTATCTTTTTTAATGATATAGTTTCATTTCAGAATGTCAGCAATATATTTTTATAACTCAGCAATATTTTTTAAGTGAGCTTAAGCAGTTGTTTTCCCTTTAAGACCAGAAATACAGTCCACATGAGGTAAAATTAACAGCACTCAGTAATTCTGTCAGTCATCTCAACCTGAACACAGTTTCATTCCCATGGTAACAAGGCGTCTCCATGCCAACTCCCTTGCAGCCTTTGCCGTGGTTACGGTTCAAGTCCCCTGTGTCTCACCTCATCAGAGCAGTGTGGCGGAATGAAGTCTCTGTTCACATTAACCTTTTCCTTCACCCTCTTCTCTCTTCCCTTCTCTCACTCACTCCCACACATTCACATCCAACTTCCTATCTTATGTTTACCTCTCAATCTTTTTTTTACCCCACCCCCTCATTTTGACTCATCTATGTCCTTTCTCTCTTTTACATCTGACATCTTCCTTGCTTTTTTACATTTTGCCTTTTTAAAGGGATAGTTTGCCTGCAAATGACACTTTCTTAATCCATTCGCTGAACTTAAAAGGGGAATTTTAAAGAGTCTTGCAACTGTTTGCAATGTAATGAGTTCAAAGCTCCAAAAAAAGCACACTTTTCTTTGCTGATTCATTCGTTGTTATTCATTCTTCTCTACTGAAGCTTTCAAATCAAATATGGCATCTATGGGCTAGGTTTAACACCATGACGTATGGTCATAGTCTCATCTAACCAGACCTTTGAATAGACGTCATAAGGTCTGTCCGTACTGCATTTCATAGTAGGAAGACATATCCGACTCCAATGTTAGCTTCACTTCCTGTCTCCTGAGATACTTTCATCTGATCGATTTTTGAAGGCAGCATAGATGTATCCTTCGGTGCCTCTGATATCCCACAATCTTGTACTTTCCATTATGTGACGGTTGAGCTAAAAAACAAAACAAAAAAAACACTTTGTGGTCAGTTTGTGTGTAAATGTACATTTTTGACCAACGTTTTCCACTTTTCATGTTGTTTCTAGCGTGAAATGACTATTGTAGTAATTAAATATTTAAGTAATTAAATATTTGCTTGGCTATCATCAAAGCTCTATTTTGCTGCAGAATCGTTACACTGCCTATTGCCTACAAAGTTACTGCATGATAGGGCAGGCAACAAGTCACTGCCTCAGCATTTGGACACAGCAGGGTTGTGCAAAGAAAATTAACAGGTGATAGAATTCTGGGAAATGGTCCATATATTTGTATGAAAGCCTATAAAATCCTCAAACTTTAAGCCAACATTACATTTTTATCCATCAGTTATTTACATTCAGTTATTGTTAAATAGAACTAAACTGGATTAAAATAAATAGTTTTTTCATTGCCGTATTTTCAAATTTTAACTACTTCCTGTTTGCTACATCAGTACAAATTCATAAATTAAATTGGAATTGCAAAAGCACTCAATTCAAGTGATATAAACTACAAGAAATGGCTTTAGTGGTGCTTTTCTTTTGTCCTCTTTAGAGAACATTCATTTTGCGGTAAATTATTTCAACCTTTTTAGCGTTATTATGTATAAGTGTTCATTTATGTCCATTTATATTAGTTTTGCATTTCTATTTAGGCTTAATGCATTTCATTGAAGTACTTAGTTGCCAAGGTTAGAATTTCAAATTTTCATTTAAGCTAAGATTTTCAACTATTATTTATATTTTATTTCATTATTATCTTGATGAATGAAAACAATTTTTTTATATTTTTAGTTAAGAGTAAAACAGTGCTCCCTCAGTCAATCCATTCTTCCACTCCTTTTTCATCTACTGTTCTTTTTGTCTTACAGGTGAGTGAGGACTGGAAGTACGTCGCCATGGTAATCGATCGTCTATTCCTCTGGATCTTTGTGTTTGTGTGCGTCTTTGGCACAATCGGAATGTTCCTTCAACCTCTGTTCCAAAACTACACAGCCAAAACAATCACCCACACACCTGGCTGACTGACCACCAACCCCCGCCACACCAATGGATGCTACCCACCATCAGTCGCGACAGGAGGGCGAAGGAAGGAGGGGGGGTCTGCCGAAGGGGAGGGCAAATGTCACTCTGGACTAACATTATGTTTTTATGAAACTTTTTTGGAATATCATGCAGAGTGGGGATTTTGTCCAGGATTCTCGTTCAGGCCTCTCGTCCAGTCCACCTTCCCCTCCTTTTAGGTGAAAAACCACACAAGCCAATCAGTGAGAAAGGAGACACCTGTTTACTTTGCTCAGCAGCCAATCAGCACTCTTTTCTGCAAATAGAAAGCGATCCACCGCCCACAAGCTCGAAACGAGCTAGAGTCACATGACTTCCGTTTGTTACCTGTACATGCGAGCTAGCAAGACAGACAGGGATGAACTTAAATGCCTGCTCTAACATCATTTCTATAAGATTTTCATAATTAAATCAGTTTTGGTCATTTCTTATGGTCTAGAAGCCTATCATGATCATTCTCATTTCTCTGTGAAACAAAAGTCTAGTCCTTTGAAAATGGGCTTCGATGCAGTATTGTATTATTATTCATATAATTAAAGTGTGAATTGTATTACTACAACACACAACAAAGACATAGGATGCCTGATGAGATCAGTGTGAGATTGTTAATAGACGATGACTGTGTATAAACGATTGTTGGTTTTATGAAAACTGGTCAATTTGCCAAAAAATTGCCCACTTAAGGGTCTCTGTGGTGTGGGAGAGGGTCCCCACCCATAAAAAAAAGTTGTCCCAAGCCTTGTGAATTTTCAGTGTAGCACTGAACAGATGAGCTTAATGAGTCCCTTTAGTCCCTAAATACCTTACTGAGGCCTGCCATGATCGGACAGAATGGCTAATACATAGACAGCCTAGAGGGTTCAAAGTTTAGATATTGAAAGACCAAACTGACATGAAAAGAATTTCATTAGTAATAGCCTCCTATAATCTTCATTTCATTCCCTTTCTCTCTTTCTCCTACCGTTCTCATTGATCTATCTTGTTCCTATCAGTCCTCTCACAGCACATTACTTGCACCTTAGACATTACATAATTGCTTCTCATGAAAATATAAAGTCATTAATTATTACTTTGGATATTACTTGATTTTAGTTGATTATTTACTGGATGTAAAAACCAGGCACCCTGTTCTTAAAAATTGGTTGATTTCAGCATAATTTAAATTTTTGCCATTCGCAAATTCTGTGCTTTTTTTTGGTTTATTGAGTATTTTGGCTAATTTGACAGTTACTTTTATATTTATGCATTTGGCAGACACTTTTATCCAAAGCAACTCCCATTGCATTCAAGGTACACATTGACCTTACAATCAGTTCTTGCTTTCTTTGGAAAATTTTATTATACTTTCAGTTATTAGCAAGAATACTGGACTCTCTCCATTTAACACATTTGATTTAAATATTAAGGTAAATATCGTATATATTATATATATTTTTATTTTTTTATTTTATTATATATACACACACACTACCATTCAAAGTTTGGGGTCCACAAGATTTTAGAAGTCTGTTATTGTCACCAAGGCTGCATGTACATATTTGATCCAAAATACGGTAAAACCATAATATTGTGGAATATTACTGCAACTTAAAATAACTTTCTAATGCATTTCAAAATATAATGTATTCCTGTCATGTCAAAGTTGAATTTTCAGCGTCATTACTCCAGTCTTTAGTGTCACATGATCCTTCAGAAATCATTCTAATTTGATGATCTGGTGATCAAGTAACATTTCTTAAACAGTTGTGCAACTTAATATTTTTGTGAAAGCCATGATACATTTTTTCAGGATTTTGATGAATAGAAAGTTTGTTTAAATATTAAAAAGTTTTGTAACAATGTAAAAGTCTTTCCTGTCAGTTTTAAATGTATAATGCATCCTTGCTGAATAACAGTATTAATTTTTTTAAATATCTTACTGACCTCAAACTTTTAAATAGTAGTGTATATTATGTTACACAAAATATATAACCTAAAGCTCATGAAAACAAAGTGAAGCAATATGCTAGCATTGCTAGCTATTACCTCTGTTAATTGAGCCTCCATATCCTTCTTCCTATTTGCATATAATATCTTGACCCTAATGAATTTGAGGGCCACTAGCTGGCAGTTAAGACTTTAAGTATGGATTTCTCTATCAGTTTCATCCATACAGTTCATTAAGCAGGGAATCTCCAAAGATCTTTCAGAAAGCAGATTATGCAAAAATGTACACCCATGGATTTAAATGTTTTTTCTCGACTATATTTTCGAGCGCTTCAAATGACCTTGCACTTGTGCTATTCTTCTTTAGTTTTTCTCTTTCCTCCTCTCATATTTCTCTCACCAGCACTACTCTGCAAAAAAAGCTCCATTACAAACCACAGAGCTGCATAGTACAGCAAATCTATTACTTAAACTTATTCTGGGCATTAGCTTAAAAAAAAGGGTGAAAGTTAAGCTATGAGTTCAATACTTTTGTCTTTGTTTGAACTCCATATGGCAGGAGGTTTCCAGTGATTCGCCATGTCTGTGTGTTCGCTGTGTGACATCAGCAACAGGACATAAGTCAGTATTCACCACACAAGGTTGTGTCTCTATTCATTATAACATTCTCTCCACAAAAGCAAGCAACTCGGCTTTTATAACCATAAGTGCTGAAGTCTCTATAATACATCAGAGGGAAAATGTAAAGAAGGGAAGAAACAAAGCATCTCCCTATATATCTTATGCCATGTCACGATCAACTCAGCCTATTCAGTACTGCAATAATCCAGAACTGTGACGTCACAATAATTCCTGTGTTAAAACATCTGTGTGTTGGCCAATAAGAGTGCACCTTCTTATTCACTCTGGCACTTAAATGCCCGCCTCCTATCCTCACCTCCTCCTTTGGCTTACCGATCACATTTATCCTGTCAAATAAAGATTAGAAGTTCATCAGCTCTTTGTGTTTGACAATTCTTGGCCTATTTGCACAAATGACACTTTCGTTTCTCTGTTAGGGAAAGTTGAACATGTTTTGCATTGAATACAATGTCTTTTTTTCAGCTCTGTTCAAATCTTCGAACAAGATGGTAATTTTTAGTTGTTTTCTTGTGCTTATCTGCTGCCAAAGGACTTCTTAACCAGTCTCTAAACTCACATCCTTTGGCATTGCCACCTCCTGACAGCATAATAAATTCATGTCTTATTTCAAGTTGGCTGCGCATCCTCCTTTATGAAAGCTCTTCAAGACCAACTTTTCAGGAGAGCAACTTAGAGAAAGGAAATGCACGTCTACATATTATATTAATGTGACCTTCCGTTTATACTACATAAAGCAGGACCTTGCTTTTGTATGTTCCTACATCCCTGGTGACAAAAATAGTGAATGCTTCATGTAGAATGCAAGAAGATATAATTTTAGTGAATTATAAATGAGCATTATCATGCAGTCTTTCCTTAAATGAGTAAGCTACTGTCTGCAAATACAAAGAATCCAGTTGCCCTCATGGACAAATACCTGAAACCCTTTGTTCTGCTTTGATTCAATACTGCCCTCTAAAGGACTAGACTCGACTCACTATCAGTGTTAATCGTTCTTTCACAGTTTTTTTCTTAGACATTTTTTGTCTTTTGATGCAAATATCCTTAATTTAGTCAATATTTTGTTGTTTCATGTTCATTAATTTTAGTGACGTTAACTCAAAATAACTTTTAGTGGAATATCATCGTGAGAGATTCATCAATTTCATCCATTTAGTGGAGAGAAATTTCAATATAAAACGGACGTTGCCTTCCTACCTTGCAATGCATCCTCCGAAGGCAGAAGTGTTATGCTCTAATGTGCTTCAACACACCTGCCTGGAACTTTCTAATATCCCCAGTAAGACCTTGATTAGCTGCTTCAGGTGTGTTTAATTGGAGTTGGAGAAACCACTGCCATTGGACAGTGAGCACCATAATGTAGAAGAAGAAACTCCACACAACTTTACCTCACTGGTCCTCGCATCTATAATAAGCGCGATACAGTGATACAGTAATCCCTCGTTTATTGCGGTTAATGTGGACCAGAACCCCCGCGATAGGTGAAAATCCGTGAAGTAGGATCAGCCAATCAGCTCTCGGATACAGCGTCATTGGCGAGTTTCTCTCTTTGTCTGGCATCCTCGGAAACCGTTTCTCTCGCGCGTCACGATAAATCAACGCTGCTTTCCGCAATATGGCTGCCGATATGGCGGTATTTTTGAATAGTTCTTTTTCGATAAACATTTTTGAAAAATCCGTGATGCACTGAGGCTGTGAAACTTGAACCGCGAAATGGCGAGGGATTACTGTATTTGAGAGTGCACAAGGTCTCTGAAACTCCTGCGACACATTTAAGCCTTGAACCTCTCAAAGTTATTAATTTATGCATATTTTAGACCTATTGTAGTGTGTTGTCGCTGAAAAAGCTTGTTCAGTTATGTTGCGTACGTGTTGTCACTTGTTACGGATTATATATTTTAAACAATAATTCTTTATAGATATTCTTTATACATTTTGGTTGCATCCTCATTGACAGAAAAAAACCCAATATGATTAACCTGTCCATACAGAGTTAAAATCCCACATGTTAAAGTTTAACCAATCAAGTGGTGTAGCATTGCTGCTATATTCACAACTGAAAAAGCACATCAATCTCGTTTATTTCTTTTAAATCTGCAGTTTATTGTAATATGGAGAGATTATTTTAAAATTAACAACCAATAATTGTTCAAAATAAATAAAAATAAAGGAAGAAACACATATTCACATATTCAACAAAGACCATCTCACAAACTTATTCCTTATGCTTTCATTTATAATAGCTTGTTTCAGGGGTTGGAAACATGTTGCACCTCATGGAGCATTTTGTGTACCCAGGATTGCACTGAATAAATGAAAAGGTGAAGAGATAATGTGGAACTTTGTCAGTAAGCAAGATTCATACACACAAATATTCCCCCCATTTCCCCTTCATCATCATTCACTGGTCATGTGTTGGCTTTTGTTCAGGGAAATTCAGCTCTACTCTTTCTTGTCATCCTTCTTTCCATCCTTTTCGTGATACTCGAGGAAGAAGTCGTTGCAGGCGACAGTGAGAGCTCCCACGAGGATGACGAACTCTGTGAAGTCCACCTCACCGTCGTTGTTTGAATCCAGATCTCCCATAACTTTATCTACTGCATCCTTATCCTGTGCATTCTGTGGAGCAAGAGAGATGCAGATAAAGTATATCAGAAACATTTGACTTTCACAAAGAAAGCAAAACTCTCTTTTCTCCTCACCCCAAGGTAGTTCCCGAGCTCCTGGGTTAGCATCTCTTTGAGTTCCTGCCTACTGAGAGTATATTTGTCTCCCTCATTCCCAGAGTACTTGTGGAACGTCTGGATCATCAGCTGCATGGCGTTCTCCAGAGTGGAGGCATTCTCTGAGTTTAGAATGGACATTCTAGAGAAAAAACATTTATTGGTCACTGTAGCAAGTGACTGTTCTATAGACTTATAAAATCCACTCAAGGATGCACAAAAGGTTTTCTTTAGGGGGAGTATTTCTGGCTCATGTTAAATATTTTAAAGCACGAGGCAGGCTTATTTTCTTAGACCTCAACAGTAAAAACATTGCAAAAGAAGAGGTAATATATTCTCGTCATAAAATGCAGTGACCCCCCTCCTTCCCCTTCCAGATCATCCGACGAGGGGCTTAACTTAAACACAGAAGGGAAATGTGACTCGCCTGATAAGGGTGAAATCCTAAACTGGAGAACACACTCCGAACCTGGGGAGGAAGTTACTCGGCCACATGTAATCTGAGCCAATCTCAGTGCCCACAACTCACTACACATACTGTCTCATATACTTAAACAAACACTGCCCTGGGTTTGAGCTGTGCCCTGTCCTGGTGGATGAACTGATGAAGAAATTGGGTTGAGTTGGCACAAAAAACGTCTTCAGATATTTCTACTCAGATAAGTCACAAGCCATGCAAAACATGAGGTGGGGAGCCTCAGAAAGTCATTTTAAAACATGATTTACACCAAACCTTTATTTAGCACATTATTCTCTATGTACAAAAGACACCCAGGTCTTTATTTAGCTCATAAGCCATCTAGATAGAATATAGCAATAAAGTTCACAATTACAATCTGTTTGTCCATTCATCCTTTGTTTTCCCTTACCTTGCTGATAGATGGTTGGTGCTCTTCTGTTTCTTGAGGAGAGATGAATGCTGGTGAAGACAGGAGACGATAGGCAGTATCTTATATACCTACTTGGTCCTCCTCCCAGTATACACTTACACTCCTCCCTCTATCCATCCTTCATTTATCTCTCCCTACCTATTTCCCACCTTTTGTCATCTCTGTTTACACATTCACAATGTTATGAGGGAAAAAATACAAAAACAGTCTTGCATAAAAGAGTAAATGTGATGTTGATACTCAGTGACGTAATTTAAAGAGCGAAAGTTTTCTGCTTTTGGTGGTAACTTGAGTAATTGAAAACAAGCCACATATTGTTTTGTTGATCGACTATCATACTTTTCTAATGATACAACATGACATTTATGTATATAAACATGCTCTGATGACTTGGACTTTACTGAAAGAAGAGCTTTTGGGTAAATAGATATGTTTGGTCCTAAAGGTTAGTTATATGTACAGGTGCTTGTCACATTAAACTTTTAGAGACGTGATAGTTCAGCACCCCGAATAAATCATTTATCTGCTGTAATTGATGACTTAGACACAAACATTGCTGTTTCAAAAACAGTCAGCTCTAGAAATACTACAGTATTGGCTGTTGCACTGTAAAATATATAGAAACATTTATTATTTTATTTTAAGTAAAATTTTACATTTAAGTCCTTAAGTATACATACATATACATGTGTATTTTATATATTAATTATATGTGAGAATGTATGTAAATAAGTCTATAATTAGAACAAAAGCAATTATATAACATGCAAGTAAAATTCTTGATGCTTTTTCCACCTAAAATTATTAACATAATGGCATAAGCCATAAGATGAAATGGGGTCAGGTGCCCGAGGACTGATTATGTTACAGGCTAGCCAAGGTTGCATGGCACAAATGTGGTTATTAACAGCCCAAGGGTCTTTAGAGGTGCTGATTTACTTTCAGGTGGGTGTGTATGTGTGTGTGTTGAGGGAGCATCTGAGTACATGTGGTCCTGTCGCACCTGATACTGTTGTACAGGTGTTAAGTCATCATTGAACAAACAGTGTCCATACACATATGCCAGCCAAGGCTTGGGACTGAAAACAGACACACACACACACACACACACACACATATATATATATATATATATATATATATATATATATATATATATATATATATATATATATACTTTTCGGATGTGGTTTACAGGGACCTTGCATGGGCATAATGGTTTTAATACAGTATATTATATCCCCTTGAACTAAACCCTTAAACTATACCCCTAAACCAACCCATCACTGAAATATTTAGCAATTTTTTAAATAAAAAAACCACTGTTTAGTGTGTTTTTCAAAAGTAATTTAGTTAACGGGGACACTGGAATCATGTTTATGTTGTAATTTATACACATTTGTCTTTTCACATATTTGTGTCCTCATACAAGAACACACACACAAATGGACACATTTAAAGAAAACTAGCACATTAAAACATATGTATTCATGCTGGGGTACAGGGTTTATTTCATGTCTGAAAATTAAATACAACTTAAATGACGATTTTTTTTTTTGTCATTATTTTCAGATTTTTATTGAAAGATTATAAAAAAAATTCTTCAGTAGTTTAACATGTTCAATTTGATCTCATCGTTTTTCTAAATGGACAAATCTGAAGGGCAAATCTATAAATCCAGTATGGCTTACATTCTTATGCCTTGTTTTGTTTATCTATGCAAGCACTAATCAAGCATGAAAAGCACCAATTATTGCATAAAAATACAATTACAGGTAGGCTAGGCAATTTCGGAAAGGCTTGCTTTGAAAGCATAAGATCACATCCTCAATTCAGAGTGTCTTCAAAGCCACGCCTCCTCCAAACACATGAATGCAGTCAGAGCACAGTCTGCGAAGCGTCACGAGAGACTGCACCAAATGACCTCATGTCTCAAAGCACAAAACATTACAATAATAATGAACATACATAAACAACTTAAAGAGCTCTGACTTGTACCAAATGACTGCTGCAGAATAATTTCACCTTTGCTGTCCCTTAATGGCGTGAATGCAGAATAAGCTCATTGCTTTTGTTCATGTAGAATTAGCAAAAAGTGTTTATGAATCATTGCCTAACCTACCTTTAAATTATTTATGAAATCTTGAAATGAAAACCTGATACATTGAATTTAGTCAAATGCAAAGAAAAAAAGCAAGAACAATCATTTTTTGATGATTTAGCAATTGTACTTGGCCACACGTCATTTTTTCATAAGTTCATAAAATGTGAATACATGTAAACAGTATTATAATTTTAATGCAGTATTTTTAAATGTGTGTTTCATATAATTTGTTTAATTGCAGTATTTATGCTGCATTAGTGAGAGACCAGGACAAGCTGTTACACTAGGAAGTCACAAAGGCTAAATCTCAATAAGTATATGTTTTGAGTAAAAGTACAGCTAAACAGTTGTTTTGTTATGTATTTCATATCTTGTATTTTCACACAATTTATTAATACAATGTGTGTTGGTCAAAACAAAAGTTTGATTGTTTTGCTGGTGACCAATGCAAACTTTTACAATTTAGTAAGTAAAAAGTGTGACAGCTAGCCCTATTCTCTCATATTTACCATAATTACTGTGTAATACTGTGTAATATTCCAGCATTACAAATTAGTGCCGGTGTAATCAGCTGTCATCAGTGTTTTGGGGGTTCTTCTTGTCCACTGGCTGTGGTTTTCTGCTCACTCAGTGAGTTTGCCAGATAGCCCACCAGCGTCAGGTATTCCTGGAAACTGACTTTCCCATCCTGGTTGTCATCCAGTCCTTTCATCATATCCTTCACTGCTGAAGAACTGTCAGTGTCCTGAAAGAGACAGGTAGAATTTGAAATCCTCAACTATTTAGTCGTGAAGCATGTGTGAAATCTAACCAATGGTGTGAATCTATGTCAGAGGTGATGGCATGAACCATGAAACTATAAAAGCATCCCAATCGCCAGCTAAAAGCGGCTGAAGTAAGTCACTGACAGGCATGCAGGAGGTGTGGCAGAAGACGCATTGGGAATGCCAATACCCACACCGCTGCAACGACGAGGGACTGTTGGGTAAAACGTAGATCGCTGCATTAACACCCATGTTCCCAGAGCAGTGTTAAGGTCCAACTGATAGAACCTGACAAAAGTGTGTGGAGCACCAGCTTGCCGCATCAGAGAAACTCCTGACAGGAGAGCCTAAGAGGCAGTCACACTTCTAGATGAGTAAACTCGGATTGCCATAGGAGGAGGCAACTTGGCCAACTCGTAAGCAAGAGAGATTTTCCACTTGCTCCTGGTCATGATCTTAAACAGGGGAGGACAAAAAGCCTGCAGTGCTATTAAGTGGGCCACATTAGTGGGAACATAACATGGCCTAGGGTAAAGGAAGGTCTTCAACAGGCCAGGAGTGAATTCCAAGCACGAGGGTGAAATCGAGTTTGCAGAACTTGCAGCCAGAAGGAACAATGCTTTTTTTTTTTGGCGCGCCAAGGCCAAATCCCAAGCCAGTACCCTTGTGTGTACTGTAGGCCTCAGCCTCCGGGTGCCACAAAGGAAACGTATATCTATTGGGTCTCTCCTTAAAGACATTCCACCCAAAGGGATGTGGTAAGCAGATATGGCCGGCACATACACCTTTAAAGTGGCTAGGGATAAATCTGCAGTAAATCGCTCTTGTGAGTATTCCAGAACTGTACCAACTGGGCAGTTAACTGGGTCCAATTGACGACTACTGCAGCAACAAGCAAATATTTTACACTTCAGGACATACAGTTTCTTCGAGCTCTGGAGTGCAGAATGGTCTCAACAACCTCAGTTGAGAGACCAGAGTCTGTAAGCTGGGCCCCCTCAGAGACCAAGCCCACAGCTTCCACAGTTCAAGGCAAGGTTGGACTATCCCTCTTGATCAGAATTTCCCATGGAGATCCGTCAAGGAGAGACACTAGATGGAACTTGTCTTCCACAATCTCCACACCTCAGTGTGAAGAAAAATGAATGATCGGATGGGAAGTTTTACACTCGTGACGGCAGGAATGCTCAAATAATTTTATTTATGGGCTGAGCATCTTGCATCTTGCATTTTTATATTTTAACTGGAAAGCATGAGTCACATTTTCCACCAGCTCCTACTAGCTCTTCAGAGCTGAATAATTGCTGCCTCGTCCTGGGCAGAAGTAACAACAAGTGTGCTTCCGAACCAGGGAAAAAATGGTGGATCTGGCAGATGAGGGATCCATCTTACAGATCCATTTGCGACCTCCAAGAACCAGATCGCTGTCCTGCCTCAGCAACAGCGGGACCTGAGTCACAGTAATCGCGACCCTGAGCGCTCTTTCAACGAGCACTAAGCGGGAGCGGAGCGTTCGTAATTTGACACCGTTCACAACCAGCACTCTTGAGCACTGAACAAGCATGCTCCACTCCCAAACAAACAACACACAGATAGCTTGTATCCCTGTCCGTGATGTAATGAGGGCAGGGAGTAACACACAACCTGAATTGTTCCCTCACCATATTTTACAGTCTGGTTCTTTTTCCTAATTTTTTTAACTAGCTAGGGACAGACAACGCCAAAAAGACAGAAGTTTCACATATAGCGCTTACTGAAGACACACACGCTGCTGTTGTCGGCTTTGGCATGCTTTTATAGTTTCCTGGTTCATGATGTCACCTGCCTCTGATCTACATTGGTTAGTTTTACACGTGTTTCATGACGTAGTCACACTAAGTGTTCCCAAAGTGTCTTTGACCTTGAAAGAGAGTAATGCCATACGTCTCTTCAATGGACTGCACTTTTCTTCAACGTGTTTTTGCTGACAAAACACGTTTAATTGATTATAAGAAAATTATAAGTGATCTAGCAGCTTTATACGGCTTTTTACAGACGATCTCTCACAGTCTCACTTTCATACCTGTCATGGCACTGCTCTGAATAAGGTTTATAAAAACTCTTGACACTCTCCAGAGTGCAGACACAGGTATGTACTAGAGTGTTTGCCAAATATGTTTTGTCAATATCAGATGGCCTAGGGTCCTAAGCGTGCACTTGCCTCGCTTATTGTTTAAGTCCGCCCCTTGGCATAATCTTGACATTTACTAATTAGTTGACATGCTCTGTTGTGTGACATGCTATATTCCGTATAAAATTATTATTTAAACTTTCTTATAAATGGATGCAGCCCTTATGACCTCATATTAACTGAGCAATTAGGAAGTATTTGTCACACCAAAGGAATTAAATCAATGAAGGATAAAGATGATTAAACAATTTTTTAAAAATAGCAATAACATTTTGCACATAAAATCTGTAACTTTTTCCCAGCCATTGATAAGTTAGGCTATCTCGTCTTGTATAAACTTACAAAACACTTCAAAGCATTTTACAGAGTTCCATGTTATCATTGATAAGCGGTAGGGGATACTATTTATGATACTATATCTCCTGAATGACTATATTCTTGTTTTCCCTCTTTTCTTTTATTGTTTTTTTTTTAAGGCTGGTGGGGAAAGTTAATATGAACATGCTATGTATCAACTGTATCAACCTTTTTTTTGAGGGAAAAAAAATCTGGTAAAATTTGTTTAAAAAATCTGGTAAAATGTAGGAACTCATCTCCTTACACTCAGAACGTTTCCCAGCTGACTCTGGACTAACTTCTGGAAGTTCTTCGCACCCAGGCTCTCTTTTCCTCGTGCTGAAGACAGGTACTGCATAACAACTGTTTTAATGGCTCCCTCCATATCTGTAACTGTACAAAGGAGAGGAAAACATAAATAAAATATGGCTTATATAGAACACAAACTGATTCCATTTTCATGGGATACTTAGGGAGGTTCCACGGGGTACTTAAAAATATTTTGATCTAGTTTTTTAAAGCTATGAAAACATTAAGAATGACTGTTAGATTAAGTAAGGCCATGGTTTATGGATGTGTTCCCATTTGTTTCCATAGTTACTTGGTTTATGGATGTGTTCCCATTTGTTTCCCACCTGTTCCTTGTTTTCTCCCTTCCCCGAGGGGGTGTTTACGCTAAAATTTAGTGCGTTTTGGTCATTTATTTACACAACAACAGCGTTTTGGGGGCCCAAAAAGCAAACTTTTGATTACAGGTAAGTGTACATTTTTGAAAACTATACATTATCATCTCTGTGTAAACTACAAAAATGCACATTTGTGAAAACAGCAACGTTATGTGTGTGCGTACCATGTGGTAGCATTGTTTCTTCACAAAGTGACATCATAAACTACAGTGCTCGAATGCATAATACAATGTTTTTAGTCACTTCCATGATCCATGTGTGAACATGATCGTTTTGACAATTTTGTCGTCTGCACGCGGAAAAAAAACACAAAGGAAACCCTTTCTGTTTTTAGTACATTGTTGTTGTGTACTCTGTGTATAATGAGCCATTATTTTCAGTTGTTTCTTTAGTTATTAAGAATTAGTAAGTGACATTTTAACAGCTGGTATAACTAAAAGGAAAGGCAGGCACTGGAAAATGAGTGACCTGAGGAGAGGGATGATGTTAGAATTATTAAAGAGCATGAAGAAGGGAGGTGGGAGAAAGGAGCAGAGGATGAGTGTGTAGAACTGTGGAGTATATACCAAGACAATGGAACCTGTGATCTTTAACAGACATTCAATCCACAGGCTCACATTACCATTGGGGTTGCCTGCTACATGTCTGTTACACTCTCTCTCTCTCATCCGACAACAAACAAATACACAAAAGCCCACACACACACTCTTTGAAGGATGCACACTCTCATAGGCTTTTCCTCTTGGATGGATACAATTTTAAACATTTCCTTGCAAACACAACAACAGTAAAGCAACAAAGAGTATCCGACTGCATTTCATATTCTTGTACTGTAGATCCAATTGCATATTTGACACTAACAAATAATTAATGATCTAATTTGGGTTTCCATGCAGTGACATTTAGCAGGCTAATCCATAACAGACACGAGGTACAGTAAAACACCAATGAAGGCCGTAGTTCCACAAAATAATTTTAAACACTGTAACTGTAAAAACACTGTAAGTTTACACATCACAGCATTATAATGTACAGTATGAAATATTATATCAATGTTGAGACCTTCAAAAGATTTAATTTAGCAATGTTATTAAATGATTTGTGTTTTTAAAGACTAGCTTAGAGAGTGTGAAATCTGATGAAATCTAAATGTAAAAATTACAATTCACAATAAAAAATCTAAAATAAGAAAAACTCATATATTGGATGATAACCAATATTGTACCAAATACTGTACATCGTGCATTTAGCATTTTCTTCTGTACAGATTACTAAAAAACTAAACAGGTAGAAAACCCAAACACAAATCCAATTTTTGCTGCCTGACTGAACTAAGCAAGCTACAACGCTCACATGCACGCACATAAAATTAATGTGATTTTAATGTGGGTGTGACGTATGGGTAATTCTATAGGCTGCCCCTTTCAAGTAAATCTTCCATCTGACAGACGTCACACCTGAATACTTACACTGCACCACTAACATTAGTACATTACACCACTGCCCTGCCGTCTTCCTAATTACTGATGGACCTCTATTAACCTAATTAGAGAGAGAGAGAAGCCTGAGCAGGGCTTGGGTGAATATAATAATGGTTATTATTCCCTATCTCTTTGGAGCATCCAAAATGGCATTGCGTTACTATAGTAGTTGCATATGTGGAAAGACAGATTCTTTATGAATAAGGTCATGCGTGTGGCGGTGAGAAGCTGGTGTTTGCTAGGGAAAGGTGTCTGTATTTAAAAATGTTGTCATTGTTCTAAATGGGATGCACTTCGGTGATACTCATGCTCAGACTGGGACAGACAAAGGCAGAAGCATCAGGCAGGATGATTGATAGGTGCTACTAGTGATTAGACCCAAAGGACCCGAACAAGCTGTGATGTAATGAGATGCTGTGAAATTTAGAAGTCAACAAAACCCATTTACACTTGCAAAGCATTGCAGCTGCCAAACAGAAATGAGAGATAAAAGCATGTTGGAAAGCATTATGACAGACGTGTGCAGACTTCGATCAATGCCACAAAATTCTCAACACAAAAGCTCCATTGTTGGGGAGCAACTAACTAAAAAAAATATAAAAAAATAAAAGCATGACAGTAGTTTTTCCAGTAATGAGTTACTTTACCAAAAGCATAGCGGTACAAAATGCTGAGCTGAAAGAAGAAACAAATTCTCTCATATATAGCTTTGGAAAGTCTAATTCATTACTGTGACTCGAATGTAAATGAGCAGATTTACAAAAATTATTATGCATAGTTTGACTCATAAGTGTAAATTAATTGACTCACTTATTTCTTCTATCTCTAAATGTACCTTTTCAAGCTTAGGTTACACTTTACTTTAAGGTGACTACATGTACTTACAATAGTTATAACAGTAAACTATGTATAATTATAAATAACTAAACCAAAACCAAACTCTAACTGTATAGCTCTATAGTAAGTACATATGGTTAATTAATATTACTCTGTACTTATTTGAGTGAGTACAATATAACTACATCACCGCAATTGTAATTGATTGCTCATTCATTCAGAATCACTCATTGGGTTTGTGCCAGAAAAATGTGGCTATGATTGTTATAAATTAAACTGGATAGATATTTTCTTTTTTTGTAAAATAATAATAATAATAATAATTCCCCTGTAATTGTTGATTTTATCAACAATAGTTTGACTGCATTTTAACTACTTTAAGCTACACTACATTCAATGTAGCTTCCCGAAATTGCTCTTTCCTGACACCGTGAACAGCAACGGTCAGTATTAGTCAGTATTGACACAGTATTTCATTTTGTGCATATGAAAATTAAGCTTTGAAGAATTCATAGTCTGTTCAATAGGTTCAACATATTGACACCAGATCAGCTAAACAACATTACAACCAATTGAACTTTTGTTTGTTAATTTTCAGTTTTCATTTTTCAAATACATACAGCATCTACCCTAAATATGGTCGATAGAACGATATGTTGCTCACCAGGGAAAATAAAAATTAAATATTGGCAAAAGGCAGTCTCAGTATGCTTTCCTCCCAATTTTCTTTATTGAATTGCATTCCATTCTTGCTCCTCTAGATGTCCCTCCAGGCTACTTGTGGCTTTCCCTTGTTTCTTCATGGTGGCTAAAAAATGTCAAACTTGCATCATTGCATCAAAGGTAAAGAATGAGGATAAGACTTTGTTCACATTTCTCATGTTTCTCAGCTCACAAATATATAAACTGTTGCCCTTGTGCATTCAGATGATTCTTGTCCCTGCAAGGACATACCTTTGTTTAGCTATTGCCCTAACATGACTGGAATTACCTGATTCCTAAAATAAGTGGATACATCGTACATAGGCCTATACAATTTTTTTTCTAACAAATGTTATTTTTTTCTTCTTTTGAATATAGGCATGGATGTAAAGTACTTAATTAAATGTTATATTCGAGAATTTATCATTTTCAATATTAATGTGTAATACTTTTTCTTACAATGAAGTGAATGATTTGGAACAGCGTGAGGGTTAATATTGGCGATGGAATTTCACAATAATGCTACTTTTGAGTATTTCTCTTCCAGTGCTCTCTCTCTCCGTGAGGTGTGGTGTGAATCATTTCCTTCTGTCAGCACTTGGAGACAACGTTGAGCAAGCTTGTCTCGAGCTCTGAGATACCGGACAACTCCCACCATCGACGTCTTATCTCTGTATTCATAATTAACGCCGTTCTGGTGGCCGTGTCGTCGCTGACACATTGAGGTCGTGCTTCGTCCGGTTGAGTATCGAGTGCATCTCCCCTCAACGCTCGTAAGGTCGACCGAAGTGCTTATCACCGCAAACGACGCATAATAAGGAGCGAATCTATTCACCTCACGCGGGGAATTTACGGCAGAAGCCGCGCGCGTGCGCTCTGACAAAATACTCTGAATTAATAAAAGGCAGGTTTCTGATTTCTTCGTCGGTGTAAAGAGAGAAGGGTTATAGGGAATTGGATCGGCTACTTGTAGTCACCGGATAAGCCAGCCTACGGTCGCGCGTAAGGACTGAAATATTTACGCAGAGCAGCAAGATTAAACGGAAAGTGACACATTTGCACTGGGCACGAAACTTTATTTATGGAACCCTGGTCACTTGATAACAAAGTTCTGTGTTCAAGCTGAGTTAAGCTGGTCTAACCAGCTAACAGACCAGTTTTACAAGCTGAAAAGTGCCCAAAACTCCCCAAAAACCAACAAACAGACCAAGCCAAAGGATAAAACCAGGATATCAAGACAAAGCATAATAAATAAATGATGAATATTCTAAAAACAGATGTCTGTTATAATTCACAGAAAGCCATCCAAATTTATCCTAAACAGACTAAATGTTCTCAAATAAACCAACAGACATTGTCCCGCTATCTTTTTAGGATCAAATAAGAATGCTTACCTTAGTTTTGCAACAAAACTTTTTTTCTGCTGATTCTCGGCACTTCTAAGCTAAGCCAGTACAATGCGTATAAAATGCCTCTTCTGTGAATTCCACTCTTCCCAAGTTGCTTTTTTTCCCATCAAATCACTGGGCGTATACCCAGAACTTTTAAGGGTGGGGAAAACAGGATATATTACTCAAGAGAGGTGTTGTGCGGACATAACTCCTTTAAAAGTGTAGTGTACTGTCATAACCATGCTGGAAAATGAGGTGAGAGGAGGTTTTAGAAAGTGAATAATATCACTTTAATTGTTTTTTTCTTTTTCTTTTAATATCTACCACATTTTCTGATTTCTGAGTCATTACAGTGTGTTCTGTTCCAACTTTATGACCTGTGTCTAAATGACCTGTGTGAGAGAGTGTGCCTGCTATCACAAGTAGGAGCATGCATTAGGTTGTTGCACAAAGGCTTAGTGAGACACTAGCATAGTGAGATCATCATGTAGACACACCTTGAGAGTTTAGTCAGATACCTTTTTCCAAGTTTTCAGCCAACATGCTTTGCCACATTCATCAAAATATACTTTTAAGAAGTCTTCTTTAGTGGGTAACTTTCTTTCTGCAGTGTGAAGATATGTTTGTGAGGAAGGGAGGGAGAGAGAAAGAATGCAGCTATGCGAGAGAGAAAACACAGCATACCAGAACACAATTATCAGGAACATGTGCTTTCCAATTACCAAGACAAAACCCTCACAGTCCAGTGATTCTCCTCCACCCTGTTCTCTAAGCCCACAATCTCTGTGTTTAGTTGGTACTATGCAACATTAATGTAGGTTGTTTGCCTTTGAGTGGCAGCCTTTGTATGCCGTCATTATTATAGTACCACAATACAATATATTTGTTCTTGCTGTGTGTGTCGTTAAAACTTTAATCACAATGCAAAAGTTTATATATATATATATATATGAACTTAAAAATAATAATGGGTCAAATATAAAATAATGTTTTATATTGTATATATTTATATACATTATTTTTATGTACCAAATATTCAGTTGAGGTCATCAACTGACTGAATATATTATACCAGTGAAAATCATTTGATAATAGTAGGCTAACATATAAAATATACATATACATATATATATATATATATATATATATATATATATATATATATATGTGTATGTGTATGTTTTTTTAAATGACAAGATCTTTAATATAACATGGGTTGCACTTCTTACAGTTAAACCACATATCAGGATCTACGGTTAACTATGACCATTCTAAAAACATGAGTAGCACCATGGATTGTATTTTGGGACCACGATTAATCTTGACAGGCTTCAAATATTTATCATAGTGTAAAATCTATCACATTGTATTGGGCAGAAAATGCGGTGTTGAAACCACGAGTAGCACATATTGTGAACCAGGACACACTTAAGTCTTAATCCTACCTCTAAATCCTACCTCTATCTGTATCGCATTGGAATTTGAAAAAAAAAGAAGTACATAATAATCATATAACATAACCTGTAAATATATTTTGAAGGCAATATTTTATCCTTTATTAGGCAATTGTTGAGTTAATATTTTCTCCTAGTTGTCAAGGTACACAGGTTGCTCAACTACACAGGACTTCAGAAAAGACGTTTCCATGAGAGCAAATGTATTGTGCAAGCGCAGATGTGGAAAATAATGTCTCAAGAGATTGATGGTTTCAGAACTGGTTTGCAGATCAGCTGCAATCAATGGTGACATCATGACAATGATTGACTGACTTACTGATTGATTGACTGACTGACCAACTGACTGACTGACTGACTGATTGATTGATTTACTGCACAAAACAAAAGCTATGTGGTGGGATCTATATTGATAGTGATTCTGAAGTGTGTTTGTGTGTGTGTGTACAGGTTTACATTACATTGTGGGGACCATATGTCCCAAAAAGGGCAGTAAAACCTGAAATCACTTTTGTGGGGACCAGCCAGCAGTCCCCATGAGGGAAATGGATTAATAAAGTGTGTGTAAATGTGTCATTTGTGGGGACATTTTTTGATCTCCATGAGGAAAACAGCTTATAAATCATGTGTGTTCATGTATAAATCAAAGTGGTGTTTTTTTTAAACGTAAAATTGCAGAAAGATCTCTGTAATGGGTAAGATGGTGTTTAGAGGATAGAATATAAAAATCACGATGTCTATGAAAATAAAACATGAAACACTAACACATGCTTGTGTGTGTGTGTGTGTGTGTGTGTGTGTGTGTGTGTGTGTGTGTGTGTGTGTGTGTGTGTGTGTGTGTGTGTGTGTGTGTGTGTGTGTGTGTGTGTGTGTGTGTGTGTGTGTGTGTGTGTGTGTGTGTGTGTGTGTGTGAGTGAGAGAGAGAGAGAGAGTACACTCTCTGTGTAACAGTGCCCTATAGTGTTTGAAATAAAGCATTGCCAGAATTGCATTCAAAACCAAAATACTTGCAGGATATCAGTAGCTTATAAAAACCAGCATGGTATCAGTAACTTGTACATTATTATTATAGAGAATATTATTATTACATTCAGAAAATAAATGTTATTGCCGTAAAAGAGCTTATCTTCTTCATTTTCTTTGAAAATGAAACATTTAAGTTCTGTAAAGAAATTTATTCATAGGAACAGTTTACTAAACTATTTTCAAGCATTAAAAAAAACCTCAATGGTGTAAAAATGAACACATAAATATTCATAATGGGAACTGAAAACATGTCTTCTATTAAAAAGTGACTTACACCACCAATGATAGGCGATGTGGTTTTACACTTGAGTGTTTATGAACCCAGACATGTTTTTCCAACCCCATCTCTGTGTTTCCTACAACATATTTATAATAGTGAGAGAATGGCAGAGATGAAGAAAACAGCTTTTTGATCATGGAAATAAAGTTATTTGCAAGAGTATCTCTTCTGTTGTAACTTGTGTAAGCTGCACTCTGTGTAGAATGTACATTTATGTGTAGACATTGAAAAAGACTGTGATAATTTTATCAAATTAATAATTAAGTTAGGATTAAAATAATACAGTGACAACTTTAAGCATGAATCAAGTTGCTCCATATATCAAAAATTAGCATTGATAAACATAACAATTAAAAAAGTAACAGGCATATTTTAAAATGGAATGGATTAATAAGATTTAACTACAGTCCTTGTGTTCAGCAGGACACGCACAATAAGCAGGAACAAGATATTTAAAGGTGTAGTTTCAAGATGCTTCCTGTAAAACAATTAAGATATTACATAAAGTCAAAATCAAATTTAGTTTAACACCTGTAACATGATTCTTTTAGATTGTTATAGATATATTATAGTCATACTAAATGTTGTTTCAACCTCAATGCCATTCAGACTCACCATGTCGTCTGCTGCAATGTTCTTCCTTAAACGATCCCAGAAATGCACTCTGTCAGCTTCATCCTCTGGCCAGTCCAAATATGTCCGGGATCTCACCAGTCTAGCCAAACTATGGAAAGTAGTGATAAATGTATTTAAACAAATATTGTATATTATATTGCATGTTGTATATTTTTTAAGAAATACATGAAATAAGAAACAATGGAGTAAGATGTAGATGTAAGATATCCTCCAGACCTTTAATTTTCCACTTACCATAAATATCCCTAAAACACATCTTTTTCAATTTCATTAGTGCACAGTGGATTTGCATTTGCCAGATGCTTTTATCCAAAGCAACTACATTGTAGTTGTTAATATTTTTGAACATTAGTTAATCAAAATACAGTACTGCCTTGAGTGTTACCAGTACATTATTAACAGCTTTTTTTATCATCAAAATCATATTAAATAATGAGAAATTGTTTAACCTAATAAAACACTATCCTTCAAAAGTTTGGGGTTGAGGAGAATTTTTTTTTATGTTTTTGAAAGAAATCGTTTATGCTCACCAAGCTTGTATTTATTTGAACAACAAAATACAATAATAATAACTAATTAAATTGTGAAATATATAAATATTTTTAGATAAATAAAAAGTTTATTTGAGCAATACAAAGCATTTATGTTTCCTTTACTGTCACTTTTGGTCAATTTAATAAATCAATGTTGCATAAAAGTATTCATTTCTTTTTATGGACCTCAAACTTTTGAAAAGTATTGTATATTGGATGATCCATTTTCACCCTGCACTTCCTAAACTCATCTCTAAATACGCTCTTAACACGTTCTTATCTCTAAATACGTTCCCTCCTTAAGGAAGGCATTTTCCATCTTCCCCTGATTACCAATGGAAAGCAGAGAGCTCAAAAGGAGAGATGTGTTCCAGGAAGATGAGGATGAGTCTGTGTTTCTGCTCTTCCAGCTGCCAGTGTGTGGCCACTCGTATCTCCAGACTGCACCAGTCACTACGCAGATAGCGGCGGCTGATCAAACACACGGTGCACTGACTGCTGTAGATACTGTCAGTGATGTTGTCCATGATATCTTTACCCACCTACAAAATGTTTTACAAGATTTTGTTTTCACAGCGAGACTGAACCTTTTAGATTGATAAACTGAGAATTATTTTAGAAAGCAGGTACCTCAACATCTACTTTTGTTCTTTATTGTATTTAAATTAAGAAGATCAAATAGAAATTCATTTAATTTGTATAAACCTCACCTCAAAGTCTCTGTTGTGCAAACAGAGCCTCAGTTTCGGGTTCCCTTGTTCCTCCAGTCGAGGAGCCATCTCCCCCAGAACCCAGGCCTCATCTCGGCTACAGAAAGACACAAAGGCATCGTACTTCATCTCCTCGATCTCCTCAATCTCCTCGACTCTTCTCCTCCTCCTATGCCACTGCCTACCAAACCTCCTCTCCACCCATCCTCTCAGGCGGAAGAAGAGGACTACGGAAGGCCAACGAGCAAAGTGGTATCCAATGGCCGCTGACAGCAGAAGACAAATACTGCCAGCTGTGGCTACATAACAAATGTATTGTGCATCAGTCTGACATAGTTTCTCCATGGTCGCCAAGAAGTTGAGTTTTTTATAGTGCCAGACACACTCCTGCTTCTCCAAGTAGATAACCTGAACTTTTTCCGTGCTCTCCGCCCAGTCAAGAATCCAGCCATTTACACAACTGCACTGGAAATTCACTCTATCAAGAACAAAAGCTGTTAGTGCTGGCAAAACTTCAAACACACCATCAATCAAGACCAGAGGGCTGTTGCTGTAGAGACGCAACAGCTGTAGAGACGTCAGGTCTTTAAACATAGTCACAGTCAGGAAGCTGAGATGGCAGTTTATCAGCACTAGAGTTTGGAGTTGCGTTAGGTTCCTGAAGACACTTCCAGCTTCTGCAAAATTAAAGAAGTTCAAGTTGATGAGCTTGAGACGCTTTAGATGGTGCAGTGTATTGATTTTAGAGTAACTGAGATATGATCTTTCAGATTCTCCGAAGATCTCAAAAGATTCCAGGTTTGGGAAATAAGGTACCATAAAGTTGTTCTTGCATATGAAAAATGTGCAATTCACTTTCAGCTCTCGAACTGCAGTAAAAACAGTACAGTCCGCAAAATCCAGCCTGTCTCCATTTAGCTCCAGAAGAAACGTTCCCTCGGGCTGTGGAGCACTTCCCAGGTAAAAAGTTGTTCCATAATGTGCATCAATCTTTAGCCGTTGTATTTTTGGTGGAAACCCATAAAAAATCATATTTAGATGCAACTCATAAACATACTCCAATCTACCAAATGACAGCTCACGAAGCTCTCGTTGGTCTTGAAATGTTCCGTCCTCAATAATCTCAATGATGTTATCATCGATAAGCAGGACCTCCAAAGCCTGAAGGGTTCTGAAATCCTTTGCAGTAAGCTGCGAGATCTTGTTTGAGTCAAGCTTGAGAATTTTAAGGTGATGCAAACCACGAAATGCATTCAGCTGTAGGGTTTTTATGGTATTTTTACTGAGAAAGATCTGCTCGAGAAGAGGCATACAAGCAAACTGGTCTCCGTCAATATCTGCAATTGAGTTTCCAGTGAGGTCTAGCGAGGTTAAGGACCACACAGTCCCGTTCACAGCAACACAGAACGGTGCTTTTGTCAATTTCATATAGGCCATTTGCAATGCCTGCATACCTGTGTTTCCTGTCCAAAAACTAAACTCCAAGTGGTCTACTATGGAATTGCTGATGAATAAGTTAATCAGTGTTGTCCCACAATCTTTTAAGTCCTCTGCAGACAATTTTTCTGTTGATGTAAAAATGAGGCTGAGGGATTGAATATGAAGATTGGAGGCGAGATGACACAAATCTTTGAAGTTTGTTGAGTATTCTTTTACCACAGTCCCTGTCAAACTCAACTCACTGACTTTACCGATCCCAGACTTCCAAATACTATCCAGAGACTCACCCACAAACTCCAGAAAAAGGCTGGAGAGGTTCTGGAACACGACTAATGAGTTTGTTTGAATGATTTTAATACTGTTCCCTATTAGATAAAGGTTTTGAATCCCAGAAAGAACTGCCACAGGCCAGGTCTTTGATCCCCCTGGACATTCTTTGGTCTCAATTGTTGAAATCCCACTGTCTCTAACATTCAGGTCCTTCAGATGGGACATTCCATCCGGAAGATAACAGAAAATATCAGTAAGATCCAGTGCACAAGTTCTGGTAATGTCTAGTTTGATTACACTAACCAATGGATCAAATATACTGCTGGATACGTTGGCTAAATTCAGACCTTGCAGTGTTAACTCCTCCAAATTAGTCAAACCAGAAAATACAAGACTTTCCATTGCAACGGTTCTGCAAATTTGATCGCTGAAACTCAGTCTCAGATACTTCAGATTGGGGAGTCCTGAAAAGGCACCAGATTGAACCCTCTCAAGACATTTACCATCAATTTGAAGGACCTCCAAAGAAGGCAAGTGTGAAAAGGCATTGGCAGGAATGCTTGATATTTCACTTAAGATACAAAGGGATCTAGCCTCAATGCCTACCTCTGACAGATCAGTGCGCAGGTCTATAATATTGCAGTCTGCGTATGGACCTCTTCCTGGATGATGGTAGCAGTGTGGAGTCTTGGGCATGTCTTGAAGGAGATGCTCCTCGCTGGTTATGCAGCATTTAGATATAAGAGTAAAAGCAACATTGCAGATACTTAAAACCAGTGCAAATCTCCTCCAGAATCTCAAGAAATTTGAGTCAGTCATACCCATTTTAGAGCAACTCTAAACAACTCTGTTCCTATGCCTTGGCTCTGCAGAGGTTTTTCATTCACCTTTAACCACACTGCACTTGTTCAGACTTTGCAGGAACTATTATTCCCCTCACTTCCTCTTTCACTGTAAGAAAATATGTACTCTTTAACAGCCCCCCCCCCCCCCACACACACACACTAATTTTAAGCCCCACCTCTTTTCCATGTAACCGTTTTCTCACTAAGCCATAAGTTTGTCTTATTTTAGACATTTTGTAAACTGTTCCATCAAGCTGACTTAAGAGATCAAGTAAAATACAGATGATAAACATCACTGTATATCCAATAAGGACATGTGGGACACTGACTTGAATTACTATTAATAAAATATTCAACAACAAAAAAAGCACAAAAAAAACCTTCACAGTTCATTTGACATTCAAGCGGAAATTCAGGCTCTGTATGTTCAAATATAGCGCAGCACAGTCCATTTCGCTATATTTCTTTCTATGCAGGAACTACAAAGTGATGTTGTTAAGAGATAAGGTATTTTTACCAGCTGTGAAGTGCGTTAGTCACTGAAGCAGGCCTCATTTAGACCGATTCCTAAAAATGAACAAATATGTATAACAAATAACAATCACTACAAAGAAACACATCATGCATAACCGAATGCACCTCTTTATTCCGTAAAAGGTTTTACAGCAAAAACATTTTCCATTACCATAACCATCTGAATTTCAGCAATTAAAACTTTAAAAAGGCAAAATACTGTATCGCACTTTTTATTACAATTTAGTGGTCTGTAACAAACTTTTACACGCTGCCTTCATGCATGTAGTTAAGTGTACAATAGTTTTTGCATTGGAGAGTTCAGCAAAGGATAGGGTCAGTGAAATGTGCAAGCAATTTTGCCTGACAGTGTATAGACACAAGTGCAATAAAATTCTGATAAAAAACAAAACAACAAAAGATATTCCACACCTAAAAATAACAAACCTTCACTCACCTTACTGTAATGCATAAAACTAAAATGGCCTGCCCTTTTCTTTAAGGATTTGCTTTTATTTTTGTTGGCTTTAGCTACACCTTTTAACAATTACAAAGGGCCAGACAATACAGACATGTTATTTGTTAAAGATATCCTCCGTTAAAATGTATAAATAATAGTGAAACAATGGGTCAAGAGTCATAACCCTAATGACAAACAAAATAATTTAAAGTATTTAAAAAAAAAGCAGAGCATACCAAAAATTATGAACATTAATAAAACTCCAACATCGTTTATCAGTACAACTCTATTCAAAACCTGTACAGTGTATAAGTCAAGCATGATCTTAAAATGACTACTTTAAAAGATTGGAACTTTGATTGGAACTCTCACACTCAACACTGAACTACATTCTTCTGATGAATATTCCCAGATAAATATTATATTTGTGTGAGATGTGCCAGGTCTCAAACTTAAACCTGATGTGTCGCCATAAAAAACAAACTAAAAAATAAAGCATGTTGTCCTGGAGCTGGATTCAAGAATATCTTGATAAAATGATCAATCATTTTAATGTGAAAATTATTTGACTTTGTCTGATTGTATGCTAAACGACACTTGAGGATACAGTTCTCTTGTATTAGAACAAATATATTTCTATAAATCTTACACATTTATTCATTTATTAATCTATTAGAGTTTCTTAGTAGCAAGCACCTCATCATTTCTAAATAATTTTCTATTGCTTTCTCCACTGATAACCCAATGTATTTTCAATCTAGAACAAACATCCAAGAATCTTATTTGTATGCGAGATTATAAAAGTAAAATACAGTAGTAATTAAAGTAGTACTATAATGCTTAATATATAATATTTGAAGGGTCCAATTCATTTGTTAAACATCTGTATTTGAAGACGATATTTACAATGGTTTTAACATTTTTCAAAGATTTGAATTCTTCGTCAGTTTTTGTAAAAATAATCATATTTTTTAAGAATTATTTGTCAGTGAGACAATACTCCTAACATTTCTTGTGAAAGAAAAGAAAAAAATAACAGTTACGGGTTTTATTCTACAGAAAGTTTCGTGAATCCAGCCCCAGATGTTTAGATGACTAAGCAGGCGTCTTTATTTGAATGGTCATATTGTGTACATGTTCAAAAAAGGTAAAAAAAGAAAAAGTGAGCAGAAACAGCGGTTAGGTTTTAAGGACACCAACATCACTAAGATCTTACAGTATTGCTTTATCTATGAAACAAAAAACAAACCCTTACTGATCGAAATGAATATGCTCTTTAGAAATGACACTCCACATGAGTAAGCAGGAAATCAGCCCCATTTTTTTTCCAGAGGTGCCTCTTTTTTAAACCTCCAAATCACTTTCACCCTTTCACTCTTCCGCTCTCTTTCTTCTGCTCTGCCTTCTTCTCGACCTTCCTCAATTCTTCTGGAAGTGAAAATTTCTCCATTGCCTCCCTTTCAAATTCCTCCATCTCGTCATCATTGTCATCTTCATCACTCTCCTCTCCCTCGATGTCACTGTCGCTGTCTTCTCCTTCAGCCATGTCTTCCAAAATGTCGCCCACATCTTCTACAAACTCGCTGAATGGCATCTGATCATGAGTGAACACTCCATCCGTGAAGAACTCTTTCACCAGCTTGTGGAGCTCTTCCTCCCTGGAGGTCTGGTCCTCGGGATCCTGGAGCTTGTTCAGGTAGGACTGGAGAAGGGTTTCAAAGTCCCGCAGGCCGACAGGAGAGAGCCCCTCGACTCGAGCGCAGTCTGCCACGCCGCTGCACGTCTCCCGCTGCCCGGTAAAGTGCTGTATCCGCGCTCTCTGTCTGCTCCAGTAGTTCTCATGTTCGGAATGGTGATGGGAGGTTTTCTCGTCTGGTGCTCCGTGTCCATCTCTCTCTTTCCGCTGTTTCTCCTTTTCACTAAGACTCTTTCCTCCCTCACTTTTATGGTAGAATGCCTTGTTTTTTTTCTCCTCCTTTAATTCCTCTCTTTTCCACTCTTCATCTTTTGACTCCCTTTCTTTCTGTCTCCAATGCTTTTCCTTAATTTCTTTTCCACTAAACTCTTCACCTTTTGACTCTCTTTCTTTCTCTCTCCAGTGCTTTTCCTTCATTTCTTTTCCACTAAACTCTTCATCTTTTGACTCTCTTTCTTTCTCTCTCCAGTGCTTTTCCTTCATTTCTTTTCCACTAAACTCTTCATCTTTTGACTCGCTTTCTTTCTCTCTCCAGTGCTTTTCCTTCATTTCTTTTCCACCATACTCTTTGGAAAACTCTCTCTCTCCTTTCCATTTTTTCTCTGTTTTATCATTGCGTTTTCCGTCGCTCTTTTCTTTTCTCCACTCCTTTTCACCTTTCCATTCATTATGGTCATTCCTCCCACTCCGTTTATCACTTTTCCAGTCTTTGTCCTCTTTCCTCTCCTCTCTCAGTTTCCATTCCTTTTCCTCTTTCCCTTTCTTTTTCCCAGTATCCTTCCAGTCTTTTTTGTCTCCCTTCCTCTCATCCTGTCCTACATGTTTATCTTTCTTCCCCTTTTTATCTTCCTTCCTTTCTTTTTTCTCCTCCCACGCTTTAAAATCTTTCTTGTCTTTGCTTTCTTTAACCATTTTACCATCATCTCGTTTTTTGTCCTTCGTCCACTCTTTTCTCTTTCCTGCTTTATCTTCTTCCTGGTGGCTTTTATCTTTTTTCCAGCCCTTCTGTTCCTTAGTATGTTCTCCCTCAGTCCCTCTCTCCTTCTTTTCTTCGTCATCTCCCTTTTTCCCACTTGTCTTCTTTTTCCATTCTTTGTCTCCCTTTCTTTGGTCTTTCTCACTCTTTTTGTCTCCAGTCTTCCTGTGCTTAATCTCTTGTCTTTCTATGGGTGGTACATCTCTTTTGTCTCCAGCAGGGGGAATCTGTGAGGCTGCAAATGGGTGCACAGGTTCTCCTCTTTCTGGAAGAGAGTTAAAATACAGTTTTATTTCATTTTTAAAATACAAATATTTTCAATACACAGAAAACAAAAAAAGAATGCATTTAAAAATCAGCAATAACTTGCCCCACCCCCTTGCTCCCAAATCCTTCTCGTTTCACTTTGTCACGGATGGAAAAGAGCTGTTTTTTTAACAGAAGTTACAGCTGCACATGAAACACTGGCGAGTTAACATGCTACTCGTGAGATCCTGTGATTGCCATTGTAATGGTTTTCTTTACCCTTATAACAGGCAAAATTATGAGGTTGAAGATTTTTCAATATGCCAGTGACTGAAACTAACACAGGTTCATCATTTCATCTTATTCCTCCAACTTGATCAATTAAAAATGTTGGTTAAAAAAAAAAAAAAAAACTTCCAGCTGGACATTTGAAAGCTGGCTCATACATCTTGAAATCATATGATTCGATTAGCTTCTTCTGACTGTTTTTTTGAACTTAGAAGCTTTTGCTGGCAAAGGGAAGTGGTGTTTAGATGTTTCTGCCAACAATGCAATATTTCTGAAAGGGCTGAGGCTGAAGTATTCAAAATTGTGTGAACTCTTCACAATGATACTATGCGCAAAGAGCATTCGTTCAATATCATTATGTTGTTTTTGTGAAGCAATTTAGCGGCTTTTGCATTTGAAGTCTTCATGCATGCAGGTTACATTTACAAAGACACGCATATATACAGAGATATAGATGCATACATAACACGTTCAATTAAATATTTCAAGAGCATTGGATTGTTAAGAAGTGTGTCAAGTTAAAGAGCTACTTCAGTGACGGATCATTGCTGTCAGTAGGATTTTACCGTACCTGTGCTTTGTGTGAGCTGTGAGACTTTAGCTCTCAGATGCTCCACTTCTCTCTGCAATGACGGTAAGGCCTCCAGCTCTTTCTTTGCTTTCAGATTTTCTTCTTTCATTCTCTCATTCTCTTGCTTCAGCTCGGTTTGAAGAGCAGGTACTTTTTCTAGTTCTTCTTTTATCCTCTGGTACTCATTCTCCAACTCTTCTCTCCTCAAAAGCTCTTTCTCTCCCTCCTCTGCTGCTTTCAGTTCACCTTGATGTTGCTGAGTTTATAAAACGGCAAATGAACAACTGAAACACTTTAAAGGGGCCATGCATTGAAAATCTAAAGTTTCCCTGGTCCTTTTAAATATAAAAGAGAATGATGTAATAGCCTTATTGCATGTAACAGTCATGCAAAAGTAAATCAAAACAGCGTTTGGTTCCGAGACCTTGAGAAATAGATTATGAGATCATTTACATATACATGTTTTAAAGGTACTGAACGTAAAACAGCAGATTTACTTGTAAGGGTCAAAGAAAGAGTGAAAAACATTCATGCAAGACAAATTACAATGGTTGTTGGTCCAAAAAAAGACATTTAGAAACATTATAAATGGACTTAATTTATCACAGATCGTCTGTACCTGAAGTTGTGCCTGTAGTACCAATATTTGGTGATCTTCCTCTGCCTGTTTGCTTAAAATATCTGGAGGCTGAAGACCAACAGGCGTGTCTCTGGAGACTTCAAGGTTCAGCCACTCCTATCAAACACAAATATATTTACAATTCAAACGGCTATATAATACTTCCTAAAATATAAATTGTAAGTCTGAAAAAAGAAGAAAAAAAACAGAAGAGCAAATGATCTGACCTGATTTGTTGGATCCCTCAGCTCTTTAGAATCCATGTCTGCTTCTGAGAGGGAAATGCAAGCAAAATTACATGACAAAAGCACACTTGATCATGCATCATAAAAAAAGCAATACAGGCCAATGTGAAGATGGGGAAGCTAACATGAAGCCTTAAAACTCAATAAATAGGGACAGAAGGATCACAAAGAAAGCATGCAGTGGCAGCACTGCTCAGAATTTAATGTGTAATCTAAAATTGACAAATTTTCTAAATGTATGCATCATTCATGTCACTAATTTGACATGGTCTTTCAATCTTTCACAGTTGTTGTGCATCCACTTGACATTGCAGGAAATAATAATACAATTATTATTAAATGGTAATGTATTAAAGTGTTTCATAAAATCAGTTAAAATATTTTGTGGAGTACTGAAAATATTTCAGGCTGAAAAATATTTTGAGTCACATACATGAATGATATGAGTTTGTATCAGTGGTTCTCAACCAGTGGGCTGGAGCAAACTGTGATGCCTTGCGATATGTTACATTGATTGAAAATAAGAAAACAACCATTAAAATAAACTACATTAACAACAATAATAATAATTTGACCATCCAAAAAATGTTTTGTTGTCTTGACTTGGAGAAACCAGGGTTCCCATGCTTAGAAAACCTGGATGTACTGTATGAGGTAGCCTTAGATATTATATAAAATTGTATTATTCATGTATATTAATAAAATGTGTCATGGGCATTTTATTTGATCATGTAGATCAAGTTTTACATTTAAAAAAATTAATCTTTATACATAATCTGGTGGGAAGGTTTGGAGTCAAAAAGGTTGAGAACCAGTGGTTTACATATAGCACATATTCAAAAGCACATGCATGTTTTCAAGTGCAGCAACCATTAAAAAGCAAATTACTTTGAGCTAAATCTTCTTATAGTGCCATTCAAACAAACACACACAAACAAACAGGTTTCCATGTTTTATGGGGACTTCTCATAGATGCAATGTTTTTTTATACTGTACATTCTATCCCCTACATTGAACCTAGTCATTATAGACAAATATCTGCTTTCCCAGACTTTCAAAACACTTCGTTTAGTATGATTTATCAGCCATTTTCCTTATGGGGAACAAAAAAAACGTTTTTCTTCCCAATGAGGTCAAGATTTACTAGTATTACTATCCTGGTGGGGACACTGTGTCCCCATAACGTATGGCATACCAGATACACACACACACACACACACACACACACACACACTCTCTCTCTCTCTCCCTACCACCATCCAGGTCCATGAGAATACCTGTGGAACAACACACCTCAGTCTCAGACACAGGAACATATTCAAATTCACTATCTGATTTAGGCCACTGAATAGGTACATTTGTCACATGACCCCTTTTATGAAACCATAATTCAATATCAGTTTGACTTTAGTCAAATTTTCTATAACCATCATTATGAATGTGTGGTATTCACATGGATGACCATTGTTATCTCAAACAAACATATTTCCAAGTAAGCAGTTCATGTAGAGTGTCTCTAGTGACTGACAAACTAATGTCAGGAAGAAAATAAAAAATGGGATTCACAAATTTGAACCTAGAAAGTTTTAGGATTTTCAAAGTCACTCAAATTGTTATGCTTATATGTTATACTTTGTAATGATTCCTTTTCTTATTTAAAATAAAAATGCAAAAAGAAATCACTTTTATGATTGATCTATAATTTAAAGCCCCACGTTAAAAGAAATTATCATCATCTGACAGCACAAAATACTGAATTTTTAATGAATCCAGAGTATGCAGTAGTCTGTAAAAAGCTTAAAAACAACAACAACAGCTGCCACAAACGAAAAAGTGTGTGAAAACAGGAGCCTCATGCTCACCCGAGAAAAAAATGGTTCCAAGTCCTAGAAGAATGACAGCTGCAAGGATGCACTTGTTCAAGGAAAAAACTGCTTCTTCTTCTCTTTGAGGGGGCTGAAAGTCTTCCTCATCTCCCTCTTCATCATTCTCTACCTCTGTCTTGTCCAAAGAGCCCAGGTGGGAGATTTTTCTCTTTCGTAAACCATCCTCCTCCTTCCCTTTTGTTTCCAATACTTCTATAGACTCTACACAAAAACGAGGCATATGATTATTGGGAGATATTCACTGGATGTTAAAAGCAGGACTTTTACATTAATCCAAACAATTCCATTTCACAAGAAAAAACAAAACAAAAAATAGCAATCTTTTCATAGCTGGTTAGTACAGCAGCCAAATAGTGTTTTTTTTTCTTCAATAGATTAGGACGGCCTTACGGATGCGTCTGTGTGTATAATAGCTACCGTTATCGGCACAAGAAGGACATTAACATCTCTCTTTTTTTTGTTGGCCCTGGAACATATGATTAACCATTCACTGTCCTCTGATTGTAAGGTTAGGGTTGTCTGGTGAATCGAGGCTACACTCGTGTACTGAGACTGAGGCTCTATTTCTGGAACTCCCCACAGTCACTTCATCAGTCTGGTCTGCAGCTTCAGTGAACCAGCATTAAACTCTTCTCACTGCACATTAGCAAGAAGACGAAAACACGCCATACTGAAGCATTTCCAAACATTTACAATACCATTTAAAAATTTGGGGACAGAAATATTTTTTGGAAAGAAATTAACACTTTTATTCAGTAAGGATGCATTAAATCTATCAAAAGTGACAGTAAAAAGACTTAAAATAAATGCTGTTATTTAGAATGGTTGATAAATTCTGCTTTGACGTCACAGGAATAAACGTTCGCAATAGTACTACAGTGGAATCCGGTTATGTCGACGGCCTTGGGGGTTGCAAAAAAGCATCGAGACAACCGATGATCAAGATACCCAACAGCCAATATGGCGATTTATTTAATGAAGCGATCGGCATGCTATAAAAATGTACATACACTGTATGTAGTTTTTTGTATGTAGTACACTGTATGCATGTTTGCTAACAACAAAAGGCATATGTGCTCCAACTAACAGCAGAGATTTACCAGTATACAATAAAAACACCTTCCATTCTCGATACAAACCTTGAATTATATTCTACAACATTGCAAACACAATGATCACTCACAGCATAAACAGTCACAACACACATTCGCTCTGACACAGTTCTGATAATATTGCACACGGGGTTACTATGGTTTCTTTACAAAGTCTAAAATGCTTTGTTGCTTTTTGCCTTTAACGGTCTGCTTGAAAACAAACGCTTCTATCAGTAACGACATCTTTGTTGATGTCAATGTAATTGGGAATTCCTGGACAGTGATGCTAATCCTTCGCCTCCTCTTCCAAGATAGCATCTAGAAGGCTTTATTTTTCCACCATTTCCGCGAGTTCTTCTGCGGCTGTGCGGCACTTTGAGTGAAGCGTCACTGGAGTGAGCGACCATATGGACTGATGCACGTGCAACGCAAACTCAGCGCATGCGCAGTGAACTAGGTACCATCATTAGTCATGAGATAATCATGTGAAGTGGCGAATTTGTCCCTCTTTTGTGCTCAAGATATTAGGGTTTGACGACATAAAATAATCGACATTACCGATAAGAAAATGCTAAGACAAATAGGGAGTTTGGCGGTTCCACTTCAAAAACGTCGACATAATAGGGTTGGCGAGTTAACCGAGGTCGAGATAAGTACTGTTGGTTATATATTATATGTATATATGTTGGTTATATATGTTAGATATCCACTGTTGGTTTTTTTATTGTATTTTTAAACAAATAAATGCAGCCTTGAGGAGTATTCAAAACTGGTTTCAAAGCAAACTTTTTAAATGGTAGTGTATGTTGTGTTATACAAGCTGCTTAAAACACCACAGCCAACATCCTGCAATGGTTTTGCCATGTCCTCATACCTTCCTTCAAATGATGAAGACCGTAAATGTAAAGAAAAAAAAAAAAGAAAAAAAAAGAACTAATGCACCATCTTAGACCATTTGAAAAGATTTGGGAAATAAATACAGAATGAAGTCCATAGAGTTTTCAGGACACAGGTACAAACAAATGTTCACTACAACGAGAGGGAAAAAGCATAGAGAATGATGCATCCAAAACGTAATCAGAGTTGACACGCTGTAATGCACATATACAGAATAACATTACACAGAAATCAAGCTGTCAAGCTGCCACCAGTCATCATGCAAGTCCATCATCATTTCATATCAAACCTGCCAACTGCATTTAAGCTCCGTTTTGACCACCAACAACACTTTAAAATGTACAAATACACAAAACAAGAATTAAAAACAAACTTTTTAAAAATCAGATAAACACAAAAAGGAGAAATACACTGAGGAAAAAGTATGTGGCACTACCACTTATGTTGAATATAACTCACCTTCGGTTGTGGTTTTCCTCAGAGACTCCTCATCTGATTTAAACCTTTCTCTTTCCTGACAAACTGAAGCAGGAAGTGACCCAGAGGTAGGACTTATGTGAGTGTATGAGTCAGAGAAGGAGTCAGGGCTCTCGGAGTGACCAGTAAGGGCATCTTGCTCCTCATGGTCAGGGGTCCAGGAGCTGACGTCCTCAACAGTGGCACTAATAGAGCTGGGGTCTTCATCGACATGTGCTGCGTTCAGCTGGGCCCGACCATCATTCGTCTCTGGAGATGTTACCTGGCAAACATTTGGTAGATCGGTTAATATCTGGCATTAAAGGAATAGGAAAAGCAAACATATTTCATTTTTGGAGACATTTAAGTCATACAGTAAAATGTGTTATGGCCTTCAGGATCTGAGATCATCATTTATTAAAGGAAGAACACCTGAGTTTCCTGTGCTTGCGCTGACCCGTGGGTGAAAGCTGGGTCAGACTGCGGCTGTGATGATGTCTCCGTCTCTGGCTGGTGGGCAGATGCTTCAGAGGAGTGCTTCTCCAGGTCACTGTTGGCCTCCGGTGAGGGCTCAGGTGCTTTTGAGAGCGGTTCCTCGACCTTAAGACCTCCAGCTACCGATCCTACATTCTCAACTCCAGACTCCTGTACATGAAAAATGTCGCTGTCAAACAAATCTAATCTCTTCTAAAATGTTAGCATCGTCATGACACAATATCCTACAAATTGAGTAACAGGGTTGTGGGTCAATGACATTAAAAGTGTCCATGACAAAGGAAAAATCTAGTTTAAAGATAAGGTTTGAAAAATTGTTCAAATGTAAAGGTATAATAATAATAAAAAATAATTATTACAAATTTCATGAGTTAATCATTTAATAGTAATTTTTGGTGAGTCACCACACATACCTATTCATTAAACTTGAAAAACAATCATTTAAGTCACTGCATGTATGATTTGCATTTCATTTTTGAATAAATCAATAGATTCAAGGTATTGTCACTCACCCTCGCATCAAGACATAAACATCACAACATGATCATTTTCAAACCTAAGAGACTTCCACCCCTGCTTCTGACACTGAAACGCACCTTTACCCCTGGGGTAAGAAGAGTCCAGCTGTTGCCATTGGCACGGTTGCTGTTTTCAGACATTGCCCACTAGCGGCTCCGTCCAGCAACTGTAAAACACACAGTAAGTGTTCCTGAGCATTTCAGAAAGTCATCAGCTCTATTTCAGTGACAAATCAATGACAATATAATGCAACATAAAGGTAAATTGCATGAGTCCAAAACATTAACAAAATTAAAGGACATGCATAATAATTATTTCCTGTAGCTCAACCAGTAGAGCATTGGTGTTTACAACGCCAAGGTCATGGGTTCGATTCCCAGGGAAAGCAAGAACTGATGAGAACACGTTCAAGATACACATTGACAATGGAAGTCGCTTTGGATAGAAGCGTCTGCCAAATGTAAATGTAATATTTTGCATTCATCATACACTCTGTCCGTGCACATAAAGCAATTATCATAAAACAAATGGAGGATGTTTATATAATAGACGGTGGTGAGCGAGTTCAGTGAGGACGATGACTCCACTACAGGCCTCTACAAGTAAAAAAGGCACAGGAGTGAAGGAGAGACTGAAAAGTGAAAGAGTTTTCACTTCATTAGCATTATCCTTGTGTTCTCCCATTGGTTGCACCACCGGTTCCTTGGTTGGCAAATATCTTGGCAAAGAACGGTGTAACTAAGGATGTCAAGAGAAGCAGCACTAAAGGCATTAATGCAAGAAGAGAATGGTGGAGTTATACTACTGCTGACAGCACTGAGGAAAAAGAAAAAAGAAAAGGCAATGGACCAACTGCTCACTACCAGAATATCAGTGAGAAAAGCAAGACTGATGTGGGCTACTTTTCCAAGTGGGCCAAAATCTAACAATCATTTCAGTGATTTACAGCAACTGATTCAGACATTCTTCCATTTGTGATAAATCAAGATCTGTCATAGACTGAGCAAGAATGGGATCCTGTTAAGCCAAAATGGGGAATCGTCTATGCAAATTAAAAAAAAATGAAAGAGGCCTAATCACTGTTGTACCACTTTGTGACACACTTCACTCTTTAATAAGGCTCTTCTTCCTTTCGCAGCAATTTGGGTCTGCTAATAATGTGACTCCCATGAGAACTTTTCTTCAATGTAGCCATGAGCCATGAGAGTTGTTGAGGATATAGAAGAATGTCTGAAATAGATAACAGTTAAAAATAACACAGAAAGAAGCACAAATTGTACCAAAATGAACTGGAATCATCCAAACGAATTCTATAAATACAAACTGAAAATACTGTTAATCACTAAATTAATCACAATAAATATATTAGAAATATTATTTAATGACGTCACATGCCAAGTTTACAGACAATACTGCAGCAGGCATTAATAACAGGCAATTTTTTGTTTTGTTTAGAAAGCTTAAAGTTGAACAGGGTTCAATAGTAATGTAATACAAGTACAAATGAATTACAACCAATTATTATGAATAACAACAATTATTCTTTACCATTTTACAGAAACAACAACAACTGTAGCATTTTGGGGACAACTATGATTACTATGGTAAATGTTTGAACCATAGACTGGTTTAAACTGTTAGATAATCGCAAAGTTTAACCAGGTTAGCCCATATTTTAAAGGAAAAGCTTCATTAGTTCGGGTGTGTCAGTATTATCTCTCCCATCACCTCATCCGAAATAAAATGGCCATACAAGGACACATCTTCACGTCATGATAATAGCAGTATAACTATTACTTTTATGCGTCATCAATAACATCCTGAACGCCATCGCATGTTCTCTCTGTCACACGGACGTTGGACGTCTGTACACATTTTAAGGCCGTTGTCAAAATGGGAGTGTTCAGTAAAAACCCGCAAGCAAATATCCAAGACTCATTTTACATACAAACACATGCCGGAAACACAGAAGAAAAACAAGCTTACGGGTTTCACAAATGGGCTATGTGAGTTTAGTTAAATATGAAGAATACCTAGGAATATCAAACAGATGCATACCTGGTAACTCTGAAGCACCTTTCCGTCTTTAACACAGCTTTAATTTCCACCACTTTCTCGTGTCTTCTGCAAAGTTGCAAACTCCAGTGTGCAGTTTTGTCTTGGAGACACCGTCTGTCTGTGAAGTTTTCCACCAATCAGCGTTTGCTGTTGAGTTGTGTCCCGCCCACATGCTGCATTATCCACCAATGACAGCGTACTTTATCCTCCTTCCTCCAAAGCACACTTTTTGTGTGACAGACAAACACAGCTGACATGAAAATGAAGGACATGTGCTCAAACAAATGGAATAAGGTTTCGAACAATCCTCCATCCTTATGTATTAAACTTGGTGTATACGTCTGGTAACGTTAAATCTTAGAGAGATGTCCTATTACTTTTCTTATTTATTTTCATTCATTGTATTTTTTATTGTTTTTTTGTTTATTTGATAGATTGAAAATCTATTTTAAGGACTTTATGGCCCAAAATAGGGGGTTGAGACAGTTGCTTTGATTAATATATTATTTCCCAATAACAAAAACAGATCAACAATAGACCTGTCTCCTGAAAAATAATGTTTGCAATGCTTTAATTTTGATATAATTTATTTGATGTAGTTGCTGTATGCTTATTTGGATTCATGCTGTTTGTCACAAGAAACTACTGCCCCCCCCCCCCCCCCCCCCAACATATAAAAAAAGACCATAATTCTATAGTTATCAAAAGAAAGAAAGCACTGATCTGAGCCATTTTAGGGATCCCAATATTACTGTGCTGGTTATATCACTTTTTGATTTTAGAAAGCATCCACTCAGAATACCCAAGCATCTGCATTTTAACATGCTACAGTCACATCGTTAGAAACTGTACAGAAATGACACCATATCAACCAGCCAAAACACCCAGGCATTGTGGTGACTGGTTTTGCATGAGCACACGCAACCTACATCTTCTTCTGAAACTCTACAGATAAGTTACTCTGGATTGACCTCGAGTGTAAGGCCTCAGTTTATAGGATTTATTCTGGTAGGGCAAATGCTTTTTCTTGTCACGTGTATTATAACACATTTTGCAACTATTTGCATAAAATATTTAGTATATAATGAGAATATTTATACCATACTGTATTTGTTCACTTTCTATTTGCATATGTCTTTTGTATTTATTACTTAGTCACAGTTTGGTCCCTGCATTTTAAACCATTTGAAGAAAAAAACACAATCTGTTTTTATATGTTATTTTTCATTTATTGTACAATTTAACAGTTCTGTTTTAAAACTTGTTAATACAGCAGCCTCTAATGCTTGTAAGGCATGTGTGAGGAGATCTGGATTCAGGCCAAAGTATCAACACATCTGTGATGAATCATCCATTGGCTCAACAACTCTGAAAAAAAGAAATAGATCTTAAATAACACTGCACATATGCTTCAAATATGGCAATTAATAATGGTTTAGTAACATGATATTTACTAATCTTCAGAAAAATATACGGTACAAGATATTTTTGGGGTTGCGTGGGGCGCCCCCTAACGGTAGCACCAGTAGAATGCACACAATTAAACGAGGTCAAAGCTAAATGTTTTTGAGCCCTCGTTTTGTTTCAAAAGCTATTTTCCGTGACAGAAATAAAGCTTAAATATAAAATGAATTACAAATATTTGATGAAAAACTTTAACAAATGAAAATTAGACGTTACATAACTAATTATATTGTTAATGCAACATTATTAATGCAACATAACTAATAAAAGTTAGCCTACAGTTGTACTAAAATGTTCTAAAGTACTAAAACTCAATTAAAAATAAATTAAAATGACTGAAAATATAAATTAAAAAAGCCAATTCAAAATACTAATACATAGTATAATAATGGATACTGGAATAAGACTGATTGTATGCTATGCTACGCTACATGCTCACAGCTATTTTCATAGCTTATGCAGTCTTGTTTCCTCCAACATGCCAGTAATATATTTATTTTACCTTTCTTTCTCTTAGTCCAGGATCTCTTTGATACACCAGCAGCAGAGCAGGAAGTAGAGGCATTCTTTAAGAGACTGGATAACTCCATATGCCATATTTCCTCCCAGCATGCCTTTGCCTTGGCCCATCCTCAAGGCTGCATCTCGCAGGTTTTGGCCCAGTGAGGAGGGCATGGCCTGGGGTAACGGTCGCTGTGGGTGCATCTCTCTCCAATGCTCCACGGCCGACTGGAGAGCACGAGCAATACTTGAAGGGAGGAACTGGAGGAGAGCGGGCCAGGTCCTTGCTTGCCGCTGCGCGCTGTGGGTCTCCACTTTTTCTTTCAACTGTAACCTCTCTTCAGAAGAAATCCTGAAGTGAAATGCGTTCCAGCTCTATGCTTTGACAGGGATACACGGACCCAGTGCCCCCAGTAAAATAGGTTTTATTCAGCTGTGGAAAATGCCAGCTATCCGTTCACCTGCCATTGCACAATGGCCTCACAACATCTCTCATCTACCTATTGTTCATCTCTAATTCCTCTACTGTTCACTGAAAGGTCCTGAATGACTGTCAAAATATTGCTCCATAGTGCACACAAATACAGATAGTCTGTTCTCATGTTATTTATTCAGAAATAATATCATATTAAAACAGTAAAACCTCCTTTCGTAACCTTTATTATTAAGAGTGTAGTAAATGTAGAAGTTAACATTGACTAAGATTAATAAATGCTGTAGAAGTACTGTTCATTTTTAGTTTGTTTTAACTCACATAGTTAACTAATGCTAAATTGTAATTGTAAAGAATTACGTAATAGCCATTACAGCAGTAGAAACTGAGATCTGACATATTTAGGGTCTTTGAACCCCCTTGAGCAATACATTTACGCTTATTAATTGAAGATGGCTAGCATATAAAACAGATCTAGATCAGAGTCGCTCAAAGAAATACTTTGTGCTAAAAAAGACAAGCGCTAAAATGAAATGCACCAAGAAAGGTGAATGATATATATGTATTTATACATGTAATCTATCATTTGATACAGGTGTAAACATTTATGTTTTCCCCAAAGAACAACAACATAAAACAAATTATTAAAATAATCAAAAACATGTATTTTTTAAAAAAAGAAGCAAGAACAATTATATATTGAAACAAGAAAATAGCCTTTGGCTTGGAAAACAGCAATCAACCAACCAACCACAACACAAAATGTATCTTTACCACAATAACAGGAAGGGTTTCCATGCAACAAAAGGCTGCTGTAAAATATGAAAATGAGCAAACAGTTGAATGGCGAGTCAGAGTTGAAATAACCAGATTATTCCAGACCATTCCAGCCCTGCTTATGTATGCATCCACGCAAACACTCATAAATACACTTTGTTTAAACTCACTACCAGTTAGTGACCAGTGTGATGCCATCAGCACAAAAAAACTGACCTCAAATGATACAACAAAAAAAACCCCGAACATTCAATGCATACATTTGAATTAGAATAGGCTAATAATCACATAAGTGTGAGGGCTGGTCATATAAAGCTGCAAGCTGGATTTTATAATGTGGAATGAATGTTGACCGATGTCTCAAAATCCACAACTTACATCTATTAAAAAGGCAAAAAAAAAGGTTGCCCATTTCAGATTCATAAAGCATCCAGATAAGGGTCTTTGTATATCTGACTAAGCAAATCCTCATCATTTACATAGACGAGTGATGAACACAATGTGATTGCATTGTCTTCGGGAGAGCTTGTAAAATCTTACACCCTTGTTTTTTCACTCAGTACAATCCTGTGAGTTTACAAATTCCCAAGGGATTCATTTGACACAGATCCACACAGTGAATGAAACAGCTATTCGCATAGGTAAAGCTTATTTACATGTTCTCTTACAGGGTATCTAATGTTGGTCGCTGAATAAGAAATAGAATTAGGTGTTTATTCACAAACGGAAGTTAAAGCAACATGACGTGATACTAACCGATTTTAATTAACCCACAGTTCAGCACTAAACTAAACAGTAAAAACATCATAGCAGAATTAACATGCGGAAGAAAATGAAAACTGCTTTCCCAAAATCTGTACTAAGCCTCACTAAACTTGTGTCATTTTTGCAGTTGAATATTTTTGAATAGTTTTGTTTTTTCAGAAAAGAAAGGTGTCACGATTAACCACAAAAGGCGACTGTGTTTTATCTGTGTGTCTGTGTTCGGTGAAAAGGCACAATAAATATCAGAACAAACAAAGATGAAAAAAGTGGTTTCCTGTGTGTGGCTTCAACAGAAACTGCACTTGTGGCTGCAAAGACGTGTTAAGATTTCGTTTGGAGTGCTTTTTCTCTTCCTGGATTGAGTGTCTCCTTGCAATATGCATCAGTAATTATAGTAACCTTAAAAAAAAGGATATGCATATTTCACGATACACATCATATCCTCGCACTTTCTCTTGTAACAAAGCTCTGAACATATTGAAGCAGCTGAACAGAAGAAACATCCACAAGGATAACACTAAGAAAAATAGAACCTCCATTTCCCAGAATAAAACCGTCCATCTGATGATGTCGTCAGCTGATCAACGAGATGACATCATTGCAACAAATATATAAATTCCTGGTTAAAATGACATCATAAGTAGGCTTTAAACTTTGATATCAAACTGCAGTCCCTCAGTCCTATTCAGTCTTATGCACCCATGTTGACAGATTGCACTTCATTTTCTTTTCTCTCGTCCCTTTTCTCCCAGGCTTACATATATATAGGGAACATTCCCACTCCACAGAGTGAATGCTCCCTCTTTCCACACACTAGTTCGTAATACCTCATAATGGGCAGCACAAGTTCCTCACAGCGTCTGCTTGATTGCATAAGGAAAAAAATCCACACAGCGTCCTTGCTGCTAAAGCTTTCACATATGTTCAGGGGTGTTCCCAAAAGGCCAAAATTCCCAATTTTCCTAGGGGATCATGTTCAGAATTCTGTAAAGGGTTTTGTGAGGGTGAGAAAAATTGGCATTTTGAGTGTTATCCCTTGGTGGGAACACTGGAAATCCCAGCAGGAAGGGATTCATTCGATGCGGATGGTGACATCTGTGATTGGAAAATGAGCGTCTGTATTCTCTTTTAAGTTTTGCATATTCATCAAACAGTCTTGAGTCTTGAGTGACAGAAATGCAAGGATTTACAAACAGACCACAACAAAACGGCTCTGAGTCTTTGGATTTCCCCCATTGCACTGTGAATCTTTAGAGTGCTACAAAGGTTCTCGACTCAAAACTCTCGACTCTAAAATGCCCGGGGCTGTTGCCATGGTTACAGGTGCACCCCACCACCAGTCTTAATTCAAGACGTGATATTGTGTTGGGGAATTCATGTCATATCCATTACGCATCAGCTTCACTTTCAGACGCCTTATCGTTTGGCTTTTTGTAATCGCTTATTTCAAGTAGAATGATTGCATCGCTTCTTAATTTCATGGCCGGTGGATGATGCGGTACAAAATTCTGTGTTTCTGTGAAGATATGATTAGCTTACACTCCCAGTTGGAAAAAAGTCTTTCTCTAAAAGAGTCTGGAAAAGAAAAACGAGTAGGAAAGGGAGGAGTTTTGTTTCTCTTAAAAGTGTGGTGGAGAAGAAAAAAAAAAAAGCTTTTTTTTTTTCTTAAGCTCGGCGATCAACTGGCTGCTGCAGACACACCTCGCTTCCGGCCGAGATGATTGGCAGTCGGTTGTCCATGTGATAGCTAATCAAGTGACTGACACTCTCGAAACGGTGGTCTTTGGTGCGCACCTACAAAGTGTGGAAGGAAAGATATAGAAGTCATATTATTATGCTAAAGAATTATAGAACATTTGAATAAGGACCGGATTTTGGTAATATTACTCACCACTCCCTCTGGATCCACAAGAAGCAGGTGTTTGGGTTGTCCGCCCTGCTGTCCAGTGAGGACATACTGGCCTGGTGTGGTGCCTGACTCCCGCACCAGGAAGTCTCCATCCTTGGTCAGGAGTCTTTCGGCCTGTCGGCGGCTTAGAGGTCCGTGGAACCAGGGCTCGTTCTGCAGCTGCTCTGCCAAAGGGGGCGCCACTGCTCCTGACACGCCTAAAGCAGCATCAAATGGCTCTAAAAGACAGAGATCTTGGGTGAATTTACTTTCAGTTACTCTGTCTAGCACTTACAACTGTACTACTAAAAGTCTTCAAAAAAAGAAAACATTACTCCTAAAAACATTAGTAGAATCTCCAGAAATATAAAGGCTAGACTGTATCAATATTGGTGATTTAAAATCAGTATCAAATACAGAGTTGAAGACTGATTCATTGTTGAAAATCTAATTGTATTAATTAACTGAACATTTACTTGCATCATCATTTAAAAATAAAGCCTGAGTGGAAATTGTAATGTATTAAAATGTTTTCATGTACTGCTGTTTATTGCTATACTCATTTTCTTTTATTGATGCACACAGAAAATAAACAATCATCCTTGTGCTAATTTACTGAAAAGACTGGAGAACATGTATTTATCAATTATGATCAAAACATATTTTGTTCAGCAAGTGTTACTCACTCATGTCAAACGCATCTCTGTGAACATTTCCATTGGCTGCTGCAGCTGCCCCCACTGGGAGGCGGGGTTTATCCACATTGACGTATGAGGGGTCGTCAAACAAGCCTCCCTCCTTAACACCCACTGAAAGGGAGAGCGAAAGAGAGGTCAACAGTGAAGTTAAAGTGAGTTAACCTTCAGGTGAGTGTGCATAAGCGCCGCCATTCTAAGTCCTATTGTCAGCAAGGCCGGCGATCTAGAAGCCGCCTCTCAAAGGAGCTGTATAATAGGTTTGGGCAGCGTCCAACAGAGCGTAACGGACAGTGACAGAAAAACTGCTGACTCACTCAGCAGAATGACAGTCTCAGCTGAGAGGAAAATGAAATGTAGGGAAGTGTGACAATATAAGACTGACAAATACTATATGGCACTATGAAAGGAACAGGGCAGGGATTATTACCACGATGTGTGTGTGTGTGTGTGTGTGTGTGTGTGTGCAGAACAGACCTGGCAGAGGAGGTAGAGGCTGCTTGTGAATATCGTTCTGGCTGGGCTGTCCATATGGCTGTGGAGACATGTGTTGAGACAAGAATGATGAAACACATTCATTTAGTGGTGTTTTGTTAATGAATGAATCTGTGCTTTAAAATAAATCTATTAAGTTAATGAAATTCACTTTTATACACAGAATCATGTTTCTACACAGAATCATATTTCTTGTTCTCTGTTCTCTCTTATGAAGACGATGAGCTCTAGTTTGAATTGTGCGAGTGCTTTTCAGCCAAGAGACTTACAGTAGCATGAGCTAATAGCATTCATTTCATTATTTTAAATTAAATAATAATTATATTTTGTATACCTTGACAAATGTGCTTAGCAGTTCACACAATGGAAAAAAAAAAATAAATCTGCTTATATAACCCTGGCAAAAAGTTGAGAATGACACACATATTTTTAATAATGTCTGCTGCCTTAGATTTTATGATGGCCATTTTTTTTATTGCAAAGTCCCTCTTTACCATGAGATTAAACATTTCCACCGCATTTTAGACCAGCCACAAAAGGACCAGCTGACATCATGTCAGTGATTCTTTCATTAACACAGGTGAGACGAGGACAAGGCTAGGGATTAGAATAACAGACTGGTATCTTTAAAAAGAGGTTGGTGCTTGAAATCATTGTTCTTACTCTGTTACCTGCAAGGAAACACATGCAGTCATCATTGGTTTGCACAAAAAGGGATTCATAGGAAAGGACATAAGGATAAGATTGCACCTAAATCAACCATTTATCGGATTTTCAAGAACTTCAAGGAGAGGTCAGATTGTTGTCCAGGACCGTCTCCTAAAGCTGATTCAGCTGTGGGATCGGGGCACCACCAGTGCTGAGCTTGATCAGGAATTTACGCAAAGTGAAGCAAAGACTTTTGGAGGATGGCCTGGTGTCAAGAAAAGCAGCAAAGAAGCCACTTCTCTCCAGGAACAACAGGGACAGACAGGGACTGATATCCTTCATAAGGCACAGGGATTGGACTGCTGAGGACTGGGGTAAAGTCCTTCTGTCTGATGAATCCCCTTTCTGATTTTTAGGGGCATCCAAAAAAAAGCTTGTCTGGAGAAGAAAAGGTGAGCACTACCATCAGTCCTGTATCATGCCAACAGTAAAGCATCCTGAGACAATTTGTGTGCGGGGTTGCTTCTCAGTCAAGGGATCGGACTCACTCACAATTTGCCTAAGAACAGCGACATGAATAAAGAATGGTAGAGAAATATCTTCCGAGAGCAACTTCTCCCAACCATCCAAGAACAGTTTGGTGAAAAACAATGCATTTTACAGCATGATGAAGCGCCTTACCATAAGGCAAAAGTGAAAACTAAGTGGCTTGAGGAACAAATCATAGAATTTGGGGGAAACTATCCAGACCATCCCATTGAGAACGAGTGGTCAATTCTCAAGAGGAAGGAGGGCAAACAAAAACCCACAGATTCTGACAAACTCCAAGCATTAATAGTGCAAGAATGGGCTGGAATCAGTCAGGATGTGGCCCAGAAGTTGATTGACAGAATGCCAGTGTGAACTGCAGAGATCTTGAAAAAGAAGGGTGCAACACTGCAAATATCGACTCTTTGCATAGACTTAATGTAATTGTCAATAAAAGCCTTCGACACTTATGAAATGCTTGCAATTATACAGTAATACCTTGAGATACGGGTGTCCTGACATACAAGTATTCTGAGATATGAACAAGCCTTTGAGCAATATTTTTGCTTTGAGAAGCGAGTTAATATTTGAGATATGAGCATGCTTACAGATGCCGATGCTAGTGGTGGAGCACTCAGAGCAGCCCATGCCGCCTCACTCTTTCACTTGTTCTTCATGTTCACGTGTTCTTCGATTTAAATAAAAGTATTTGCATGAGCAAAACAATTTCATGCGCGCACAAGGGATTTAAATGAGCTCGTGGGCTCCCGTTTTTTTTCAGGATTTTTTGTGGCATGGATTTGCCTTCAATCCCTCCTCCGCACAAAAACCCCACAAGATTTTATATTTCAAATGACGTTTTAAATGTACATTTAACCCTTTGACCCTTCAGTACGCGTTGGCTGGCGCTGATCCAGAGACGGACGCGCTCAGAGCTGGTCATATAGCAACTATTCAGTGTTTTCAACCACGTACCTTTATTGTAGGTTTCAGACGTTTAAATACTCACTTGCAAAACAATGCATTTATAGTTTCAAAAATACACACTGATGTCTATAAAAGTGGAAAAAACAATCTGTTCAATTATAAACTGACACAGTGTTTTATTCATATCAGATACACATTGCATATTAAACTATAAAGTTCACTCACTTCTCCGGACACTTACGGTTATGTATTTCGGGAGAAGTGACTGAATTTACGTGTTGTAATAAAAAATCAGAGATCAGATAAGACAAATGCTGCACAAACTAACACAGCGGCACCCGTCGTGCACATGCCTGTATCGTCTTTCTCAAAGGTAAGAACTCGAAAATTAATGGATTAATTTTTTTTCTGTTATTTCTTATGAGAAACTTATACAAGCAACTTGAGTTACAAGCTCCATCCTGGAACGGATTATGCTCGTATCTCAAGGCATTACTGTACTTCAGTAGACCACAGTAACATCTGACAAAAAGATCTAAAAATCACTGAAGCAGCACACTTTCTGAAAATTAATATACATGTAACTCAAGTTTTATACATGTAACTCAAGTAATATACATGTAACTCAACACAAAATTTAGCCTTGTTTTGAAGAACGAGTCTTTATAATTAATCAATTCAATGATTCGATTTACTCATAACAGATAAAAGACACATTTGCTGCCATTTAATGGTCGCTAAACAACACTTTATTTGTGCAAAGATCGAACTAAGTGACTAACACATGCTCATAGAAATGTGCCTCACCAGCGTGGCTCCTGTACTGTGTCCAGGACGGGTTCTCATGTCAACCAGGCCTCCAGGGGGAGGCTGTTTACCCGGGAAGTTATTGTAATACGGAACCTCAGGGGGTGGACCCAGGTCGTCTTCCTCCTCCTCCCAGGCCGACCCATCGAAAGGAGCCATTCTAAGAGAGAGATAAGTATTATTATATTTACATGGTCATGCTGTTTGAGTGAAGTTAAATGATGCATTGCGTTGTTAAGAAACCAGCAGTAGGAGAAACAAACAATTTAAACTAATTAGTCTTTTTTGACATTTCTAGTCGTACAAATTCTTAACACAACATAAATAATTTACTGAGTGGAGTTATTTTAGTATTATATTATACATTAATATTCAAATTAACTTAACGTTAATAACAAATATGAGATTTTCGTTTAAGCTAAAATTGTATGTCTACTTATAGGCCTGGTTTCACAGACAGGGCTTAAATTAAGCTAGGGTTAGACATCAGTTCACTTACGACATTTAAGTAGCTTTTATAAATGTGGCTCAGACAAAAAATTACTGGTGTGTATCTTGAGACTAAACAATGGAACTACAGAACAATGGACTTATTTTACAATATGTTGCCTTCAGTTAAAACAGCTCAAAAATGCATTTTACTCTGGGACATGGCTTAAGCCTTGCCTGTGAAACCAGGTAGTTGGCAATTTTCATATATTTATTTTATCCATTTAAAATTTAAATATATCTTTTAAATTAACAAAAATATATATTTTTTTATAGTTTTAGCTTATGAATGGTTAACTATTATCAACCCTGTTCTTGAGATACAAAATTGCATAAGACATTAATACCTTTTGTTTTCATAGTATGTTGAATATAAAGTATATCTGGCAGATCTAGGACAACAAAACTCATTAGCTAGGATGTTTGACAGTGTATGAAGTAGGTAAGCAGTGCAAATACATTTACATTTATGCATTTGGCAGACGCTTTTATCCAAAGCGACTTACATTGCATTCAAGGAGCACATTGAATCAGTTCTTGCTTTCCCTTGAACTCATGACCTTGGGATTGTAAACACCAATGCTCTACTGATTGAGCTACAGGAAAGCTCAATCAGAAATAGACACAATGGCATTGTGTTTCAGCATACATAGCCAACAAGTCTATACCAATATATGTTTCAGGCTAATACATGCATTTGAGACTCTTATTTACATACAGAAACAAAAGAGCAAAAGCTTGAGTTCAGTAAACATGTTAGTGCTGTAAATGCATGGAGTTAACAAATACGAATACACAAATACATGCACGCAAGCGCACACGCAAACTGCACAATGGCCCAAGGGAGATACCATACTTAAATAAATGTACATACACTCATGCACACAAACTGATAAATGTAAATGTTTGCGCTAAATGTTTGATCTGGCGCACACACACACACACGCTCTTACCGATCATGAGGGGTAACCAGTTTGGGGGGGTTCTTCAGGTACTGTTTAAAGCGCAGTTCAAAGGCCTGACCAATGGTGCTGATGACCTCTTGAGCCAAGCCCTCGGAGCATTCCAGGATATGGCATGCTATAAGGCAGGAAGTGATCATCAAATAACAGATATTGTAGATCAAGACATCTTGTAGACAAACCCTAAAATAGATAGTTCACCCAAAAATTAAACAATGTCATTCCAAATCTTTTGGGTAAACTATTCCTTTAATTAAATGTATAATATATACTGCCACATTTAACCAAGTAATTTGGTATTTAACGTCAACTCAAATAAACTTTACATGGAAAGCAGTAATTTACATTTCACTTACAGATTCAATGTAAAAGTGTTTTTACCTCTTTGATTGACGGGGTCTTTGGCGACGTAGGCAACATACTCTGCTGTGTCCTGGGGAGAAACAGAAAGAAAGGGACGGAGAAGAAAAAAAGAATGAACAGAAGGACATTAAGAGAAAATAGAAAATAGACACGCAGAAACAGAAGAAAGTAATCCTTAGTTGAAGCAGTCTATTCACTAAAGGGCAGGAAGCAGAAGAGGAAAAGAACAGACAACAGGACAGATGAATAAGACAAATGAGCAAGAGATGACAGAATGAGACTGAAGCTGATAGATCTATGAGAGAGATGAAAATGAGGAAATAAAATGTGCAGGGATGTATCAGATCACTGACTAAATGATTAAAGATATATATATATCTATATATCAATTAACTATCAAATAACACTACTACACCTAATAATAATAATAATGCATCCAATCTAAATTAATTGTATTTAATATTAATTTTAATTCAATATTTTATTTAAATCAAATTTAAATGATACAATTTAAATTTAAATAAAAAACAAAGATTTTTTATTTAAATCATTTTAATTATAAATAAAATCATTCATGATTTTAAATAAATTATTTCAAATTAAATTATACATTTTGGTGAATTTAATTTGAATAACTCGAGAATGACATAAATATTAATTTTCACAAAGTCTGCTGCTTCAGTGATTTTAGACCTCTTTGTCAGATGTTACTGTGGTCTACTGAAGTATAATTACAAGCATTTCCTAAGCATCAAAGGTTTTTATGGACAATTACATTCACAATTACAAGTTTATGCAAAGAGTCAATATTAGAATAGCGCTTTAGGAGGCGGTCCTGGACAACAATCAAACCTCTCCTTGAAGTTCTTGATGATCCGATAAATGGTTGATTTAAGTGTAATCTTATCCTAAATATCCTTGCCTGTAACTCCCTTCTCATGCAAAGCAGTGATGACTTTGATGATTTCCAGCACCACCTTCTTTTTAAAGTTTCCAGTCTGTTATTCTAACTGAATCAGCTTGACAAGAGTGATCTTCAGCCTTGTCCTCATCAATACTCTCACCGGTGTTTACGAGAGAATCACTGTCATGATAATTTTGGGATTAGGTTCATTTTCATGGCAAAGAGGAACTTTGCAATTAATTGCAATTCATCTGATCATTCTTCATAACATTCTGGAGTATATGCAAATTGCCATCATAAAAAATAAGGCAGCAGACTATGTGAAAAATAATATTTTTGTCATTCTCATAACCTTTGGCCATGGCTGTATATTCTATATAACATTAGAATTAATTAATTAAACATTAATTAAAAATAATTATAATTCCGTATATAATTAACACACACATTCGTGCTGTACTACAATATACTTTCAGTGAATGCAAGCATTGTTTACAGAGAAATGCTCTAACAATGACTACATTGAGTCAGTTTATTTTTAAAAGCGAGCCAATGGTGTGCGTGTTGTGGACTGCAGTTGATTCAATCAACAACTGATAAATGTAATCAATTACATTAAGAACGACGACCATCGACCACTGATGAACATCCCTAGTAAAAGACAGAGAAAAAAAAAAGTAGAAAGATATCGAAAGACGGGGTGTGACTCACTGGATCTCCTCCTGATGCAAAAGAGATGGACTGCATGTGATGATTGGCGATAATCTGTAGGGAGAGAGGGATGGAGAAGAGGACAATGTGACAAAAAAAAGACAAAAAAGTGCAGTGGGCATGAAACGAAGAATGACCAAACATGCAAGCGATAGAGAATGAGTGAAAGCAAAGGATGGACAGAGGGGAAGACAAGGGGAGAAATGATGCAATGAGACTGTGGTCTAACATAGAGGAACAAAGCCGTTGTGTGCAGTAATTCTGCATGGTTTAGATTCATTAAGATAAACACATATCAGCAGGGCAATTACTCCAGGCCCTATTCTGGGCTCCAGTCAGCTGCCTGCTGAGCAGCCCCAACGCAGATAAACCTCACTGCACTAATGCGAAACACACTGGTGTATAACTGAAGAATTATTAGCAAGGAGAAGAAAAAAAAAGTCCTGTGGTGCAGCTGTAAACAAGCCAGAGGATATCTGCTCCTGCCTGCTACGCCAACTTTACATAATCTATTGGGCCTCCGGGGACCATACTTATTAAGTTAAACGTCGACAAATATCAGAAGATTAGCCCCTTGGAACACCTAATGCAGAATACGTCCATCTATTTCTATTTTTAGATACACTTATTAAAATTAAAACAATATAAATATTTACAATTTAAAAAATAATAATAAAAGGGAAATGTAAAGGAAACAATTGCTAAATAAAAGTCCCCATTTATACCTGGTAATGACAATGAAAAATGGTGAACCAAGTTATTTAATCTATTTTTATACCATTATATTTTCTTATAAATATTTTACTGTCATTTTTAATTTTAGTATTTTTAGTATTTTAGTATTTAGTAGGTTTAATTCATTTTATTCAATTCCAATTCGTTTTTATTGATTTCCAGTTAGTGATTTTGATGCTGTTACTAAACTTATTTCAGTCGGTTGCCTAGGCAACATTTTTAGTTCTCATTTAGTCTATGCATTTCATCTAAAATTTATATTTAATTTCAATAAAAAAAGTTAACACCAAATAAAAAAAATAAAAAATGTATCAGAGCTCCACAATTAAGCATTAAAAGATGTCATTCAAATACGCATGAGATGTTATTCATAAAACGACAACGACTCGGCAAGTATGATCACAGCAAACATTCAGATCGCCGTTGGCCGTGCTGCTGACACAGAGAGAGCAGTTGTGATGTAAAAGTATGAAATGGCTTCAGCCACAGTGTTATTGTAAATGTAAAAGTATTTTGTTCGTATATAACATATGACGTCTATGGTGGAGATCAAAATAGACAAATCACCTTTTGTAAGAAATTTGATGCTTCAAAAAAGGATTGTATCAAATACATTATTACGTCAGTAGGTTAAAAATATGAACGTCATTGAATCATTCAAGAGATTTGTTCAAAAACAATGATTCATCTAGTAATGAAACAAGTGACGGCTGCTTTCTTAGCAATAAGAATTTTTGATCAGAGCCAAACAAATGCTCACAATTTTCAGAGAAATCAACCTACTTGAATGGCTTGCTCATAGTAGTCTCTGCACGTACTAGTACAACCAGAATTTTAACATCGCCAGAATAGCAAACGTCTCTTCTAACATATACAGATAAATATTTTATTCAGAAGAGATAGCACAATTCAATCCCACCCTTCCTGCTGTGAAGAGTGTCTGCATGACGCAGGCCGCTTTTATCATTAGTTTGTATCAATTTCATACAGGAAAGAAGGCACCGTATTAATGTCTGTGTGTGTGTGTGTGATGTCTAACCTGTTTGCAGTCAGCTGCCAGTAGGTTCAGACTGCTGGTCGACACGGTGAGGCTGATTGTCATTCCAGCAAACTGGAGATTACTCTTCCCTAAGATGGAGGAGAGACAACGAGAGGAGGGCTGGAAAGAGACAGAAAAAGACTCCATTAAGTACACCAGACACAAATAAAAATAAAAAAGCTAAAAATCTTATGACAAAGTATTTCAGATAAAATACATTTTAATAGGAAACAGAGAACATTTTAAATAGTTTGGTCTGTCCAAGGCCCGTGTCACCTCACATACATATACCGCACAATTTTTCAGTTCCTACAGTTACACGTCAGCATCAGGTTAAGGCTCAGTATGATTGTTTTTATAGAAATTAATCTACTTTTATTCAGCAAGGGTGTATTAAATTAATAATTTTAAAATATATTAAGACAGAAAACATTTTAAGTGCAATAATGTTCCACTATATGACTTAAAAGCAACTCTTTTTTAATTGTAGGCTGTTACAAATTAAAGAAATGTGAAATAATAGAAGGAACTAGTTCCACATGCAGTAACAGCACGGCAAACACTTACTATTCAGTAAATCTGCCTGAATCCAGAAGATTTAAGAAGCTTAAAATTTCACTTTGGGGTTTAGTTTCAGTTTTGTTTAAATGACTATTTGAATATGAATATGACCCTCTTCCTCATGCAAATTATATTTCATGATGATAACATCTGTTATAGACTTCAGGTGGCGTACTACTGATAACCATTTGTAATTAACAACTGTTATTTAAGGAAAAAGAAAATCAATGTGATAACCCAGAAATCACTTTAATTTCTGTACAGAGCTCCAGTAGAACACAAGCCGTCTGCTAGTTACGCTGCTGCTCTGCTTACACATGATTCATCCGTGTTGTGTGAAACAGGCCTGTCTTGTTCGTATCTTCTTCGTATCCCTTACACACAAACCCTATGAGCAAACCCTCTAAATGGTGTTACACTCAACAACCTCTGAAACCCCTACAGTCTGACCAGCTGAGAGACAACACTGTGCAAACGCGCGCGTGTGTGTGTGTGTGTGTGTGTGTGAGAGAGAGAGAGAGAGAGAGCGACAGGAATGCAACACTTTGGGGGGCAGGGGCTCAAGTGGGGAAAAAAGGCACTTTCTTTTTTAACAAAACATACATCAACACAACTCTGACTTCCTTACCAATTTATTCCCTCAAACGCACACATTTGATTCAAACTCAACAGATTTCTACAAAATAATCAGTTCACACAGACATCCCGGTGTTCTTTAGAATTCACTAGGTTTATCACAAGAGCAGATAACCGCATAGAAACTATGCTTTCTAATCTATGCTACTAGTTTCAACGATACCTGTATATTTAGAATAAACGACTGCACCAAGGAGAGGTAATAATTTGTTTATTTGCACAAGGCAATACATCTTTTTAATTATTTTGGTGTTATTGGAATACATAACACTTCAAAATCATGCACATATTTATTCATTTATTTAATAAAATAACAATGCTTACTCTCAAGGAAGAAAATGTGGTGCTGAACATAAGCTTGCAGGTGCTGAACATAAAACAGTAGCATTTTTACTGGAAACTGGTTTGACCATAGAACACAATAAGGTTTGTGCGCTGTAACAAAAGTGTGAATATATTGCAAGGCTCAAAGTCTGCGTCTGAGGAAGTAGGATAAGATAAAGCACTGAATACCTTTCTCCTTCGCTGAGCTCCTTTGGCACCTGGTACCGCCTCACACACTACTGATATTGCCTCCCTGAAATACAAAACATACAGTAATAAACATACACGCAGGCTACACATAGTGAGGAGAACATAATCAGATTGTTGGACTAGAGTTTCCATCACACTCCTTTTCATGCATTCCCAAATTTCATATGGCTTAGGGACAATTACATTAGACAAATGCTCCAGTCATTCCACTTCCTGCCATCACACACACACACACACACACACACACACACACACACACACACACACACACACACACACACACACACACACACACACACACACACACACACACACACACACACACACACACACACACACAAGCCGACAGACACGCAAACACATACACTACTGTTTTTGTTCACGTTTTATTAATCATTGCTTATAATTAACTACTATCATATTAGCTAGATTTTGATTTTTAATCACTATTGTTTACAAAAATGAAGATGATACTATTAAAATAAATGAATAAATAATAATAACTCCCATTTAAAAAAGCTAAATATATGAAAAATAAACTGAATAAATATTCAATAAAATATAATAAAAACACAACAAAATTACAGATAATTCATAGAATTATGTTAAACGTTCTGATTTAAATGCTGCCTGAAGCCTGATCTACATATCATAAATGTATCTTCAGGTTATAAGTGACCTTCAGATCAGAAAAGTATGTGCCAAAGAAAAAAATAAACTGCTGTCTGATTTACTCTTTTTTTTTTTAATGCAATAACATAAAAATGTACCGTGTTTGTTTGTTTTTTTGTTAAACAATAGGCTTTAAGATTGTCATCATGAAAAAGTATGACGTCGAAACCTGGAAGACTAATTTGCAATTAATAACCTTGAGATTTTCCAATGGGTTTTATAATGAGGTTTTTCAAGTTAAGAGTAAAATAAAGCCTGTGATAAACATAACATGATGAGACTTTGACGTATTGTTCTGCAACGTAAATTACACACACTTGAACCCTAAACTGTCTTATCTAGTTAAAAAAATAAATCTAAAAAGAAAATATAAATTTAAAAAGAAAATTATTAAATTCTGCAGTTTCTACCCTTCTCTTTTGATGACAACAGTTGGTTTATGCGTTTCTTACTAGAAAGTTAGGGAAGATGGTTGATACATGTGTTTCCAAATACATTTTATAATCGTGAACACAGTGCCAAAGACTTCTATTTCTTTTATTAAATTGCAGCCTTGTCAGGACCAAAGTGCAGCATTTAAAATTAATTTCTTTAATTCTGTAAAAAAAATTATGCATTTAGAAAAACTACTACAGAATGATTAAATTGGTTATTTTTTGGTTATCAACCCTAACATGAAAATACTTTTTCTGGTATTGGGTCAGCTACAAAAGTGAAAAACTGTTTCAAAACAAAAAAAAGAAGAGAAAATAAAAATAGAATAACAATTTTTTTGTTGTTATTTTCTGTATTCAAGTGAAAATGTTATCTAAAATATGGAAAAAAAACTAAATAAAATTAGTTCTGTTTTTCACACCACAATAACTCATACACACCCTCTTAATGCTTTTCCTTGAAAGCATTTCACCCTCCAGTGAGAATGGAGGATTATGCATGAAAACAGTTTATCGAGCATCTGCTACTGTCAATATTGAGAAGCAAATGTGTGTAACATCCATTAACAAACAGCGGCGCAAACACACACGCGAACACAGAGAAAAGGGAGGAAACCATGAGAGTTCCAGAGGATTCTATTAAAAGACTTTGTGGTTACACAGCAGGACTGCTGCTATTATAATGCCTTCCTTCTTCCCTGATCTCTTTCTCACATACAAAGCACAACATATCATTGTAGAATGTGTTACATGTTCCAAAGGGGACTAGCAAATAATGTGATTTAATACGGCAAACATTCTGCTACGGTCTCATTGTCCTAAAGATAACACCAAATAAACACTTTCATGACACTTCATACGTGTACCCATATACATACATGCAGATTATTTAAAGAAATGTGAGAATAGAAGGAACCAAATGATTGTGAGAATAAGGAAATGGCTGTGTATAGTCATGATTTAGCATTCCTCTCCTGCATTCTCTTTCAGTCACACTCTTTGAGAGGGGAACATGAATTTTTCATTAGAGGAGGGGCTTTTAACCGGACCCATGCGGGAGAGTGTATGTTCGTGCACATGTGCATTAGGATGTGAAGAGAATGTACCATTAAATCACTCCTGTGGGACACTGTGGATATACATACACTGGATATTTGAGCGAATATGAGAGGAAGTGCAAGGCGAGAGTGAATGTGTGTGTGTGTTACCTGGTAACCTGAGTTCTGGTGTTGAAGTCCAGTGCTCTCATTGACTGCAGCACCTCCACACAGCCCATATACTGCAACAAAGACAAAGAGGACAAAACCTTCAGAGCTCCAAACACAATTCAAAGCATAGAAAGCAGTTTAGCATTGCACAGTTGCCCTGTATCAAGCCAGAGTTGGCCATGCATCTGTAGTGCATGCAGTAAAGTGTGTGAGTTTGTGTAAACATTTCACACTTTACATTACAGACTCTAATTACAAAGCACTAATCAAATAAAGCAATGCTCGATGTAGTTCCTGCCCATAGACATGAAATCAGAAAATGCTACACATTAAAGAAAAAACATCCATTAAGCACATTAACTACACCGTTTTATTGAGAGAATTAAAAAGCAACAGCAGCTAATAAACTTTTGTCAAAATTAGTTGGGTATCTTTCAGTGACAAAGTGTCAAATAAAAGTTTAAAAATAAAAACGCATTTAACTTTAATTTAAATTACATAGTCTTTCTATAATTTTGTATTAATTGATCTCAGTCCACTTTACATTCACAGTTGTTTTAATAGATAGTAGAATTGCTATTATTAGTAGTAGTTGTAGGAGGAGGAATTGATTATTATCAAATAATAATTTAACAGTTTAATAGTACCGGTAAAAGCATAACAATATGAGATCTTAACATTTCCAAGGGTATGTCTGAAATTGCCTCTAACACTGATTTTGGTAGCCTGCCTATGTGTTTATTTGTATTTGACAACGTGTAATAAATCAATAAAATTAATTGAGCACTAGCAGTATGATTGTAACCTATGATATCCCGTACCCCAGATATGGCTTGAGTCTTGTGTTCAGTGTAAGTCTATGAGATTTACTTGTCTGTGTTATCAACCACACGTGATACCACACTTCCCCTAAAGTTGAATCTGAGGTAAATATTGTGTCTGCAGCATAAACAGTATGTAATTATTTATGCAGCAAAGCTTAATAATTAAAAGTTAAGAGTTTGTTCAAGTATAAGCACCACTAATTTAATCAACAAAGAAGAAATAAAGGAAACCCCCCAAAAAGAAAAGAAACCAGGAGAGAAAATGGACGGAGAGACCCATATGCATCTTACCCTGACAGTGTAAGAGACCCCACTGGTGCTGACCACATTATCCGAGTGCAGCCAACCTCGGGTGGGCTTGTTGACAAAGGAGCCGTGGCGTGTCCACTCGTCTCCGCCGAGCTGACCCCCTTCCACACGGGCCCTCCGTGAGACCCCGCCCAGCCGGTTCATATCCTGTGGGGGACGAGGAGGAGGAGACGGAGCTGTTAGAGAAAGGAGAGGAAGAGGAGGAGGAAGAGAAGAGGTTGCGATGGAGGTCCTAGTGTCTTCTGGAGACTCTCCCAAACCTCCCTGACCACTTGGCATGCTCGCCGACCTGCTGGAGGCCTTCAGGCCTGGGAGCAGAGTGGAGGACATGCCCAGGCGCAGGGCTCCCATCTTGGGGAAGAAGGAGCAGAGCGTAGTGGGGCTGTTCTCAGCCTGCCGTGGAGATGAAGGAGGGAGAATGGGGGTGAGGGAGGATGAGGAGAGAGAAGGAGGGATGCCAGGAGGGGTGAGAGGAGTGAGAGGAGCAGAAGAAGGGAGGGAGGGATTAGAAGCAGTCTCGTCTGTTGAGCTGAAGGAGTCGCTCCTGAAGGGCGTATATTTGGTTTTGGGGACGAGCTCCATGATGTCTCCAGTCTCAGAGTCCACTAAATGTCTTTAAATGTCTTATCACAATCGGTAACTTGTCTTCCCTTGTCTTTTAAAGTCCTCTTTTTCTCTGCATCCAGTAATTCCTTCATCATCGCGCCAGAGAAATGACAGTGTTCTGACTCTTCAGTCCAGAAAGTATCAAAAACAGGATGTGAAAAGAGACAAAAAGACAGATGCAAAAGAAGTAAAGTTTTCTGCTGTTCTCATACACAGAGTGTAGAAGGTTTTGCATCAGATCTTAAGTCTGCATAGAGCTTCTTTGAACACTATGAATCACTAAATATAGAATGATTGTCATGAAGTTATTGGTATATTTATAAAAGTGCCTCAGACACAAACCGTCTCAAAAGTAATATTGTGTTTTATAGGCATGCAATAGTGTTTGTTCATTGTCTTTGCATGTGCTGGGCTCCACTCTACAAGCTCTTGTCTGACAGAGGCCCATAAAAAGCCTATTAGCCGCAGCTGAGACTTTGAGAGAGGAGGCTTCCGTCAGACAGACGGATCAATAGGGTGAGAGAGGAAGAGTGCGGGAAAAGATGGATGGAAAAAGCTAAAGTACTGATCCAGCGAATGTGGATCATTTAATGATGTTTCAAACTGCCTCGCTCAGTGACGCTGAGACTGGCACTGATCAACATAATCCTCTTCGTCTGGTTTAAAGACTTAATTTAGTCCAGGTGTTCAATAAATGTACACCAGGGATCTTCAACAGCGGGTCCGTGACACCTAGGATGACTGCTAATTACACAGTGATTTGAAAGAATCCTATTTCTGTGAATAAATTTAAATATGCATACAACATGGACTAAAGTGCAGTTAAATGATCCATTTTTCTTTCAACATTAAAATGTATTAAGTAAAATTAGCATACAAGTTCATTTACTCTGTACCTTAATGACGATATCTATGAGTTTCAAGAATAATAAAGTATATCAATATATTAATATGATACTACACAAGTTATTATAGGCCAGGATTAAATTGAACACTTAATTCCATATAATAAAAGAGGGCCAAAAAACTTTGAAGACCCCTGATGTGCCTCATCTAGCACCTAGATTACATGCAGGTTTACTTACACCTTCAGCCTCACTTCCTGTCACACATCTAAGAGTGTTTAGCGTTGACACATACCCATCTTTTCCCATCACTCCCTTTCCCTCCTCCTCCAGATGATTTTGGGACCTCTGTCGCCGAGCCGAGCTCTATCCCTATCTTTCTCCTCCTCTTCCTCTCGTTTCTTCCAGATCACCTCAGGCTGCTCTGCTTTTGCACCCCCTGCGCTCGTCTCTTTGATTCTACCCTCCTCTCTATCCTTCCTCTCCTGGAATCCCTCCCTCAGCCTCCACACCGTGTATTCCACAGCGTCCCTCCTCTCCTCCTCCAGCTTCTGTCTCTCCAGCTCCCTCTCCCTCTCCAACACACTAGCTCTCTTCTTCCAGATAATCTCTCGCTCCTCCACACCCCCTCCCTCGTCTTCTTTCCCGTTCTCCAGGCTGTCCTGCTACTCCTTTTTACCTTAAAAAACAAACACCTGAGCCTCTTTGCAATCTGAAATTAAATCGACAAACAAATTGTATACAACACACAGATAATTAACCCTGATAAACAACAGTTTATAGAAATATGACTTAGAAAAGGACAAACTAGACTCAGAAAGCCCTGAAACAGTTAAGTCAAAGTTAAATATGGCTGTATAGAAGACAAAATGGGTTTGAGCACCATTTAAAGAACCACTGATTGTTTGGTGAGATCTGTGAAGAAGTTAAAGAGTGACAACCCAGCTGCAAGGGAACTGTGATTTTCCTAAAACAAGCACGTTCCAGCACTGTCAGGGTGATGATAATGAGACCCGATTGGCCAAATCTGAAGTACCGCCTCCAGAGATATGCTCATTAGATGCTAACTGGAAAATCAATCACTTGCTCATTAGCCTAAATGACACCTCAAAATCAGGCAAACAGTGTTGGATGGAGCAGCTCTTTATAGATCTGTTTCCTGAGTGAAAACCTATCCTCTAAATGTCACTTAGCAAAGTCAAATGCGCCAATGCACTTCCCCAATGTAAAGCACTTTAAAAACCTCTGATAGAGAGGTAACAGTCTTGTAACCTTCTGAGCAAACAGACCAGGGTAACTCTAAACCTCACAAATGATTAGCATTTATAGACCATTAACAGTTTCTACTGTTGTTATGAACACCAGTTTGTAGTCCAAATTCGGACAAGTTCTATTTACAATGGTTTTTACTGCATATATTTGACTTAAGCAACCACAAAAACAATTTGAGCTTCTATTGTTGTGGCTTACTTTATCCATTAAGGTGTTTTTTTGTGTGTGTTGTCACTTAGCACCAGTGTGAACACAAAGAAGCTTCAGGGCTGCAAAAGGAGAACGTGTCTTGTCTCAGACGTACATTAACAAATGTGAGGCGTTTCAAGTTCTTCCAACAGATATAACTTGCAGCCAAAGACAACGATGCCGTCCTCTTATCTCAGCTGGAATACAACAAGACCAGAGGGACCAGGAACACTCTATAAAGAATCACATTAGCAGTGCTATTGGGTTTGCAGTGAAATTTCTCATAGTGCACCTGTAAAGAGAACCAGTCTGACCCAACTAACAAAGCACAATAAGGTCATAAACTGTTTCACAACAATAAATCACCAAATCAGTACTTTAGCAATGCACAGCTCACTATATCCAAACAGTGTAGCTGTTTTTTTTAAACTGTGCACTTATACAGTGTAATAGCTGTATTTTGCTAATCATCTGCCTAGTTGCTCATTGTGTCATGAACTTTATTGACATCAACACAACATGGCACAGACGTAGCACAGTGTTTAGGAGAACCTGTACAGAGAAGTGGAAATCAAGAAGCTGACTACAGAATAATTAATACTGACTACTAGTATAATTAAAAAAGAAGATTTAAATAATATCAGTAACAGTTTAACACACAATGGTAACCTAGCTTGGGTGTAGCACCTGTCGGATAGGAATATGGCAAAATCCCTGTTTTGATATGATGAGTTGTTTTTCCGAATACAGTAAACATGAGTGAACAAGTCGCCAAATCAATGGCTGAACTGTATCTAAAGGTTGAGAAGTTCCTGTTCGTCTGAAGTAAAACCAAAGGCAAGTAAACCAGACACTTAGGGAAACTATGTAAAGCTAACTAGCTTCCATGTCTTTAAGACATTGAGACTAGCCGTTTTGGATCACATTAAAAAAGATAAATCAGATGTTGAATTAGTGCAGTTGATCACTAAAAACCTGAGTTTAACTACACTACTTTCAATTATATTAACTGTCAGTGAAATTAAAAGCCAATGTCGGATACGACAACTCCGATTTAGAGATCAATGAATGAACAAAAGGTTTCAGAGAAAGCACATTGAACCCTCTTAAGGTCTGAAGGCACAACTCTTTCCTAACACTGGTGAGATTGAAATTAAAGTCCAGTTTAAAGCGCAACTTAGGAGACCGTAACACACTTGCACTGAAGTTACAAAAGACAAAGTGTGAAAACTTAACATGCCAATAAAACGGTTGCCATGGTAACAGACTGAGGAAAAAACGTGCGAGACAGAGTCATGACAGAACCTGAACAAAAGCCAACAAGTTTCGCCAACACAAAACCTGTCGGCTCTCTCCCCGTTCAATCACAAGAGCTCAGAGCCAGAGAGAATCAATGTTCTGAAGCAAGCGCTGGCACAAGACGGGAAAGTTCAGCTGCTGCAGCCACCAACACCTCAGTGGTGATTGGTGTTGACACCAGAACGCAGAATGAACCAGACACACATCGAAACATCCACAGAGCGCAGTTGTGGCACCAATCCAATGAGGAAAATATTGCTCAAAAGTACACACACACTTAAGACAGACTTGTGCACGCTTCCGGGCTAAAGACAGCAGAACAAGCAAATGCTAAAATATCATCCTGATATCTATGAAATATCTATCTCAATAAATATTTATATATATTCAAAAGCACCTCTTTATACACTACAAACAAAGACATCTAAATGTTTTGAATTAAAAAAACCTGATTTGTGTCTGCATAACTCTTAAGTAACACCAAAAACGTTGGTTCAATAACAGACAGCACTAGGTATATTAGAAATATAAGTGTTTGTAAGTTGCCATCCAAAAAAAGTCAGAGTGAAATAATTTAAAGAGTTTTAAAGAGATTTTTTGTGACCTCACTGTAGTCGTTTTCAGAAAGAAAAAAAGTACAATTTTATTCCCCAAGTCCTTGGATAAAAAAAAAAAAGAGTGAGAGAGCCACAATTTAGGTAAAACCGAGCAACCTCCATGTTCCAATCATAATCACGTTAATATTTAAACAGTGCCAGACAATCCTCCTCCTTCTCCTCTTTCTCCCTCACTCGTTTTCTGACTCAGTCCCCTCCCTGAAACATAAAACACGCTCTTTTCTCTTATCCGTTTCTTCGGTTCTCTTCGAAATCACAAAGTCACGCCGGTTCCCTCTTTCAGCACGAGTCTTGTCCAGCCTCACTTCTGTGGAACGGCGTGATGAATGGCACAGTGGTCTTCTTTTGTCCTTTCCTTCCCCCACAATCTCTCATCCTCTCCTCTCTCCACCTCCGTCTGTGTGTGAGGAGCAATGCAGCCGACTGTCCTCTATTCTCCTCTCCTCCCTGTCTGGTCTATCGCTCTCTCTCTAACTGATGCTAGCGCTGATTCCCTCCTGCCCCCTCCCTCCCTTCCTCTCGCTCTCTCTCCTTGCAGCATCAGTCATTTATGCATTTATGAGTGTGTGCATGCATGCACAAGCAGCCGAGCACCTCTCTCTCTAATGCATACAATTATGATGTGGGCTGAGAGAGGGAGAGAGAGAAAACGCATACATGGATGGAGGGAAAAAGCAGACGAGGAGCAGGAAGTCTGCCCTCAACGCTCCTCCCATGGTAACTTAAGAGCAAGTGAGTTGGACGCTACTTCTTGATATTCCATAATCTTCCACACAATTCCCATTTTTCCTCAACTTCCTGACACTTTAACAGGATTTATCATTCAAAAATGAACATTTTTTCATTATCTATGGTCATGTCATTCCAAACTTTGGAACACAAAAGAAGATATTCTGAAGAATGACCTTTGAAAGTCAGTGGGGTCGAAAACAAAACAACATTGGACCCCACTGACTTTCATGGTGTGAAAAACCAAAACACTGAACTGAATCACTCTCCAAAATTAATTTGATATGACATTAGTAAATGATGACAGGATTTTCATCTTTAGATGAACCGACATCAACCACATCAATAAACCAATGCAAAAAAACAAAATGCAGGTCATACGGTGCATCACCAAGGTTATCTTAGCGTATTCGTTTACACGTTCAGACCAACCATGCAATAAGTGTCTAATCGAAGTGTGTAAATCACTAGATGGTTGATTTGTTATTCATTGAGTCGAGTGACCTGAATTCAGGGTTATAGGGAAGAGTCAGTGGAACTACAAATCCCAGAGTGCAATCTGTTCGCATTCCTGCTCTCTAAGGACACAGGGGACTGCGAACGCTGCAAAGGTGCATCGATTCATTTCTTTCTGCTGCTTCTTCTTCTTCCCTGTCAGTTCTCTGTGCCGAAATGTCCGTCAGAAACGTCTGGAGGGAGGGAATATTCGAGCTTAAACACGGTTGCGTCGTGGTCCTTGGCTCCAGGGCATGGGCATGTCTGGCGAGCACACACACTCAGAGCAGACAGGCGGAGGGGGAGGGAGAGAGAGAAAGAGAGAGTATGCAAAACACACAAGTAGGAAAGAGACACAGCTAGACAATCACAAGAAAGGAATTAATGCAGACAACGGGGTAAACACACATGATCACAGCAAAAAGACAACAGATTCAATTACACACTTTTAAATTTTAAGACAACAGACTAACAAAACTGGCAGGGCTCAATAATAAGAATGGTGAAATAGTTTTGGGCCAACTGACAGAATTGTCACTGGCCTTCTCGAGCGAATACATATTACTTTGATTAGTGATGTGCATCTTCAAAGTACAAATTAATATATTTTAAAAGAAATCGGACAGATTCCTATTCCTCCATTGATTGTCCATGCAACTAACACTTTGACGCTTCAAAAAGTTCATAAAGAGATCTTAAAACTAATTCAAATGACTTAAGACATCTGACTCAAACACTTTATATGATGAACAGATTGAATTTAGGCATCAGTGAACATAAGCAGAAGCTCAAATGAACATGCTTGACACGCGAGAACAAACCTCATTGGGTCTTGCGGAAGCTCAAACGTGCTGTGTAACATGAGAATGCTATTGCTTCAAGCAAACATGTTTGCGCTTTTGTTTAATATAACTGATGTGTACATGTGAATAAAAGCCTAAATTAAATCTCTACATCATACAAATCGATTTTGTGTTTCTTCAGAAAATAACTGCTTAATTCATATGGATTAGTTTTTCTTTATGAACTTTTTGAAGTATCAAAGTGGTAGTTGCATAGACTGTCAATAGAGGGAATGCTATCTCTCCGATTTTATTAAAAATATCTTAATTTGTGTTCTGAGGTAGAATAAAAGTCGTACGGGTTTGAAATGACATGAAGTTAATAAATGATGACAGAACTTGCATTTTTAGGTGAATTATCGCTTTAAAGGTAATTTAGTTTACCTTTGCCATCATCTAATAAATGAGTCTTAAAACCACTAATTTACTATTAAATATAAAAGGAAATCTTTAACGGTACATACTGTACATTGCAATCTTGCAATGCATAAATAAAAAATATATATATTTTAATATTTTTTTTGTTTATTTAGACAAAATATAACAGAATTATGAGCAAATTGTGAGCCATAACAAAATACAGCAATATTGTCAATATTGGCCAGAATTTGAAAATCTGAAAAGAGGAGTTGAAACATAAGTTCATAAACTGTTGAAAATTACAACTAAATCATGTTTTGTACTATATGCCATCATTTTCTAGAAAAATCTAATAATTAAAAATCACAATGTAAATTATTATTTTCAGATATGTTTTCCTGGCACACAAAAAAAGTATTAAAAAAACTTTTAAAAAATCTTATTGTTGCGCCCTTTGAGAGTTGCAAATTTAGAACCACAATAAACCCAATGTGCAATATCAATATTTTTGATTCATAATAAAAGCTTCCAAGAAAAACTTAAATCTTTCTCAAGATGAACCCAAGAGGAACCCAGAACAAGTAAAAAATGCAATAAATCCAAGCTTGAAGAACAAATACCTGCTTAACTCTCTAGTGCAATGACCCAAGAACTAGAACACATTCAGATGAAATGAAAAAGCAAATCCACACCTCAGATAGAATAAGTAGGAAAAGAAAAGAGTACACTTGTGCGAAAGTGAAGATCCAGACACCCATCCCATCACCTGGTGCATGTTGGGAGTGTATCCCTTGGCATAGAGGCTGACAATTCTCACAATGACAACATAAAGGCATTTCACCTCCTAAAGACCCACTGACTTTTGAGCATCTAGAACGGAAGGACAGGAAGTAAGCTAACATACAGCAATGCAGAGCCAGGCATTATGGTAAATCTAATGACCTACATTTTCAACTCCCTGCAGAAACATAATTTTGTGTATAATGCACAGTGCGGGTGCATGTGCAGAATGCAGTAAAAGATATTCATAGACGGCACTAGATGTTCTCTTCTGACTTGGCTCACTGTACTAAAACTGTCAGACTAACTTTTGTTGCCATGTAACTGCAAAGAACAGACTCATAGATTAAAATAACCAAAGCCTACTTTACCTCTTAACACAATAACTGACTAAATGCTGCACAGCAAAATTGCAGCATTATTCAGCATGAGGCTTGTAATTAGTTAATAAGCAGTTAATCAAGGCACACCCAACAAATTAATGTAATTCAACCAAAAACTCAAGTACCAATTATAAAGGGTGTAATTCCTGTCGGTTGGGTCTCAGACTGAGTAATAGCATACGGCAAGGTTTATAAGTAAACCTGTTGGCTTCAACACAAACTCGGAAATGTGTCAGGTCAGGTTTTTTGGTAATGTATGACCAGCCTCCATGCCTCAGGATATGTACGTGCAGGTGTGTTTGGGAACGCTTACCACATACTCCATCGGAAAAGACGCTTTTGTGTGTCACTTTTCCTATAAAGTGCATGTAAACGTATATTAGCATGTTCACACGAAATCACATGACACATCAGCAAAGCCACCAATCACAGCAAGCCTTTGATTAGCCTTAGGGACAAAATCATATAAAAAATATTTGGCATAAAAACATTCAGTTATCAGTCAGATATGTGTTTCATGCATGATTCAATCGAGGATCATGACAAGCGACTTTCTAAATTAGTCCATCTTCTTTGTAGCACCTGGGAGAAAAACATCACATGGCAGTAAACTGAATTCAGAAGTGCATCTGGCTACAACTGATATTGTTTGATTGTGCACTCATGCATGTGCGTTCAAGATTAAAATATACCCCAAAAAAGAGAAAGGCACATTAAATGTCTGCGGTCGTGCTCGGACAAACCAAGGAATGAAAGGAATGACGAGGCAGGATGGGGAATGGATATGTATGCTCCTAGCTTGCTTGTGTCTCGAATACACACGCAGATTGAATCTGTGACAGTGCGCACATGTTCAAGCCTGCTGGAAGTTGGTCAGAGCAGGTAACATTCTTGAAGCAAACACTGAGAATAGAACTATTCCTGCCGTCGGTAACCAATAGCAACACTTCTAGAACACTTTTTGCTACTTTGGTAACAATGCTCTCTCTCTTTACTTGTCAATAATACTGCACTGCAACCTTGTGGGTGGGGTGCACTTCGAGCTGACATTCACACTCTAACAGATGTGAAGATGTGTGCTGAGAATGAATGGCAGCAGATGTAAAATTTTAATTAAAGAAAATGTATACCCAAAAAATGTATTGGTACTGTTGTTGTTTTTTTTTTTATTATACTCTGCACACTAGATTAGTATCACAGAGACTTTGGGTTAGTGCCTAGTTTGGTTCATTGTGCAACTAATTCTAGGAAAGAACCAACTTAGACTGACTAACATGCAAAGTGACTTATCAAGTTTTTCTTCTTCTTTTTTTTAACACTGTTCCTGACCAGATGTGATGCGACTAGTTTCCAATAACTAATTATCATCATCAAAAATAGAATGAAAATTAAAACAACAGTGAACGCAAAGTTAACTGAAAACAAGCATTTATTGGAAAAACTGAAAACAAACTAAAATACAGTTGCTTGACTTAAAAACAAAGTCGAATAAAAATTGCCTCAATTTTTGCTAAAAATGAAAAAAAAAAAAAAAAGACAATTACTAACAATGGTAATTCTTAACGGTAAACTTTTAATAATGATTTATAATTTGGGATGTTGTATTGAATTTCACAAAAAAATATCAGTTGGATGTAATTTTTTGAGTGTTTTTATTTTATTTTTTAAATAGTAAACCAGAAACAAAACAGTGGAAGGCAGTTGACAAGACTTTTATTACTTACACTTATATTGCATCAATCAAAATAAACTGAAAAACACACAAACAAATCTAATATAAACCATATTACTAACTAACCAAAACTTAGCAATTTCAAAAGCACAAACTAAAAATAAAAAAACATTTGCTTTGGTTAGTTAGTAATAAAAATAAAGCTTTGATTAGTTAGTAATATGGTTTATTATACTTTTTTTTTCTTTATATTTAAACCTATAAATAACACTGCAGTGTACAGCAACTTGTCTTGCCAGTCCCACAGGTACACAGTTCTGCATCAGCCCGAGGTGGACTGTTGATATTAGGGGAAGGTGAGTGTGTTTGCGCTCTATTTCTGGGAGTGGACAGAGGCCCAACATAGCCAGAGTTTTTTCTACACAGTCCATAATAACAGGGTTGACCAGAGCACTGAGCTGAACTACAATAAAGAGCAATGACTTAAGCACATAAATGTCCCTGAACCCACGTCTTAGTCATACAAGCTCAGGTAAAGGCCTAGAGAAGCAAGTAATGCCACTTTCTGTCTGACTCACAGTTTATATACAGACAGACCTGAGTCCTCTGACCCAGGTGTGACCTCTGCGGAATCATGGTAAGACTGGGAATCTTGTGCAAATCATGACAAGAGTAAAATTCTCAAAAAAAAAAAAAAAAAAAAAAAAAGAGTAGGCCCCAGAGAACTTTTACATGTGGTTTCATATTGGTCTTGTGATAGCTTTGATTCTCTCAGAATGAAAAGCCCATTTTTCTCTCTCTCTCTCTCTCTCCCTCACACTCACACACACACACACACACGTCCTGTGCAATGTAAAGACAACAAAAGTACTACTTTTGCTACTCTAACAACATACCAGATTATTAGCAATCCCAGAAAACACACAATCATCCCCTGGTTCTCGCTGTCATACACTGACACGATTACAAAATAAGTACTATACATCTATCAACGCACAGCTATGTGATGGCACAAATAAGTCAACAAGATTAAAGCCGTTAGGGTATGAATTGTGAGAATCTGTCATTGGCTTTTCTGAGTGGACATTAGATTAGCATTCACTCAGGCTTCTAGACTACAGAAGTGTGAGCCATCTATTTTAGGCCTCTGTCTTTTCCAAGTACTACCGCAGTCTAGCTGAAATACACTGTGCTGCCACTTCCACGAACAGTAACTTCCACTCTCTCTTTCTCTCTTGCAGAAGAAATCTAAAGAAATGACCAACTCACAGTTCCATTTAGGCAATCTTGAAGAGTATATATATAAACTGAGATTTCACACAATATCTCTTGTTCCTTTTTACTTTTCCTTAAAGAAACCGCTGTGATCAAACAAACTGACAAAATAGTGTTTCCTGATATATAATGGAACTCTAAAGTGACATTTGCTGAAAAAAGTGCTTTATAAGTACTAATAAACAGTCAATCGTCAGGGTTCTGTTACATTCGGTCTAGTTTCTTGGTTTTGTGACAGAGCTTTGACGCTACCGTAACGTCTTTTCTTTTGTGTGAGCGAGTGGTTTCGAGCTTGCTCGAGCCATGGGCTCTCCTGTCTGCAATCTGTCTTGTGCAGGGCGTGGCGCATGATCCCGATTTTAGTCTTGTTCTGTTTCAGGATTCAGACATTCATGTTCCATGTGTTTGTCTTCTGTTGTGAACGCACAAGATGAGTCTTCGCTCGTGTGCTCTGTTCCATTTTGTGTGAGTGCGTGCGGTTTTGAATTTAGTCCGGCTCTTTTTTGTCCACGCGTGTTGTTGTGTAGCACGCGGCCGCGTGCTTTTATGTCATGTCATCTCTTGAGCTGTATAGAGCGCAGCTTGTGTTTCCACTGGCTGCGTGCTTTCCTGTCATCTTGCTTTGTGTGGACATGGATTATGAGTTCTCATTGGCTGCATGTTCTTGTCATATTCATGTTCGGTTACACAATACAAGGAGTGCAGAATTATTAGGCAAGTTGTATTTTTGAGGATTAATTTTATTATTGAACAACAACCATGTTCTCACTGAACACAAAAAACGAATTAATATCAAAGCTGAATATTTTTGTATCAATATTTTAAGTAGTTTTTAGTTTTAGCTATTTTAGGGGGACATCTGTGTGTGCAGGTGACTATTACTGTGCATAACTATTAGGCAACTTAACAAAAAACAAATTTATACCCATTTCAATTATTTATTTTTACCAGTGAAACCAATATAACATCTCAACATTCACAAATATACATTTCTGACATTCAAAAACCAAACAAAAACAAATCAGTGACCAATATAGCCACCTTTCTTTGCAAGGACACTCAAAAGCCTGCCATCCATGGATTCTGTCAGTGTTTTGATCTGTTCACCATCAACATTGCGTGCAGCAGCAACCACAGCCTCCCAGACACTGTTCAGAGAGGTGTACTGTTTTCCCTCCTTGTAAATCGCACATTTGATGATGGACCACAGGTTCTCAATGGGGTTCAGATCAGGTGAACAAGGAGCAAGGTGAACTTGGACGCGTGTGATGGAGCATTGTCCTGCATGAAAATCATGTTTTTCTTGAAGGATGCAGACTTCTTCCTGTACCACTGCTTGAAGAAGGTGTCTTCCAGAAACTGGCAGTAGGACTGGGAGTTGAGCTTGACTCCATCCTCTACCCGAAAAGGCCCCACAAGCTCATCTTTGATGATACCAGCCCAAACCAGTACTCCACCTCGCTGGCGTCTGAGTCGGACTGGAGCTCTCTGCCCTTTACCAATCCAGCCACGGGCCCATCAAGACTCACTCTCATTTCATCAGTCCATAAAACCTTAGAAAAATCAGTCTTGAGATATTTCTTGGCCCAGTCTTGACGTTTCAGCTTGTGTGTCTTGTTCAGTGGTGGTCGACTTTCTGCCTTTCTTACCTTGGCCATGTCTCTGAGTATTGCACACCTTGTGCTTTTGGGCACTCCAGTGATGTTGCAGCTCTGAAATATGGCCAAACTGGTGGCAAGTGGCATCTTGGCAGCTGCACGCTTGACTTTTCTCAGTTCACGGGCAGTTATTTTGCGCCTTGGTTTTTCCGCACGCTTCTTGCGACCCTGTTGACTATTTTGAATGAAACGCTTGATTGTTCGATGATCACGCTTCAGAAGCTTGGCTATTTTAAGACTGCTGCATCCCTCTGCAATATATCTCACTATTTTTGACTTTTCTGAGCCTGTCAAGTCCTTCTTTTGACCCATTTTGCCAAAGGAAAGGAAGTTGCCTAATAATTATGCACACCTGATATAGGGTGTTGATGTCATTAGACCACACCCCTTCTCATTACAGAGATGCACATCACCTAATATGCTTAATTGGTAGTAGGCTTTCCAGCCTATACAGCTTGGAGTAAGACAACATGCATAACGAGGATGATGTGGTCAAAATACTCATTTGCCTAATAATTCTGCACTCCCTGTAGACAGGAGAGCACATGGCACAAGAAACACGCCATGTGCTCTCCTGTCTATTGTGTAACCCCGCCCATCTTGTTTCCTCATTACTGGTTTGATTTGCCCCACCTATCCTCCCTCCTTACTTGCCCTGTTTGTTCCCATTTATTCTCCCTGTGTTTGCCGTCCTGTGCTGTTTCGCTGTCATATGTTGAGTTGCGTCAAGTCATGTCTAGTTATGTTATCCTCCTCGGGGTAGTTTTGTTTGAAATTTGTTTTATTTTTTATTAATAAAAGCTCATCTCATTGCAAAACTGGGTCCTACCCTTCACCCAAACCGGACACCAATACCCTACTAATATGCATGGTAATAAGTAAATGGTAATATTGTGAATTGGACTCTAAACTAGTGTTAACCATGTTTATTTTTATTAATGTTGAAAACAGTTGTGTTGCTTAATGTTTTTGTGAAAATATATTTTTTTGGATTCTTTGAGTAGAAAGCTCAAAAGAACTGCCTTTATTTGAAATTAAATATTATTTTGTGTCCTTGCTGAATAAAAGTATTAATGTCTTAAATTTTTTAATTGTAGTAGCGTATATGTTTAGTTTGAATAGTATATGAAAGTTATTTATTTGTGGAGGCGCAAAAGTCTCAGGCTTTCTTCACCTTTCAGTAAATTGTGTTTAAATCCTGAGCGACCAATAAATCATCATTATGTGCACAGTTTAAACAGTTGAGGAAACCTTAAAAGAAATAGTACCGAGGTATGTTTTAATAATATGCTACATTAAACCTACAAGCAGAAATAACGTGGGACTGCAGCAGAACAAATGTGGGATTGAGAAACAGCTTGTGTGTCTCTCGCTGTGCCACGTGTGGGTTTAATCAGAGCGAGATCATTTGGACAAATGGCCGTCGAATCCTGGGGGGGGGGGGTGTAAAAAGTTCACAGGAACCACAAACAGATCACCAGGACTGAGCAGGATATTGTGATATTTCAGAAGGTCCCACCACTTGAAGAGTAGTCAGGGGTCATGTAAGACTTTCTCACTCACCCACACTTTTAGAGTGAATTCACATTCTGAGCTGGTATTATTTTTTTTCTTTTAGAAAATGTTTGAGCACTGATTCAGACGGGAAGATTATCAGTCAATAACGTCTTGAAAATGAGTCCGCTCCTCTCACAAAGAAATTGTAGGGCTTCAAAATATATTATATGAACATTTCAGAGCTTGAGAGTATGAATAACTATAAACAAAGGGCAACAATGAATTGGGGTGTGTAAATTATTACAAATTTGTAATTTTTGGCTAAAATATTCTTTAAAGATGATAATGCTTAATCGACAACAGATTAATTGTCGATAATTTAATTGAAACAAATTATGGATGGTTAAGCGAGGTCATAATCAGAGTGCGTAGTTTTGAGGTACGATGAACAAAACACAAGCAAGAGACACATGTGAAAAATGAAGCAAGCACAGTAGTTATGAATTACAACAACTGCTCTTTATTCGCTCTCTCGGTACTTTGACATCATACACTGATCGGTCTGCACAGTGCCACTTCAAGTCGTTGCAATGGACTAGGTAGGCTAGATAGAATTAACTAAGGGTCAAAAAAAGAAAAGAAAATCCTTAGCAAGTGACTTTACTGAAGAACTACATACTTTAGTAAAAGTCACAATAAAAGTACATAAAATAAACAAGTAATAAGATTCTGGTAGTTTAGTGATTGTCTTCCAGCAATGTTTGAGCTGTGCATGCCTATTCAATGGCACATGGTAAGTCAAAACCTGTCAATCTGAGCGGTCAAACCAGTCCAAGCACACCCCAGCTGTAAAACTATTTCCAACCGATCTCTACACATCGTCTCTACCCACTATGACCACCCATCATATGTTGTGTTTGGGTTCATTCAGGACAACCTGCTCAAAGTGAAGTTATGCAATCTACTATGGTTAACTAATGTTTAGGAAAGTTAGAAAAGAAAAAAAAAGGCCGCAACGTGTATTGTCAAAATTGGGTTTGGTTATGGGTTAATTCCTGTCGGTTTTGTGGTCACCGCCTGCGTTGTGTTCATTCTCCTCCTTTATTTTGATCTTAGTCACTGGTGTCCCATAATCACCCTGTTAGTCTTGTCAGATGGGTCTCGTTTCCCTAATTAGTTGTATTTAAGGAGTGTATTTAAACCCTGTGTTTAGTTCTGTCTGTTGATGTCACGTTTTACCCTGGCCATTCTGTTTGTTCTTGAGTGTACTTGCTTGTTAATTTTGGTTTATAATAAGCACTACATGCACTTAGATCCTGTCTCACCTTGTGACTGCAAACACTGTATACGGAAGTAAACAGTTCACCTGAGTGTCGGTTGCGATTTTTCATACTAATACAAACAAACATGCTTGTTGTATTCTGCTAGTTGAGACCTTTCAATGACGTATGACAAGTCTATCGGTTATGAATGGAGATTTTATATATTCTTTCAAGCTATAGAATATACTTTAAATATATCAGTAAATTTAAAAGCAGTTCTATGATGGCTGTATTCACTGTAAAGCCAAGCTTCTAACATCTAAAAGACAGCTATTTTGTGTTGGTTAAGCAACATGATGATTTAATAGTGGTTAACAATTAATTGGTTGTTAATTTAAATAACAATCATTATGGGAATTTATGTAAACTTGCATCCCTGCAAAGAATATAGAGGCATGCACAGCGCTTGCAACTCTAAGGTCATGGGTTCGATTCCCAGAGAAACCAAGAACTGATGAGAATGTCAAAGTGTTCCTTGAATACAATGCATGTCGCTTTGGATAAAAGCTTCAGCTAAATGTATAAATGTAAATAACATGTTAGATTTGTAAATGTAAATTTCACTTTCTGGAGTGAAATTTCAGTTTGAGAATTTTAGTAAAAATCGGACAATATTGTCACTACTATTACGATAACACACATAAAAGACAGGGTGTTCATGTGAGGAGATGAGTTGGTCTGTAAAGAGACAGCCAGACTAATGTGCCAGACATGAAGAGAGACAGACAGATTTGAGAGAACCGTTGATCCATTTTATCTCCTGCTTGTGTGTCATAAAGAGCCAGATAACTTGGTTATAAACAAAGAATGGTGTTGTATATGTATTGTGTCAGTAGATGATTGGGTCACATATTTTTATGCAAATGGAATATTTTCATAAAGAATACGGAATCTAAAATACTGGATGAAAATAACTAGAAATAAAAAATATATATGCTTACACGAGTAGGATGAATTCTGACCATAAACTACGATAAAAACATATTTACTGAATAAATTCTTAGACATAGAAAAGTATGAGACTAGTAATACACAACATATCAGTACCAAATCATTTAACAACCCATTTAAAGGTCACCTGGAAATGATACTGGATTTTAATTGTATATGCTCATCTCCATTTTTCCATTTAGATTACCTTTGCTGTCATCTGACGCTCTATTAAAGCGAATTTTTAAAGAGACACTATTAATCATTTAAGAACAATGGCAAATGTAACCTTTAGCAGATATTAAAATTCATATAATTTTTTCATACTGTATCATTTAAAATTACCGTCTTTTATTACATATTTATTTAGACAAATTAGCATAACATTGTAAAATCTGCCATTTATGGGTTATCGGCCATAATGTAAAAATAATTATCAGGCAACTTTGTTGGAAACATTGTTAGTGTGTGTGTGTTAAAGGCAACCAAGTACATGATGAGAATCGAACAGGAAATACCCCACCTCACTTTTATGGCAACCAATCAAATGGGTAAGAAAGAGAGGAAGAGAAAGAAACAAAAGACAATGTTCATCTACACACCGCATGTAGAGCATTATCTCACGGTTGATCGTCCATGTGGCTTCAGTACCTGACCATGTTCCTCTATGTAGAGCTGAACTACTCGCTTTAGTGCAAACCAAATCAACATCCTGTTGACTCAAGAGTTGACCACCTACACATCATTGCTGCTGTAGGTCTAGCCAAAGTTCTCACTACCCATTTGCATAAAGGCATCTTTATAAAGAAACCTTCAGTATCACAACACTGAAGCCTTATGACAGGAGACGGAGGCCAGGCTGGGACAAAGCCACCGCCTTCATCAGTCACTGAAAGCGGTGAATACTCCTTCAGATATACCACAGCTGAATCTGAAGCCTGTGGAAAAACCCATTTGACATCCTTCCCAGGGTAAAGGACTAGATCTGGGAACGACGGCACATGTTTAAGCGGTCAGCTTATAAGTCAACCAGACAAACTAGAATTATCTGTTGCATTGAAAACATATTGTTGTTTAGCACTACATCTGGGCCATTGAGAAAATAAACTACTCAGTGGGACATTCTGATAGCACAGGGACATGATATCCTGTCGAGCGCTCCTCAGAGAATAGATGGGAAGTTTGGGACAGTAGCTCAAAGTGGCATATTTCTAAACTTGACATAAAGGAAGCCAGACAGTGGAAAACATCAATAGTCTCACCAAAACCAAACACACTTTGGGCCTTAGTTATGAAACACAAACCAAACGAATTGTTCATAAATACATTTTTAGATAAAGCTTCCCATTTAATCTGGCATGCTCTCACTTCATCAATGCAAATCACTGGGAAAACATAATTGAGTATATGATTATTCATTTCAGAAGCACTTCCCATGGAAGATCACAAATGTACAAAGTAGGAGTTTAGAGGAGGGCTCAGAAGGGACAATATAAGAGTCTAATGTGTTTTGACAGACCGACTCTGAGACAGATGATGCCTCTGAAACAAAAAAATACTTTTTTCTGAGCACAGAAGTGTGCTGATATCAGGTTGTCTCAAAGAATCAATTTAGCACTAATTATATCCACTGTTTGCCTGTTCGTCTTGCTTCTAATCAGGTGAAACTGTGAGCTATCTAGGGCTACTTTCACCAGTAAGTGTCATCTGCAGGAACCTGATAACACATCTACTTAGAAAAAAAGAGAAAAAGAGAGAGATACAATAAAGCAAGCCTGTCATTTCATCATAAAGCCTGTTTGGCTCGGTCATGACATCCCCGTCATTCATCCTGCTACAAATATCATGATCCAAGAAGGGGAAAATAAAACGACTGGTTCTTATTTTGAAGAAATGAACCTTCTGACTACTAAGTTCTCAAATCACAAGTTAGTACATCTGAACTTTCACTGGCCTACAGCTTCTCTCACTGAAGCCCAAAAGAGACTGTAAAAAGTAATACAAAGGCTCAATAAACTCCTCCAAAGTTATGCATATGGACATGAAGCAAAATATGATGGAATGAGGCCAGCTGGCCTGTCTATACTGATGTAAGATGAAAAAAAGACTGTCGAGAAAGACTTACAAACCCATCGGTGGCAAAACTACTGACTCAATTTCCTGAGACTTTCATCACAGGCATTGTCTCACAAATGACTGCACAATCTAGATCTCATGCAGTGTTCGGTCTAATGTCGCAGTCAGACATCTGAATCTGATAGGAATACATAGGATCGTCCCCTTGTGTTGGACTGAATGATTATTCAGTTGCTCCAAATGTCTGCGACAGCTGCTCAGGCAGCAGATAAGAGCTCATGCTGGTGTAGGATTCGCAGCTGGTGAGATCCGTCCATAATAAACGGCCCTAATGTTGAGGACAACTGCTTTTCACAACAAGAGATTATTTACATTTGTGTCACTGTAACAATACAACATAACACAGGTAGACAAATAACTGTTTAATCAATATTTTAAATATTCACTTTCATTCAGATATTTCACTGTCTACCGATAACGATGCCATTTGCTGGTTAATGCATCGTTTATCTTAGGTAAAATTACCCTTTCCCTAACTTGTCTTTATTCTTAAGAAATGTGTAGCTTTTTAATCAGTCCAAAAGTTGCACACACACAAAAAGTTAGTAAAACTTTGCACAAAGATTAGGTGTTAAAATAAATATTATTATTAAGTCCAACATAATATTGGTCACTTTCTAAAACATAGTCAAAGTACTTGATCGTATTTTGTTTCAAATAAGGAGACAATTTAGTCTATTCTGTCTTATAAGAAACTATAATGATTCTCGATATGCTCTCATGTCGATTTATAGCACGCTGAGTAATAATGAGACACAACTATCCTCAATGACAAAAAATATTTATCTATAAGTACAGATTATCGAACGGGCGATGTTTTAAATAGAAGGGAAGCTCAAACCAAAGTAAAGCGTCACGTCTGACTCAAAACCTAAGACGCTGAAACACGTTGAAACAGCTTTATTTCACGAGCACTCAGAGCGGAACAGAATGTATCCCTGTCCCGCATAAAATAGTCATGACTGTGGTCAACTTTCCCCTGAACTTACCCGCTCGCTTCCTCTCGGCCGCTCGATTCCGGTCCTGTTCTCCTAAGCACTTTTCAGATCAACTCCTAAAAATATCACATTTGCGGAACAAAGTCAGTCCAGATACGGGATAAGAAGTATCTCGCCAGGCTCATTTGCACGTCGAAGTACGAATAATGTCACGAAACTTTTCTTTTCGGCTCTGCCTTCCTTTCCTCACCCAGTCCTACCCCCCTTTTCCACGGTCCAAAAAAGTCGCACTTCCGCGATCTGATGGCTGCTTGTATCATGTGGTTTTTCGTCCGCGAGAGCGCCCGCACCTGGTTCTCTCGGCGCGCGCCCTTGACCTGCTTTCAACATTCAGCGACGACGACTCACACTTGAAGAAGAATACAAAATCTCCCTAAACAAGGATATGAACTCATTCATGGACATTCCCGGGCGTTTATGCTCATTCTTGACAAGGAAACTACTTGTTATTCAATTAAGTACATAAAACAAATACGCTGTTTCATTCACAGTCACAACAGTTTAATTGTCTCTCATTCTGTTTTATTAAAAAGAAAATAGTTTTTGATACCGTGTCATTGTGCAAGCTCAAGTCATTTTTATTTGAGTATGTTAATTATGTTTGTTTATCGCGTCTTTTACAACCAAAATGAGTTCAGCTCTCTTCAGATGTCAAGCTTCAAAAATGATAAATCGCTAAGTAAACAACAACAAAAAAACAGTAGGCTATAAAAGTGATGCATATACATTTTAATTTAATGAAGGACTGAACAATATTTGTAGCAGCACTAACATGTTTTCTTTTTTTCTTTTTTTTTTTGAGAACTGAAACTGAATAAACTAGGTCAGGGGTCCTCAGCAGGAGGTATGCATGATTGTTTTCTCCCAAATTAATTTTGTGGAATAAATTAATTAAATAGGCGTTAAATAAGTCATTAAGTCATGCTCAGCGCAAAATAAAAACATACCTTTATAATAAAAAAAAACCTTGCATTTAGCAGACACTTTTAACTAAGGAGCAAAGCAATTAGTCAAAGAGCTAACAATGTTTGTAATAGCCTATACAAAGCCAGGTTTTGGGAGCTGGATAAGACCTAGGGAGTAGGTAAGTGAAGAGGAGAAATTCAGATTACTTTTTGACATAAAAATTATAGATCTGATCTTTTTCTAGTTGCTAGGAGATGCATATGATGTTTAAAATAATTTGTCATGCATTTAAATGCTTCAAATGCATTTTAAACAGTTGGTGTGAATGATTCAAAGACTCGTCACGTCAAATAAGACACTCTCGTATCGCCATCTACTGATGTGACACGGAGAAAGCGCTGGCGAATGAATAAGTCAATGATTCGTTGATGAACCGACTCAAAAGATTCGAATCACTGCGATGATTCAAAATGCCCACCGCTAGAGGGAAGCCGTGCATGGAAACGGCTATTTCTCTTCCGGTTTGAGGACTACAAACCGAACAGCTCTTTTTACAACACAGAAGAAAGTGCATGCAAACTTTATTGGTTGCGGATTTTTCAAAATGGTGCGCGTGTGTGCTTTTCCCGGATGCTTCAACCAGGAGAAAACCCTGAGACTCCGACAGTGGGCGTCAATGCAGGAGGAAAGTTTGACTTTTCACACATTGCCCCTGCATGATGTCAAGAGATTGAACCGGTGGCTGCTAGCTCTTCATCGAGACAGATCACCCATCCAGTCCGTTCGTGGATTGAGGGTGTGCAGCGAACATTTTTCACCAGACGATTTCAGTGTTGCAAAAGGAAACAAAAGACGACTGAAATCAACGGCTGTACCTAAGCTGTTAGTGCGACAACCAACTAAGGTAGATGTGGAAATAAAGATTTAACACAATCACATGAGTCTCCGTGACGAGGGGGGACATCTCAGGCAGGATCAACCTACGTTTATGTCTTAAAGTCATGCAGTTATAGAACATTGAATTGTAATGGTGCTACATCTTGAATTCCCAGCAGTAAATGCAGTGCGTTTAGTTTAGTGTGCGATATGTGTAGATTTCCCATATAAACACGGTACACATATCGTACTATTAAAATGACAGAATATCAAACAATGTAACCGTTAAAGCTGCTTTCAGCTTGTCATATGACTGTTGTTTTTGTCACACAGAAGTTTTAATAGGAACACTTAAATGTAGCTTGTACAAGTTACATAGAAGCAACGATTACATTTGATAAAGAATATCTGCTTTCACTTCCCGAGGAAGAGCCCGCCCTCTTTGCGCTGAATGGTTTGTTTATTAAGGAAGTAACGCAGCGCGCCGTTTCAATTGGCTAGAAAGTGTCACGTGACGAGGGAAGCGCAATCACGTTTTACTTACTGATATGTAAGTAATGATATGTAACGTGCGTTGTTAGGGCGAGTTCTCGTTCGATAGTCTTTACTTATCCAGCAACTTCTTAAAAGCATAATTATGATTCAGATCTATACTTGCCCGTTGTATTAGCTACTATCAGTGTTTACGGCTGACTCGCCCGTTGCCTGCGAAGCTTTTGGGACTTTGCTGTTTCACGCACGACCGTGACAGACCTTGAGAACAGGAGACTGGAAGTTGAATGAGATAAGAAATGTTTCCTTGAGTAGCTTTAGGTGTTCACGCAGTCCAGACTAACGGCAGAATTCCGTTACGTGCATTACAGGTAAGGGAAGTACCGGTATACAGTTTTGCAAATTTGTCAAGTAAAATTGCTATTTGCAAATACAAGTGTAATTTAAAGCTCCATGTTTTTGTTTGTAGGGATAAAATTGGACAAAAAGTGTGTAATTTTTATATCAATTGTTATCTTTTAATAAAATATTAAGCAAAACCGTAATAATACTATTGGAACATTTCACTGTAAAATAGGAAAATTGAGAAATATATAAAAATGTTTATTATATAGTACAGCTAAAATTACAATACTGACCACACTGTCAGCCGCTTCTGATTAGTTTGTGAAAGCTGGTGCATGTTACATTTCCAACTTTATGCTATAATCAAACTAAACTCATTTGCAAAAAGGAGACTATGTGAAGTGTCAATTTCTCTGACTCGAGCTGCTCTGATGCTGAAAGTGATTTGGACCTGCTTGCATATAAATGAACGCATTGCCATGCTTCACTCACAATTTAAATGACATTTAAGACATGCCGCGACTTTGGCTTATATCGATTAAATCATACATCCATGAGTTTGAAGAAAATCTGTTTGTTTATTTTGAAATAAAGGTGTCTCTGTTTTCATGTTATCTTGAAATCAAACACTACTTTGTGGATTCAGAAGTCAAGTCAGGAGAGTAGTTTTATTGCTCAGACTTTTGTGCTTGTTCCCAACAGACCATCTCCATCTGTCTCTTCCTTTTTCTTTCCCTGCCTTTCTCCTGTCATCATTTTCGGCTGAATGCTGCAGGCATTGCCTAAGATTAGGAGAGCAGTTAAAAGGGTTCAGCAAATCGGAGCCCAGATCATCCCAATGGCTCAGAACTGCAATTCATCCTCCACGCAGAAAGACGGTGCTGTCACAGCAGCTATTCTCATCATAGGAGATGAGATCCTCAAGGTAAATTACAATCAGGCAGTTGCCATAACCCTGACATTCAAACAAAACAGTGGAAATAAACAGCTTATGATGCTACTTGTCAGTTCTTTGCTTGAGTTGGTCTTAGGCAGAAATTTAAACTGCCTAACGCCATGTTCTATCCAGACACAATGCAATAAGAATGTAAAGTTCATTATTCAATTTCTAAATCTTACACCATTTTAACGGGATTACTAATACACTCTACGTGACTGAAATAATTTTTGTATCTTTTTTATTTAAATCATAGAAGACACTTCTATGTATTGAGTTGGCAGTTTAATGGTGTTTCCATTCATTTATTTTAAAGATCTGAGGTCAAGTAGCCTTTCCATTGTTGCTTTCAGTTGGCTATGTATGTAAAGGTCACAACACATTTAAAATTAAACCTTTATTCAATTCTTTTTACATTAAATAAAGCACATAATCAGCACCTGAGATTATTATGTCATACTTTGCATGATGTTTCAGCCATGTGGTGGATTTTTGTCCATATTTTGTTTAGATATAATATGATTTCTTGGATTTGTCATTCTTGTGTGGCCAGAAATAATCCTGCTATGTTGTTGTGAAACAACACTGATTACAGTATCTTTTAATAATAGTCACAATTAACCCTTTGTCTTCTGTGTTGACGTATGACATATTTGCCTGCCTGTTTTCCAACCGTTGACAGATGGAAGGTTTCCACATTTGGAGCAAAAAGTAAACTTTAAGAATGACTTAAAGCACTGTTAAAACTTTTGGCTTATGTTTCCTTTGCAGGGCCACACTGTCGACACTAATAGTGCCTTTCTGTGCCGTGGACTTCGCAAGCTTGGTGTCACCGTAGAGCGTATCACTGTGGTACCCGACGTCCAGGAAGTCATCGCTAAAGAAGTGGCCCAGCTTTCGTCCTCCGTTACCCACCTCATCACATCTGGTGGCATCGGTCCCACCCATGACGATGTCACTTTTGAAAGTGTTGCAATGGCATTTGGGGAGGGTCTGCATGCCCATCCTGAAATGACAAAGCTAGTGGAGGGGTTCTTTGGCACAGTCACTCCTAACTGTGCCCCCATGAAGCTTGCCACGGTCCCCGTTTCTGCCAAACTTCATTTTGGCATAGACCCTCAGACAGGCCAGCGAAATCGCTTCCCTCTAGTCAGTGTACGCAACGTATACATATTTCCCGGCATCCCGTCTTTGCTGGAACGCTCGTTCAATGGACTTACCCATCTGTTTTCAGGTTCTGGTATTACCTTTCACACCCGTGAGGTGTTTGTGGATGCGGATGAGACTGAGATCGCCCCGATTCTCACAAAACTGCAGGCAGGTTGGGGAAAACGTGTCTCTCTGGGCTCCTATCCAGACTGGCTTAGTAATTATCATCGTGTCCGGCTGGTTCTGGACTCAGACAGTGCGGAAGAGGTGGAACGGGCACAAACTCAGCTGATTGAACAGCTACCTCAAGGATCTGTGGTTCGTCTCATCATTGACCCAGTGTCAGTCGCAGCTGAAGCCGTGTACTCCCTCTCCAAAAGTGGTAAGCTTCTTTCTAACGATATTTAGATGATCAAAATCTTGACCAGTTTATGTCTCCATTTAAATCAGTTGAGAGTAACCTTGTTAAACGTGTGAAATTATATCTTCTATCATTAAATATCTCTCAGAGACACTGCTGGGGAAGAAAGTAGCGACAGCATTGGGGACCATTGAGATGGCGCTGGATAAATACTCTGCTAATGAGCTCTGTGTTGGCTTCAACGGTGGCAAGGACTGTACAGCTCTACTGCATTTATATTATGCTGCTCTAAAACGGTAAGATGCTAAATTAAAGACAAGGTGTTGGCAAAAAGGAGCTTTTTGGGCCGAATTAAAATAAGTTTATTTGTACTAGTGTTCATTTCATTAGTGAAAAGTATGACAAATTGTTCATTAATGTAAACATTATTGGAATTACTGTTAGGAATATTAATAATGATACATCGGAAAACTATGGTAGGTGAGGTAAAGTGCACCATGCGTACGAGTTGACATTCTAAATGACAACAATCATTGTGATTTTATCATTTTGAGCTAAATATTAATGATTATCCATTATGCAGCATGACGAAGGTAAAACTAGCCTAAAATGGCCAGATATTTAGTCAACTTTTAAAACTTAAAAAGGTTGACTAAGTATGATTTAAAAACTAAAAAGTGAATTTGGCACAGGACTAACGTTGTATTCAAAATAGCTGACAATTAGCACTAATTTGTACACTTTAAATACAGTTAAACTATTAAATTAAAAGACAGTTAAACCTGTCTGTAATAATAAAATATCAAACCAAATGGCATTTGTGATTAATAAAAATACCTGTATAACTTTTATTCTGTTGAGCACAAATGATATAACAAAAATCTATTTCCTATACATTGAAATTCATTTCAACACTGGACCTGAAATAGACTTCTTTTTTTTTTAAATAAATGCTTTTGTGAAGAGATACATTTGTGTTCAGAATGACATGAGGATGAGTAAACATAGACGATAGATATACATTTTGAAAATAAGATTTGTATTGAGTGGTTCAGGGGTGATGTCAAAGACTGTAGAATAAAACCTCAAAGTATCATCACGTTATGATTACCACGTGCTTTATTTCACTCATAAATTGAAAAACCCCGTTATGAAATTCCCGAAATAACCAGCGGCAAATTCGTCTTCCGGATTCTGACGTGATCCCTGTACTACTCTATTTGGAAATATTTTGGTTATCAAACATTGCAGTAATTATCACTATATAGTATACCTGCAGTTATTCTGGTAAGACACTTGACTTCATGCATCCACTAATAAAACCTAAATGCATAAAAATGGCACAAAACAACAAAATAAATATGGGTTTTAAGGGTCCGAATACTTTTGGGGGCACCATATGTATTCATAAAGTCTGTGTGTTAGATTTTATGTCCAATTTTAATTAGCAAATGTGTTTTTTAAAGAAACAGCATGGATTTGCTAAAGTTTCACAGATATCCAAAGCTCATGCTGAGATAATTTCAGTGTTTACTGGCGCTTTCACCAGACTTGCATTAGGACACTGCAGGCTATGCTTATATGAGATTTACTTAATCACATGGACGCATCAGTAAATTAGTTTGAAGAATTCAGATATGATTTGACACTTCTCTCTCTCTCTCTCAGGCGGTATCCAGATGGTAAAGAACGATTGAAAGCTCTGTACATTCGTATTGTCTCTCCTTTTCCAGAAATGGAGAGGTTTTTGCAGGATACAATTAAAAGGTAAGACAAGGTGCCTTTCAAAACTAAAATAAAATGGGTACAGCAATGATTTAAAGGAGACGACAGTAATCTGGAACAGTTCTCTTTCCTTCTGAGTAGGTAAATCACTGACTGGTGCCTCTGGCGTCTCTCCCAGAACTGTTTGGCTGCATCAGGAAATGGCATATGCAAACGCATGATTTAGTCTTTTCTGATTCAAACAACTGTTCTGACAAAACTTCTCAATTGTGGCGTTTCTAAACAGGCTTTTAACATTTATGATATACGTTACTGATGTTAGAATCACCAGTCCTGCTTGTTTATCCACATGTCTGAAATGGGATCTGGCACCAGTCAGACTCCAATTCAACTCACTTTTGAGAGAGACATTAAAGCGAGAAGTGCCATCTGCAAACCGTAACAGCCTCTGTACTGCCACTGACAAACCAGCTGCCGTCTGTTACTGAACCATGATGAGCTGAACATGGATCCATCCCATCCAGCCTCATTAATTCATCAGTGTCCATCAAAGCTCCATAGGTGTAATTATTTGGCGCGCATCTTCCTCTCTTCCGTAGATATGACCTGGAGCTGATCTCAGTGGAGGGCAGTATCCGGCAGGCTCTAAATGAGGTGCAGGAAAAGAGGCCGGATTTACGGGCAGTCCTGATGGGAACAAGACGAACCGACCCTTATTCGCAGACACTGACACCCCTTTGTCCCACAGACCCGGGCTGGCCTGATTACATGAGGGTCAACCCACTGCTGGTGAGGGGGGGCTGCATTTATTTGATCCAAAGTACAGTAATATTGTGAAATGTTATTGCAATCGTGTTTTTAAAATTCTATATATAGCCTTATACCCATGAAAAATGTAATTCATAATCCAATTACTTCCATACTGAATGGAGTAGTGCAAAATGGGTATCATTTTAAAGCTTAGAAATTTGGCTTTGTAATGCCAAAAAATAAAATCGTGAACCATTTAATGATCATATTGGTGTCATTTGAAAGTGACAATGAACGTTTAACTCCTAAGTAGTGCAACATTATTTGCTGATAAATAATTTATTAAATACTTTTTACTATGTTCTGTAATTTGTCAACCATAATACAGCTCAGAAAGTCTGAGGTTTTTGAGTTATGAGGCTTTTATGTATGTCAACTAATTGTAATAATTATAATTAATGTAATAGTCACTTATTAACACAAATGTATAATCATTAGAGACAGACGCAAAGAAATCTGAAAGGTTTTCACCCATCTTCCTACCTTTCCTGTAGTTTCTAAACTGACTCTACAGTCGGTAAATCACTGTCATTTCTCCCACTCGCGCTCATGTAAGCTGGCAGCAGAAACAGCCAAGAAATGTTGAATGATGATGAATGAGGCTCTCCAAGATTATTATGCAGCAACTCCATCATCCTAATCAGCGGTGCTTATGTAAAAGACACCGCAGTACAGCATGTTCTTAGAATTACAAATGATCCCGGATTGGTGATACTTGCGTTGTATTTAGATGTTTGCATCATATCCACCATCTCTTTCTGCAGGAATGGACGTATCATGACATCTGGGAGTTCCTGAGAACCTTATATGTGCCTTACTGTATTCTCTATGACAAAGGGTGAGATGATTCTGTTCACAGTCAGTCTTCACTCTTCAAATGAGATCATCTTCCTGGTTTTGCTTATGCACTCTTCTCTCTTCCTTATAGATACACTTCTTTAGGCAGTATGGATAACACATGTAGGAATCCATCTCTTAAAGTGGTGGATGAGAGCGGCGTCACCCGCTATAAACCAGCCTACAAGCTGGAAAATGAAGAGGAGGAACGCAACTCCAGGGAATGAATGACTTCTCTAAGCAAACACATCTTAATTTTTTTAAGACCACACAATGGATGACAGATCTGCGGCTGAGGACATTTTGAAGAAGGAATAGAATCTGAAATCCTTGCTGAAACAAACGTCTTGGAAAAACTTGTTTGTGTACTGGAGTGTCTGTCCATTGATCTAGATGTAGGAAGATTTAAGATGTATTTTAAAACGGTATTGAAGTCTTGACTATTCTTGTCTTTTTTTGTTTCAGTGCACTCCATCAAGATTTGTGTTTTGTACCTTTGAGAAAAGAGAGTAATCATTTCGTTTTAAATGACTTCTGAATTATATATTTCTTTGGCTCATGCGAAACAAACGTAAAAACTTGATTAGATCTTGCTTGTTTGCTGAGCAGGAATCATCTTCATTACTTGACACGGTCAATGAAATGCAATAGCGTTTTCCGACCTCACGGGTGCGATGTAGTCATGCTGCACATTTCAAATGTTGATTATAATAAATTACTCTACATCCAAGCCAGATTTAATCCAAGACTATCGACCTCCTCCTCCCGTCTGGAAATCCGTCATCGGACTGGCAACAGGAATCGATGAGATGCAATCTAATAAAACGACTGGTTTACGGACGCGCGCGGCCTGTTACTCCTCTGATTACCCGCATCAGCAGCACCATTATCATCTGCACACTTCAGCCAGGCCGACCTTTATTTTAGTTTTTGACTGGTCACTTGGTTGAAAAAGACTAGAGGTTTTTTGTTTTTGCTGATGTTTGTGATTAAAACCGTTCAAGTACTGAAAGAATTTACAATCAAGCTTGAAAAAGTCATAAGTATTTCTGTGTACACGCACACAAAACCACCAGGTAGAGTTTTATTACAATGAGTATCTGTTAAATATTACTTTTTGTCTTAATTGCCTACAGTTTAAAATAAATCACAATATTGAAATTAATAGATGTTTATTATGAAAAGAACAATGTTAAACAGGGCTTATGTAGCCGGTATGTATTACGTATTGATATGTATATATATATATATAGAGAGAGAGAGAGAGAAGCATGTGTCCACATTCAAAATATGATGCAGAATTACAAATTGTCACACCTTGTATCTTTATCAAGCCCATATTTCAGAATGCTGAGATATTCAGTATGACTCATGTAACTTTACATAAGGAGTGGCAACAGAAAGGGTGAATGAGATTGAAACTTGTCATTCTTGTTGACTCTTGTCAACAACTGCGACATCACAATTCAAGTTTCTCACAACCTCCAAACATCAGAAAGGTGAGCTTGATCACATTGTGTTAATTTATAGAGATTATATATTATTATCTAGAATTAATTTAAAATCAGTTTAAATTTGAAAACAGTGCCAAATATCTTTAGGTTCAGTTTTTCTATACTTTCTATGCTTCTTTTTAAATCAAATTATTATAAATATTTGGTATCTGGTTCCCTCAAATGGGAACAGCGCTCTGGACATAAGTGCTCAAATGACATTTATTGTGTACTTTTAATATCAGAAGTTTTACTAATTAAACTTAACTTTTAACATTTCTTTTTGAATTTTGCCACATCAAACACTTGAGTACTTATGAAAAGAATCAAACATACTTACCAAACTGAATATTTTCAAGAGATGCATTTAAGATAAAACATGTTTCAATTATTTGTGGTTTTCAAAATGATATTTCAGATTAAATAATATGAGAAATGCTTCAATCTGGCTCATACACATTTAACAAAGAACTATCATTTTATTTTCTAAGACTATGGCTGGATCTTTGAAAATTATCACATGGAATACTTGTGGAATTAGAGACACTGCTGATGTCCAACAGAAAAAAGAAAAGATTGTTCAGTGGCTCAATCAACTACAAGCATCTGTTGCATTTCTTCAAGAGACACATATAAGCATCAATAATGTTAGCCATGTTGAAGACATTCGTGGTTGGGAGGCTTTCTACAGTGTTCATCATCCACGTAGCAAAGGTGTTGCGATATTAATAAAACACAATCTGCCTTTTGAGTATATAAAACATGATGTGGACCCCACAGGCAGCTACATTGTACTTATCTGCAAATTATACGGTAAATGCTTTACATTGGCTAATGTATATAACCATGCAAAAGAACACAAAGTCTTGCAAGGCCTTTCTGAATATCTTTGCCAGACTGCCAAAGGTGTGTTGATAGTTGCAGGGGATTTCAATACAGTTCTAAACACAGATCTTGACCGGGAGTATCCAACTGGACACACAGAGCCCCTTAGACCTTATCTCGAGGAATTCATCTCATCTTTAATGCTTGTAGACATCTGGGGACACAAAAATCCTCATGAGAGAGATTCATTCACTCGTTTTCCATGGAAACCATCCAAACAGCAAATCAAAAACATTAGACTTTTGACATCCAGTCAGAAGAAAACAAAGAAGAAGAAGAGTGCATCCAGACTAGATATGGTCTTCATGCCGAGGAATGATGTGTGGCTTGTTGAGAGTTGTGAAATCTCAAAGGTTCAAAGGCATAATATTTCAGATCACCAACCGGTAGTTCTGAGTCTGTGTTTGCCAAAGCCAGAGAAAACTACAACGGCTCTCTCACACAACCTGACAGCACGTCCTAGCGGCCTGAAGAACATGCTCATTAAAAAGAAGCATTACAAGATGAGACCAGGTGACATTTGTGAAGCTGAAGTTTTGAAAGCATTAATGTCACTTGTAGAATATGAAACTCCACTTGGGGTAAATCTGCAAACATTAAAGATGAACAAAGAGCAAATATCACAAAAACTTAAAGAGCTTTTTAATCAAATGATTAGAGAAGGAATTCCACAGGGCTTCACTGACTGCGTGAAAGTAAACGGAAGGGATCGTTTCAGAGCAGAGTACATGATACTTGCCACAATACTTATTAGGCGAATGGAAAAATTTCTTCTGCCCTCATTTAAAAGCAGTAAAATGAAAATTAGTTGCAAATTCTTCTGCATTGTTAGCTTTCGCAGCATGCCCAAAACAATCAACAGGACATTTTTAAGAGAAGCTTTGAAATCACTAAAGCGCATCCATCCATCCCCTCCACGTGATTTCAAGATTGTGGAAAAGCTGCTTCCAAGCACTGACCGATACACTGACCAAGAGCTTAGAGGAGGCTGCCCACTCACGCCAACTCTTCTGACAATAGCTCTGAAACACCTAGCCTGTGCCTTAAAGAAAGATTTGAAAGAATCTGTGATTGATGTATGCCATCATAGAAAATGCATTACTGTCTACATGAATGCTAATCAGTATTACATTCTAAAACAAAACATTAACAAATTTCAATCGCAATCAGGGATTTCTCTTTTGCCAAAAGTAGGACGAGTTTGGAAAAGGGGAAAGCAGTCAAACTCGTTAAAGGCTGTAATGTTGTGCCTGAAACATCCATGACAATTTAACGTTGATATGATCTCGCAGAACAGGAATGTAGAGACAAACATGAGATGAATGGTTAAGATCCAAATTACTGTTTTCTTTAAAAATAGAAATTTTTCAAACTACTCAAATTATTAAACACGCGTATAACGTGAAATAACATACAACATTTTAATTATTTAAATGCATTTTCTGTGCTCTTTTAAAAATTGAGGGATGGATTGAAATACTGTTCTCTGGAAATCAACTCCAGACCACACATGTTGTCTATAGAGTTTTAAGTAGCATTCATTTATGTCCAGATTCATAATTTTGACAATGACTTGCAAAATATGTAAAGAAGATATTATAGATACACAAAGACAGAAGCCACATAAATCAGGAGACTTCTGCTGACCAATTACACCAATTCCTAAAATACATTATCTTAGATAGTTAAATACTGCACATTACAAACTATACAAAAAGAGGGAAAAAAAACTTTTTATAATTTATGTACTTTTATATTATTGTTGCTAATTTGTTGTATTATACATCTAAGGCCCGATCACACCAACTACAATAACAATTATATATATATAGTTATATAATTATATATAATTATATATGTAATTGGTGTGATATATATATATATTATTTCTTCTTTTCTTTTTTTAAATCGTCATTTTTTTCAGCTGATGAATGACAAAAAAACATTGACAGCCAATCAGAATCCATTGTGCTTTCAGAGCATTTAAAGCTCCAGACGACATAGCAGCGTGTGCTAATAAAAGAACAATATCGTCTGCTGTGAACGATAATATTGCTATCGTTATCTTTGTAATAATCGTTCTTGATGTGAGCGGGCCTTTCAAATACGTGCTGTCCTGTCCTCACAACACTACTTTTATAGGATGTGTTGTGAAGTAGAAACTGTCTATTGCATGTGCTTTGGTATAATAAAACTTGTTGAAAATGTGCTTTGTGAAAACGTCCCGTATGGTTTATGGTATGGTGGTTGTGTTTACTTTATCTCCTGTGTTTCTCCAGTGTGGATTCAATAAAGACTGTTTGTGTTTTGATACTATTCCGTTGTGCACTTTTATCATAAAGTCAAAGGTGGGACAGTTTTCTGAAAATGTTTTACTGTCCTCCTCTGGCCAGCCCATTACACATTTTCCTGGAGGTACCACTGTTCAGGTACACTTATTATAAATTGTTACCTCAATTAATATCAGATTATTGTGGTAAACTGATATTGGATATTAAAACAAACACAGTGTTGAGGACAGAGGTTCGACCCTGTAATGCTGGGTCTGACGCTTCATTCTAGTGACAATCAGCAATCCAGATGTCAAATAGCGCTGGTGAGAGATAATCTTTCATAGGAGTTTTTATTCTAAAAACCTGATATCAATGCCATAAATAGTCTAATTATAGTCATATATCTATATTAGATATTTGTTGGAAAAAGAGCCACAGAAACAGGACACTCCCATCCTGATTATGACACCTGTGTGTTCTTATGCTGCTTCTAAAAACCATTGCTCACCAAGAGAAACACAAGATTGTCACACTACTTTCCTTTAGCTAGTAGAGCATTGGTGTTTACAACACCAAGGTCATGGGTTTGATCCCAGGGAAAACAAGAACTGATTCAATGTGTTCCTTGAATGTAATGTAAGTCGCTTTGGAAAAAAGCATCTGCCAAATGTTAAAATGTTTGCTGAAAAACACATGGATGAAGCTTATCTGTACATTAACAAACATTTACGTGTTTAGTTGCATTTATTGTCCTAATATATACTGCCAAAGGTGATCGTAAACCGGATCTAATGACATTCAGGGTGAACATCACTTTCACAGCAATGCATTTAAAACATTTTGAATAGTATTTCCAGTGCTTTTTATTTGATGATTAAACCACAGTTTTATTAGGGTCAGTAATATAAATCAGAAGTTTCATACTTAACTAAATTGAATGTGAAAATCACTTTTAGAGAAACTTATTTTTAAATGACTTCTCATTTTCATCATCTTAGTCCTGCTTTGTCATAAACTCATAACGACAAAACACATTGTTGTAAAGTGAATTAACATGCAAAATGAGTGCAAAACCTTGATTCCTGTTCTATATTTGTTGCATGATCTGTTTGATAAAATAGTGTAATAATTATAGTTTACTTCCAAATTGCACAATGTTCAACAGTGAAAGTAACAGCAGAGAGTCAAAGTAACAGCAGAGAGACATATTGGCACACACCAGCACTGACAATAATACAGAGCTCATGTGTGCAGAAATTAATATGCATTATGGAGTTGCAGATCTACATAATTACACTTACACTTTCAGTACATTGATTGTTTAACACTATTCATAAAAGAAAGGTTTAGTAATAACAAAGATCTAGGGACCCAACTCCAAAAAGTGGTGTTGAATAAGGTCCTGGGACAAGAAAAGCCAAAGGTATGCATTTACAAGCAGCAATGGAGAATTTAATCTTCTCATTTTTATAGTTTAACAGTTTGCGTCCATGCTGATGGCAGTCGGTTACACTATCAGTAAGTATTTTTTTACCTTTTACTTAAAGACACTGTTACGTCACTCCCTTTTAATCTAGGGGTAAATAGGGTGCGACGAACAAATTAAATTGAGAGAGACTTTGAGGATCTTCAGCTCTCCAGTCCCAGAGCAACAACAACCACTAAACAATAAAACTTTCAAAGAAACATGGCATGTGTGCCGTTTATTGTTTTTACATAGGGTTTAACATAAGCAAACAAAATAAAGTACAATATAAACAAACAATTACCTCAGGAGGAGGACCCAAACAAAAGAAAAATAAAAACACCTCTACCTAAGGGAAAAGTAACCTTAAATTACCTATACACAAAAAGAAAATAAAATACATATACCTTCCCTTACTCCCTAAATAATTAATAAACAAGAGAAAAGATAAGGATCCTCCACCCTACATTACCCAAAAATGCTTAACTTAATGAAATCAACTCAATAAATGCTACAACTCATTGTTAGTAACTCAATAATGCTAGAGAAGCGCTCAACACGCTTACTCCTCTAGGACTGGAGGGCAGAATACTCTCAAGCATCGTGTTTGTCTCTCTCCCTCCTCAGTGTCTTCCTTGCAGCTTTATACTGGTTTCCACAAGACAAGCACCAATCAGAACGCGAGGAACTCACATGGTTGATGGAACACAGGTGGTAATCATTAACCTATCAAGTGAAAACAGTTAGCAAGAGCAAAAGAGAGAGAGAGAAAAAGAGAACACAATCCAACACCACTCCTTAAAATAATGAACAAACACAATATTAATACGTCTAACGTAACACCACCAACTTGCATATTATGACCACCTCTGTGGACTTGGCACTGGTGAGAAATGACTCATGGTGACTCATAACATTGCACACCTTCTCTTCTCTGGGACTGCACGTATAAACAGAGCTTCATTTGTGTTGCTCAGTGTGGAACAGATGCCATCTAGAGGAGACAAACAGACCGGATACGCACAGAATGCCCCCCAAAAAATGTAACTGTAATACAATTAAAAAGATCACAATATTGCATTTTTAGGTATATAAAAAAAGAATATATATATATATATATATATATATATATATATATATATATATATATATATATATATATATATATGTATTATATATATATATATAATATATATATAACGTTAAATTAACTGAAATTAATCTGTTCCCTTAAACCAATTAAACATTATTTAATTCTTATTTAACAAAATAAGAACCATTTAAATTCCTAGAAATGTAAATATATGTTGCTCCAAATTATTATTAATTTTAAACTAAATAAAAATAAACAGTAGTTTCATAAATTAGTTCTCATATAACTGACTCCAGATTCATCTTCAAATAATGAATATAAAACCGGAATAAAAATAAAAATCAGACACTGTGATGTTTGAAAAGCATTATCATTTATTTCGGTAGCTCATTTTGCCGTAGAAAAATGGCTATGATAAAGGTTCTTCATAGAAGAAGTTGACCACTTCACAAAAATGTGAAACATTCAAATTGAAAAGAAACAACATACCTACAAACCATGTCAAATATAGAAACAAAACCTGTAAACTGATTGTTCTGTTTTGGCAAACCTTATTTGCATCTGAAATTAACAAAACATCAGAAGAGAGAGAAAAAGAAACAAAACATTTATCATTCACACAGAATATGTATTTCCATTTTAGAACTTAAAAGGGGGGCAAAATTATTTTACTATTAGAACTGAATTGCACGTTTAAAATGATTCATTTTAAACAATTACTTAAAGTTACAAATAAACTGAAAAATATTTCAATAGAAACCTTTTCTGTTTTCCTTATTTTGGGCTATTTTTCTTGATCTCCTTACCAATTTTATCCTGAACATAAGCATCTAAAGAATATTAGTTATTCTTTTCTTGCTAATACTAATAATTCACTGTAATGAAAAGTATGAAAGTAAAAAAACCTTCCCTCTAAAAAAAAGAAAAAAAAGAAAAAAGATTCAAATGGTTAAACAAAACAATTAAACATTACTCAGCATACCATTTTCTTTATAATAAATGCATTATTTCAGACTAACTGGGGGGGGGGGGGGGGACCCAGATTGTTCAGTTATTAATCTTTTTTTTGTGTGTGCTTGTGTCCACAAGATAAAAATGAACACTTGCATTATCTATAATTCACACACACATAAATAATTTTGAGTTGGGGGATGTAGGAAGAAAGTGATCACGTTGTCGAAACCCGATGAAGTGCCAACAGCTTTCAACTTTACTGAGAGTTATGAAACATGCCGACCAATCAGAAGAGTCCATACTGGGTGGTGATTGACCATACACACAAAAAATGAACAGGAAACAGTTATTTTGTTTGCTGTGTTTTCCGTGCATCACTCAGTCGCACGTGATTCCAAACATAAATTCGAAAGGAGTTCAAGATTTTTAAAAATCCAGGATATTCCAGGTAATTCCAGAGTGCTGCTAGGTTGCATAAAGTCAATACAGCAAAATAATTTTTAAATGCTGTGATCTGGCTTTGGCTTCAATGTTCTTTTTTTTTCTTTTCATTTTTTAATAAGTGAAAAACAACAACAATAAAAAAAAAAAAATACCCCAGCTACTGATCATTGGATATGTTAGTGATCACACAAATGAATGGTCACTCTGTCCCTGATCTTTCATTCAGTAGGACTTTCACAAACAGCAGGACCGGGGAGCTTCATCCTCCTCCTCGTCTTTGGCTCAGTTTGTTGTACAGTAAGACAGAGGGGGGAGCCAAGGCTTGTAAAGGAATGTCTGACTCTTAAGGACAGATGGATTAAAAGAAAATGAACAGTAAGATAAGCTCTTTGAAGGTAGATTAGTGTCGCTCTGTTAGAGTGAACTTTTATCAGAGAAGACAGCAGTAAGGAGCCACTGTGAGTGGACGGAGAGACTGCCAGAAAGGAAACAGAGGAATGGAGATTAATAGCGTGACAAAAATGACAGAGCAAAAGAGTACGGGAAAGACAGAGTCTCTCTCTGTGTGTAATCCACAGATATAGATCAAGCACTTACTGTAATGCAAACTGTTATGGAGGAATATATGCTGCAAAAGAGCATTTGTTTTTAGGTTTTATACTTTAAGAAGAGATATTAGAGGAAATAAGGCAAGAAGAGGGGGATGAGGAGGAGAGAAAGTCGTCCGATTGCCACAGGATGGACAGCACTGTTGTGAGATGGTCTCTCTGTGGCTATAATAATCATAAAAAGTAAACAGACAGACAAATAAATAAAAATATACATGTATACATAAAGGCACACATGTGTTTGGACATAATTATCTGGAATGTATGATATATCAACACCAAATCCCTATATCTAAGATTTTGTAAACCTTTATCAACCCATATTGAATCTTTAATTGTTTAGCAATTAATTTAATTGTTTAATTTTAGCACACACACACACGGAAACATACAAATGTGCATACATGTATATCTCAATGCCTTCATCATCTAAAAACTATGTACACACTCTAGCCACATGAGACCGGTCATTATCATACATCAGGAGGAACCCAGAGCCCCACTGTAACCAGCTTAAGGTCTGGCAGTGGCTCTGAGGATTTCATCCCGTTACCTAACAGCAAGGGAATCATTGGCTAGCACGTGGAGGACTGTGTGACTCTCAAATGACATTCTTCCCCAGACTATTATTGACCCACTGCCAAACTGGTTATGCTGGATGATGTTGCACACAGCATAACATTCTCCACAGCATCTCCGGACTCCTTCACGTCTGTCACGTGTGCTCAGTGTGAACTTGCTCTCATCCATGAAGAGAACGGGGAATGGCGGTCTTGAATTCTGGTGTTCTCTGGCAAATGTCAATTGAGCTGAACAGTGCTGAGCTGTGAGCACACCCTCACGCTATCTTCATGAAGTCCATTTCTGACAGTTTGGTCAGAAACATGCACACCAGTAGAATGCTGGAGGTCATTTTGTAGGGCTCTGGCAGTGCTCCTCCTGTTCCTCCTCTCACAAAGGAGTACCGGTCCTGCTGGTGGGTTGTTGCCCTTCTGCGTCCCTGTCCAGATCTTCTCATGTAACCGTCGGTCTCCTGGTATCTCCTCCATGCTCTGGTGCTTGGGAGACACACCAAAGCTCCTTGTGATGGCAGAGAAGGACAACCTGTGCAACCTGATTGGGTTGCATGTATTTCCTCGTGTTACAGATAGGACAACAACCTTAACAAAACACAGAACTAAAGACAAATCAGTCTAAGAAGATTGTCTATGGGCACCATCTGCAAAATTCTTTTTGGTGGGTTTTCTTGCTGTTGCCTCTCCAGTGCACTTGTTTCACAATCTGCTTCCTAATTGGACAGACTGATATCCCTGAAGTTTAATTGACCTGGTGTTATACCGTACTGTGATGACTAAGTGTTAACTTAATTTTTATAAACTGTGAAGACTTTGCCTCATCTCAACACTGAGATATACATGCATATTAGTGCTATCAAAATTAATGCAAGCGATAATTTTTTTTCAGTTCATCATGTTCAAAAAATATAACGCAATTAACGCAGCATCCGTTTTTTCTCCATCATTCTTTGGCTAGCGTTACATTATATGATCACACTCTTATTCAAGCAAATACTTTTTAACAATACAAGCATGATAAGACACAAAGGAGAACTTAGATGCACATCATGTGCTGCAGGTCTTAAAGTGACAGCAGCCAAATAAACCTGCTTCTATGAGGTCTAGAAGGGAATATTAAAGGACTTTTGTGTATTTTGGTAGAGCAAGTAAAAACCTGAACAGGTCTGACTGGGCCAATTGAAAAAAATGCCCTGAGAGATTAAAGGGCATTGGTAAAATTGTAAAAGTTCACTTAAATTAAAAGTTGTTCTATTATTTAAAGCCTAATTAATGTTAAAATTGAAAGCTTTCAAAATATACTGTAATGTTGAATGGCTATAATTCATGGCTAAATTTGAGAGAGAACAAAAATCTATTTAATAGAGACATCAGTATTAGTATTGGTATCAGTGATATTGGCCTTCATTTCATTAAAAAAAAGATCCCATTAAACAAATATTTAAAATATATGTTATGTTTTTACATTAGGTGAAATTTGGGATTCAAATGTGAAATTATTACAATATAAAATAATATTAAAACTTGAATGTTAGGTGCAATCAATCACTCGATTGCCAGCCCTAATCTGTCACAGTTAGGTTTGGTGGTGGTTTAGTTTTCACTCGGTTTTTGCTGTCTGTATTAGAAGATTACAACATTAGTTCTGTTCAGGTGTGTATATATATATCTCAGAGATGTGTCCTTAAAAGGGAGGCAGTGGGGAAAAAAAATTGGTTTAGTATATTACATTGTTTGCGTAAAAATACAAAATAGAGCTGCATTTGGTCTCTCTTTTTCATGCGTTTATCTAACCAGGAAAATTAAGTGTAACATTAAGTGTAACAGGGAGATGAATTCACATTTGATATACATTGATGCCTAACTTTTAAACACCACTGAGATGTGTGTGTGGCCAAAAATTTATTTTTATATTTTTTGTAATATATAATGCTTAATTTTTATTTAAAAAATAGATTTATTTATAAAGATAAATATAAACATTTGTTTTTAATGTGTAATTTGATATTACACAATGAACCAAGGGACTTGGTTAGAAGTAAGGTGTATGGCAATAAACACTAACCTTCTTGTCTTGATGATCCAGCTGTTGCTAGAGGATATAAAGAGAGGGAGGGAGAAAGAGAGAGAGAGAGAGAGAGAGACATGTCAGGTGTTAGCGCATTCTATATTTTTTTGTTTCTCTGTGAAGAACTACAACTTGGAAAATCGTTCTTAAAAACAAATGAGGAGGAAAATGTATATGGAGACACATTTACCATTACTCAGGCAGAAACATACTGAAAAATTACTAACGGCTGCACAACCCAAAATACATCCTCAATGCAAATTCTCTTAAAGGTCGCACACAGAAAGATGGCAACAAAAAAAAAATGAAGGTGGAAGGAGATGAAAGATTCTGCAAGAAACAAAAAAGTGGACTGGAAGGATGAACAAGAGAAAGAACCGTGAAAAGGGAAAGATTAAGAGTGGGGAAAGGAGCAAGAGATACAAGACTGAACAGAGAAGGGCCACAAAAGCAACAAAGATAGAGTGATGGAGCGAAACACAGGAGAAGACAGAGAAGAGAAAAGACGAGAGGAGGAAGTGTGAGAAAAGCAGAGGGAGAATGCACAGGGAAGGCGAGAGCCTGAAAGAAGGTCAGACGGCAAAAGGAAAGAGACGAAAGTGGGAAGGAGGGAGGGAGTTTGTGTCTGAGTGTCACTCTCTCTGCAGGGGGGCAGACTGAGAAACATAATGGAGAAAAGATGAATGGAGATGGAGAGAGCGAGATTGCAGATGAGGAGGAAATTAGAGCGTAGTAGACTCAACATGAGCAGAAATGTGTTGGTTAAAACTGATACACACAGAGCAAGTTTAATTACAAACGAATAGGTAGAAGACAATGTTAACTTCTTTTTTCTTTTTCTTTTTTTTATGTCATGGCAAATCTGCACGAGCTCAATTCAATCTGAAAAAAAAAGGTCAGAGTCTAAGGTTCCAAATCTTCAAAGATGTAGTCTTTATGCCAGGCAAAAAGAGAGATGAAAGGTTCAAAATAACCAAACATCATCTAAGTTTACAGTCTGATACATCAAACATTATACCTTTTTCTTATCATCCTGTATCCAATAGGATTTAGGAAAGTATCCTTTTCTTATGGATTGACCTTGGTGTTCCGCCACCACTAAATATTTTTCATACATCCCTTAATTCTTATTGGTGGAAAATACCCGTTGTTTAGACAAAAGACTTTTGACCGTTGTCTCACAATTTAATACCCTTTGTTCAAACCCTGGTTACGTTCCCAAAGGATCACCTGATGCTTTTCGTCATCTTCAAGGCTGACAAACAGCCCAAACGACAAACAGACCCAACTCCGTGTCTAACATTTACAAAGCTACAATGCTCAGAGTTCATATGAGTTTATGGTCACACTAATTCTACAGATAAAGTTAACAATGGATTAATTTCTCCAACAAATGACATGAAAACAAATGTACGGTTTGAATTTACATGAGAGATAAGTTCTGTGACTGCACATTTACATTTCCGATTTTAAGCTTTTAACACACTTTTTGGCTTCACTAGTTGATATTAAATGGACAATGATAGTAAAGATAGTAACAAAAAAAATATTCCATATACTCTTTCAATTTATTTGGTCAAAAAACCTTGTATAATTATAAAATATTCCGAAAAATGTTTTCCAATGTTTTAGCATGTCGCACCACCGGACAATTTTCCAAAAATTGTCTGCTCCTTAAACAGAATCAAGGTAATGCACATTAACCTTAACCCATCATTAAGCCTTAAAAAAATCCCAATGAAAGTCTACAACTGAATATACCATCCTCTGATAAGGACAGTCAAGAAATTAAAAGAAACAAAGCGCCTCAATAGAATTGAAGGACTATGAATGAACTTCAAAACAACATCGAAACAAAACAACAGAAACAAAAAATAAGTAAAAAATTGTAACAATATTTATAAACGGAATGCATTTATAATGAAACACTAATTAAAAACTGTTTGGCTTAATCGTTTATATCATGTAACATGTATCTTGTTCTTTGTATACAATTTTTCCACATGTATCTTTCCATAAATAAAATCAAAGCATGTAGAAGGATTTTCAACTTAATTTGATTACTAAACTAGGTGTACATTACAAATGCATGAAAAGTTAAGGAGTTTAGGATAAACCACTAATGAGTTTTGACAAATAAATATATATATATTTTTTTTTTACAAAACACAAAAATAGTGCACATTTATTTTGAAAAATCAACATTTATGAGGTTCATTTATAAGGTAATGGTGAATTTAGGAATATAATGAAACAAGACCTTAAACGGGCATTAAATAAAACTAGGATGAATAAGAATATATAACAATTATTTTATGATGAAAATGGTCTTATCTTTTATAATTAGAAGAACATAAGCATACATAAGTTTTATTTCAGTATGCAAGTCATTTTAAACAGAAGAGGAACCAGTATTTTTAAACAAAAAGAGAGGGGAAAAAAAGGAAAACTCATAATTCTAGTTTTAAATATATATATTTCTTGGACAAAACATTTACAATGATTTATATTTCTCTCTTACTGAAATTAATTAAAATGTTTGCAACAACAAAATGGCAGTTTTTTGTTTTCAAGCACAAAATGGCTGCAGTTGCGTTTTTCTTGCATAAAACATGGCTGCTATGGCATGAAGCACAGAACGACCAGGAAAAGGATGCGAGAGATGGAAAACAGATGAGAGGGAGAAAAGAAAAAGGTGGCTTCCATGCTTCATTCATTTCTTCAATTTTACAAGTTCTGGACAAAACGGAAAAAATACGGCTGACGATCCGAAATGTAACCGTACTTTTTCTTGTTTATATTTTCCGAACAAACGGTCACTACAGGGAAAAACTACAGTGGTGTAAAGGCACCGAATAATGTTTTTTCCTTCGCGCCTTCGAAAAAGAAAAAAAAACGCTTTGGTGAATGACAAAACTAACAAGGCGAGAGAGGTGAATAAAAGGGGGAGGACGAGGTATCCACTGAGGTGGGCAGTGCAAAACGGACAGAGTTTCGGCTTTTTAAAAACAATTAAAAAGATTGAGAAATGGACAGAAACTGAAAAAGGAAATGTGTGCTCACAGCAGGACCGAGCGAGTTAAAAAGAGTAGAAAAAGACAGGGATCAATTAGAGAGAAAGTAGACCTGACTGAAATGGTTTTTCACAGCAGGGGAGAGAAGGAGTAAGACGCTGAATGAGGGAGAGGAGGGAAAAAAACAACAGCAGAATTAATGTTTTGACAAGTTGCCCCGAGTAAGTGCAGGGAGCGGAGCAAAGTGAATAGGATGAAAGATGAGGGCACCCAGGAGCTGTTTTCCACAAGACGCTGCTCCATCAAAACAGAATATTGGCGAGTTTGTTGTTTTGGTAGCACTTGATTATAATTTCAGCTTGCCGTGTTATCAAAATCCCTTTTTTAATAGTGCATTGATGCATTTCGCTATACATTCGAGTGAGGGGATACATTTAACTGCGACACAATGGCAGCTTTTGGGGATCCTTCAAGCATGAGAATTCTGGGGGAAACATTTCACTGTTACACACTACGAACAGCAGAATCCATCATTGTCTATAATGAGCGCTACAGTCGGTTATTTTCCATTTATTAATAATTCACATTCAGTTCAGTATACTGCAAAGCAAAGCAAATGGAGTTAGAGTCAACCAACCTTCCAAAAGACAGTATGTTGCACTTATAGTTGTGACATGAGTCCCTCTGCTATTACTGATCTCTGTGCTGTCCTTAGCTTGGTCTGTTCCCCCACGAGCCTGGTCATTAAGGTTCAAATGACCTAGCGAAACGAGCTCCACTTAATTAAACTTTAAATACAGCTTTGCTGCTGGTGCCGCGTGACTGAGATTTAGCTCCGCTGCGGCTGTAGTGTTGTTTCCACGGCTCTGGTTCTGAGGCTAATGCTCCTGGGTCTGACAGGACCCTCAGTCGAACAAGGACTGTCAGATAAAAGACCTGCCACAGGAAGGAACTGAAGTGGGTTTGTGGCACTACCAGGAGGAACAAACACCAGCTGTGCAAAACATGCCCTGGTGCAAAGTTCCGTCACCCACTTCTCCTTTCATTCGACTTTACATACAAATGATCAGAGGAAAACAGTGCAGAAAAAAAGTGTTGTAAAGGTGTGCAAGAAGGTATGCGGAAAGACGGAGGGGCTAAAAGTGAAAAGTGGTGGAGAATGCGGAGATATCTGAAAGCAAATGAGGATAAGCACAGATGATCATTTTAAAGGCTAATTTTAGGCTTATTGAAAATAAAGTTTTAGATGATGCCAGGAAGGGATGACAAAACAAGGACAGTAAAATATAAACGCATTATTGCGGAATAAAAAATGATATAAAAAATATAAAAAAATGTGTTTAAAAAAATCTATTCTACATTGTTAAAACATTTTCAAACACAAAATAAAAACTAAATATACATAAAGATAGGAGCAACCCAAAATTGATTCATACTGATTTGTTTTTTATAAATATATATAAAAAAATACTATTACATAATAGATTATAGTTATAGTTATAATAATGTGCACTATCCATTGACAAAGTTGACACAAGTATGATGTTAATCAGCCAATCAAATCACAGTTATCAAACAAAATGCTTAAGAATTATTGTCAAATATATATGTACATAAGTACACGCATCCATAACTATTCAGGAGCATGATGCAAGGGACAGACGGAATAGAAGATGAGCAGAACTCTAGAAATGGACAGGGTTTAAAGAGAGATGAAACTCAGTGAAAGTGTAGTGGATAAGATTCTGATTAGTTTTGCTCTGGTAACGACAGATCATAAAAATGAGAGAAGGGAGGAAAAGACTAAAAGAAACAGAGTGGGGAAGATTAGTGCCACTCCAGGAAAGACTAAACACAAGGAAGAGAAAGAAAAGGGAGGGAGGGAGAAGCAGGGATGCTACAGTTTAGTCTGGATTAGTTTCGGTCAGAGAACAGAAAAAGAGGGAAATAGATAGAGAGAAAGGGAAAGAGAGAGGGATAAAAGAGATGGAGCATCTGAAGCGAGAGCATGAGAAGAGGAAAATGTGCAAAGACGAGGAAGAAAAGTTGTCATTCCATGCATTCATTAGAGCATCTTCCACGGATAAAGTAAATGTTAGTCAGAATGAATGAAGAAACCTTGCCTCCTCACAACAACAAAAAACTCCATCTTCTCTTATCAAATATTTGCTACTAAAATAAACATATCCACCTCAGATCATTCTCTGCTACAGATGTTTCACATACAAATATTTCAAATCAATTACACAAGCATTTTCTGCCCCAACCGCAAACTAGATATTTCTCAGAGAAGGTTACACCACACTGAGAATTTAGCAAAGCATCTCCTTAAAGACTTCACAACATTTGATTTCACAACAGACTTTCTGTTTGATTTTCTTCTTGTGGAACAAATGCAATGGTTTACCCACTTAACTTAGCAACTGAGAATTTTAAATTCAGTGCTATAGATCTCCAGTCAAACTAACCTGCAAGAAACACTTTCATAGCTGAACGATGACAAATGGTTGCATGAAAACCGTGAGAGGCCAGAAGGCAGGTTTGGGACCAGGGCAGGACTTGGATATTGGGTTAGACAGCTTCTGAGTTGGAGTGGGTGTGTGTGCATGTGTGTGGAGCAGGATGTGGAATTGGGTCGGACGGCTTACGGACTGGACTGCCATTCCCACTCTTACTGGGCGGCATTCCCTGCTGATCCCGTATCAGCCAAGCAGAGCGGAAGGTCAACATAACTGCAGGGGTCTGAGAGCCAGCCTTGCTCAACGCACAGGACACGCACACACACCCAGTAACACGCACATAACGTTACAACAAAAGGAAAAGGGAAAAAAAAAACACATACAAAAAAAAAACACACATACATAAAAATACATACATATACACATATATGTGTGTGTGTTACAGTGTAGTTATGCATTTAAAGTACGGAGTAATGATAATAAACTACATGTAGTTGTATGGTTAGGGTGTGGTTAAGGTTAGTTAAATGTAATTATACACCACTCGTAATTACTATGTAATGTGTAAAAATGACTATCACACACACACTGTGTAATATATATATATATATATATATATATATATATATATATATATATATATATATATATATATATATATATATATATATATATATATATATATATATAACATTTATATTAATAATTTATTTAAATATTAATAATTTAATTAATAATATATATATATATATATATATATATATATATATATATATATATATATATATATATACACACACACACACACACACACACACATTTTTAAATGCTTAGAAACAAGAAAGTATATTTAAATTTTGTGTAGATAAATAATTTATGTTTATCAAATTTACATTTATTATAAACTGTCCGTGTTGTATACATAAATTCAATACAAAAATATTTGAATTTCAATGTATTGTTTTATTACAATAAATGTTTATCATCATTTAAATGTTATTAATATTATCATTATTACCATTACTATGCATGTTTTGCACATAGGAAAATATAATTATATTCATGTATAAACTTAAATTATAAGTAATTTAAGAGGGAGGGAAACGAAAGAAGAGGACAAATGAGGAGAAGGACAAATGCAGAAAGTCAGCAGGGAAGAGGAGGGAAAGCGAGAGAATGGTTGCGTGCAGACAGAGGGGCATGTCTGATTGCGTGAGAGGGTGTGTGTGTGTGTGGGGGGGGGGGTGACATGCTTTTTTTTCCCAAGGAAAAGTGTGGAAGAAAAAAAGATACCAGGGGATGAAGAGAGGACTGTACTTACTCGGTGGACAGCACACAGTGACTCGTAGTTTCATACAGGGGAGGGGGGGTCCATCATCCGTGGATAGTGCTGGAAGGAAAGAGCAAACGAGAGAGTAAAACAGGAGACTGATGTCTTTGACACTGGGAAAGAGAAATCTAAATTTGTTGCCACTAAATCGATGTTTTAGACAGCTCGCACAAGACACAAATACACACGTAACCCTGGGCCATAAAAAGACTGCTTGACTCCGATGGAATGGCTAATCCATTAGCACAAGCAGGAGCTGTAACGGGCTCGTTAATGCTGAGCTCGGCAGGACCGACTGTGAGCCGTTCCACAAATGATGGACACTCTGATGCAGTCAGATGAGCTCAGAGCAAACATTCACACTTCATAAACTTACATGATTACACCGTCACAACATTATTTACACACCTGGAGGTCATACTTGCGTTCAGCTCATCTCATAAGTGTGATCCAAGCATGACTGCATATATTCATTTTGAACAAAATTCCACAACGTTGCATCAAACCGCTCAAACAAGGGCTAACATTTCCTCAGTGGGGAAAAAAAACTTGATGTTCTGATTACGATTGTGTTGTTGATAATGCATGGTAATGTATGTGCAATTTACATCACACAACACCTTTTCTTTGTTCTTTACTGCAAATTAAAAGTTACCCGAGTCTTTTTTTTAAAAACCCATAATTATATTAAAGTAATCTCGAAACTGTAGCTTGTCAAGCTACTCATTTAAAGCAGTTCAACTGCAGTCAAAGAAGCTTTTTGAAAAAGTAGTTCAAAATGCAGCAAGTGTGCCAACACTGAATCTGAAAAAAAGGTCACAAAGTTTTATGATTGAATTTTGATGTCATTTGATGTCAATTTTCACACTCAGTTTTCACCGAATTGGAGAAAAGTTGAGCTGAACAGTCTCACAGATCATAAGAGACCCAATTTCAGTCATAACACTATTTTGACAAAATGTATAGTTACTGGATTTACTATATTTATCTCTTTTTTTCAAACAGCAGTGTGAATCTGACAAAAATATTCAGGCTTCCAATTAGGGTAACAGTATTTCACCACATATGAAAAGGTTGGCTTCCTCTAAATAATCACCAATAACTAATAATACAGTCACCATAATCTATACTTGAAAAAATTATGAACAGCCCCATTTAACTAAAAACTATATTGTTTTGCTAAACATATAAGAAAATAAAAACTACTTCCTAACAATAGCCAAACTGATTGATGCATATTTCTAATGCATCAAATGTGGCAATGATGATATGCACAAAGCAAAATGTGCGATTTCAACATGTTAGCCACCACAAGACGACCATCTAATGTCAAATAAAACAGCTTTTATTAGGCTACGGGTGAGTGTTTGTCTTATGAAAAAAATACAATTAATTTCCACCTAAAAGGATTACTAGCGCCTTTAAAATGACTCTTACAGTGAAAGCTGGTGTTTTAACATGATATGGTGTTTTAACATAACAAACTTGTTCACACAGACAGAATTTATGTACATGAACACGTACACATACCCACCCTAAAACACAGCATGTGCCCTATAATGCCGTGCATACCTCATTAGCATCAGGCCATGTTATAACGGCTATAAAGCTATGAATCTCTTCCCAGAAACTGAGCAGTAAGTCTGAGGTAGAGATGCTTAAAATTCAGGCTTGAGTGGGTCTACCGTTTTAAATAGCCTCTCTGGCTCCTCATTTAATCATAACCATAAATCCATAACAGACATTTCAGTAACACACACCACAGCAGCAGCCATTTTCATCTAGTAGAGAGGCTTTTAACCGAATGTCTTACAACCGCAGATACATCCATTTAGCATGCGCAGTAATTCCACATTGACGATAATGAGAACGGCTGACTCCAGCGGGGCTGTATGTGTGCGGTGTGTGTTTTGGTTTTCTGAACCCCATATACATTTGTGCCGTACCTTATGGGTATGTATTCATAGCACTGGTACTCTGAATTTCAAAGCAAAAGTCTGAGACCACTTGTGAAAAGATGCAGTTTTATTTCTTCAAAAATTGTATTATCAGCATAAAAATTTAAGTAGGAAGTTTAACTGAAAAATGGACATTCACTTGTCTTAGTATTTGGTGAGGGGTCAATGACATATAGCAGTGTCCACAATAAACAAAAGAAAAACAAATCTTGTTAAAAACACATATGCCAAGTGTTTAGAAAATGTACTCTTTTGTTTATAATAGTTTCATATGGTTTTGAAAAGTATAAATTTAATTGATCTACTTCATTGTGTAAGTAAGATTTTTATTTAGTATTTATTTAGTATTATTTTAATACTTTATACTACATACATTTTCCTTGGACCTTAAATATATAATTACTTTTAAAAGAAGTACCATTCTTAATTTGTTAATATACTTATGTTTTTAATTACAACTTTTAAAACATCATGCGATTATGGCACCTGAAAAACACGTCTCGTCATAAAAAAAAAAATCATGCTATTTCCGGTTTTCTTTCTACATGTTGGTTACAACATATGGAATTGATTTGGAAGGTTTTTAAAAATAAATATGCAGTTTTGTTAAAATATTTTTTTATATTTCCATTTTTATTCTACAATTATTATTATTATTATTATTAGAGAAATAATAAAAGATTAAGCAAAAATGACATTAACTTTAATACAGGAATCCAAACATACTCATTATGGAACTACATTTTGAATGCATTTAAAAAAAAATTTTTAAATCATCATATCATTAAGCCATGTCCCATGTTGATTTTTTTTGAGTCAGACTCGTGCTGCATAAACTTCACAGGTTTGAGCAAAACTTGAGTCATGTTATTAATCTAAAAGGAAATAAGCCAATGGGAGGGCCACTGTTAAAGGTACTCCTGTATTAAAGTTTTTCTTGAAAGCAGTTATCTCTTCTCTATCAAATGCTGCTGTATTCCTCAAATGCCTCTGTACGCACACACATCGACCGACTCAAACTACAACTTGAATTTAGATCGGACACACTGATCCCTTGTTTTCAGCTACAGGATCAAGCTTAAACAATTAAAAAGACAGACACATTGTTACACTTTCTTTGAAGTGAACAATAGACAAAAACACACACACACAGTATCAGGGTAGGGGTGGGTTCGTGAAGTTTGACACAAAAGCTCTATGCTGTGTATACACTCTCATGCTTGAACAATGCTCTATTGTCCTGGTCAGCACTGCTGTAATTTATGTAAAGACACTTTCCCCCCTTCTGTCTCTTTCTCTTTTTCCCACCCTCTCATTTGCCTTTATTGTCCCACTCTTTCTTTCAAGACAACTCCTTCCTCTTCTTCTACTCGCTCCCTTTTGACTGTCATCCTTCACCCTACAAGATTCCTCACACCAGGTGTTCTAAGTTCACTTGAGGAGCTTTTGAACCAGGTAGTTATAGGAACTAGCCACCAGGACGGTCCCCCAACAACAAAACTTTCCCCTAGGGCCATTTTCCTGATTGCATTTGCACCACCAGTAGACTCTGAAGCCAACAGTGAAGTAGCTGGACTTCAGTGTTGGCCAATCTATTGCCATTTTCCATATTCGTTCAGTTAGTTTGTTTATGGACTAAGTCCGTTTAAAAATAGCGAGTGCCAGAGTCTCTTTTAGCCTGTGTTCAGCTAAGCAACATACATTGGTAGTCATTGGTAGTTCTTACAATGCTGGGTTAGACCATACTCTGAAGTAAGAGATAACTTAGTCCTCCTAAATGCGTTCCTATATCTAAAATAGTTCCCTTTATCTAAAATTTTCCATTATTAGCTACATCATGTTTTCCTTTAGAACAGCATTTCGGATTGAGGCACATTTGTTGAATATGGTAAACTCCTAAAGTTGTAGCTGCGCGAATCATAAGCTGCCTAGCAGACATCTCGGCATGGATGAAAGAGCATCACCTGCAGCTCAACCTGGCAAAGACAGAGCTTCTGGTCTTTCCTGCCGATCCATCTCTGCAGCACGACTACACCGTACAGATTCGTTCTTCAACATTTACGCCATCAAGGTCGGCCAAAAATCTTGCCGTAATCTTTGAGGACCAACTGACCTTCAAAGATCACATCGCAAAGACACCTCAATCATGCAGGTTTGCACTACACCACATCAGGAGGTTCAGGTCATTCCTAACTGAGCAAGCAACACAACTTCTCATACAGGCTATGGTCATTTCCAGGTTTAATTATTGCAATGCTCTTCTGGCTGGACTAACTCTGCAGCACATCTGGTCTTCAACGAGCCCAAAAGGTCCTACGTCCCACCTCTCTTTATCTCTCTGCACTGGCTCCCACATGCTGCATTGATGCTTGCTTACAGAGCCAACACAGGCTCAGCACCCTCATACTTCCACTCGCTACTACGAGTCTAAACTCCTACTATAAACCTATGATCTGTTATTGAGCAACAACTCGTGGTACAATCACAGAGAGGGACAAAATCATTCTCCAGAACATTTTCGTTCACTGTTCCTTGTTGGTGGAGCAATCTCCTTTGGAATGCAGGATATTCAGAAGACAAAAAAACCCCAATGCTTTCACTTTCCTTTAGTCCCTCCATTTTCCTGGCTTATACTACTCCATGCAATGTCTGAAACTTTGTATTGTGAGCACTTTTTGTGTACTTTTGCCTCTTCGTGAAGAATTGCTTTCTGTATTCCTCAGTTGTAAGTCGCTTTATATAAAAGTGTCTGTTAAATGAATAAACATAAATGTAAGTAACACTAAAAAGCAACAGATTAAAAAAAAACATTTGTAAAAAAAAAACAAATCAATTTAGTATTAAATACAGCTAGTTTAAAATGCATCAAATGTATCAATGCGATTTTGGGCTTGACCTATTTTTATCATCATTTAGTAATTTTTTTTATTAACTGGAAACTATTCTTTAACAACTAACTTTATTTACCAAAACCCTTATATTTAGTTTAGATTTGGTGCACAAACTAAATACATAAATCACAAAAGACATAACACTGCTTCTGCTCAAAAGTGCAACAGTGCAGCAACACTTGCGAATCTCATGAAAAATTAATAGAGAGAGAAAAAAGCACATATATTTAGTTTTACCTCCTGAGGTTAACGTCAACATATTCTAAAGGTTAAGCACCTCCTTTCACTGACCACTGGTAAAATAAATAAAAACTAAAAATATATATTTTTTAAAATTTTCATTTTCAGGATTTTTTTGCAATATACCGTACTCGTTAAAAATGCCTTGTGTGCCTTTCTAACCCAGAGAGAGAGAGAAAGAGATACAGAAATAAGAGGGGGGGATTGTAGAGCTTTGGCCTGAAACCAAAGCTGTAAAAAAAACAAAAAAACAGGAAAAATGTCATGTAATTTTATGGCCACGGACTATCTTTCCTTCCTTTTTGGGCTGCATGTAGAAGAGGCGATAGGATGAGGGCGGAGCCAAAAAAAAAAAAAAGCATTTTCACGTATGTTGTCATAAATATTCATATAAAAAACAACAAAACTTGTTGAAAGTTGTACTAGCAGATAAACAAACAAAAAATACATTCCAAATACTGCTCACCAGGGTATCAACTACATGACATACTTTATCTAAAATAAATTTTTTGGAAATAAATTAAATTTTTTATTCATTACGGATCCCTTAATGTTATGTTTTGTTTTTGAAATGTTGTGTTTTTAATACTTGCTAAAACGGGTATTTTGACCCAATATTGCGTGTATCATATGTGCAATGGGGCCTGGTCCGTACTTATCAACTACGATCCATAACATCCCAAAAATATGTATCAATTAACATGTTTCAACTAACATTTTAAGCTGTTATCAGTATTGATAATATTAAAAGTTTCTTGAGAAATCGGCATATTAGAATGATTTTTGAAGGATCATGTGACACTGAAGACTGTAGTAATGATGCTGAAAATTCAGCCTTGCCATCACAGGAATAAATTACATTTTAAAAAGTATTAAAATAGAAAACAGTTGTTTTAAATAGTAATAATACATTAATACCTCGGTTTACGAGTGACTTTGTATACGAGCAAATCGGTGTACAAGCATGGAAAGTCACATCAGTGTACAAGCATTGTATCGGAGTGCAAGAAATATTTTCCCTCACCCACGTGCATTTTTTTGTGGAAAAGTCCTGACGCACAGCATCTTCACGCGCATTTTTACTGGAAATATCCTAACGACAGCCTCTCATAAAGCCTATCACCCCTTAACTCGTTCATTCTCTCAGCGTCGCTCGGTTTGGTTGCATCATTCACCACAGAGCATACTTTTATAAGTGATTTACAGCGGTTTTACCTTGTGTTGTTAACATTCATTGTGATCGCTATTGTTCACGTAGTGAAATACGTACAGTACAGCATATAGACAATGACCCTCAAGAAAGAAGGTACGAAATTCTCCCTCTAAGCAGCAAAACCCTCCTCTTGGTTCCATCACGCCAGCAGCGACGCTACTCAAAAGTGCGCGTTACAGTAAATTGTCAAGTATTTTTTGAGTTTGTCAATTATTAATTAGTATTTATAAGAGATCTTAATGGTTATAATTTAACTGTAATTAATAGGGTAAAACCAAAAAAATATTTAAAATGGGCTTTTATGGTCATGTGGAACGAATCGAGTGATTTTAGTGCATTCTTATGGGGAAAATTGTTTTGGTGTACGAGAATTGAGTTACGAGCTCTTGGAACAAATTAAACTCGTAAACCGAGGTATTACTGTATTTCACAATATTACCGTTTTAACTATTTTTGATCAAATAAATCTAACTTTAATGATCATCACACATTTCTTTCAAAAACATTCAAAAAACGCATCGTCCCAAGGCTGTATCCCAATTTGAGGTGTAATTAGTGTAAATGTATCTTAAAAAGTTATGTTGTCACCCTGATTGACATTTCTGTGCATGTTCTCCAACACTGCAGCTCACTTACAGCTATAGTAGTAATGATGTCCAGGCAGGAATTCAAAGCCCAGGGAGAAGGGTGTGAAGCGCTGGATCTTTTCGGAGAATCTGACAGGGCCATAGGGAGCGAACGGCTGGTTACACTCCCATCTCTTAATGGCCTCCTTAGTCTCCACGCAGCCCCTGAACTGCCGCTCAGCCACCAGGTAGAGAGCCAGAGTCTCCACATTGCCACTTGACGGGTGGTCGGCAGGATAGTGGGGACACAGTATATCCAGATAATCACTCAGATTGACCTGGACAGAGTAATCATCTCCTGTTAACCTGAAAGAAATAGAGAGAGAGAGGGGGGGGGGGTCGGAATATTAGAGGGTGTATTTCTATCATGAGTGAAATTCATGGCCACAATCACTAAAAATGGCATTTTTCCAAGTCCACAGAACAGATTTCAGATGTGTCAGCAAGATCTGCACTAAATCATGCTTGGTTCAGCGCATGCTTGGCCACTTCGTGGTATATTAATATGAGCTAGCGATCAGTCACTGCTGAGAAACAAATACATTAACATGACAACAACACAAAAATTAGCTGGTACTTGATGACACAGATAAAAGGAGGCAGCAACAATGTGAATTTTAAAACAGAGATTAAAGTTAAGCAACCTGAATTAAGCAATTTTTACATTACTCAAGTGATACTCCACAGTAACACTGAAAGAAAAGTGAAACCCTGAGGATTTCAGTAAGGTCAAAAGATTCTCGCAGCACCAGATACGGACCATGGCTCTCAATAACAGCTTCATGCTAATTAGTGAGAGTTTCATTCTTCTCCTTCCACACACAAAGTCAAAAGTGAAGTTGCACTAATAGGGGAAGAATTAACATAGAATGGCCCTTAGGGGCTTGGTAAATGAATTCAATTTCCCATTTGTTTACACACTGTTGACTTTAAAAGGAAGTGTGTACAAGGCACCAAAAGAAAGACAGAGAGCGAGAGAGAGAGATCTGACAAGACAGACAGACAAAGGATATACAGAAGCCTCAGAAAGAAAGACAGACAGAAAGAAAGAAAAAGGATGGACAGACGTCTCACAGAAAGACACAAAGAAAGAACAACAAAATAAGTTTTTTTACCCAAGTTCACAGGTGAGAACCAAAGCAAAGGAGCAGCTGAGATGAAGTGAGACAGGAAGTGAGGTGAGGGCTAAGAGAGAGAAGGGTTACAAGAAAAGAGAGACAGACACATGGAGGGAGGTAAAGAAAGGGTTCTATTTTAATTAGTGGCCCTAGAGAGAGTTTGGTGGGAGACAGCAAGAAGACAAGATGGATTTTAATTGGTCTTTCTTCACTGTGAACGTGCGTGTGTGCCAGAGAATGAACCAAGTGAGGGATGAGAAGAGGCCACGAAGGAGAAGAAAAGACAGGATGTGAGAGCAAGGCGGCCAGTCCAGGTCTGTCACCAGGAGTCTTTTGTGAAGAAGCGATAGAGCGAGTGAAGGAGGCAAAGGAAGTCAGAGAAGGAAAGAAGGGAGGTAGAGAATGCACACGGGCAGAAAAATGAGGAGGGGGGTTATCCTGAGTTAAGTGGGTGGACAGAGAGACGACGGAAAAAGGCTAATGAAAGACTCCAGACCAGAGACAGAAAGTGCAAGGTAGCCAAACAGATTGAGGAGATGGAGAGCAGAGGGAGAAACTGAGAAAGTTAGAGTAAACTCGACCCACAGTCTATGCCCTAGTTAAGAAATTACCTCAATATCTGAGGCGTAAACTTGCAACACAAGCCAGAAAACACAAGACGTGGTGTGACTGAGGTCATCTTTCCATAAGCTTCACATCAACAGAGATTCAAGATAAAGATCATCCCTTCATCAATCTAGAACGTCATAGTCCATTCAAAATCTGACAGCAAATGTCATATTTACAAATACTGCAAGCTTGGCCAGTGAGAAAACATCTAGTTGCTAATTAGCTGTCAAACAAATGTAATTTGTCATCAATCAGGCACATTTGAAGGGACCGTTTATGAATAAATGAACACTGGACCAGAACAATTGTGGTTTGTTTGATCTTTCCACTAGTTTTTCACAGGATAATACAATTTTAGAATCTAATCTGAGGATCAGTTTTCATGTTTAGTGCCATGTTTAAAAAATGTATCACAGTTCCAAAAAAATATGAAGCAGTTCATTTCGACAGTTTTCAATATTGATAATGATAAGAAATGTTTGTTGCTAGGAAATCATTTCTGAAGGATCCTGTAACACTGAAGACTGGAGTAAGTAGTTCAAAAAGCGGTTCAAAATTCAGCATGAAAAAATTAATTAACCAGGAAAACTTAACTATGTTATAAAGTGGCAATTTCGAATCAAAAACATACAATTATTTGGAAAAAGTAAACTTGAAGGTCCTCCCCTAAAAATTCCCATCACTGGGGCAGAAACAGACCAAATGTACGAATTCATATGATACAAGTTACAAATTGTGATGAGACTGTGCTGGTGTAACCAGACAAACAATTTCAAAAAGATAATTATTATGAAGCAGCTGTAAAAACACAGTCTGCACACGAATCTGAACCCTTATTTGGTTAAACCTTCTACAGAAAAAGGTTAGCAAGTCTAAATCGTGTAATTACGGCATTTTCGAAATGCGAGAACTGGAGTTGAACTCTTGACAGTGTCAGACAGCATTATACTGTAGTTATAATATTCAAACCGCTATAATTCACAGACACCAATAATTATGTGTAGCTCAGGTTCCAGTCTCAGCACATGTCTCTTTTACAGTGTGGCAGAGATGAAAGTGCAATAAAGAGGTGAAGGAAATGTGTTTACTGCTCCCTCTCCTCCTCCACACATGCAGCGACTCGAGTGATGACACAACCAGTGAGCTGATCAATAGCTATGCCTGAGTATTGGTGATCAATCTCCATGACAGTCTGAATCGATCAGGATTCAGTCAAACGTAAATCAGACCAGGCCTTCTGATCAATTGTGCGCTGTGTTCAACACCTGAGCTGCATAACACATCTCAATTAACACATGTACTCAAGTAAATAAAAGCTTTAGTGAATTGACAACTAAAGTTCAGCATGTATAGTACGACAATGTCGCCACTACATGCATTACTAAAAGGTAGCAAATGGAGTCGTACATTTACATTTAACTTTACAGAGGGTTACTGAGGGTGAGAAAGAGAAAAAGGAGATATAAGGGACAGAAGACATAAAGTAATCAGTAAAGAGAGAGGTTAAAGTGTCAGACTTTGTCAGGTAGTCTGAAAGTGAAAAAGCCCTGAGTAAGAGAGAACAAGTGGGAGGATCTGTAAACTATGTGGTAATCACGGTCATATTCAGCATGGTGATAATGCTCAGCGTCCTTCCCTTGAACGGAGATCTGTCATGGACTTGGGCTTGACACACTTCACTGAATGCATTAATAATGATAAAGAATTATTCTCAGTTTACAGAGCGAGAATAATAGACATTTCACAGATTTTTGCACTAGGGTAGTCAATATACTGTGTTAATTCTGTATGTTTAATTACAATTAAAATGGACCAAAAAAACAAAACAAAAAAAAAAGAAGAAAAACATGTGAGGAGGAGGAATAAAAAGAAGGCCCAAGCCTCAGACAGACTGATAAACTACAAAATAGTTTACAAATCTCTTGATGGGTTCATGTACAATGAATAAATAATAATAATAAACAATAAAAACAACAATTTATAAATACAATTATTAAAACCAATAAAAAAAAAAAAAAGATATTGCATTAAATAAATAAGATATTTAATGTTTTCATCTGCAACAACAATGCATTGTCTTTAAATTATCTTATTTTCAGGGCTTTCCTCTGCAAATATAAGTTTGCAATTAATATGCAATGAACTGTGATTGATTCAATTAAAAGGAAAGATTATCCAAAAACTACACGTCTGTCATTTACTCACCCTCCTGTTATTCCAAAATTGCATGACTTGCTGTCTTCCGTGGAACATAAAATAAGGTCATCTAAAAATGTTTTGCCCATACACTGGGAGTCAATTCAACATTCTTCAAAATACCTTTTTTTGTGTTCCGCAGAAGTAATGCAGGATTGGAACGACATATAGATGAGTCAATGATTTTTTATTTCTGGGTGAACCATCCCTTTAATAAAGAAAATATACTTTTTCCACACAGACCTGCTATGCATGAACAAATACTAAAGGAGGCATGAGATCCTAAATGATTAAATCATTAAGTGATTAAACACAGACACAGTGAATTATCCTACAAGATCCATAATGTCTACAACATATATTGTCTGATTAAATCCTGCAGCGCTGGAGCCAAACTGGAGTCATTATACCATTACAGCAGGCGCTTCACGGTTTTAATAATAGAACATATTCATAGTAAAACTAAAAAAAAAAGTCTGTGTGGGAGTATACGCCTGAGCGCAAACATGAATGAAAATAGGGCCTACCCTGCCAGCAGCACCTTTGATCCCTTTATAAAAGAGAATAATTAAAACACGAACAATTTCACAACCACGGCAGAGGAATACAGAGCAGCCTCGACAAGGCGCGCATACCAAATGAGCTACGCAATCTCGCTTCACTCTTACTGTACGCCGCAACATAATTGCTAAATGGACCCGATAATTGATCAACAATGCTAGACGATTCACAGAAAAACAAAAACATGCTGGGAAAGGAAAGGGAGGTGTGAGGGGTCGTAGTAGGTGAGCTGATTGGCTCCTCGTGCTTCATGACTGGTGAAGGTGAGAGTTGGGGTCCTGATGGACTGGGATGTGAAGGAACTTTGTAAGAACTCTAAAACCAGCCAACGAGGAAAAGGGCATATTTATGTGGAGCTGTCCTGAGGCGGCCAGCAGAAGGGTTATCTGAGAAGCTTTGATAAGAGAATGGCAAAAATACATGAAGACAAGGACTTGGAAAGTTTGAGAAGACAATATGTAGCAAAGACATGTGAACTGAAAGAGAGAGAAAAAGTTGTAGAGTTACTGGAATGTTGGAGGATTTGGTTGAGGGGTGAGGACTCAAGGTGGGCTGGCACGCTCGACCAAGCTGAACTTTTCCAAGAAAGACACCAGCATGGGAACGAGGGATGTGGAGCAATGGAAAGAATAAAAAAAAAAATTGCTAGAGACCTTGGCAACAGGCGAGGCATCCGAGGGGAGTCGAGGGGGCTAGAGGGGTGAGAAAGAGAATTAGTGCGAGAGAACAAAAGAAAAAGAGAGCGTACTCATTCCCCAAAGGGGATCCAACGCTCCACTGCACTTTCAGTCAATGGTTCATCCCTCAATCACACAGAGTAACGGGAGGAAGAGCAAATGAGGTGATTTCAATCAAAATCAGAAAGATTTTATTTTGAAAAAGAATATAATTTTCCTGATCATTTTTGACTGCGCTTTTTCGTCACTCGCTTTTTCTTTGGCAGCCCTCCACTTTTCCACTCAGGAATATCTCACGTGACATGCATATGACCTGTATCAAAGTCGTCCTCATCTTCACCATTAACCCTCTACCGTGCATGCTCTATCTTTCGCCATCCCTCTGCCAATCTCTCGCTATCTTTCTCTCCCTCACATCAGGTCACGTTAGTCTCTGGGATTTGACAGCCACGCTACAGATGCAGCCCTGTTAGAGCTTGTTTGAAACAGGACTTCAAAACCAACAGTGAAGAATTAAAAAATATTACAACACTGAGGGGTTTAAACAGCCACACTTTACATTAGAGGTTCTTTCACCAATCTGTTCTAAAAAGTCACGTGACTGACTTGTGCGTTTTGTGAAAAACAAACGACATGCAACTAGCGACATTCACTCACATTCCAAATAAATGCGTTTAAGGAGGAGAAAATGATTTGTGGATTGCATCAAAGGACATGCATCCAATCAAATTGACGTGTCACTTTGTAGACGCTAAGCTTCTCAAATTACAGCGCTGCTAACATGAACAGGCTGCGTGACGTACGCTTACCGTCCAAAAGCATGAACAAACATACGCAATAAACAAAATATGATCCAGATTACATGAACTCGTGGTAAATGGTTTGTGACAACCACAATGAGTTTTGGGCAGTGAATTATTGTTTGCCGAAAGCATGGAACCATTGAAATTCAATTTTATATAATGAACAATTTTGGTGCTGTGGTGGTTTGCCAAATGATGGTCCTGAAGCAAAACCAGTTGAGCACCACAACGTTGAAGACCAGCATAGTCACAGATGCTCTCGTGTGCATAATTTAAATGTTATGATTTATCACACACAAGCGTGCGTGCACGCACACACACACTTAGTATCAATGTTGAAAACAGTGCTGCTTAGTATTTTTGTGGAAACGGATACATTTTTTTAAAGATTTAATAAACAGCATTTCCTTATGTTTTTGTAACAAAAGCATTTACTGCCACTTTTGATCAATTTTACAGAATAAAAGTGACATTACAGTACTTAAAAAAAATATATAGTAACTCCAACCTGTGTATATTAGTGTATATATTATTAAAGTACTTAAAGACGTACCGTCACATTGTCAAAACAAGAGTCCAAACCAAGAAACAGAATTCAAGTTCAAGTCAACAAGTTCATGAGGCACAATTACACTTCTGTGTAACATCACTAATTCCTAGAATAGTGAATAAATAATTTTCCATAGTGTGATTTAACAATGAAAACTGAGGACTGTAAAATCTTGGTAAACAAACAAACATGGTTTTGTTTTTATATATACAACATACACAACCCAACCTGCAAAACCATGTTTGTTTACCAAGCTTTTACGTTTTCATTCATATTATTCATTGTGCATTTTGCGTTTTTGGATTAGTAAACACTAAATATGAAGTAGTTATGCAGAGAAAAGCAGGAAAACTTCAGGAACTGTCAGCCAGATGAAGGCAGCCGTGCACAGCCTACATAACCATCACAAATCCAAAAACACACTCAAACCGCCTCGCGGAAAAAAACTTCTCTGCCATAAATATGTCCTTCCCCTTTGCCCCCTCCTGTGATAAACCCACCTAAGCTCCAGCATGTGGCGCATCCCCAAACCCCATGTTAGCCTCAGCGCCAGCCCAAGAGGCGCTAAGCTCCTCACACAGCTCTGATGTGTTCAACCGTTTCAGACCATGTGTGTGTTTGTTCATTCAACCATGTTGTGTCTAACCTGACTATTAAGGCTCCTCAGACAAACAACTACTTGGGTTCCCACTTTGGCCATCTGGTACCCCCCTATTTTCTTCTTAATCTCATTCTTTCTTTGACCATTTCCTGCGAGTTACCCTATATGACGCTCTTGAATCGGTCATCTTGGTCTCCTCTAGGTCTCACTTCCTCCCTCCCTTTCCTAAAAGTGTTGGGAAGCAGGATCCAAACCCTTTGTTAATGGATGTTATTCTAAAGTGTAGTGGAGGAAACACGCACACACGCAAAAACAAACAGGACTCCTGACCTTAAGCTTCCTTTTTGGTGCCAACATTTTGCGTGGCTCTTTCTATCTCTCCAAAGGCGCCAGGTGTGGGGCCACATGTGGTTAGGGGCTTAGTTTGTTTCCTGTGAGGTGCTTGCTTTCCACACACACTAAACAACCTCATGCTAGGAATGTATTATTCACTGTAGTGCACAAAAGTTTGTGAGTGAGATAAGGCAGGTTCATTCAGAGCTACAGACCGCTTATGTTTCAGTTGAAAGAACAGCGCCAACCTGCAGTTACCTTTGCGAGGACAGAACAAGGTTGTTCTGCAGGTGCAGCAATTCGAGATATTGATTTCAACATTTTTCAAGACAAGGCTTTTGTGGCATGGAAAGCTGTAACTACACCCCAGAAAATTAATTTCTATCGTTATGCTGAGGAGAACTTGACTAAGATAAACACTACTGACTGAGCTAAGCTCTATTTGTCGGTGGCATTTTATAATTATATAAACGCATGGGAATTTCTTTGGGGCAGTGAAAAAACAAAGATGATGGATGCATTTGTAAATGTGAGATATACTGCTCATCTAAATAAATCATAATAAATAATAATAGAAAAAAGTATTTTTTTACAATGCATCTTTAGATCTACCAAAGTTAAATTAAGAATGGTTGGAAATAATTTTCATTTTATTCTGTAGCATCTCAAATAAGAACTAAAAACAATATGCATGTAGTTCTGAGACAACAAATATAACATTTTCCAAATTATATTTTAATCATTTGCTTTAAAATGTATTTTGCAATCGTGCTGAAGCTAATCATTTATCTTTTTTACAAGCTTGAATTGTGATTTCTGCATGAAAACGTTCACATGCAGGTTTCACGCTCAAATACACCCGTATGCATGGTTAGCAAATGAGACCCATTGTTCCTTAATTCAATTCATTAATTCATTCATTAGGCTTGTTCGTTCATCCATTCAAGCTAATACATTACGAACAGATGCTTAAGAGTGACCTACATGCTCCCGTAATCACCATGCAGCGGTGTAACGTGTGTGAAAAGCCGTTTCTGTGCTCAGAGAAGCTGAGGCTCGCTTGGGGCAGGAAGGTTGGCTGCTCTTCAGCAGAGCTGCTGGAGATAGGTTTGTAAAGGAGTCTAAAAAGGAATGCACCGCGTGTATGTGTATGAATGAGGGGGGTGTTTAGCATTTAGCCAGGCACCGGAAGAGTTTGTATGCCCCCTGTTTTCAAATGCGTTTATCACTGGGCAACTGTGCGGCCCGGGGCTCTTGAGGCCGGAGCTCAAACAGAGAGCCGGGTCTATTTTCTGCCTGTTAGCACAGCGCCCCTTTCACCAAGAGTCAGCAGGACCCACAGCACTACAAAGAACAGGAGGGGATGACTTTAACATGGTGTGTGTGTGTGTGTGTGTGTCTGAACGTGCGTATGTGTGTGCATAAGTCAGGATCTGAAAGAGGAAGATTAGCAAATGGCCTTCTCAGCCTCGATGCGAACCTCGGTGCTGATGCTCTACTATTGAAGTGGACACTGGCTGGTTTTCTTGCTGAATACAGATAAAGCTAATACCTACATAAAATAATAGCTTTTCAGTGAATAACCCAAAGCATTTAAAGACCCCTTTATAGGCTTTTTCACACATTTAATACCATGAAAGAAACTTAGTGCCTACTTTAGGCTGTGAAAGAAACCCCAAGAGCAAAAAAAAAAAAAAAACTAAAGAGAAAAAGGATTCATTTTCTTCATTATAAAGCAATAAAACACCAACGGAGCACAATAAAGCCACAATTAGAGAGTATCATTTGGCAAAGTGCACAAATTACAGGGATAGTTCACCTAAAAATGGCAATCCAGTCATCATTTACTAACCTTCATGTCATTTCAAAATAGTATGACTGAATTTGTTCAGAGGAACACAAAAGATCATATTTTGAACCGTTTTTTGTTGTACAATTAAAGTTGACGTAGTCTCATATAGCCTGAGGTCTGGGACATGTAAAGTGACCATTCACAATTTTGTGTGTTAAATGTTGAAATAACAGTAAATCTGTATTGTCGTATTTACCTGCATATGTCACAGATATTCCCTTCTCAGTAAATTACTTGATCTGAAATTACATTATAGAAGACTAATTATTATTATTATTTTTTTAATCACTCGAAAGTCTAAAAGGTCGGCCAAGTTCAGAAAATATTTGTCCCATACCCTGCGAACATCTAAATGCCTCAAACAAAACAGTTGAATGAATTTAAATTTTGTCACTGTTAAGTCAAAAACCTTGCATCTCCACATTTTGTCATTTTCTATTGGTCACCCTTTACTGTCTGTGGTTTTTGCTAAATTTTAACCAATGAAAGGTATTAAAAAGACTAAATGACTAAACCTCATAACTCCATTGGATGCTCAACCACAGAAATCATAGGGCCCTACATGTAAGGTGTTGTATATTCGTTATAATGGGCACATGAAAATATGTGAATGGGTGTGAGGGGGTACGTAAGGCCAGAGGTGCAGTGGTCTGGGAGTCAGCCAATCTGGAGCCGGGACCTGCGCCAGCCCCTCTGCGCCCCACCCTTTCCTCCATTGCCACTTCCAAACCTCACACTAATGATGGTTCTGGCTGTTTTAAAAACCTTTTTGCCTTCGCTTTAAATACAACTTCCTACTTTAGCTACCGTACAGCCGGCAGTTCCTTTCATAGGTGGGGGAGGGGATCTTTAAATGGTCTGGAAAGATGACGAATGGAACGAAGAAAGGAAAGCACACACAATGAAAAGTGCATTCAGAGACAGGTGTCTGCCGCTGTGGCAGCTGTAGAGGTCTGCGGTGCGCGAGCCCCTCTCTGGTCTGCAGGCCCAGCTGTCGTCAGTAAGTGGGTTAGGGCAAGCAGCCACCAGAGTTACATGCTCCAGTGTTCAACCTCGCGCCGCACTGAAAAGGGCGCCTGCTAAGCAAATAAGCAATAACGATAAATCTGAACTGGCTTTGGGCATCCATCATTGCGAAAGTGGGTCACAGTTTTGATAGGCTAGAAAGTCTTGCCTCTTTCTGCCTCTCTTTCCTGCACACGTCCCTCTCTCTCGCTCTTCCTCAAAAAACTAAAAAATTATTTTTGCACTGCATGTTGTCTCTTTCTTTCGCTGGGCCATTTTCTCACTAGCGGTCCACCTGTAAAGCAACAACCTGCTTGTTTCTTACTTTTTCTTCACTACTAGTGGAGTTTGGCAAGCACTAAAAACAAAACAAATCCCTAATTTCTAGGGACCAGAATATCAAGAAACTTGATGGGCTATTGACTTGCAAGTAATTAACAACTTCGTAATCATCCTATCGACACTGGAGCAACCTCAGAACAGCTTCTCTCAGAACAGCTTAGCAACCGCATAGCAACACACTGGCAAACAGCTTATCATTGTGGCTGATACTCTTGCACAAGTAAAGGCACTCCTTTAGAATGTCCTGCAATCCTTCTCATTGTGTGTGCACTTGCATACATGAACATTGAGCTTTGTTTCTCGCACATTAGGTGTTTCAGACTGTGGGATGTTTTGATTGCACAGTAAAACAGGTAATGTCTGGTCACCTTCAACCAGTGGGATTTCACAGTGGACAGGGCTTCCTAGTGCAAAACTAAATTAACGTCAACACGTCAGTACAAAAATTTAATTTGGAAGAGATGGAAGCTTTAAAATGGCTTTATAACATCACATCTCATTAAGGACAGAGTGTCATAAGTAACAAATAACCACCTTTTCTGCTTTTTCGATTAACAACCAAAAGATCCTGGCATAGAAGTCATGAGGCTTTATTATCCTGAAGTGGAAGAGGGATCTGTCACCATTGGTCCTCTCATTTCTCTCACTCATTACTCTTATTTGTGGAATTTGTAGCTTTTTCAATAAAGTTCTATCATCCCTTCCTTCACCCTCCACTTCCCTCCCCCACTCACTAGATGTACTTCCTTTCCTTGTCAACAATTTTCTGTCTGACTCTCTCTCCTTCCTTCCCTCCCTCCCTCTCGCTCGTCTCCATTTCCCAGTGCCCGTCTCTCCTCCTCTGCCTCTTCCTCTCTCACACACTGTTTATTTAAGCACTTTCACGGTCACTGCATTGTAATCTCAAGGGACAAAACTGCCCTTTCTCTTTTACACTCTCTCTCTCACTCACTCCTTCTTCCCTCTCATCCCATTCTCTCCTGGCAACCTTCTCTATCTCTCTCTCCTCTCCATCTTTCTCTGTCAAAATGTTTCAAATTCAAATTCAGATTGGTTTTTCCTGAGCAGAAAGGGCATGAAAGAGTGCTGGTGCTTGGCAGCCTTGAGCTTTGTGGTGCGGTGGCCAGGCAGAGAGCCGGAGGAGAGCCAGACACCCCTGAACATGAACAGGTCACAAAGGCCTCAGCCGCACAAAGAGCAGAACCCGCTCCATACAAAAAGCATGACCTGCATTAGGCACACATAGTACAAAAGGCACGAATATGGCCAAAACAAAACCCAAACCACACATTAGTCTTCTGTAACACAAATGAGAAACTGAAAACAATAACAAAAAGAGCAAAAGCATCATCTTAAAATCTGAAAAAAGTATAAAGTAACTTAATTTCTGTTATTTGTTCAAATTATTGTATACTTTTTTTATATATAAATATATATAAAAACGCAGACAGATTCAGTTAAAAGCAGCTAGCTGAAGTGAAGCACCAGGACCACCATTAGCTGTCTGTAAACAGGAGGACACACTTCAAGTACAAAACTCTTTTAAACAGCCCACACAATACTAAACAACAGCCGAGCTGTGGGAGAGATGGGGCAAGGGTGGGTTCAAGGAGGACACATGTTGTGTAGCCATGGCTTCACCCATGCCCCATGCAGAGAGCGAATTATCCACTTAATTTAGGATTACAGACAAGCAGCTACGACTAGAACAATGAAAGAGTTTGATGCTGTCTTTTCAGATAACATTGCAAAACTGATCAGAAATGGCATCTTCAATAAAAGTACAGCTGCCACCTTTTACAAGAATACTTACCACATACTTACAAGGGACATAAGGATTCAAATGGTGCATGATACATTGATGCATAGGAACTAATAATCTTCTAATAATAGTTCAATAATCATCAATATTATTGATTGGCCTGCTTTTCTAGAGCTGCTATAAAGCCAAAACAAACTTTGTTGCATTATCTTCACGTTATCTCTGTAAAGCTGCTTTGAAACAATCTGTAATGTAAAGGTAACTTGACTTGAATAGTGTGGAATATACTTTCATAATTTGTAAATATAATGCTATGCCCCATTTTACAAGCAACATTACAATGACAAAGAATTTACAGATAAATAAATTCTTCCAAAAAAAACTTATGTGCTCATAGTAAATTTGAATAAACTACAATCACAGAATAGCTGGTAGTGGTAGCATCCTTCTGTATAGTCTCAGATAAATATAAATTACATTTTGAGGGGTTGGGGGGACAGTGCATTTGACCCTATAACACTGGTTCTTAGCTTGGGTTCGATCAAACCCCAGGGGTTCGGTGAGTCAGTCTTTGGGGTTCGGGGGAGGATAAGACACACGTATGATTCGTGATGACACTGCAGGTGATCAGCAACATAAATATTCATTATTATGTTTTTGTGTGAAATCATGTTTTAATGGTTTTGTTCTTTGAAAACAGTTATGTTGATGTACGGTTCATTTTGTGCACCAGTAAAATATATACTTGTGTTTTGATTGTGAAAAAAAATCATATTTTATTTTTCCAATTAAGAAGGGTTCGGTGAATGCGCATATGAAACTGGTGGGGTTCAGTTCCTCCAACAAGGTTAAGAACCACTGCCCAATAGTCTGCACAATAATGACGGCGAAGCTGCCAACCATATGAGAAACGATACAGGGGGCTCTGCAGGAAATCTGTTCAGTTCGTTTCAGACACTAACCGCTAGACCTGCTTGATGAATTGCACCCAGTCATCATCAGCACTGGTTGTTTTGATTGTGCTCTGCTTCAACACAGAGAGGACAAATCTGTTTAATAACCGGAGAATCCTGAGCTGCCAGCTTGAGGAACTGAAACGGTTATCAAAACCTGTCTATCAGAAGAACACACCCAGAACTGCACATGCACGCAAGCTGAACCCCGGCACACATGGCTTCGCCACAGCCAACAGAGTAATGCACAAGAAAACCAGCATTCCATGCATGCCACTCTAGACCCTTATACAGGTATCTGCTAAACTCCTACAGCACACGAAAATAGAGAAAGAATAAACACTCCACACATGCCTCACTATACAAGAACAAATTACAAGTCATCCTCCCACAAAATATAATCAAACAATAACAGACATTCCAACACGCATACATTACAAAAAGTTCACGCCTATATACAGTAAAAAGAGTCATACATACATTGTTGGTACAAGTAAATAAACAACTCTGTTTGCTTGTGTGTGTATATATATATATATATACACACCATTTTTTTTTTAAACTACAGGCAAATTATCAGTTTATGTTCAGTAATATGAAATTAGCAATATATTGACTTTTAAAGGCCGTCTATTCACTGCTTTCCTTATTGGTCACAGTAGCTTATTGTGTTATAAGTATCTACATTTGGGGGCTTTTATCAGCATTTATTAATATGAAATTAATTTCTCTAATAAATTGGTATATCTGCATGATTTATTCAAAAAGATTTTTAAAAAGTCCAAGATTTAGATTAACACAGACAGCAGTCTCTTGTCTGGATGGAAGTATGACCATTACATAATATTAAATGCAATAAAGAACTCGCATGCACAGAAATCAGAAATCACATAGTCCCCAACTCAGTTCTCTTCCGCAGATTATATGACCATATACAAACAAAAATGTCAAAAGGCCCTTCCTTGTGAGTATTCACAAACACAGTTAGTTACAGTGGTGTGAAAAAAGTTTGTGCCCTTTGCCTACTTTAAATTAAGTTGTTATTATAAAGGGAAAACAAAATTCAAACCTACCTGTTAAAACATAATTCAAGAGTGCAGCGATGACAAGGTCACACACAAAAAAAACATCCAAAGAACTACATGACTCACTTGCTGTCAGTGTTCACCATACTTCAAGAAAGAAAGAGTAAAGCACGGCAGAGTTCCAAGACGAAAACCACTGCTGCGCAAAAAGAACATTAAGCCACGTCTCATTTTTGCCAGAAAACATCTTGATGATCCCCAAGACATTTTACAGAAAATATTCTGTGGACTGACGAGACAAAAGTTTAACTTTTAGGAAGGTGTGTGTGCGTAAAAGTAACACCTCATTTCAGAAGAAAAAAAACAGTAAAATATGGTGGTAGTGGTGTGATGGTCTGGGGCTGTTTTGCTGCTTCAGGACCTGCAAGACATGCTGTGAAATATGGAACCATGAACTCTGTTGTCTACCAAAAAAATCCTGAAGGAAAATATCTGGCCATCCTTGGGTTATCAGAACCCAAACTTGGGTTCTGCAACAGGACAATGATCCAAAACACACCAGCAAGTCCACCTTTGAATGGCTGGATGAATGCAAGTCCACCTTCGAATGCAGTTGTCGTTGCTGAGGGCGCCCAACGAGTTTAGGGGGCAAGCACTTTTACACACTGGGCCATGGAGGTTTGGATTTAGTTTCCCCTAATAATAGCAAAACCTTCATTTAAAACCTGCATTTTGTGTTTACAAATATTTTGATGATCTGAAACATTTAAGTGTGACACTTTCACACCACTGTATGTCTTAAGTGGACTGTAGCTCAACCAGTAGAGCATTGGTGTTTGGAGCACAGCCAGGGTCATGGGTTTGATTCCAAGGGAAACATGTGATTAGAATGACAATGTGTTCCTTGAATGCAATGCAAGTCGCTTTGGATAAAAGCGTCTGCCAAATGTATAAATGTGAACGTAAACAGTTGAGAAAGCATGTGTAAAACAATATGTTGGATCGGTGCAGTTCTTAAAGTGACAGCAACCTAATGAACCTGCTTCTGTCTATGTGCTTAATGTTAATCAAATAACAAAAGAGAAAAATCTCTGCTCTTGACTGAATAACCTTTGTAAGCTTTAATAAGAATCAGAATAGGTTTAATTCATAAAATGAATACTAAGCAGTGTTTTATTTGAACATTTGATAATGAAATATCTGTTGCTAAACCCTGGTTTACAGTATCGTTTAAATGACACTAACTGACAAAACATTGCTGTTCACTTTCAGAATTGCTTTCTTCACACAAAAATGTTTGTTATATTTTCAGTTTTTAATTTAATTTTAATTTAATTTAATTTCCACACTTAAAGCATCATCATATAGCATATTGAATATTGCATTTTACATTTACACTAATTTAGCAGACGCTTTTATCCAAAGACACTTAGGTTTACATTTTTTTCAATATTGTGCAGCCCTACGTGTCTTTAAAATTTCTTAAATTGATTGACAGCTGAGCGCACACACGCACGCGCACACACACACACACACACACACATCAATTTGATTTGAGTGTTTTCATCTGGAAGATGTATTCTTTTGGACGTTTGCTCATCTGCAATTAGTCTTTAATACAACATTCCGGTCAAATTTTTATAGACAGTTAGAAAATGTTAATTTGTTAATGATTAAGAATGCATGCAAAACCGCCTTTTTAAATATGTTTTTCAGCTCTTTGTACACAACTGATTTTTTCTAGATGAAGCGCTCTATACAAGACACCTTGGAGACGTACATATGCTGCCAACAATATATGGATAAATATATACTGGACCTAAAGATCACTACAATAATTCCCCAACAATGAACCAAATCTGCTAATATTTACTTACTGAAACAGAAAATATTCTAAATGTACAATCTTACAAAACTCACAATATGGTAATTTTGTGATACACACTATTCCCCAAATGTCCTCCCTTTAGGGTAAGCATGACGAGGGTGTTTCTCTCCACGACTGCACAGTGACAGTGATAGTAATACTTGCTGACATCTCTTCCTCCCTGTCTTCCTCTCTCCCTCTCCTCACCCCTTCTTTCCCAGAGGGGCTCCCTTACCAATGCAGGCGCTGAAAACTGTTGATTCTCTTCCTGCCATCCTCCATAATGTGCTTGCCTTCTTTCTGCTCATTCAAAATGGGCATAAATGTTTTTCCTTCTCAGCAGAGAGGGGAAAGATAGACAGAAATGATGCAGGGAAGGGTGGATTAACAGGATGTTCTGCTGTGCCAGTGTGTGGAATAAAAAAATAGGAGTGATGAATCGTACAATAAAATATGAGTCAACAATGTACATTTCAAGCCAATGTGAAATGTTGTTCCATTTTTCTTTTGTAAATTCTGACAGTGTTCAACAAAATTGAAATTAGGGTGAGACTTTATCCATTGGGAAATGATTGGATCAAGAATAGCCAAACTAACGATAGTTTGCACCAACAACAAAAAAACACATTTTTTGCTATTGGTTAACATTATTCAATAACCAACAGGGCCAGTGGTTTCAGAAGAAGATCATGATTATGAAGATCAGTTTGTTTTCTTGTTCGGAAGAACATGCACTTTTATGCACATTATTTCACAATAAGACCAAGAACATTCTTTTGAGTCAATTTTGATTTCATGTTGACTTTAAAAGGGTGATGCAGAAATCAGATAAGCAAATGGATACTTTCCAAGTTGCAAAATAAAACATGCAGAAGATTAAACACAATGACAAGAATAAAGAAGTGGTTTGACAAAAAGATAAGAGTCTGAACCACAAATCAACACACACACACCCACTTTACACACACTGCTACCCTTCAGTTCATAAAAAATGTTAATGTGTCCATCGATACGTAAATGGCTCTTCTTAAACTATATGCATGCGAAGTCACCAATACAAAAAACAAACAAACTCCCAAACATGACAGCTGGAGTTCCACTAGGTTTGCTCACAAACAAAAGATTGAATCAATTGTTCTTCACATTTTACAGCCTACTACTCTGGAATATGGTAACTAAACAGCTAATAAAACGTTTTGCTTTTTGATTATGAGTAACTAGGTAAGAAGGCTAATTAAAAAGGCTGGACTATTGGTTGGTATATGATTAACTTTTTTATTGCGAATAGACTGCTTTACAGAAACTTATTGTAAACAATCATTGGCCCTTTAGGTTTCACAACGAAAATAACAAAACAAAATTTCAGAAATACTTTCAGGTAATAAATATTTTTTATTATCGAATGGAAACTCTCAACAGAAAATGTGCAAAAAAAATTCTTTTTAAATGTGTTTTATCAATTAATCTATATTTGAGAACAGCAAACCTAACAAATAAATGTAATTTTTTTTCCACGCATTCTTTTCTTTTAGAATATAGTTTATATATATGCATATATGCATGTGTGTTTGCATGTATGTCTGTTTGTATATACACACACACACACACATATATACATATATATATATATATATAACTACCGTTAAAGGTCAGAAACGGAAAGAAGTCTCTGCTCACATGATACATTCATTTAAAAAAATTTCAAAAACACAGTAAAAAATTTAATATTTCACAATATTAAATTATAATTTATTCTTGGCTGACTAATTCTTGGAACTCTTGGTTGTTTAACCCAAACCTTGCTTACTCGAGGTATGCTGGCTACAAAAACTCGCACGGGACTAAGTTTATCCAACCCAGAGTATGTTCAGGGTTAACACACACAAGACATTCTTAATAAGGCCACAATTCCACGAGTCATCATGGAAACATTCTTTTTTTCCTGGTGGACTTAATTTTTCTGTCTTTTTGTTTCAAAATCTTTTAATTACTGTGAATAAAAACTATATTGTTCAAATGATGGTAATTATGTAATAAAGAGAAAGACGTATTAAACTCATTAACAGTTTTAGGATGCTTTATATAGATTATTATATAAAATTACATAAATAGGACAGCAATTGTTTATTAACAATGTAAAAGTCTTTACAGTCATTTTTATCATTTAATGCAAGTATTACTAAAACTGACCTCAAACTTTTGAACGGTGGTGTATAATTTAAATATGTAAATTCAGATACAACTAAAACAACACATAAAAAAATAAGGTCTAAATAAGGTCTAGCTTAAACTGTATATTAGGTCAGGGCACTTCTCTCAGACAATACATGTCCATTAGCAGCAAAAAGGGGACACCACGCAAGATCAAAGTCTCAAAGAGACAGAGCATCCTTCACCTCCCACACAGGAAAGAAATGTGCTATGCTGTGCGTATGTGTGCGTGTGTGAGTTCCTCCCTAGAGAAAGTAGCTTTTCCTTTAAACAATTCTGCATGTGTAATATTGAAAGCCAAAACAATAAGATTTCCAGTCCACATTTGATGCCTCACAACAGGTAATGCTAGAAACGCAATATCTCCCAGCCTGGCTAATACGATTGCACAAACACAGTAAAACCCACATATCCTGCAATAATTCAGTTTGCCTGCTGAAGTGTTGGTACAGGTACAGAGTTGAAGGTATTTTCAAGAGGGTACCCTGAGGTTAAGTCCAGTAAAAAAAAAAAAAAAAACACTGTTTTCAGTTATGAATCCTCAACCATGGCCATATCCACCCCTATATTCCCCATCAAACACTAACTGGAGTGAACAACTCCCCAACAAGAAGACTACAAAAACCTGTCCTAGTGAAAATATGCATGCAAAGCAATCACCACATGCTGTGTCTTTATGCTTCAATAGCATTAGGGAGGGGAATCAGTTGAGCTGCTTACTGTGCATAATAGAATATATTTTTATACATAGGCCAATAAAAGCATGGAGACTGCTTTTGTCAAATGTAACCAAAATTTTTATACCGTTCTTAAAAATCTTTAAGAATATATATATAATCTCCAGTGTTTCCTGTACACATAAATGAACAGCGTGATTAGCAAACAAATTACTTAAGAACTATCTTTTTAATACGTTAAATAACAGTTGATGAATTGATGAAACAGATTTGAATCAGACTCACTCACTCAGTGAATCTCTCAAGTATATCAAAAACAAAAGTAATTCATTTGGCAGCTAAAAAAGTAATTTAGCTCCTAAATGTTTCATTTATGGACCAAGTGGCTGTTTTGTCTTGGCACAAATACACAACCTGCTTGTAAGTCGGCAAAATACACTGAGTGGCTCCAAAAATACTTTAACAAATATCAACCCATTTCTTCAGACACCAGGGATATGAATTTACACATTGAACATAAAACTTAATTTTATCTCCCAAAAGACACATTCAGGCCACTGGCTGGCATACAAACTGGCAACATGCTCCGCCTCTAATAACACAACAGCGCATGCATGCGCATACACGTGTGTGCAAAACCAGGCATGCAAAGGATAGCAAACCGGTGAGTGATACAGATGTGGTCACGCTGGGAGAAGAGCTATTGGCCAATGTGGAGGTGAGAGATAATGGAGTGTACTCGCTGATAACATCTATACGGTGGGTATTAGCCAAATATCCAGGCAAGGCAGAAAATATGGAAACTCTCTCTTCGCTGTGTGCAGCGGGATGGCTGGGAAGCCGGTCCTGCGCAATCACACAGAGAAATCTGAAACTCATATAATCACTAAATTACAATATTAAACAGATGACAGAATATGACTTTCTCCAAGGTAGACTGAAAGGTTATCCCACCAGGTCTGGCCAAATTCCGCCGCTCAAGACCCGTTTTATAAGATTATATCCGTTTCATGCTTAGACCATCAACTTATATCGGCTGGGACTTCTTCAAAGAAGCCGATTGGACCTCAGCGAATCGGGAACAAGCCATAGGACAGAGTCGGTCTGTAAAGTCCCTCTATGAACCTCCAAAATCTCTTCATGCCCACTAGGCCAGGTGGCCTTTACAGTACAGGCTGATAGGAGACCACTGAAGAAAAAGGAACATCTCCTGAAAGATACACAGTTACGAATTTAGCAATTTCAAAAATAAGTTTTCAGTCACATATGTAAGCCAAGTAAAATATTGCGATACAAAGAAGAAAAAAAAGTTACATGAGAAGTAAAAAGCAGAGGCTATATCTAGCCGTGTGGGGGCAAGTTTCTCAGAACATATTTCATAATTACACAGCAGGGAAAAATGTGATAAGGACATAGTTGAGGTGGTTGAGTACAAGGTTGAGGAATATTTCCTGTTTTCACAACATTTTCTTTTGATTTATGGAGCTTAACCACTTCTTAGGTCATCTACATTATCGGGAAATGTCTGTTCATAACAATGTGTAGCAGATTGCTGAAGGTTACGGGCAGACGCTGGCCAGGACAGACAAAAACAAACATGCAGTAAATATAGTTCCACTCGTATGGATAATTATACAATCCACTATGATACATTAAGCTATACAGTCAACCACATAATTACCAGCAAGCGAGCGAAACAGCAAGGAGTTCACTTTCTTACTTCCTTCTGAATGCGAGCCTGAGTGTGATTATTTCTGAGTAGGTTTGTTGATTACAGTTCACAGGTTCTCGTAGCTAATGATTTCTACAAGTAGTAGGGAGATTATCCAAAAATCGTGGAAGTCCTCGCCTAGCACAAGACGTGCTTAGGGGTCCAATCACGACAGCCCTGATTGAGCAAAATTACAGTTGATCTTCAAGCTTTAATTTAAATTTGCATACGCATGGGTGCGTCCGCCCCCGTGCTGCCTGAGAGGTCCGATCCCGCCTCTCGCTGTTGAAACCAGGAGAAAACCTACTATGTAGTATTTGTGGTGTGTGTATGGGGGGTTGATGTGCACTTGTACGCATGAATTAACACTCGTGCAAACACACAATCCTCCATTATGCACAAACGCAATGGAAATTATTCATAGTTCCTTGGGTATTAATTGATGGTTTATTTCAAAATGAGCAATTAAAATAAATACAGTTTTTTGCAGTAAAACACATAGCCGTGAGAGATAAAAGGGAGGTGTTGAGAACGAGGAACTTGGTATTTAGAGAGTATTAGAAATGTGCTCGAACTTGTTGAGTTAGTGACACACAAAAGAGATGAATACACACGACAATTCAAAGTTAAGTTGAATTTGTATGTTTATGAAGGTTCTGTCGTCATTTACTGAAGTCATTCTAAACCTGTAAGACTTCCTTCTCTGGAGATATTCTGAGGAATGCATGTCATAATTTTCCATAAAATTTTCAATGAAAGCTTTCAGGTTTCAAAAATACAGCAAAAGCGTTACAAAAATGGTCCATCTATAATATATTCTGAAGACATACAATAGATGTTAAGTCCGAAAATCTCATCAGTGCAGCTCTGAATGTCCAATTCATGAAGAAATCTTTCCTTTGAGTTTGATATTTTCAATGAATTACAGTAGCTGATCCAGTTAACAAAAAAAGGTCTGAATGATTTGTTCACAGCCCTTGTGTTCGGTTCACTGACTGTATGATTGAGTCACAGGAATTAACAGCCCACTAGAGGGAAACGTGAATGAATGATATTTATATACAGTTATAGCATTTATTAATATTTAGAATTAGATTTTACCGTCACATTTACAGTTTTTATTCGAACTTCAATTAGTGTGTAATGTTGCTGTTGGAGCATAAAAAAGATCTGCAAGGTTACAAAGCTCAAAGTTCACTCCAAACAGAATTCATTCAACAGAATCCACTTTTCAAGAACTACAATGAATGGCTCGTTTGGACAACAACATATTTTTTTCTGGGTTTCGAGCAGTCAAAATGTTACTCATTTAAATAATCACTTCCCATGGAAAAAGCAAAATAGGTGCAAGGCCTGGTTGACCTGCATTAGAGAATATAGCGTAGTCGCTACGTTGAAGATACACTGTTTTTTTTACACCCTGTTTCTCATTTGTTTGACCTTCTGACAAACTGTGGATAAAACATATTTTAACTTACCAAATGTTTTATCTGTGTGCTTTATCTGTTTTACTGACAACAGCTTCCAGAAACTAAGAGAGTACAATACAGACTATGAACAAAAGCTTCCACTGAAAATGTATTGCATATCTTATGATTTGTAGATGTGTTTCTATTAAAAGTTCCCATTATAAATTACATTGTTGCCATGTAAACAAAGGGCAAAACCCACCTGCTAATCAACATTACAGTTGATATAGTGTTTACTGTAGCTTTTGTAAGACTCTTCACAACCCTTTAGGAATTTTTTTTTTGCGATTACAGTTTGTTTCACTATAGATTTTTCACAAATATCACCATTAAATGGTGTATAACTAAGAAAATGACAAAAATACCACTCTAAAGCATCCTGAGAAATCCATGTTTGCAAACTCTGTGCATGAAATAGGTTCTGCATGATCCTGAATGAGGCTTGAATTGGACTGAAATTGACGCCATCCTTACATTCGAGTACTACAGGTTCCAGTTTTGGTATGGGTATGGTTAAAAAGAAGTGTATCACAAAGAAAAATATGTCTGTATGAGTCAAGTCAGAAAGCTTCACTCTGTATATACACAGGCTTTGCATCAGGTTTCACACCTTTTGGTTAAGATCGCAAGAAAACATGAGGAAATAAAAGGCCGAGCAAAAAGAGCAAGGCAGATAAGAGCAAAGCACACGTTATAAGCTTTATCCACCTGGCAGGCCATCTAAAACGTCAACTGATAAACGAAAAGCAACAAGTTTCTTACAGCAGTTCACAGCTCAGTTACAACCGAAAGGCAGGAGTGGAGATTATAGAACGAAAAAGATATATATATATATTCCAAAGTATTGACGAGAAGAAAAATTTCATGATTACCTTGCAGCACTCATGTATCCAAAACCGAGTCTCATTAATCTGGTTATATTGCACTATTTGGTATAAACAGCAAATCAATGTCTGTGCAATGTGTTCATTGTTTGTAGCAGTGGAGAACCGTGAAGCAAAGGATGTTTCGTCTGCAGATGCCTTTACCTAAATCTGTGTTAATAAACCACATCGCTGCATAACAAGACTAAACACGACTACACACCAACCTTGACTGCAAATATCGGTTTGTGTACATCAGTGAGCCCACAAGCTAAGAGAAAATTAATCTCTCTATCATATGAATAATAAACAGCATGCCAGACAAAAAAATCTGTAAAACTTTTAAAAAGCCTCTTTCTCTGATGAGAAATTAATGAGCTATGACAAAGAAACTAGACTCAAGGTTTTTAACTATTTGCGTGTCACTACATGAGGCCTGTCGCTGAAAAACATGTCCATATGGAGAGCTTCCCATGTCCGAGTTGTTCTGAGAGGGGTGGGGCACAGCTGGCCCCTCCAGGCTGTCCTAAACTCACACAGCCAATCAAGACCGGGAAAACACCTGGAGTGGCAGGTGAGCGTGCCATCAGTCTAACAAATGGCACCAATTAAACTATTATAGAGCAAGACAGAGGACAGATCTGTGGCACTACAGGAAGAGAGCTGACTTGCACACATCATTAACATTGATTTATTTAATTAGTGCTACGTTCAGCACTAATTGATCAAACCTAGAGAAATTGTTCACCAGACTGTAAGGAGCTGGAGGGCATTGGATTTTACAGCATATAGCTGATTCCTCTTTTCAACAGATACAAAAGCTCTGACCCTTGATCCCAATTAATGAAATTGGAACACAAAAACACAAGATAATTACTAACTGCTGCCGCTTCACACCAAAGCTGTTTGTTTATCTTTTGTTTTGATCCTCTTTGTTTGTTTTCTCTAGTCTCATTCTACAAACATCCATATAATGGATATTTTCAAATTCGATCTAATTTGCAGGGTCCAAAAATTGTGTTCATATACTTTCATTTATATACTACTCTAGCATTTTTTTAATGTTTTTGAATTAGCTTTTATTTTTATATTTTACGTTCAGCTTTAATTTAAAACATTTTATTTCAGTTAGTTTCCAAGGGATCATTTCCCATTTTCTTTTTAGTTATTAAACTAAGTTTCTCATCTAATATTTGTAAAACAATTTTATTGCTTTTTAACAATAACACCACTGGAAATCAGAGACTACTACATTTGATAAAAAAACAAAAAAACTTTCTTTGACTATTTTAAAACTAAAAGTATGTTTTATACAGCAAGTACGCGTGAAGTACGAACAAAGTACGGATTACTACATCCACCATGTCACCTGACCCAAAACCTCAAGTGTATTGCCATTCCCTGTTGTTGATGAACATGACCATCCTCTCCATTGGCCTCATATGGGATAGAAATTGTCCAACGTATACACACTTCAGAATCTGTCACATGGGAATATTTTTGCATACTCATTTATAAACATTGTGTGTGCAAAATACAAAACACCATATAGGAAGTAGACATTTTCAGGATGAGGGGAACTGTTTTTCCAAACTTTATGCTGCAACATTCATTACATTTGTAAATTGCCTTGTGCACTGATTGAAAATCATATACATTAAATAAATAAAAATCATCATTTATAATCATTATTATTATTATTATTCCATGGTCATGTGATTTCAAAATGGCAGCACCCACTTAGTGGCAACCCACCCTATGTAGAAAAAGAAGCTTTTTTTAAGGTTTTCTTTAACTTTTCCTCATGTGATCGTACATAATTTGTGTTAACGTATAAAAATACTGTTCATGTCTTTCTTTATGCATAAAACTCTAGTTAGAAAAAAATGACAGTGTACCTTTAAGGGTGAGTACATCAAAGTTTGACTGGTGGAAACAGCGAGGCATGGGAGGACACGTTACCACATTTAAACCCTTTAATAGGGGCAGGTGTGTTTTAGGCTGCAGACATGAAGCAACACATATCTGGGAGCGTTTTGGGGCTTAGTCACCTCACGTTCACTAGACTGAGCTCCTGAAGAGCGCCGCGCGCTGAATTACGCACAGAGAACGCAACCGCAATCCTGCGTAATGAGGTTCAGTGGAAACAGTCAACACGATGAGTATGAATTAAAAGTGAACGTACCGTGTGTTTGTAGAATTCCAGTATACAACGTGTCTCTTTGCTGTGGTTGACAAAACCTGTATAAACAGCGCCAGAAGTCTCATCATAGCGCAAACTCCAGTGCACCTCTGCGCGTTCATGACTGAAGCGTATGAAACAAGTCAAAACCGACGGGAGGTTCAGTTGCGCACAAACCAGCCGCAGAACTTTACCGGACAAACAATTTCCAAGTCTTTAGGAGCTCTGAACCCTTTTACAAGAGTGACATGTCCTACCTACTAAAAGCAACAATAAGTTGCATGTTTTACTTTATAAAGTTACAAAACATACGTTGAGGTGTGCGACAAGTTCGTAAAGAAACATTCTTGCGTTCCCTTGTGACGTTAAGTATTTCCTTGTGAAGGTTTGATAAGTATTCCACTTTACGCTGACATAAAAAATAACTTATTTTTCTACAAATGTAAATCCGGTGTTGGTTTATAAGGTCCAAGTTTGATAACAACTCCAAACTTCTTGAGGAAAAAAGAAAAGACAATTGTTTGTAGTCGCGAGACGCTCTCAATCACGGCCGCTGACAGTGATTAGGAGTGACTGGAGTGCGTTTCTGGGCAGGGCGGAGGACACGGGTGTGTGAGCGTTGAACTTTCAGCCAATCCGCGATCTAAAGGGGCTGGGCCAACATTCTCTAGTTTTTGGAGGTGTGCTGCACACTGTCCTGACAGCTCCACTTTCACTGCCTATGGGACAAAAGTCTTTCAAGTAAGTTTCTTCCTCGTGAACGTTTGGCTCGTGTAGCCATTTTTTCTTCAAATTTAACGTTATACTCTTGTTGTTGTTGTTACAGTAAAAAGTTTGGCGACCAAGATGTAACATTTCATATTGTGGTCTACTGGAAAAATTAAGTTTTTCAAACCATAAAAGGTTTGAACTGTATTTATTGTGTTGCAAATTATACCATAAGTTAATGCTGCAGCAGTTCTGGGCCTTTAGATTATAAACTATATATTAATTATAAATTACAGTATATTTGTTTTAAAGAAAATTAATGGTTTTATTCCACAAGGGCAAAATTATCAGTAAAGACTTTTCCAATTAAAAAAATAATATTTTAAATGCTGTTCTTTTAATTCTGATTTTTTTTTTTTTTAAATCAGAGTTAACACAAAAATTATAATAACAGGAAATCATTCAAATAAATTCGCACATTAAACTGATGATGCAGTTGAGTCCTCCTGGGAAGTTTATATTTTCGAGGTGGGAAGTCATGTTTACTTTGTCAGTTGTGGTTTTTGTTGGAGTAAGATGCCTTTCTTAAAGGGATAGTTCACCCAAAAATGAACATTTGCTGTGAATTTACTCACAATCTGGCCATAGAGTGATGTAAGTTACTTTTTTTTTCTTTAGTAGAACAGTAAAGGTGATTCATATACAGTATTCATATAATGGAAGTCAGTGGTTGCTGTCACTTTGAGATGCAAAAAACCATATGCAAACAAAACTCCTGATGATACATTGAGACCTTAAGAAGCGAAACAATCGGTCTTTAAAAGAAACTACATTATTTACAATATTTTTTACATGTAATCCACAGTCTCAGTAAACGATCATCTCAGTCTGGTGCACATACCGTACTGTATGTGCTGGAGCAAACTCGCACCTGAGGAGATAACGCTGTGTTTGTTTGCAACAGAAAGGGAAGACGTGTGTGTTGTATTCAGGGGAGCTGGATGGGGGTAATAGTGGAACTGAGTAAAAAGGGCCCTTTGCGAGGGTTGGCCCCGCAAAGATATATTAATATTCCCCAATATTAACATTACAACATTACATTATTCCATTTCCATCCATAAAAATGAGAAATGTTCTTAATTTGCCTAATTGTTTGTTCCCTCCCATGTTAGTGATCTCTTATCTTAAACAAATATGGTTTGGTCTTGTGGTCCAGCAGCACAGCGCTGCTGGTTAAATTCAGCTTGTGGTGTGGAAAGGAGCCTCACACTACAAAATGAATCTTAAATCAGATTATAAAAACAGGAAAGAATGTAGAGAAAGGGAAAGAAAACTACAGGAGGGCAGACAACAACTGACTAGATTTTTTTTAGCCTTGCGAGAGAAAGCGTTATCAAAAATACCCCACCGGTACTTTGATACAGAGTAGATGGTGAAATTGTGAAAATGTGACGATACCAGTCTTTCTGCAGTACCAATTTTATTGAGTTCAGAGACTTGAATAGATACACAGCTGCATTCAAATGGTCCCCGTTTACAACGTTACTTTGGCTACGATTCTCAGCACTGCAATTCACAAAGTCTGTTGAGCACATGAGAATCTTAGCCAATCACAGAGATGTTGAGCAGGTGAGAATCTTAGCCAATCACAGAGATGTTGAGCACGTGAGAATTTTAGCCAATCACAGAGAAGTATTTTGGGTTCATGAGAACTGTAGCCAATCACAGAGATTTTGAGCATGTGAGAATCTTAGCCAATCACAGAGAAGTCTATTGAGTGCATGCAAATTGTAGTCAATCACAGAGATGTTGAGTGCATGAGATTCTTAGCCAATCATACCATGATTTTACCTATTCAAAGGCTGCATCCTTCGAAGTCCGATTTGTGACGAGGCCGAGATTCTGGCACGATGAAGGCTGTCCCCATTCGAAGGCTCATTCAAATGCGGCCTTCATTTTGTGGGCGATGAAACGAGACAACAGATCCTTCATCCTAAACTACCCAAAATTCATTGCACACCAGAAATGACAGAATTTCTTGGGAGAAAAATTGCTGAAAAAATAAAAAAGCCTTTAAAGTGTTTAAAATTTTGATATTTTACTAAGATGCGATTATATATGGTTTATACTCCTTACACAGAAATGGACCATGGTGAACATATTTAGACAGTTTGGACACTTGTTTTCAGATGGTTTAATATAACTTTCAAAAATCCAGTACAAATGTTACTGCCACTCATCAAAGTCAAAGTGGAGTTTATTGTCATTTCAGCCATATACAAGTACATAGTGAAAAGAAACAACGTTTCTCCAGGAACAAGGTGCTTTAAACAAAAAAACCTATATACATAAAGTGCACAAGGTGCAAACAGACAGCAGTACACAGATTAAGTACAGAAAATTAAAAGATGAAAATTCTATATACATAAAGTGCACAGAGTGCAAATAGACAGCACAAGACAGTAACGCAGACCAGAACACAGTTCAGTCTGAAAGTGAGTGTGTAAAGTGACAGTGCAATATTAAGAATAAGTAATAGAAATGAACAATAATAAAAACAGTCTGATGGTACAGTCCAAAATAGTGCAGTTTGTATGAGTTATTTTGAGTTTAGCAGCCTGATGGCATGGGGGAAAAAACTGTTGCAAAGTCTAGTTGTGAGAGAACGAATACTTCGATAACGTTTTCCAGACAGCAGGAGGGTGAAAAGTGTGTGTGAGGGGTGTGTGGGGTCGTCCACAATGCTGTTGGCTTTGCGGATGCAGTGTGATGTGTAGATGTCTGTGACAGAGGGAAGAGAGACCCTGATGATCTCTTCAGCTGTTCTCACTGTCCGCTGCAGGGTCCTGCAGTCCGAGACGGTGCAGTTCCCAAACCAGGCAGTGATGCAGCTGCTCAGGATGCTCTCAATCGTCCCTCTGTAGAACACTGTGAGGATGGGGGGTGGGAGGTGTGCTTTCCTCAGCCTTCTCAGAAAGTACAGGCGCTGCTGGGCTTTCTTTGCTGTGTGACTGGTGTTGACCAGGTGAGGTTCTCAATGGCAACTGTCACAGTTGATGGATGCTGCCACTGAAGTCCAAGTCCTTCGTAGGATGCAGCTTCTGAATCGGAACACAGCTAAAGTGATTGCTAAATACCTATAAGTATTGTGGTATTCTGCCATGTTTTTCACTGACACTCCCTCAACACATAAAGATAAGGGCTTAAAGAAAATCCCATGCTTCCCGCTCGTATTTTCGAGATTGTGGTGCGTTTAACTCAGAAATACAATATTTCCGACATGCCTTGTACACACCATGAGTTCCCAGTGATCATGTGACAATGAAAACTGGAGTGATGGCTGCTGAAATTTCAGCTTTGTCATCACAAGAGTAAATTACATTTTAAAATAGAAAACAGTTGTTTTAAAATATGATAACTTGAGTGTGCGTGTGTAAATGTGTGTATATACTATCAGAATTTGTTTTTGCTTTTTAACTTTAATAATCCTGTTTTTGTTAAACTATTGTCACCAAATATGTTTGATCAACCAGAATAACTAGCTCAGGAACAACATTTAAGCAGATCCATTTAAAACCCACTGAGCATAAAGGACATTTGTTTGGCAGAGAAATCTCCACAGTTATAACACACCCTAATTCTCTTCATCAAACTGGTTAATCAAGAAAAGGAATGTTTTCACCATTGGGAAATGTATAAGCATGTTTATCAGCATTAGCCATAAGACTTCTAGGAAATTCAATGTCTTTTGTCCTACTCATAATGTTGTTTCCGCATACTTTGTATGTGATCATTTTATTGTTTCCTTTTTGCTTTTTCCTTCAGAATCCCACGGCAGTGAAGTATCATTAGTAGTGATTCGGATTAGGATCTTGGGGTACACAACAGCTTCTGGAGACATTGGCTCTAGTCCTGCTCGCCTCTGTGGGAGTGTACATGTTTTGTGTTTGTGTTGATCGTTAAGGGAGAGGCACAATTAATTCACCTTGCTTACGACAGAGATCCCGGGAGAGTGCGCGTTCAGCCAGTAATCACCGTGGCCACCATGTGTGGCAACAGTCGGTGGTCCCTTGTTATTTGCGCACTAAATTACAGGCACAAGATGTGAGTAATGCGAGGCAGGTACAACCAGCAGTGCAGCAGGCCCATCACTCTTAGCGGCAGGTGGAGAATATTCACCAATGACGTTGGGAAGCGCGGCGGAGGGTATATTCGGTTGCTAATTCTTCCAAGTCTTCCCCTTTCTATGGCACAACCTATTAATCCCCCTGTCCGCTTCTCATTAATATCTCATGATTGTGCGGCAGCGTCTTCCCCTGTGTGAATTGTCCCTCTAGAGGATTCACAATCCCCTGACAACGAAGCAGAAGTTCCTTGTTCCCTCGCTTTCACGAACATGGGATAATTACACAAAAGGTCTCACCCACTGAGGCCTGAATTGGCCTCCTCGGTTATTATCTAATTAATAAAGCAGCATGATAATGGGCAGCACATGCACCAGAGATAGATATTCACACCTCGGCCTTCATATCTGACTCTGTGTCACTTTCTGACCGCAGATTTGTCCTGTCTTGGAATTAACAGGATATATTCAGGTCTTTGTGCCGGTGTAGTGCAGCTTAGAGCCCTTGTGGAGGTCATATCTGCATCACAGCAGAGCTCTGATTTATATAAATGAAGATCTGGGTGCCAGTGGTCCATATGGGCAGAGTCTGTGCTATTGTGTGGGAGTCTCAGCAGTGCTGTGGTAATTAAGAATTGGGGCTAAACGGGGAACAGTCACCTTGTGCTCCTCCAGGAGCCTCTCTGAAGTGTGTTTCCTGCTCCTGCAATCAGGTGTTGTTCCAAAACTTGTGTCCCCACCTGACCCTGCTCCTGTTTTATGTAGTTTTAGCAAGCTGAACAAGAGAACAGGTTGACAGACAGCCAGCACACGTTGTAAAATTATTCCTAGACCAAGTAATTGGTGAGAAAAAAAATATAATTGTAGGTTATTTATTTTTTTAACCTTTTTATTCTTATGTATGTGTATGTGTGTATTTGGATATATGTTTTGACCACTACTATTATTGATTACTATCAGAATGTATAGAGATTTTCAACCAGAATAACAAAAAGTGTTTATGAAAAATTGTGTTTTAAATCTACCTTTAAAATATAGTTCTACCTTGAGATACGAGCATAATCTGTTCCAGGGCGTAGCTCGTAACTCAAATTGCTCATATCTAGAATCATGTTTTCCCATAAGAAATAATAGAAAACTAATTAATCCGTTCCAGATCTGTAACAATAGAGAGAATTTTGTTTTTGTTTTTATTGGTATAGACACACTTCCCCTTTGGAATAGGCACACTTCCCCACAATTACAGTACATGTATACAGTATAAGGATTTGTGTGATATCAAATAAAATGTGGTTTTAATTATACGTTTTGCAGACAATAGTGGCAGGTATGGAGGAGGTAGGAGGGGTGTTGCTACGCAGACACTTGATTCCATATTGTACCTTTACACGAACACGACGTAAACTTAAATTAACATAACTGAACTTTGCTTACGTTGTTTTGTTTTTTTACTTTTCTATTTTATATTATTGTTTTGCTTTTTATCGATTAGTTTTCTACCCTTTTCTTCCCTTTTTTTGCCTGATTACCCTCACTTTCACTTTTTCACAAACCTTATAATGAAATGCATATCAAGGGATTTTTGCTGTCTCACTTTAAAAATGAGTAAGGCACATTTCGTGAAAAAAGCGCTGAAGCACGACCTGTGGACAATTTATCAGGGTGTTTATTTTCAATGAAATCAGAAACCTTCTGCCACATAGCCATCACTTCCTTAATTTCACTTGTAGAAATGTTTCAGAAAATCAGCTACTCACGGGCGATGCGTACAGAAGTCAGCCAACACGTGAAGTGAATGTGCGTCGGCATCGGCATCAGTACGCGTGCTCGTATCTCGAATATTTACTCTTATCAAGAAGCAAAAATCTGCCCGAAGGTTTACTCGTATGTAGAGACATTCGTATCTCAAGGTATTACTGTATCTGTGCCAATTAAACAGATGTTAGTATTTGAGTAAGTTGCTGTAAACCTATTGGGTCTCATTCATTAAGTGTGCATGAACATTTGTGTGTGACATGTTCATGTACAAATTGCCAATAATTATGTACTAAAATTTATGAAAAAATTTAGGAACTAAACACCCAACTTAACAGCTAAAACTACAACCACTATAAACTTGTCTCTCAAATCTGATTGGTTGATTGAAATGTTGTTCCAGGATCAACAAAAATGTTGATCCAGGAACATATTGTACTTGGTGAAATCAAGTTCACCGTATACAAACACAGATACAGTACAGCTGGTTAATGACTTGTTCAATGTTTTTGGACTGGTTTTGAGGATGGCAAACATAGCATTGCTCAATGATTTTTATGGCTACGTTCTCAGGTGAGAACACGTCTTCAGAGAGTGGCATATGTTTGCTGCTGAGAGCAGGGCTGCAGCTGTGGTATCTGGGGCCCCAGTGCAGGTTTACTGTGCCTCTCTGAGTTGAAATCACGTTTTGGGGGGCGATTCAAATCCCTCTGAGAATCGTCAGCACCGTTCTCCTCTCTAGCGTCAGCCCTGGCTGTGTGAGTGACAAAAGCCTGTAAAGGAAAGGTTGTGTGGAAAGCTCATATATAGAGATGGTTTGGTTGTGTGCTTGTAAGCCACTCTTTTAGAATATTCTAAAATCATTAACAGAAGAGCAAGGTTAAGAACAAATTTATGTGCATGAACCACATGTACCCTACCACATGTTGGGAATTGTTGACATTTTTTGTGAGAAGCTCTTCTGTACACTAAGTACACTAAATAATACACTAAATTATTAGTAATTATGAGGCCCACTGGCTTTCTAAGCTATTTTACTGTTAATAAACTCTTGCTCCACTATGAGACAGTATGATCTGAAAAAGAAATCTGACCGCAACTAGACATTGACACACAACCTTGCTATAACACCCCTCGAGGCAATGCTGAAATAAATTAAACATTCATCACACAATCAAGCACAAAGTCTAGCTTGTGTAGCGAAAAGTATCTTCAGTAGTATGTTCGGTGTCTTTTTTGTTTTGTATCATAATGACAGGATGTGTTTGTTCCTTCATTATAATTATTGATTTGTTCATTGTTTTCTTTTTATTTTCCATACCAAGTGTTGTCTATTTGTGGTGTTTAAATGGGTTTCATTCATGATTCATATTTATGTAATGTCAATCATTTAAAACGAGGGTCTTCGATATATACTTTAAAGGTATACTATTCTGGGCGCGCTGTTGATTTTGAAAGCATAAAATGTCAAGTTATTTGGGTAGAAACATTGTTTTATTTTATTGTTTTCCCCCTGCTCTTCAGCTTGGTTGAATCGGATGATTTGGTGTATATCAATGGTTCCTGTTCCTGTGATTTCCGAGCGGAAATGAACAGCTTCACCTACAGAAAAAAGTCCTGCAAAACATGAAAGATGTCATCTGTGGAAGTAAGTCTGATCTTCTTTTCGTTTCTCTTTTTCAGGCATAATGTAAATACACATGCACGAATGACAGAAGATTTATACACATTTTTGCTGTATTCAGGCAATAACATTTCTAAAAAAATAACAAGAAATCCTCTTTAAGTGTATATTTACATTTTCAGAACATTTCCAGCTAATTTCTAACATTATAAACGACCTGTTAAAGATTAAATGATGTAGTGAGGGTATTTAAAGAGCTAGTTCAAACACACACAAACAATCAGTCACACGAAAAATGTCTGGGAAAGTAAATGATAGAATTTAAATGTTTGAACGAACTGTCCATTTTCATAATGTTATTATGAGGTTTTACAGAAAAATGTTTTTGGGGTGTCCCTGGGTCTGTAAAGGTTAAAAAACATGAAATATTAAGCACCAAACATCCATTTTCATCATCACTCTCACTCTCATTATGCAATTTTAAACTAATGTATACCACTGCTTTTTTTAAGTCTCTTTTGCCCACCAATGATGAGCAAAATGCAAATCAGTAATATTGTTAGTTAGTTATACTTATATAAGTAATATAAGGTTTTCTTTTTAAATATATTTTAAAATATAATTTATTCCTGTGAATTTTCAGCGTCATTACTCATCACGTTTCACATGATTTGCCAGAAATCTTTCTAAAATGCTGATTTGGTGCTCCAGAACTATTTTTTAATATCATGTTGAAAACATTTGTGCAGCTTAATATTTTCAGGTTTCTTTCATGAAAAGAATCTTTCAAAGAACATAGTTTTTTTTTTTTTGTAATGTAAAATCTTTACTGTCACTTTTGATTAATTAAAGGCATTGTTGCCCAATGAAAGCTTAAGTTTGTTTTAAAACATGTGAACAGTATAAACATGACAAGTTTTCTCCAAGTCGACAGTTTTGACCATCACAAAACACAAATTTATTGTTATAATTATGGCAACAACAAAAATTAAGTCAAACATTTACTTGAATTGAGTAGAAGAATTTGACTTGAAAAGCCTTGCAAACTTTTCCCTTCCTTTCAGAAGTTTTGTGAACGGCTCTTTTTATATAGGGTTAGTAAGTGTTCTTAGAAACGACAGCAGTGGGTCTTTCTCTCTCTCCATAAATCCCTCAACCCTATCTGTGTCACTTATGTCCTCCTTGCCTCCCTCATTTCTCTCTTGTTTCTCTCTCTCCGTCCCTGTTGTACTCCAGCTGTCAGGGGAGAGTTAATCCTGTTATCTGTACAGGCGCAGACTGACAGTCTCACACACATACACAAACACACATTTTCCCAATCCGCCGTACTGTAATCAACCAGGCTGTACACACCACTCTCACCTCTATAATTAACTTTCCTCTCAACCGGCGTGTAACACACACACGGACTCACAGAGGCACTGCTCAATTAATTAGGCTGCCCACATGCAAACTCGAAGGGAGTGAGAGAGAGCGAGAGACCGGTTCCCTTTCTCCTTTCACTCTCTAAACTGCCCCGCTGCATTATAAATTCAATGAAGAAAGTGTGATAGCAAGGACATTTGAGACTTGGGATTGATGCATTTATGCTTTGCTTTATTTTTGGCCTAACATGGTGCATATTGTTGGCTCATAATGGCTAAAGACAACATGACTGAATGCATCCATTCAGGTTTGTGTTGTCTTTGTGTGTCATGGTGGTTTTTATGTGTGTAGGTGAGAGCATGTGAGCTTTTGTTCATGAAAATGAAAGAGAAGGTGCCAAAATAGGTTAAAAAAAACTAGCCAAAAACCTGCTCTGCCAAAACGTGCAAACATGAGCTCAAAATATGAGCAGGAAGACACGTCACTCGCAGCCATTCAGGTTGAGCTGCAGCCTTTATGTTTTTCACACAGTTTCTCTTTCTTAAATTCTCTCTCTCTCTCTCTGAGGGGTAATTACAGTGGTGGGCTCAAGCAGAGTCGGTAAACGCTTCTCTTTTCCTTTTTCGCTCCCACCAAGCAAATTATGCACTGGTTACTATAGAGACCTGTTTACAAAATGTTCTTTTTGCCTTTTTCTTTCCTCCCCCCTCTGCCCTCACTCGCTCCATTTTCCCTTCAATTTTCTGCCGCTCCCTCAAACTCAGTGTGTCTCCTTATGTACTGACTGATGCCTTCATCCGCATGTCCTCTTATTTCTTCCTAAGTCTCTTGCCTGCTGTCTCTATGCCCGACTGCACACATAACACACACTCGCACACAAAAATTCGAATTGTATGAAAATATGATTGCATTTGATATTGAAGTGCTGTCAGTGTATGGTAAAAATGATGAATGTCATTTTTAATAAAGGTGTAAAAACAAACCTATTTTTCTTCATATGTTATTCTGATGTTGTGCAATTTCAGAATGGGTACAGGCCCATTGTGGTATACATATTACAAATGCATTTAGTTCACATGAATCTTCAGGCAGTAACAGTGGCGTCCTGTTCTGTGACATGCTATATTTCATCTAAAACAATTTGAAATGGAATATTTCTCAATATTTATCCAATGATACTTACATTGCATTCAAGGAACACATTGACATTGCAATCCGTTCTTGCTTTCCTTGGGATAATGCAAAAGGGTTTATTTACTAATATTTGCCTAGAAATAGTTCTTAATCTTAAATGTTTATTTAAAATTTTACACTTTGTAAATAAAAAACTTTATATAAATGTAAATTGTCATTTATATGTCTTAAACATAATTAAGTCTATAGACCATAAAATATAACAATATCATTGTGGGTTTTAAACCGTATTAATGCAAAAAAATTTGATTTAAAAAAAAAAAAACGACTCAAACTTGCAGTGTATTCCTGGTTTATTTTGTTTCAAAATGGAGTGATGAGAAGGAATTTAACATTTAATTTAATTGAATTAAATGTTATTTGATTAAATTAATTGAATTTAGCAATGTAATGTTATCAGTATGTGTGCTTTCCTTGGGAATCTAACCCATTATCATGTTACTTGCACATCTTATCTAGTCCTTGCTCAACTCTTCCTTTCTCTGTTTGTGTTTCCTGGTTACACACACTTGTCTTTCCCACACACTTGTTATTGGCAACCTCTTAGTGGTACCCAATGTATTCAGAGGATGTTTCTTGCCTTTTTTCCCCCTTGTTAAATTCCTTCTCATCACTCCACTTTGCTGCCTTGGTGATCTACTCCTATTCCATCTCATGTCTCTCTCTAACTCCCTCTTTGGGCATTTACTTTTCAGGCAGGGACTGACTTCTGCCAAAGCTGTTCAAATATGACAGCGCTTAGTCAATAAAAGTACACCATCATGGCAGCTTGAGAATACAGTACACAACCTGGGAGAGAATGTTTGTGATTCACACAAGTATAGCACAGCATCTAAAGTAACTGATTTTGCTGCAGGATTTTGATTTTACATTGGACAACAAATGGATACCCAACACAAGACTTGAATTGTTTATCATACAATATGCCTAATACATTATGCACAATTATAAGCATGGCATGTCACAAGATATACAATACAATATAAGTGTGATTTGGAAGGCTTGGGGCCGTTTCACAAAAAAAGCTTTTTGCATTTTCTATAAAACATGTGCTAAATACATGTTATACACACATTAAAACCTTTGATTTAAAGACATTGTAAAGTTTTAAAAAAGATAAAAAAGGGTTAGTTCACCCTAAATATTGTGTCATTAATTTCTCATCCTCATGTTGTTCCAAACCTGCAAGACTTTTGTTCACAAATCTTTGGAACACAAATTAATATCTTTTTAATGAAATTGTACAGCCTTCTGTCCTTCAATAGAGACTTAATCGCTTTATATGATGAATCACTTTATATATTTACATTGATCGTACAAACACAGGACATAAACAGATGCTCAACCGAATATGGTTGAACAAACCTTTTGTGTTTTTCTGGAAACTCAAACTACTGCGTTACATGCAATAATGAACCTCATTTTTTAATACAGAAGCTCAAATGTGCTGCATAACATGCCAGAATGAATCTCATTAGTTCTTGCACATCATGCAAACATGCTTGAGCTTCTGTTTAATGGCGTAATAACTGTAATTTCGAGATGACGACACAGTTTTCCTGGGTAATTGGGCTATTTTTTTTCCAATGTGGTTTAAAAGTTTGGCATCACATAAATTGTAATTAACTGCAATATGTATATTGAAACATTATACATTCTACCAATAATAAATCTGTGCTAGATTATAAGTTTCATGAGGGAGTGGCCTTTGAATATTCCATTATTACTAGTAATTTTTCTAATTGAAAATGTATTAACCATAACAGTGACTGTAAAACGTGTATCTTAGATATGGGAGTGGCATATGTTGCGCTTTGATATGGTAATTGAGCTTGCTTTGGGCTACTTTTGATTGCCATTTGGGCTGGTTTTGTCCAGCATATAGTCATTCTACTCTGAGCTGTTTTTATGGAAACATTATCAATGCCTAAATGAATCTACAGCCGTCAGGTGGTACAGCAGTCACATGGTACAGGTAGGAGCTCTCAGAAAATTCTTATCTTACAAGCTATAATTATGAGGTCTACGAGAACATAAATGCTTTTTACGAGTTTAAATCTCGTAATTACGATAATTACGACATGCTGACTTAACATAAAAGTGACATAAATGCACCTTTAAAAACATGCACACATGTGTGAGTCTGTAAGAAGGCAAGGCAAAGGGTAATGTCCATCTAGCGCATTTTTATATAGAAAATGATTTATTTATAGTGCAGTTAAATGCAACAATGGTTAGGTTGGATACACTTCCTTGAAACCAACAACATGAGTTTTACCAAATGTTGACAAGCCTGTTTACTTTGCAATCCTATATGACCGTTTTCCCTGCTGTCTTTAATTCCCAGAACAGATCCGCCACCCACCAGTTGAGAACCAGTTGTTAGCATCCAGATTCTTTATGTGTATATATGCCAGGCCTGGCGTAATGTTGATTATCTAGGAGTCTCTAATTCCTACAGAGTAACTACTCAATGTCTTTCTCAGCCCTATCCTGTTCATGCAGTGCTGGGAAGCATTGTCAGCACATAGTCCAGTGTTGTGTGCAGGCAATTAATTTAGACTCTTCTTTCATCTTGCTCTGTCTTCCCTGAAAATGAGTGGTCCGTGGGGGGTTTTATCAGGGCCAGGGTTTTAAGGGTGGACTTGCATTAGACTGCATAACGACTTGAATTTTTGGTCTTTTGAGATTCGAATAAGAAACATGTTTATAGAAGACATAATTCTGGATGGTTAGAGTGAGATAGACATCTTTTGTAGGTGTGGCTGTATGTATTAAAGTGGGTTTAGGGAGCATGGGCGGCTCGTGCTGATGGGAAGTAAAAGTTAATTGTTCCCCAAAGGCACATGCAGAGTTGGAGGACGGGATATAGGCTCGAGATGATGGTGCAGATTTCTTCCTCCTTGGTTTAGTTTCCTTCACCCCAGTCTCCCCATACTTATTCCTGTTCCTGTGTTTGTGAAATAAATAATGAATGTTTAATTAAAACTCTAATACACTGAGTTTCTGTTAATCCCAATTTATGTATTGTAATTAAGTCTGTCTCCTCAAGCTTTGTTAATTGCTCACGCATATGTAAATATGCGAGGCAGTTGGATTGATTCAGGCTTATATGCATAATCACAGTGTTTGATTGTGTCTGTATTTGTGTGTGTCTGTAAAAAGCATTTGCATTTTGGTTGACACAGAGGTGTGTGGGCAGAGCGAATGTTATTATGCTGTCATAAAGGCGGTTGATTGGTATAGTGGGACGATACATAATAATATGACTCAACTTATTTGTTTACATGTCATGATGTAGGTAATATATAGCCTACATCCATCAACTCAAACAGATTAAAATGAAGGCAGGAGTTTGAGTATGTACTCTGTCTGTCTGTCCATTTGTTTATCCATCCATTCATTTACCCAGGCTGTTTTTCTTTCTATTTGTCTGTCTGCTTTCTCAATCTCTCTCGCTCTCTCTTTCACTCTGTCGCTCATTAGAGACAGAGGGAAAGTGATATCATTCTAATGATTACCCTTTTCTCCTCTCCCCCACTCTCTCGCTCTTTTCAGTAAATGAGTGAAAGTGATATCTCTCTCTAATGATCAGTGTGAATAATCGGCCTCTATATAAAGTCTTCCTTTAGTGTTGGAAATCACTCTTGCTTTTCTCCCACTCTGTCCTTTCATTATTTCCTCTTTTTATCCATTAGCCCTTTATGAGGATGGTTCTCCTTTCATAGGCCTTCATGTTGTTTATTAGCTATTGAGGATTTAGAGGAATAATTAAATATAAACATGCAAGATTTCATGCACCCACACGTTTGCAGGTACACTGCCGTGAAACCACACATTTGGTGTTTGGCTGTGATAAATGTCTTATATAGCCTTCTTCGTCTATTTTAACTCATCAAATTCTCATCAAAAAAATGGGATGTTACTATAAGTAACTAATTTTAATTATTCCCCTTTGGAATTATTTAGTTGGTAAACTAATGCAGTCAGATATATTTAGTCATAATAATTTACAGTTATTAAAGTGAAGGAGAAATATCCTGTATAACTTTCTATAATATGTTTGCCATCTGTATATATATGTTCAAATAATAATGATTTTAGTTTTTAATAGAAAGTTTAACAACCCTATCACTGCCTTTCAAATATCATAAAGATCATAACTAAAGTTATAATTTAATCAGCATTAAATAACCTTTCTAAGAAATACCTTGAGCACAAGGAATGTAAAAAAAGTTAGTCAACATTTTTACCTTTTCTAAAGGCATATTTTTATAATTGATTCATTTAGCTTGAAATGGTACAATATAATTTGACACTTAAATACATTATCTTAATTATTTAATAATGTCTAAAATAGAAAAAAATTGGTTTAAAATATCTGTATCAAAGTGGAAAAGGCCACTTTCCTTAAATGACCGGTGCAAAAAGACAGAGATAAAGAGAAACATAGAAAAACAGAAGAAAGCGAAAAACAGAGCCAGTTTTCCACGTGTTTATTTTGTGCTTACAAAAGTTTTTTTTTCTTCTCTCGTTCTGGTATGGAGGACTTGAGTTATTAAAACGCCAACCTTTCCAACAAGAAGCAATAAATCAACCTAAAGATCCTGAGAGAGAGAGAGAGAGAGAGAGAGAGGCAGAATGAGGAGAAGCAGATCTGAGAGCGCAAGACCTTGGAGAATGGATGGATTGGCGAAAGAGAGGATAGAGTTGAGAGAAGCAACACAAGAATGAAACCAAAACTAAAGAATGACCATAGGTGTTTCTCTCCAAGCCTGAAATGCTGAAGTCGGGTTTTTGTTTTTATTATTTTATTCATAATTTACAGAATGCAGTATTGTATGCTATTACTTAATCTGCTTTGTCTCTGATACTGTAAAGCACAGACACATACATTCAATCAGAGTCAGCCAGGCCTGACAGATAGAGCAACACTGGGTGAAATGGTTAAATACTTTAGTCTCTGCTTAAGTGGCTGTCTTTCTTGATATCTCCCATTGTATTCTCCTCTCTCTCACACACACATCTTTATTCAATGCCAAATACAAAGAAATAGACATTCATCTAGGAAATATACACATCCTTAGTTTACAAATGTGCTTGCATATATGCTTGTGTGTGTGTGTGTGTGTGTGTGTATTACTGTAGTATGTGAATAGAAGGAGAATGAAAGCAAATGCATCAACTTTCTTGTCTGACATGAATATCTCTCTTTTTCTCTTCCTTTGACCCCGATGGAATTGACTGAGTTTTGTTCTTGATAGCGGCTATTTTGAAAACATAGTGAAACTACTCTAACAAGAACTAGCCAGCTATATTTATGTAAGGAGATTTCATTTATTACTTAAGGTACTTAGTATATTGAACAGGTCGTTTTTATTAAATGCATAATCAGAGAACCTAATCAATTAATCCTTTTTTTTCTTGTTCTGTTCATTTATCCCTGGTTTCACAGAGAGGGTTTAGATTAAGACAGAATTAGGCCTTAGTTTAAGGGCCTTAGGGCATTTAAGTAGCTTTTATAAACATGTTTTAGGGGGGGGGGGGGACATTACTGGTGTGCATCATGAGACAAAAAATAGCACTGACATATTTTAAGATATGTTAAAACAGCTCAATAATGCATTTTAGTCGGGAGCTATTGGCTTAAGCCTTGTCTGTAAAACCGGGGGTTAATCTGTTAATTTGGTTGAACCATTCAAATGAATGAAATCAATAGAATAAAGCAGACTGTCCAGCGCTACATAGAGAGAGCAATAATTAACTGATTCACTTGAATAAATCAGACTTTCCAGAGCTACATATTCACCTCATTTTGCAATGTGGAAGGATTTTCTATTTTCTAGAAATGTGTGAACTCTGATTCATTAGCCAATATAATAATAATAATTAATTTCAATGTAAAAATAATAAATTTAATAATAATAATTAATAATAAATTTCAGGTGCAATAAACCGTGAAACTTAAAAAACAAAAACGTTTATGATTGCGACAATTCATTTAATATATGTAAAGAAAAAATAGTCTTTCATGCTCTTACATGAAAAATAAAATGAAGAGAGAGGGTAGTTTATGAAGGTTTTTTTTTTTACATTTTCCTGACAAATCTTCTGATCCACACTCCAGACCAGTAGGTAGCGGCAAAGAAGAAGGTTGGTTTCTGATGTACCTATTCACTAGGATGAATCTAACCAATTAATTTGAATAAATCAAACTTTCAAGCACTATTGGGCTGCGTCCGAAAGCTTATGCGGTGACTTGTTGTCTCTGCTGGCTTATCCAGCAATGGATGCAGGCAGTGTTTCCGCATGAAGATACCTGACAAAATTATTTGGGACAGTTTTCTAAGGCAGCCTAAAGGTCTCATGACCTTCAACAAAATAGAGAGAGCAAATATTTCATTCTTACAATAGCAGGCTAATTTCTCACTAGAAATGACATCAAAAGTGGAAAACGTTGGTCAGAAATACGTTAACTGACTGCCAACCACAACTTTCAGATGACATCTTTATTTTTAAGCTAACCTGTCACAAAATGGAAAGCACAGGATTGTGGGATATCAGAGGCAGCAAATAAAACATCTATGCTGCCTTCAAAACTGAGCAGATGAAAGTATTTCAGGAGACAGGAAGTGAGGCTAACACTGGATTATACACTAGGGTGACGGAATATGCCGGAGTGTGAATAAGTTAGGAATGTGTATGTGACACTACACAGTTTTGTTGTTTGTTTCGCTAGGCTAAATGAGAAATAGTTTGGATCTCACATACAATTTATGAGATTAAAGCTCTGTAACTCGCAGTAGAGATGATGAGTTGAGATGCTCTTACAGGTCTGATGAGTGTGATTTAATCTCATGACTGTGTATTGGGACTCGTGTAGCTAAACGTGCACAATTCACAGACAGGGAGCACTGCCACGTTTGCAAATATCACTGCTTGATCTCGCCTGTGAATCGCTAAACCTCCTGGTGCTTAAAAAAAAGAAACATTTGACTTAAACCATGGGACCACAGGCACATCAACACTGTAACCAGCCATGTGACTTAATCAAGCTTCCCATCATTTCTTGGTAAAATGCCTGGAGAGAAAAAGAAATTGTCTAGACATAACATTAGCGCAGTGTCGTAAGAGAGATGAGACATTATTTCTTTGAGCGTATGTAATGTCTCAGAGGAGAGAAGTTTTTATCTATTTCAGGAAGAATACTATTAAACCAGCTAATGACCCAGCAGAACAGAAATCTAAAACCATGGCAACAACTGCCACTTCTCTAATTACATATTAGGAAAATCGGATACTGTAATTAAAGAAAATTAAATATGGAGATTAAACAGATCTAGAATGGCAACTGAGTTAATGGCAAAGAATTTGTTACATGTGTGGTTTAGTTATTTGTGAATACACAACATATAACCACAGATCTATTCATTTAGTAGTTTAGTAATGCAGTTCATTGATACAGTTATACTTGACTATACGTGTTTTAAATTTCTGAATCAAACTTTAATTTGATATTTTCGGGGGCATATAAATGTGTGTACAACTGATTATTCTTTTATAAATATTTTAGACATTTTATATAATTTAATTCCTGAAAACAAGAAACTGTGTGTCAAATCAACGATTTTCTTAAACTATTTCATAATTTAACCTCTTTAAGAAATTGCATGTCTTGTCATGTGGGACACACCAACCAAAAGCAAACAACAAACCCAAAGATACTTATGGATAAATAATTTAAGATGATTTTAATTACTTCCCCCTTTTTTAAGGATTTTTTGTTTTCTTTATCATGGACTCTCTTTTCCTATTGGCCCATTTTGTGTGAAATGACTTTCTTTATAGCAAAAATGTATAATGTGCTTATACTCTTATGTCATTAGTCCTGATTTTCCCCCCAGACAGCCTGTTCAAAAAGTCAGATTTGATTTGTAATTTCTGTCACCCAACTGGTGCTGATCACCCTGTGAATGCTGGAGGTTATGAAACTATAATATCTCTCATTTGTTCCATATTTCTGACATCAGTCGTAAATGAGATCTATATTTTCAGATCTAGCTCACTGACTTGCATCATAACTTCCCCCTTTGGCTGTGCTTTGATTGTTTATATCTGTTTGCCTGACACGGGGAGATGCATAAACAGATCCTAGAAATTGCACATGTATTGCGTTTTTGACATTTGCATTTATTTATTTGTTAAATCGATCAATCGTTGTAGGGTTACATCACTACCATTTCAAATTTGAAATTTAAATTGCAATTTGCACCTGGAAGTAAATAAATTCATCTCCTTTATATTTATTTCCCGTTTATTTCTTTTAAATGTCTAATCTTTTTTATTCAAAATTTCATTACATTAGAGAAATACTATGTACAGTGATTTAAAGATGGATCGATTAAATGGAGGGAAGGAGAGTAGAAAGAGAGACATGGTACATTGACAAGACTAAAGAGAACGAGGGAAACAATAAAAATTGTGCTGATGCTGAATTTCATGTCTGTAATAAAAGGGAGAAGGGAGGGGTCAGAGAAAGGAGAGGTTAAAATAAGCATGATGACGGGGGGGAAGGGGCCCGTGTGACTGAGGTACCATCAGGATCTCTACATAGAGATACAAGCAGGAAGCACAAAATAAAGACACCAATATGTTAAAATGGAAAAAAAGAATAAAGGGAGCAGAGAGAAAGGTTGGAATGAGGGAGGAAAGGGAGAGGAGAGGGGAGATGATGGATGCACTGCTCTCATTTTGTGCCCCCTAACGAAGACTCTAATTAGTGTTTGTGTAATTCTGCACTGTCTTCACTGCCTGCTCATCTTAATTAACTACATTCATCTTCACCTCCCTCCTCTCTTATTCTATCCCTCGCTCTCTCTCTGTCTCTCCCATTGCTCTCTTAAAAATAACGCCGACTGACTGTGTCCCACCTGGAGTAGATCTGCTTTTACTGTAGAACCTCTCCCCCCCCCTCTCCCCCCCCCCCTTCTCTCTCTCTCTCTCTCTCAGGTCAATAAAGTTTAATTGGAATTATTTTAAGGGACTGCAATATTGCCAAAGCATTTAAGTATTTGCTTACACAGGTGTATGAGGAATAATAAATAAGAGTAAATGGTGGAAAATGCTATATGAAGAGTATGAACATAATATACTATATCACTGCAACATCATGTGGCCATTTCCTTGATTTTAAATTCAATTGCATTTAGTATATATTGATTTTGATTTTTTTTAATTGTTTTATTTATTTATTGCATTCGAAATGTTGTTTTGTCTGTTTCATTTCTGCCTGTCATTTAGAGTCCATTGATCCTTTAATCCCTTGTTTTTCCCGGATTTTTGTGCCTGTTTTTATCATTATTAAGCTGTAGTTGCTCAGATTTGTCCCTGGCAAGAGTCCTAACAGTAATAAGACATACTGCCAATTTTTGCACTCTTTTTTTTAGGAAGCTGTTTAATTTGTTTTGTGTTTGGGATTTAATTTTCCATATGTTTTCATAAGAGTATTATGGTCCACATACTTTTGCTTTGAGTTTTATGTTGGTCTGTATAATGTTAATGTTTGATCTTTAGGTATTTTTGAAAGTCTAGATTGTCTCAGTGGTGTGGAAATCACAGAAATATTGCATTAAATTCTAAATACAACTGTTAAACTTATTACTCTAATCATAAACCTTCCCAAATATCTTAAGCAGAAATTAAAAAAAGAGTACATTTAGTAAGTGTTGATGATCTAAATTTCTCACTTTCTGAAATCGGCTTTTCCCCGCTCTCTCTTTCTGTTTCTTAATTGATTCAATTATTCCAGTTGACTTGACACATTGTATGACGTCAGCCTAAAAATAACAGTGTCAGCATTCATCTAAAATGCATCACTTCAAACTCTTACAGGCTGTTTGGCTGTCTTTAGTCACATGATGCTTTTGAAATCCCTCTAATATGATGATTTGCTGTTCATGTTCAGTATTCTCAAGGTTGATCTGAGAGTGTAATATTTTTGAGGAAACCTTGATACATTTTTTCAGGATCCTTTGACGAATAAACAAACAGTATTAAAATGATGGAAAGTAGAACAGAAACAGTTTTTACTCAAAATATTTTGTAGCATTATAAATGTCTTTATTCATCCATTTATTGAATCCTTACTGAATAAAAGTAAATAAACATCTTACTGACTTTAATAGTGTGTACATGCATTAATTCTTCAGTCTTGATTGTTTGATTGTATAGTAATTTATTCTTGTCTCAGCCTTAAATGCCATAACCAGTATGTTGCATGTAAAAATGGCAAGATCTGGAATATTCCTATAAACAACAATAAACAGTTGCAATCTGATTGGCTGGGTTCTGTGCAATTTCCAGGAGCCAGGATGCACAGATGTTTATCAGTTGATAAACTGTGTTTACAAGGTAGCAGTATTATTCTGATTTCACGGTTACCCATTTTACGTTAACCCCTTCATTGGGTTGTTCATATGTTTTTATCGTTGTCCTTGTCGTTAGTCCTCGGTGTGAACGGGCCTTAACTCGCGTGAAGTGGATGTTTTTGGTTTTACAGCTGTGTGTATGATGCGAATCTCACCACCACTCTACCCTGTGATGCCACGACCCAGTGAGACCAGCACACTCAACACAACAGCTGGGAGATGATATGATGATATGCTATAAACTGCCATACAAATCTCAAGCTGCACTGCAGTGTGCAATTATCATCAGGGTCATTATCACACATCCACTACATTCTTTTAATTGAAAAAACTATAAACGTCTCAAGCTGATAAACACTGAAAGGAAGCACTCAACGGCCATTCAGAGGGATGAAGAGAGAGCGGACCGGTGAATATGAGCAGAGTCACCACCTCATATTGGCCAATCAGTCAACCTGTCTGACAGTTATTACATTAAGCAGCCAATCAGATTGCTCAGCCTCTTTGCCCCAAGGCTGAATAAACAGGAAATGATGTGATCACTAGTGGAAGTAGGACATGGCATACTGACACAGCTGGTGAGAAGTGCAGACTTTATTGTTTATCTGTAAAACAGAATGAAGCGAAAGACAGTGCTTAATCTTTGGATTCAGCTTTGTTTTTGTTTCTTTACCACCATCGCTTTCCCCCTTTTTTGTTTGCTTTGAATGCTTTTATGTCGCACTAAGCAGATAAACACTTTTTTACCTTTATTTTAAAACAACACTGAGAATAAAGTTAAATTTATGTTTAATTTTTCTTTTGCAAGTTTTTTTTAACAATTTCACATAAAACCTACTTAACTAAGTTAAGTCAAATTAATGCAAAAAATAAGTAACTTTAACATGGCCAGTTATGGTTTGTTGAGTATTTGCTAGTTGTTCACTTTGCTGCTTGTTTCAAAACATTTTATCCAAAAATGTCACTGAATTAAATGAATAACTAATTACATAATACATTAGATATTTTGTAGACAACATATATACATAATAGGAGTAACACTTATTTGAACTCAGAGACATACACAATAGCGGTAACATTCGTTGGATCCTTTTTGAGTGTGAATTTTAATTAAACTCCACATATTACAAAAATAGCAAGTTACTAAACCTAACAACAAAAGCAATTGTAAAACAGTTTAAATACAGCTGGAAAACACTGAAAATGCAGCCTTATTAATTATTCATGCCCCAGTTCATGATGAGATCACCAGTATCAGAAAGTTGAGTAGGTGTTATTTAATATTATGCTTTAATTTCTATGGTTAAATTGAGTACTAATAAAATGTACTTTGTTTTTTTATTCTTGAATTCTTGATTCTTTTATTCTTTATTCTCTAACTAACTTATTCAGGTAGATGTTACATTTATTTTCTCTGTGGTATCTACTTTTTATCATGAATATATGCATAAACATGTTCACTATATTCTGTATGAAGTAAACTATCTACTTTTTTATTAAATTAATACTTCAGCAAGGATGCATTAAATTGATCAAAAAACCCTACAGACATTTATAATGTTACAAATTTCTATTTCAAATAAATGTGGACTTTTGACATTTCCATTCATCAAAGAATCCTGGAAAAAAGTATCATGGTTTTAAAAATACTAAACAGGAAATTCGATTCAAAATGATGGTGATAATAATAAGAAATGTGTTTTGATAATCAAATCAGCATATTAGAATAATTGTGGGACAAAGAAGACTGGAGAAATGATGCTGAAAATTCAGTTTTCAGTTTTGTCATCACATGCATAAATTATATTTTAACATATATTAAAATAGAACACAGTTAATTTCAATAGTAATATTATTTCATAATACCTCTGTGTTTGCTGTATTTTTGTTCAAAAGTAAACAAGAGACTTACCAACCTCAATATTTGAATGGTATTTTATATATATATATATATATATATATATATATATATATATGTGTGTGTGTGTGTGTGTGTGTGTGTGTGTGTGTGTGTGTGTGTGTGTGTGTGTGTGTACATACTGTATATAAAACGAATTGCAAATGATCTAAAACAAACTGAATAAAATTAGAAGGTTTGAGATTTTTTTAATTGAACTGGATTTCAAGGGATTTTCAAGGAAATAATGGTATAATAATATATGCAAACAAAATGTTTTTATAGTTTAATGTTCAAATGCTACTCATATCTGTCACATTATTTAATAAGCTTACTTTCATAGCAGCTTACTAAAATGAAATATGGTTAGTAGACAGTGTTCGCTTGCACACGCTCTTACACACTGTCTTTTAACACACATACAATCTTGCGTGACAACCTCGCTGGTGCCTAAAGCTATCCGGTCTCTTAAGGGCACGTGGAGTACTCTGCTGCTCACTCTCCCTTCTCTTAACACACACACACCCACACACACACTCACTCGTATACGCAGACATGATTGATTCACATGTGTTATTATGGTGTGAACCGCTGACCCAGGCTTTTAGAGAGTAAAGAAAGGATGCTATTGCAGTGAAGGGCATGACTCCTCACAGTAATGTATCAGAACTAGTCCTGACTGTAGTACTTTTAGCACCCTAACTTAACACACACACACAGACAAACACACATCTGAGACTGGAGATGAATCAGAAAATATCAGGATCATTAACTTCATTAACTATAAATAGTTGTTGGTGATTCGAGGGTGAAATACCAAGAACTTTCAGTCAGATCTCTATGAAGTGTCCATGGTTGACTGCTCACTAATTAAAATTAATGACTTTTTCTCGTGGATAAGAGATGTTCATCTTATTACATGACTTTATAGTCATTTATTTATGTGATGAAGATGTACTTAATACAATTAACAATGAAATATAACTAAAATGTTTTATTTACAGTATTATATTTTCACGACAGATTTATTTAAAATTACTGACATTTAAAAGGAGTTTAAAATGATGATCAATATGTTGCAAAGATTTTCACATTCTTTGAATTGAGATTTTTTGTAATAGAACAATAGAACAACAACTAAATAAAATTGTCTTTAAAATACATAACCTTTAAATTATAATTTAAAGGTTATGTATTTTAATGACAATTTTATTTATTCACTTTAAAATGAATAACAATTAGAAGAAATTGAAAATGATTAAGAGGTTACAAAATTGTTCACAATCTTTTTAATTGGGATTTTTGTGTTTAAAGCTAAAAAAACAGATATCACTTCCATTCTGCACAAAATGATTCAATCAATCATTTAATCAACCAACCAATAGAAAATAAATGAATAAGTATAATTTTTTGCAGGAGTATTGTGAAGACCATAAATGTGGAGGCAACATGTAAAACCATAACAAAAACGTATGGTTCGGTAAGGAGAAAGCTTGTTACCAAGGCCAATGGGAACCTGAAAGAGTTCAAGATTCATTTTCCAACTGGTTGCTTGATAAATGTATGGCAGTGACTGTACGCTCCCTATATTACAAGCGTCATGCTAGGAATTCAAGGCAGAAAGAAATAACATCCAAGCTCATATATGAATTTTACAGAGAAGACTCAACAACCAAAATCATGGCAGAAAATCTAAAAGAAAAATTTGCAAAACCAACACAGCTCATTCCAAATAAATATTATCCCGACTGTCAAGCATGCTGGGGGTTCTTCCCGCTGGCACAAGAGAGCTCTGTGCTGTTTGACTGAGCTTTAAAGAACAATGAGAACAACTGTCTTTGGCTACATTACAGAGACTTATGCCCGGTACACATTGTACGATTTTGAGCTATCCCAGACAAAAGATGGCTAATTGTAGCGATTTCTGGTGGCTCTATGCCGTTCAGTGAGTCGTTACGTCTTTGGACCGTAACATGCGACAATCTTACGACAGTGTCAGAAATATAACATGATCACTGTGTTTTTGCTGCTAGAACCTGCATCTACAGACAATAAAATACAACATAAAATGACGTATTGATTAACGCAACATGGCACTAAAACTACTTTTTGCAAAATTGGCATGCCAAGTTGGCCTCTTTTCCCTAGTCCATATTCTCCTCTTTCTCTTCCTCCTCTCCCTCCCAACACACATAAAAACCACAATTGCCAAAGTGTGATTCATCTTGCTCTATTTGTTTACCACTAACACATGCTGATGCCATTTCATTCTTCTACACTAACTTGCATTGTAGCTTACGATTCAATAGTTGTACAGTCTACATACATGTCGTGTGATTCGTAATGATCTTATAGGATTGTCGAAATTTATTTCTGCTCGCCCTAACCATCGCAAATGTACAATTTTACAATATTTCCCGAGACTGAGTGCACATTGTCAAAACTTAATCAAACCAATAACTTTTTTAAACCTACTTCTAACACATGTACGAACATTATTTGTATATTTTCCATTTTAACTTCCATTTTATTACTATCTTGATGAAAACAAAGAGGCCATTTCAAAAGGATAGTACAGCTTCTTCATATCCACTGTAGTTGCTAATTTTAATAAAACTCCTTTTAGATGAAATTGGATTAGTTTTTTGTAATAAATTGTTTCTATAAAACAAGTGCAAATATGTGGCCTCGTTGACTCTCCTTCATAAACACACTCAAACACAAACATACAGTAAGTGCTCAGAGGGGAGAGGATATTCCTGTGGGGCAGTGCAGCTCTGTGGGCCTGATTTATGTCAGCACTGCTCGGGGAAGTGCTCTGAAAGAAACCAAGCAGCGCCCAGCCCTCATCATCTGATCACTGATCAGCACTGCATCAGCAGGAGGCCAGATCAGCTGCTCTGCCCTGGAAACTTCCACAGTCCTATAGCTTTATGAACACTCCTTACAAAAATACAATTTCTTAACTGCCGGTGGGGCTGAGAACATTTAGTTTATGTTTTTCATTATGTTATTTGTCAAATGTAGCTTTTGCTTTATTGTTTAAATGTTTTATTAAAGTACAGAAATAAGATCTGCAAAAAAATGCAGCTGAGGTCATTCATAATCTCAGTAACACTTTAGAATAATGGTCCGTCATTAATAGGTAACTATGCAGGAAGTAATGCTGGACAAATGAGAAGCACTACATTAACAATTCAGATGCTAATATGGAAATAAGCTTAACTAATCAGTAAGAAATATCAAATTTAGGACTGAGATGGTTAATCAGTGATTACTGAATGAGATTAGCCTCATTAATAACTATCAACTAACTGTGACAAATTATAAAGTATTACCAGTTCATTACTAATCACAACATTATTGTGTGTCTAAGATATAATCAATCTTATTTTCTACTCAGAATATAGTCATAAAATGCATCACTAATTACTCAAGCGCTACCTAGTCACTCTACAGGAATTTGCAGTGATCTGGACCATTATATAAAATAAGTAGTCGTTCTTGAAGATTGACTAGGTAACAATTAGTGGTGCATTTTACGACTATGTTGTGAGTAAAAAAAGACCATTGCTCACATCTCATTTTTCACATGTTAATGTTGTGATTAGTAATTAATTAGTAATTCTTTATAATTTATCATAGTTAGTTATTTGTTCTTAATGATGCCAATCTCATTCAGTAATTATTGACTAACTAATAATACTGATTACCAAGCTTGTTTCCATTTTAGCTAATAGCTCTTTATGTAGTACTACTCATTTGTCCTGCATTACTTCTACCTTTTAATGACGGACCATTATTCTATAGTGTTACCATAATCTCTTTTACATGAGGCAAAGTACTTCGACTTTGAAGACTGTACATACTTGTGTTTAATAATATAGATTATAGCTGTGTTTAGTGTTACCTGTTTAGTTTCATCTAACTAATATTGAAGAAACACTAGACTCACATAATTATGATGTGCAATTAGACACCATAATTCACAAATATCATAGGTAACACTAAACAATACACATATGTTTAGTAGATAAATGCACATAAATACAGATACACGTTGCTTCTAAAATGAAGAAACTAAATAGAGTGGTGCAATCTGTATTAAAATAGAGGCTGCCCGGGACATTAAACGTCATCACATCAAACATGTAAACTCAGTCTGCTTTTACAGCCTCGTTCTGCTTATAATTGTGCTTTTATAAATTATTCTAACTCAAACTTTCATGGAAAATGTTTTTAGATAAAGAGTTGTCGGAAGCTTAGTGGTAGTGACATTGAAATCATGGGACTGTGGTGTTGTTCATTTATAGCCCAGCTTTAGTTTTGTCAATCACAGAGCTTTTTTGTTTTTGTGGAGGGAACTGACGTGATGGTTGGCCTAAAAAGTAACATCATACCTGCACTTCTCTATAAACCAAATGACAAACTGGAAACAGCAAAATTTGTGTACACGAGCACATGTTTGTGGGCAGGTTTGGAGCAAATTCCAACTGTAAATGAGCATCCCTATCCCCTACTCACTCCAAAGGGCAGAGCCCTTAAGTGGGTACTTTGGAGGGAACAGGGCACTTGAGTGTCACAATGGAGCCGTTTGGAAAAGGGCGCAATGAAAGACAAAGTCATTTCCTCATTAGCTTCACATGCGACAACAGGAATGTGTTATTATTGCTGTTAATATGATATATAAAAATAAATGTATATTTATAATGAAGTTGAATGATACCGTCCCCTTCCCAAAGTGCCCTTCAAGGGTGCAAAAACGCTGTTTGGAATTTGGGAACGCCCTTGGTTTTAGTTCCCACATAGAGTAAGTTTGTCTTGGTGGGGTTTTTTTTTGTTGCTAATGCCGCTTCAAAGTCTAATACTTCTCATCTTGCTACATATGTGTCTTTTTGCAAATGTAAGTAAAGTAAAACGTATTCATTGTGTCAAAAAGTTATTCCATCATTACTGTATAATAAACAAGATTAGAGTTTGCTTTGCTTACTTTTAGTCAGTAATGAACTGACAAAAATTAGTACAGTCAACTCTAATAATATTATAAGATAGGCCAATAGATAAATGTGCAAACCTTAAAAAAGAGCCTTTTTCAATGTTAGTCACGTGGACATAAGTTTCTAGAAACTTGGTAAAACTCTATATGAGCCTCTGGCCTTCAAATCAAGGGAATTAAAACACAATTTGAAGGTATGAGATAAGGATACAGTGAACAGCCATTCAGATGATCACGAGAGGCAGACCTAACATTCTTTCTTGGGATTTCTGAGAGGAAGCCAAAGATTATAAATGAATAATGTTTTAAATGACGTGTCTCTGAAATTTTTGCCTTTGGCTCTCTGTTGGTAACATGCCAAATTTGAGCAGAAGCTTGAAAAACACAAGCACATCTGCACGGTAATCTGAACAAAACCTGCCAAACATTTCAAATTTGATGGGGGAGAGAGGAAAAGATCAGTGAGAAAAGAGATCAAAGCAGGAAGAGTGTGAAAGAGAGAAGGGAGAGAGAGAGTAAAATTGGAGGGGGAGGACTGTTGGGAGAGAAGAAAGATGATGAAACACTTTTTGCGGAGTAATATTTTCAACAAAACCGTACCATTCATCCACATATATCAGTCATCAGAATCCAAACAAATGCTTCTCTCTCTTTCGTTCTCGGAAAGCCTGCCCTCAACGCACGGCCTTCATTCCACAGCTGCCGGCAAGGCTCTCTCGTTCATCCATCTTTTCCAAAGTGCTCTCCTTCCCTTCTTCTAGACCTCTCCCTCCCTCCATCTCACACTCTCCCTCTGCGCACACTAAACAAATAACGATTGTATTTATCTCTATCATTCTCTCCATTTTCCTTTCCTCTCTCTTGTTTTCTTGCTCCATCGTTCAATATTTCATGTGGATGAGAGCGTATCTATTCTAAGCTTGCTCTCCGCTGCCTCCCCAGTCGTTTAAAAAAATCCCTTCTCTCTCCACATCATTCTTTCTGTCTACCTCCTTTCTCTCCATTTCTATAAATCTCCCTCTCTCCCATTTCATCCCTGATGTTCTGTGTCCCATTTTTTGTTCTCCCTCTCTCTTTCCGTGACTGGACAATGTCCACTTCGTTTATACAAAGAGGTTCTGAGCCAGCATGCCTTCTCTTTTTTGCCATTATTTGGAATAACACACACATTCTTTGTTATTTTCTTCATCTCTTTGCTGGTGTTACTAATATTTCTCAGCCTTCTTCATCTTTTTCTTCTCGTCTCTCTCTCTCTTTCTCTCTCTCATGTGCGCTCTATCTATGTCAGTGTTGTTTTAGGCACAGCAGTGGAAGGTAAACAGTGAGATTGAAAATTCATGTCAGACAGATGAGTGAGAGGAAGGGAAAATGTAAGAGAGGGAAAGAGAGAGAGCGAGAGAATATGTGTGAAGGGCCACATTTGCTTCTTAATTTTGATCAGAGAGGTTCTCAGATAGTCCTGCAAAACCACAAATTGTGAAAGTGCACTTTAAGGAATATTGTGGGATAAATACTACCTTGGATCTGTAGAGAACCTGTGTGGCATTGACTTGTTTCTTTAGTTTGTTGAAAAAAAGAAATTCAAATTCACTTAAATGGTTCAAAATGGATTAAAAAAGAAAAGAAAACACATTGTAGTAATTTACAATGTAATTTACATTGCACTTACAATGTAAGTTAGCAGAGCTTAAAAGCAGAAATGTGAAGCTTGACATTTTTGAAAGCATGAATACTTTGGTTAAAAAGCTTTGCTATTTACGCTTAAAATGCCAACAAAATATTATATATTATATTATAACTCAAATAATATACATTTTATATCCATCCATCCACCCGTCCGTTACACTGGAGTCTATCCTGGCATCTTGGGCCACAGGCAGGGGAAATACCCTTGACAAATGACCAGTCCATCACAGGTCTCACACACACAGACACACATCTTTTTTAATAAATATAAATATGTGAAATGTATAAAAATACATTTATATAGCACCTTCATACATAAAATGCAGCTCAGTGTGTATCACATAGTTTTTTTTGTTATGTTTTTTGGAGCTGGACTTTTGGAGGAAGATAAATCTTTGATTATGCAGCATAAACAGTGCTTTTTTTCGTTATGCTCCACCCAAATAGTGTATAATATCCTGACGTCGTAGATACAGTAACCTGGATAGTAATCAAACCTAATAAACCAGGTTTACTTTTTAGCTGATCATGGCATGAGTTGAATGATTGGATATAATAGACAAAATGAATGTCAATATGCAAATATTAACAATTAATTCCCCGCCTCCACTCAATCAACACCAACTTAGACTACCTGATCCACTCGGTCAACTGTAACAAACACTGGACAAATGTAAGTGGAAATATTGGTTTAATTCAGCTATATATATGTTATAAGAGTCTATACATCAGTGTATAATAATGGTAATGCTCTCTACAACCTTGGACACATAACAGTAATTGATATGATTAGCCTTTGGCTTGATTACGTTATCAAACAACAAATAATGTGCTGATAGTATTACACAAAACATGTTCCCGTTTGCCATCTCAGAGTCAGACAACTGCCTTCTAAAAATACCTAAGCATCCTTAGAAACGCTTTGAACATCATGGAAAATCAGTGGAGGAAAGCCCGGTGAACACTGCCATCCGAACCAAGCGGACTGAGACCCCTGAAAAGATGAGTCTCTGTCCACTTCCAAACTCTGGTGGGGTTTGAAATGATATAAGACGAAGCTAAACGAAGAGACCCCTATGAGACCCTAAAAAGGACAGAACACTCTCAACAGAGCTTTGTTTGAGTGTGACGGAGAGATTTGCGCTGCTTTTTTTATTCCTTTACACATTTTATAATCTCTCATGAGTTCTCAGCTGGTTAAAACACCATTGTTTGGTATTCTGTCTCAAAATAAGTCAAATAAAAGCCGGCCAATCAGGTTGTGAACATGTCCCTATGCCTTTAGGTTCGGTATCTTTAGGTTTGGTGTTAAAAAATGCCTAAATATTTTTGTTTTTGGTCTGGACCAAACCAACCAAGCTATCCGAACTATAAGAGTGAACACACCCTGATAATGTCTTTGATGCCCTACAGTTTTATGGAGAAAATACTGGTGTTGACTGATGAATTTGCATGCATGCATTTGTCTTAAAGCATATGAAAAACACCACAGATATATAAACAACATTACAAACTTGCCACATTTCACCGCAGGGGGTCTTTATAATTTATTCACAGTGCTACACTCTTGCTTTTAATATCATATTGCTAACTGTACTATTTACTGCAAATGGGTTTTTAAAGCTTATTATTTTCTGTTGCAGCTGACCACAGTTAGTTCACGTGGGATATTTTTAAATGGCCATTTTATATATGCTTGATTCCCATGGTGTGATATTTTAAATGAGATTTAGGAATGTTGCTGGCCAATGCTACCTACGTTGTTACACAACAGTCTATAGAGCTTATTCCATTCTGCCCCAATGTCTTCAGCATGACAGTTTCACCATCTCACCTTCCAGTCACAGAGAGAGAACTTCCTGTGTCATAAGGTCAGCCATATAGCCTGATGTGTTTATGTTTTAGTTGGATAGTTTATATCTGAAAGCAAATCAAAGTTGGGCGAGAGCGGAATGTTCTATTAGATTGAAGGCTATGAGTGTGTGGAGATTGGATTTGAGAGTGAGAACCGGCCATGTGACAGATAGAGGCGAGCAGGAACTCCCAGAGCTAAATGTCATAAGGGCCACGGTGTCACAGGGCCTGAAAATGATACACTACCATTTTTCATCATCTGCTGAGACAGAGAGACACAATTGAATTGGGAAGTAGTATTGCAAATGAAAGATGTTTTATGAAAACTGACAATAGCCTGTCATGATTATATAAAATGGTTTGAATCGTCGTAAATAAAGAAATGGAAAAAAGAGGATGGAATAGAAAGGATATGTAAATCTCACTCTAGGGGGAAGCACACAACTGACTTGCTTGAATATTACAATTTAGGAGCTATTTATGATTGCAAATTTCAAACTCAATTTGCAACATACTTAAAATACATGGAATCTTAGGTTGTGTGTGTGAAGGGGATGTTGAAGAGGGAATATTTTCCTCTAGACTTACCGTACCAATTTACATTTTTTGCTTGAGTCCCAAAACTTGTGTGCTGACAGGGCGAAGGGACGACTGTTGAAAAGAGGAGTGAAATATTTCATGCTGCCATAGAAACTCTGGTGGAGAGAAGGATGGCAGGCCGATCAGAGTGAGGCACACAAAGAGGTGACAGAGGTAGATCACGAGAGAGTGAACGAACAAAAGAAGGACAGAAATAGACTTTGAAAGAGTCAATGTAGCTTGACACAATGGGTGTAGGGCGAAGACAGGAGGAGCTGGCAAATGTGTGTGTGTGTATGTGTTGGGGGGGGGGGGGGGGGGGGGGGTTATGCTGTGCTTTACAAATGGGCAAGGAGAAAAGACAGGTGAGAAATAGTAAAAAACAAAAAGAGGGAAAAGACAAAAAAGACAGAGGGATTCCCCAATGACACCTAATCTCTTCCTCTCTTTCTCACTGTCCTCTCTCCCTCTATTCCCTCCTTTTCTCCCAATAAATCATTTTGACTTCTGCTTAACCAACTCATTCCCAGCAGACGGGAGGCAAACTGCAACTATCTCTCCTCTGCAACTCTCTCCTTCCTCCCGCTCACTTGCTGTTTCTCATTCTTGTAAAAAAAAAACCATAAAAAACCAAAAGCTATCATGGCTATCACCAAGGCAACGTGTCTTAAGGCATCATGACATCGACCTTCATATATTAAATATTACATAGCACTTTTCCTCCAACTATTTCTGTATCTGTGCATTTTACTTTTTATTTGTATTTCCAGATAGATAGATAGACAGACAGATAGATAGATAGATAGATGTGTTTATAATTATGGCAATTTTAACATAAAACAAATGGCACGCGCACACAGGAGCAAGAGAGACTGATTACTATCATACAACCATTAACATCAGCTTTATGTGAGGATGAGTAGATCCCATGAGTGAAGGACAGAGATAGAGATGAGCCAATCCATCAATCCATTCACCCTCCTAAGAGGATTTTCCATAATTATTCCATATTAGAAAAGACTTACACAGTCAGGAGAGAGAGAGAGAGCAGGTGTGGATAGAAGGTTTGCGAGTAATAGGATATAAAGCACTGCACTCTGACAGACAGTAAGAGGATTGTGGTAGTAGGTGATTAAAACTGCACTAGGAACGATCCCCGTCGTAATTGTTTAGTTAGCCTAAACAAAATAAAGTTTTTGTCCTCCGTCGCGAGAACAACAATCTGAAAGCATCTCTGAAAGACGAGGGCTGGAGCCAACGGACGCGCGCTTTTGTCCTGGGCAGGAGGCGGAGCTGGTGACTGAACGAGCGCAGCCTACCAAACAGCACACGCTGGTGTGTGTGTGTGTGAGAGAGAGAGCGCGAGAGAGAGAGAGAGGGAGAGAGTGAGCGAGGAAGAGAGAAAGCGCGCGCACGAGAGCGCAGTGGATATGACCAAAGAGAGCGAATAAAACTCGCTCGAGCACTTGTTCGTCACACAATTGTAAGTGTGAAACATCCCGCAGCCGAGCGCAGGATTCTCCACGCGCATCCAACCTGATACGATCTCAAGAGCAGCACAAACAAGAGAGAATTTAGTTTTACAATCACGGAGTCTCGTTATCTCCCTAGTTTCTCCAGCGCTGCGGATAGGGCACACATCTCTCTCTCTCTCCCGCATTTAAATTCCCAGCACCCGGTTGCCTGCATCTCCCTGCTCCGTCTGCGGTGATCCATCAGCGCGCGAACAGCGGTGGTCTCCAATCGGACCACTGGATTTGTGTTGACGCCATGGGGATAGAGGGAGGGGGTCTTCGTCATGGATTCTGACTTTTTAAACACTTATAACATATAGATTGCGAAACCCCGTAACTGAGTAGTTGAGCGAGCTGCGCTTGAGGTCGCATCTCTTCCTGTCCTTTACAGAACGGGATGGTTCCAGCGCAGAGTCGCGTGGGGTAAGAAGATCTTGAAAGACTGACTTGGAGGAAAAGCGAGAGATCGAGGGATTATGGCACTCTTCGCGCTCTGTCTTTTTATTCTGACGCTCACCTGCACGAACTTTGACCTGGTGACTGCAGCCAGGCACGCGGTTCACTGGAACAGTTCAAACATATTGTAAGTAGCTTTTATAATTTTCCATTAATACGGAATAATGTATTTAAAAATAAACTGATTTTTTAAATTAAAATCAATAAACTCCGGTTTAAAATGTTTGTCGACCAGGTCAGTCGCTACAATATAAAACAAATGGCGTAATTATCTATTTTGAATCCAGTTTTAGATGTTTATTTGGATTGAGGATTCCCTTATGGGGCAGGTGTGTCAGTGGACCAGGACAGGAGCTTTTTTTTAAAGTATTTGTTTTAATTGTGAGTGTTTGTGCATCTCTCTGTATGACCATAATCAATACACATGTTTTGATAATACGCATAAAAAAAAGGAATGATACATTTTCTGAACTTCTTGATCTTGCAAACAACCACATGTAGGTTAAGCAGATTGTTGAATCGTAGTGCTTTGTAGTTCTACAAATTAGTTCAAATGGTAGCTCATCTGAGGTCTTCGTTTAATTTGCTTTTAGCTAAAGTAAGCTTTACAGTTTTATTTCTCAAGCCTCAATTGTAGTGTTTAAGTCAGCCAGAAAACATGGAAATTATCACATGATGGATGTACTGACACGACAAGATGTGACTTCTACCCCAAATATGAGTCTAGTAGTTACGTATCTTCTGTACATACTAGAAATATGTTTTGTTCTCACAGAACCTCTTTCTCTCTCTCCTTCATGTGTGTTTCTTTCTATCACTTCTCCATTCTCTTACAATCCTGTGTGTTCCTCTGAGGGAGTCTCCGTCTGTCTCTCTCCCCCCTGCTTTTTCGTTCTCCTCCCTCTTTCAGCATCATACATGGAGCCCAGTGTATAGTCCCCAGCTTCTTTTCATTCCATCTGCTGTAATTAGCAGCACTTTTTCTAAATGACCTCAATATGCCTGCATTGTGACACCATTCAATCTCAGCATCTCTCACTGTCACACACACACACACACACACACACACACACACTTCAGCTCTCGCACTTCATTATTTGACTTTGTATTAGTGTGACTTAGGTGCTTAGGTCACGGTCTGACTGAACGGTAAATTAGAGCAACGGTACGGATATGGATGGGTGTGTTGGTGTATTAGTTTGTCATCTGGCACTACCCGTTTTAAAACCTATGAAACAATACAGGAATTGACCTAGTTTACAGGTACTGTTCACACTAAAAAGTTACTTAGGGCAGAATACAAATTTGGCCTAAATCAAAATCAAATTACACATGGTCCTGCAGCAGCCCACCTGCCTGAGAGCCTCTTATTTACAGGCACTCTTATCATAATCTCAATCAATCATTCACTCACCCTTCACACATTTTACAGTGATTATATGAAAATCTGGAGCCTTTTTCAAGGCACACTGTACACACTGTATGAATTTTATGGTCCTAAAATCGACATTGGACACCCCCGGCCTCTAGATATTATCATTGTGGCCCTCTTCGAGTTTCACCCCTATGTAGTTTATGCCTCTGTATATACAAAAATTTACTCATAGGACTAAATGATCATTGTATCGCCACAGTTTTGAATATATGGTTGTGTGACTGACTTCATAATTTCTGTTTTCTGTGATGTAACTCACACATCCTTCCTGAACTGATTTTATCCCAGTATAAACATGCAAATCAAACATTTACAGTCTGAATAGATAAAGACAGTTGTTTTCAATCAGAGGGCTGGGACCCACTAGGGGGCCTCAGCAAACTTCAGAGAGTGCCACAGGAGTACTTACAATTATTTAAGTTAATATATTATTATTAATCAAATTTATATTAATATTATTAGTCAATTAAATATATTTTCGAGGTATATATTAGGGATGTGCACTACGAATAATTTGTTAGTCGTTTAAACGAAAATTTCATATCCGACTAGTCTAAAAGTAAGAACCTCAGAAGACAGTCAAAAAACATTTAAGATACATATACATTTAAAATATTGAGTCTATGAATCAAGTTCAATAATAATGAATTTCGCTAGAAATAAGGTCAGTTTTATTGACCTTATTGTAATATTCAGTCCCTTTCCTTCTGGAGTCTCAAACCTGCTGCTTTATGTAGGTATTGGTATCCATAGTGATACCTGTGACAATGAGTTCAGTAAACAGGTAAATACAAATAAAAAAGTATGTATGTATTTCTTCTTTCAGCTGAACGGGATCACAGTGGCAGACAGTAAATGACTATTTGCTTGTTTCGGCTCGTCTCTCCAAACATCTCCGTGTCTGTGGTTAATATGGTTACGCTCGACTCAAGTGAAATTATTATACTGTTTATTAACGGTTTGTCATGACAATTGAAATAACACTATTTTGTTTCATTCTACTTTAAAATACTCCCACACTTCACTTGTCTTTCTGTCGGTTATTTTTAAACCCGTCGCAACTGACAGAAACAAAACGTATGCGAGATCTAGGTAAAGATTTAGTTTCTTCTCAGATTTTTTTCAAACGTTTTAATTAAATTTTTCTTTTATAAACTGTTTTAAACCCTTTCGGACATTAGTTTATAATATTCTGATCCACAGCTTGAGTTTTTTTAGACAATCGTTATTTTAGATCGTTTCCCCTTATTATTTCCATGGCGACATGTCATGCATGTCACGTGACACACCGCTGCCACAAAAGCGTATCGCATGCATTTAGTTTCTTTTATTTATTCAAAATATTCACCTACTTGTTGGATATGTCATCAACTTGACATTCAGATTCTCAAATATGTGGAAGTGAATGTGTTTTGTCCATTAAAAACAATTATAATGATTATATTAGCTGATCTATGATGCGCGATGGGCGCCACTGTGTTAGTTTCCACCACAGTTCATAGAATCTGATCTGTCGAGTTTTACAACACGTAAATTTAGTCACAGTAAGTGTCCGGTAAAGTGGGAGAAGAATAGAGTGAACTTTAGAATTACCTATGCAATGTGTATCTGATATGAATAAAACACCCTGTCAGTTTATAATTGAACGCATTGCTATTTTCGCTATTATAGACATCAGTGTGTATTTTTCATAAATGTATTGTTTTGCTAGTACTTATGAATATTTAAACGTCTGAAACCTAAAATAAAGATATGTGATTGAAAACACTGAATAGTGGTGATAAATGACAAGCTCTGAGGGCGCCCGTCTCTGGATCAGCGCCAGATATCCTGCAAAAACACGTTTGAATGTGCGGTTGACCTCATGACACTGAATGTTCTTATCACATCGTTGTGATCGTGCGCATCAAATGGTTAAATGTAAAACGTCATTTGAACTATAAAATTTTCTTTTTTTCTTTTTTTTTCTTGTGTAGTCGGCTATTTTTTTCGGTGTCGCTCGCACATCCCATACATATATATGTGGCTGTTGTTGTATCCCAGGCAGGAATGGTAACTAGCCAACGAGTCGGGTTAGTAGAGGGATGAGGAAAACTGTTGAGGAACATGAGGTCAGTCAGCTGTGTATATATAGCCCTCCTCTCATGGTGAATGGATAGATCATTTTAACTTTTATTTTATCCTCCTGAACTTTATTAGTAAAACATCATCTATACCTTGAAAATTGTGTAGAGCAATTGACTTTGCGTCAAAAAAGTTGAATTCTCCAAATCCCCCCTTTGTGTCCAAAATCATATAGTGTGAAAGTGCGCTTGACGTTAATCACACACTTACAGCAAGGCACAATTTACTGACCTTTATTAAAGAACATTTTGAATCCTATAATTTTGAATACAATTCATGGTAAAAGTACAGTTTTATTGGTAACAGAAAGTAATAATCAAAATATTTAAAAACAACAACAAACAAGGGCCATTTTGCACACACCGGTTTCGCGTGGGCCTGCTTGCGCCTTAGGTGTTTAGAGCTACAGGATTATATCTATGCCTCCATGTGCTTTTAGCTTTATACTAGTGTTCTTACTGTGCAGAGAAATGAAAAGTGCCTCTTCCGCCCAGTTTCAGCATACAGAGAGAGCTGTCTAACTGCATTAGCATCGGTAGCAGCACGGGGCGGATATGCTACGTGATAAAACCAAATTAAACTGGCTTATTTTCAAGGATTAATTTTAATAAGACTTCTACAGCAAATGCTATTACACACTTTCGGCCCACTGCACAGTAGAAAGTGTGGACATTAACCCCCTTTTCCTATGAGCTGCAGAGTTCCTCATTATTTTTGTGTTCCAGGAAGTGTGTACTTTGTTTTGGTAAAAAAAAAGTGTGTGGGGAAATTAGCCTGTAAGCTAGCATTATATGTGTAGACTAGACTTGCCTCTCACTTCATAACTGCTCTGCAACAGTGATGACACCCTGTTACCTCAGCTTGGCCTAGTTATACAGCAGAGAGAGAGAAAGAGTGAGAGAGATGTGATATTTAAGCCTAGCATTGCTGAATGTCGCATTCTCGCTCTATATGTCCGCTTATTCTCAGGAGTCAGATCCTAAATGTAGCACAGCATGCTAATAGCGCTAATAGCTGTGGTCAGTGTGCTGAATTTGGGTCTACAGCCAGAGCTGCACAGTCACTGTCTCCTTGTCGCGGACTTCACCGAACAAGCTAGTATTCTCTGGATACTGTTTTGGCTCAGGGGTGTAATACAGTGCGTGTGTGCGAGTGTTCTACAACTAAACATCTTTGTTTCGAGCAGAGCACGTTTGGTGTAAACAGTTAGAGAGGCGCCTTCGGCTATGAGGTAAAAAACGAAAACAAAGCAACCAGACCACTGCCTCCTCATTCATCTTCCAAGAGAGTTATAGCTGAGAGTGTACCTTCAGCTCTCACACATACACAGACTGACAATTACTGAGCGTGGAGTGGGCAGTGATCCTAACAGCCCTACACTCTCGCTCCAGTGATGCGTGTCCCGGAAAAAATACTGAACCCTCTCAGATGCATAATCTAGAAAACAGGGTTAAATAAATACATACGAACTGCTGGTTTTCCTTTGCTAAAACTCATTAGCTGACGAAAGGATAGATTTTGTTCACACATTGTCAGTGAATGCTTCATTACAGTCACATGAGAGAATGCTCTGGTATGTAATGGAGAGAAAGCACTGTAAACACATGTGTAATGTTAGTAGAGGTGAAGTCTGTGTGGACTCTAGGGGCGACCAGCTTTGTTCTGTCAGAACACGAGTGGAAAACACCAGCCTAGACTGAACAGTAAGTCTCTAATAAGACTTAAAACTAAGCCTATCTAAGTTTGTTTTTGCGCTAACATCTAACTTAGCTGTTATTCAGGTCCAAAATATGATTGAAAAAGTAATGTGATAGAATCAAACTTAACGCATTAGGTTTTATGAATCACAAAAGGTTTTTTATGGGTTAAACCAGGTAGAATTGTCAGGGTTCTGTCAATTTGGTCTTGTTTTCTAGTGTTTCTTTGACAGAGTTCTGATACTGCCCCATTGTCGTGTCTTTGTGTGGGAGTGCGCGGCATCGAGCATTCTGGAGTTGCGCACTCTCCTGTCTGTGAAGTGTCCTGTGTGCGGGGCGTGATGTTCGATCCCTGCACTTAGGTCTTGTTCAGTTTCGGTTTTGTGCCAGGATTTGGACATTCATGCTCCGTGTGTTTGTCCTGTGTTGTTAGCGCACGAGATTAGCGTTTAGTGATTAGTGTCTTTTGTTACATTATTTGAGTGGGTGTGGTTTCGAGCCTTGTTCGGCCGCACGCTCTTTTCTCTGCCGAGTTGCGTTCTGTGTAGCATATGGTTCATGTTTAAATTGGCCGCATGCTTTCATGTTGTGTTTTGTGTTTCACAGGCTGCGCGCTGTCTTGTTTTGTGTGGACATGCGGCTTATGAGTGTTCTCGTTGGCTGCATGTTCGTATCCTGTTATTTTGTAACCCTGCCCGTCTTGTTCCCTTGTTATTGCCCTTCTTGTTCCCTTGTAGTCTTGTCAAGTCAAGTCAAGTCAGTTGATGTCAAATTTAGTCTTGTTTTCCCCCTCTGAGTAGTTTTTGTTTGTATTTTGATTTTAGTTTCTTCATTAATAAAGAAACCCTTCTCCCAGTGCATGAGTCCTCGTTCATCCCTTCCACAAACCCTGACAAGAATAGGAATTATGTAAGATCATTGTGGGATTGGTACAATAAATTTGTTGCCACTGTGCTGTTCGTATAAGTGTTGACATTTTAATTGTAATAATAATAATTTTTTGGGGTGCAATCTGACAAGAGTTGACTTACATAATCCAAGGTCTTTTGTCCCCTCTAGCATAAGCCAAACCTCAACTATGTCAAAGAATTTTCATTCAATAATTCTTTAGCTGATCGCTTTTCTAGTACTTTAAGTACATATACCACAATGGTGTGTGTTCTATCAACATTGCGTGTTATGTAAATTAGACTTATAATAATGAGTTTTAGAGTGCGTTTACACAATAATTTATTTACTTATCTGTCCAGCAAAAAAGAAGCCACCTTGGCATCACCATTATTTTATCCATCATCCATCTGTCCACCATCTTTCCACATTGTGAATGCTGTACAGATCTTTACTCTTGTTTTTTTTTTCTTTATGGCTCTTTCTGTCTTCTGCCTTCAGACGTTTTCTGCTTCTTTAGCCATTCGGGTGTCTAGCTCTAGTAAAATTTAATAAAAGTTGTGTTCGATTGTTTAATTTTCATTCTTCTCATCATCAAATTACACAAAACTAAACTACTAGCGTATCTACATCTACTGAGGATTCTCTCAGATGCTTAGTGAAACACAGTGGGTCAAAATAAGCATTGTGAAATACACAGAGGATGATCCACACCTTGCATAATTAAAACCGTTTTTATAGAAAACTATTAAGAGTACACCCATCTTATGTGAATGAGTGTACATCATTCAGATGACTAGCTCTTCACAAAAGCAATTTCTTTCTAAATGAGTAAATCGTTTTAAATTAGCACCAAAACACAGAATAGACCTTTGATGTTTTTGATGATGTATTTATCTATATGTAAATCTATATAGAAAGTACAGTATTTGTTTTATCAATGATCCGTCTGATAATTATCCCAATTTAAAGTGTGCAGTCATCCTACAGTTTCATGGTTACCATTCGAATGTGATTTCTGTTTTTGAACTTTACCACTAGGTGAAAATGCGTGGTCTAGCGTATACATTTTGTAGGTACTGAAATATTATCTTTGAAAATCGTGTTTAAATATATGTGTGTATATAAACAGATGAGCCAAAACATTATGAACAGTCACAGGTGAAGCGAATAGGCCCTTGTATCCATCCATTTATGTGGACGGAAAACACCTAAACGTCCTACAGTACCTGAAGGATCTGTCTTGAAGGAACGTCTTTGTGCCAGATATCACAGGACACTTTCAGGGGTCTTGTAGAGCAGTGGTCCCCAACCTTTTTTTGTGCCGCGGACCGGTAAACGTGTGATAATTTTGCGAGCGCAAGCGAGACTGTTCAAACGCCTCCATAGGCACAGCGCCGCAGCCGTTTGCAGCAGCTCATGGACCGGTCCGCGAATGCGCTCAGCGGCCCGGTACCATTTCATCAATTCATCAACGGACCGGGCCGCGGACCGGGAGTTGGGGACCACTGTTGTAGAGTACATGCCTTGGCGGGTCAGCACTGATTTGGCAACATAATGTATGCAGTGTACACAAGTAATATGTACATTTAAAATCTTTGGTTTGGCTTCCTTTAGGGGTTCAAGTGGGGTCAGACCCCTCCTTTCAGAAATTGCATACTGTATAAGACTCTACTAATGGCACATCTGAAAGAAGATTTAAGTGTCATGTTACTCAGCTTCCTGTAGTGAAGTGGTATTGGATCGCTGTCCAGATGCTAAAACTAGAAAAAGGGTCCTGTATAGCAAATTATTGGATGTGTAGGTCATTGCGTAGCTGGAGTGTGAGTGTATTTGTGTGTGTAAAAGATGTGCACATGTGTGTCCAGGTGTTGTGCAGATGGCTCTCACACTTCCAGGTTGATTCAGGTGAGGTGAGCTGATTTCACGCTGTGTGCTGGTTAAAATCTTTGGGATAAGCAGCCAACTTGCTTATTTCCTGAATTGTCATTAGCAGTGCGTAAACAAGGGATTTGATTGGCAGGTGGATGAAAAGACTGAGCAGCAAAGCTCATAAATCAGATAACAGTCTGAAGTTTGCATATGCAAATTGCTTGGTGCATATTCATGAGTAAACGGAGAGATCTATCTAAGTGACAGAGAGGACCTGGTTCTCGTTTATCAACTTTGCGTTATCTTTGAGTTGAAGCTGGTCTGTGCGCGCGTGCGCACGCGCCTGATGTGCTTTATGATGTTTGTATCTATGTGAAGAGCAGCAGTCTTAATTAATAATGCCAGTTCAACTGAGGTTGATGAATGAGGCAGTTGTGCATAACCACATCCACTTATCACACCAATCACTTCTGTTTATTTATTCTTCGTCACGGTGAGGGGTTGCAATGAATGCAGGGGATCCCATGTAAGTAGATGTTCCACGCTCTTTCTTTTCTATAACGGCGCCTTTACTTAATCATTCATAATCGCACTATTTATTCATTTAATGTTTTGAATACCCACAAGCCTTCACCTTCTGGGGCTCAGCCTCCCTTCATTTCATTCATCTCCTCTTTTTAATTCTTGTTATGAATACCATTTCTTTATTTATTACCCATCTCCAAACTGTGTGACACTCTCCAAGAGCATGATGGGAGCAATGATCCCAGCAGTCTTAGCACACTGTAATAATCCAATAAATAATTGTTGTACTTAGCAGGAGTTGTTTGGATGTACTGATATATATTTTAAAATTATGCCAGATACAGCTCAATGAAAATTATTTTCATGCTATGGTCAATAACCAATAAATGGTCAGTATTAAAAACAAAATAAATACTATTTAGTCTAAAATTAAACACTAAAAACTAAATTGACAATGTTAAAAAGTGAATTTAGGTATGAAAAATATTCATTTTGATATTTGTTCAAGATTACACTTAACATGTTATTAAATTATTTTGTAAAACGCATTGTTTTTAAAGACTTTAAGTGGGCATTAAATTAGGCAAAAACAGGCAAAAATGCACAATTATTTAATTAAATATTGGCAAATATGTCTATTTACTATATTGCTTGAAAATAATAATTAAAACATCTCTTAGCAGATAACCAATTAATATTTTGTGCAGTTTCAATTCCAGGTAGTATCATACAAAAATGTATGCTACTTTCACTTGTAAATTCTAATTCATCAAGCCAGTTTACACATCTATGGTATTTAATATATTTATAAATATTTATTAAACAAACTTTTTTTGTGACGTGAGGTTCAGGCTTATATATATGGGGCAATAACCCTTTTGCAACTCTCGTAGTACTGGACCTGGATGAATATTATTTCATTTGCAGCTACAAAAGCTCTGAATGTACACACAAATCTGCATATTCCTCTGGAGATTTGCCCAGCTAGCCTAACTGAAAATTCTAAGATTTTCAATACTAAACAATTTTGCTGATTTGTTAAGGGTTGGGGATTGTCAATATACTGTGTTGCGATAAGTAATTCTATCTTCTTTTTTTGTAGTGTGAAGTTAAACAAAAATAATTGTGTGTGATGAGAAAGCTGATAAAGTTTAATGTCGCCATGACATTTTTAGTTTCTCAACTTTTCATTTTTGACAGTGCAGCGGTAGGCGGGGGTCTGTTTCGTACTTCAGGGAGGATGTTAATGTAGATGGAAATGATGTGTATTTCGAGCTTCTTCCTTTCTCCAATTATTCACTTCAAAACCAGGCCAGATTTGACACACCTTTCATTACTACAACTCATGATGATGAAATGAACAACATCGGCTTTCGCCTCACACCACAGTGTTTTATTATAAACAAACGATTTACATAGAAACACCATCTCTGTGGTCTCGTCATCCCTCTTTTTGTGAAATGGCCATGATTCAGTCCTTATCTGAAAGTTGGTTTTCTTAATTTCAGGATTTATGGTCATTTCTAATGGGTAACGCCTCAAGGAGTAGAACAGTGCTCATGTCTCCCCTTTGCAAGGCAAATGTCCCTCAGCACAGCTTGAGAAGAAACAGGTCTAAACAGGTCTCCCAGCCGACTCTGTCCAAAAAAAGGGTGTTTAAATGGTATAAGGCCCTGATATACTCAAGGCAAAGTTCTTTTTCGTTCTTTCCTTAGTGGTGAAAAGATGTTTGAAATAACTTTTAATTGACATCCTGTTAACAAACATCAAGGCACTGTCCAAAAACATAACAGTGGTGAGAATATGTTCAATCTCGTCACTTTATACAATATATTGCTTTAAAACAAGCAGTTTTACAGTATTAAACATGAAAATGTTCCTTTCAATAATTGAAATGTTGGTATTTCTGTATTTTACAGTCTTGTTTCCCATGTGCATACCATGTACTTATTGTAATAATTAAAATAACCCTGAACCTACTATGAGTAAACTAATATTACCTAGTACTTTCTTAGGTAAGTGCACTGTAAGTACACATACTGTAAAATAAAGTGCAACCAAAATTTCAATTTCTACTATAAAGCCGCTCTCCAATGGGTTCATGTTTTTACTTGTGGTTGACCTCTTCGGACTAAACAGAAGAAAACAAAGCAGAGAAATGTTTCATGTCAAAGAAGGTGGAGGCCCAGACCACACCTGCCTATTAAGTAATTACCTTGAACCAACAGTTCGAAGGTGTTTACCAGTTGGAGCAAACTTTTCCAGAAAGTTTGCTTTGGTAAGCTGCTTCAAACTAAAACATGTATATTTTGTGTTTTTTTTTTTTTTTGCCTGATTTTGTTCGAAATTACCTCACGCCAGTTCGATCTTCGATTCCGCTTGAAGTGTATCAGAGAAGCCAGTTGGCAGATACCCCAAACCCCTTTAAAACCAGCAAACAATTATCTTAGGCTGGTTTAAGCAAAAAGCTTTCCAGCTGAGAAAGCCATTAAGTTTGCTTCAGATCACACACACAGACTTAAACGTGCACATACGCACTAATGAATGAGTTTGTGTGATTGTGTGATTGTGTGTGTGTGTGTGGTCCCTCTGAGTGTATGTGTGTGGTCTCTTTATCTCTTTGTGTGTGTGTGTATGTGTCCTTTGAGGAAGTGGAAGTGAGCAGTGTAAATGTCTGTGATTTGAACAGGAAGAGCCGTGACTCCCGCTCATTTAAATCCAGCAGGCTGATGGAGGTGATTCGCTGAATGGAAGAGTCATCTCATCTTAATGAAGAGAGGAGAAAAAGAGCATTTGGAGTCTTTCATTCTGTCTGTCTGTCTGTCTCTCTCTCTCTCTCTCTCTCTCTCTGATTCTCCTGTTACTCTGCTCTTTCGAGCTCTGGCACACAGAACAACAGCTATCTTGCACACAGACAGGCTTCAAAGCCTTCAAACGCACACACATATAGTGAAATGCTGCCTTGGACTCGTGTATGTAGTGATATACAGACACATGACAGCAGGATGTATCCCCGTCTGTGTGTGTTCTGTAAAATTGGGTGGTTTGGAGGCTTTCTGCCCTCGTTTCACATCAACAAAAGACAACTGGCTCATGTGATCCATTTGAACACACGCACACGCAAGTGCGCAAGTAGGAGATCGAGTAGCACTAATCTAGACAGACAAGCTAATTCAGAAAGTATCGTATATGCAAATGTAAACGTGAAGAGGGTGAAAAGCAGAGGCTTTCAAACAGGTTATAATCACAGTTACTGCTGCTTCATGTTAGTTTAGTGTGACTCCCGCGTGATCAGGGTTTTTAGCAGTTGTTAAATGACACTTTCATTTTATTTTTTTGGTCATCAGGTTAAAAGCATCAGGTTAAAGGGTGGTAGTGTTTAGACCTGCATTTACTGTGTCATAAAGTAAAGTGTCTCACTTTTTTATGCTAAAATTCTTTCTCACAGCTAGTAAGACATTTGTTGGTTGATTTTAACAAAAAGTGTAAAGACGGGCTTTGTGGGTCTTTCAAAACATTGCTCCGTTTGAGAATCCTGACTAGGCTGGCATAGCAACACTGGCTGAGCTGAGTTTAGGGGCGTGGCTATCTCTTTAACTGCCCAATGGCAAATGGAACTAGTGTTTGGGAAACCAGTAATTGAAACCAGTGTTGATGCATTTTATTATTATCGTAAATCCTAAAAAGATTTTAAAACCTTTGCATTAAATTACAAAAAAAAAAAAAAAAGTTAACGCTGCTGTGAGGGTGTTTCTAATACGTTTCTAAAAATCTATTTTTTCCTCTTTTTGAAAGTTGTGAAAACACTATTGCGGTGTTTTTCCTTTCGGATTAAAATATATTTAATGCACTTTCTCATAAATGTCATATACTATAAATGTTTGCTGAACTATGATGACTTTCGTTTCTGAGAAACAAAGTAATGTAAAAAGTGTCTATTAGAAATAACATAATTGTATATGACTTTTTTCATTTCTGCCATTTAAAGATATATCAGTAATATTAAGAACAGAATTCATCTACGTTCAAAATAGCTTTGGGAGGTAAATTAAATGGTTATTTAGTTTAATATTTAATATGCTTGACTAGAATAACAAAGTACAATAACAGAAGTATTTTTTTCAGTGTCAGTTCCTGTAGAAACAGCTCCTTATGAATATTTACTGCTAAGAATGAGTGTGCAACACTCATTCTTTTTAGAAAATGAAAAAGAAAACCACAGCTGCTTCCCATGACACAGTTTTTCCATATTCCCCTTTGCATAATTTTTAATGGAGAATTGTGAGCATTTACCCTTTATATGACTGTGTGTCTGTGTCTGTGTGTGTGTGTGTGTGTGTGTGTGTGTGTGTGTGTGTGTGTGTATGTGTTTACGTACATTTGTGTGTGTGTAGAATGGGTTTTTTAATGGGGATTTTTGGCCATTAAAGCCATCATTAGCTGGGCCACGAGTGCGCCCTGTTCACTATAATCATGAACATAATTAGAGAATTAGCTAGAGTTGGGAAGTAAGTGTGTGTGTGTGTGTGCGTGCGTGCATGTGTGTGTGTGTGTGTGTGTGTGTGTGCGCACATCATGGATTTTAATGGAGAGATTTTAAATGGACAAGCTAAATTATGACCTTGTATAATGGCCTTTCTTTATCAGCCAATGTCAGACTGTGCTTCAGGAATGGGTTTCTATGTCACACTGATGAGTGTGCGTGTTTGTGTGTGTGCATGAGCATTTTGTATAATTGTTGGTTATGTCAGTTAATAAATAAAATGAGTTGCATTTAAGTTCATATACCATTATTTGTTGAAAAAGACCTAAATGAAGATGTTAGACTATTTTATTAATATTTATCAAATGTATCAACATTTGCCTCTGGAAGCAGCTAACTGCAGAGTCACAAAAATATTAAGATGGCAATTAATCACATAAAATGAACAGCTTAAATTGACAGGCATAGATTTTCTTCTTCAAAAAATGCATTTAAATCACTTTACCTCTTGAAGCATTCTCTCTGACTGCCATTCTTTTCTGTAACAATCTGTGACAACTACTCCACGCACACATGTAATCCATATAATACAGAAATTACAACAGATTGTGTGCAATAAACCAGATTCTGTGAGTTCTATTAGAAATGTGTGCGCATGTGTGTGTGTGCATAAGTCTTTACTTCCAAATCCTCTCTTGCCTGTATGTGGTTGCACAGAATATCAATGCCCTACTGCAGGTCCCACTGTCTGAGTGTGTGTGGGGAAGTGCAGTTGTTAGCATTGCAGGCTTATGGTAATAAATGCATTTTCACAGCAGTTAACAGAATTCTGTGTCACATCCCGGGAGAAACACACAGAAAGGAAAGGAGATGTCTAGAAAAGAAGGATTGAGTAGAACACAGGTAGGTATTTATAAAGAGAAAGATTGTGGGGGAGTCGAGAGAGAGCTTTTCTTTTTCCACTCTGGGTTTACTCACACGTGCGCACACACACGCTAATACAGACTCATGTTTTGCAATAAATGGGAGCAAGGGAATGCACAAATGATTTTTGTGTGGGCTGTCAGGGGTGTAAAACATACTCATAATTTGATTTTAAGTGTAAGTACAGGTAAAAAAAAATACTAAAAGTTATTTAGCTAAAAACATTGGTTTAGTTTAATTCTGTGCTGATCACTTTTTTGTCGGCAACACTCAGAGCCAGAGGTGTAAAGTGTTGTAGTAATTGTACTTAATTTCTATACATAACTGTACAACTTAATACTGTAAGTATTTTTGAGGAATTTGTACTTTTGCTATAGTATTTATAGTAATATTTTTCATCAAAGTGCACAGTAAATTTCTAAGGATTTGTCACTATTTACATTTTGGTTAAAGTGTGGGTAGTGTGTCAATTTTACTCTGAGACTGAACTTTTTTCTTAAGGCCCATTCACATCACAGATATTGGTTTTAATCTTTTACTGCGTGTCAGTAGGAAATTTCCCCAAAAAATACCTTTGCCATTAAATGTAATAATCCAGTGAGATTTTTGCATGCACAAAGAGTCTGACATCAGCCGTTATGAGCTGATCTCACCATCATCACGTCTATCGGTGATTACATGAAGAAACAGAAAACGGAGACAGGCTACAGCTAGAAGAATTGTGGGTTAGGGTTAGGTTAATGTCCTTTAAATGACTTAAGGGACATTTAGGAGCAAAATGCTGTAAAGTGAGGAAACTTTCAAAAGTAATGTCATAAATAGATTTGATTTACTTCAATTAAATAAATAAATCAATATTTGGTGTGACCACCCTTTGTTTACAGCAGCTTTTGTCCTAGGTACACTTGCACATAATATTTAGGTAGTTTTTGTGTGTGTGAAAATACTAATGTTTACACAGGAATGTAACATAATTATAGTATGTGTGAGAACGAGCCTTTAGCTGTTGAAGTTCACCAAGAAACTGCATTTTCCTCTCATTTAAGTAACTTTGATGCACAAACTGCAAAGAAATCTGTTTAATTAAAAGTTTCTCAATGTTCTGTCTTCAACTTTAAATTCGACAGCAGATTTTATTATTGTTTGACACCATTATATACATAGCTTGATTCAAATGATTTAGTTTGTTTGTTTCCAGTGCACCTTCAGTAATATAACTTAAACATCAAATAAAAATTTCATATTGAAATTCATTTTACTTTTTTAAAACAGCCAATTAAATCCTTGGCAGTGTTATTTAATTTGTTACAGTGGATTAGTGATACATAAAATATAGCCTTTTTTTATTAGATTTATGTCATTATGACCAGATTACATACGTACTTGTACTCTGAATTTGTACAGGAAATTCTTTGTAAAAAGTGTATATTTGTTTATTGTACAGTTAATACTAAAATTACAAGCATTCATTTTTATTAAACAAATCCTCATTAACAGAACAAATCTCCCTAATAATACTCTTAAATTGTTCCGTTAACAGTAATGTATATGAACTCACATATGCAACACAATAGCATACACCGTAACTGTATAAGTCTCACCCTGTCCTGTACAGTCGAAATAAAATTTACATATAAACAGTAAAGCTATAGACATATACGCACAGACGCTTCTGTAAAGGTAAACTCATTTAAAAGTTGAATATACAGTTTCCTCAGTATTGCAGTTGTCACAGGTTTGAGGAGATTTCTAACAGCTGTCATGAGTTAAATATAATTGAGAGAGGGAGAGGAGAGAAGAGGCTCAGAAGAGAGGGTTCATTAGAGGAGGGGGAGTGGAGAAAGAGAGAGGATAGGGAGATAAAGGAGAGATGGGAGAGAGGAGGGAAAACAGAGATGGGTAGAAAGAGAAGTGGATAGAGGGATGGCATGTTGTTGCTATGAGATTGGGTCTTATCTAAGGCTCAAAATGACAGCAAGCTGACAACACTCTGCAGTGCTATGACATGATCAGACTTTTCACACGCACACACACACACACTCTCACTGAGCAACAAGCGCTTACATGCTCAATATGGTTGACATACGTCATATGCATGTGCACACATATACTTTCTCTCAATCACATGCACATAACCTAATGTGCATCATGGTTATACATATTATTTTGTGTGTAAGTATGTATTTTTGCACTCACACAGGAACATTCACATTCACAGTACTGCTCATATACATAATTATGCAGATACACACATGTGCATGGCCAGACTCACACAAAGGGTTTCTGGAGCCCGAGGTTATTATTTTTGATGTACAGCAGCTGGAACATGCAGGGGTCTTATATTCTTCCACTGGGACTGCAGCAGAACAGCAAAAAGATTGTGTGTGTGTGTGGCAATTTATTATATGCACAGTGCGCCGGCTCTGAATACATTAATTGATCATAATATTTCAGTGTTTCCATCTATTTAATCTACATAATAACCTTCTGCTACTTTTTCAGCTTTTTGGCTGTGTGTGTGGGTTTTTGTGATGTGCAGCATATCGGTATTATTGTATGTTGTGTGTTCAGACTCTCTGGCCTATTTGAATTTGAATCAAACTGTGGAATAGTAGAAACGAGAGTAGACAAGGCAGAAAAAGAGGGAAAGGAAGGAGGCGGGGTGTGGTTAGTCTGGAGTCAGGATGGGAATGAGATGCGAGCGAAAGAGAGGCCAGACTGCCAATCAATTGTAATTATAATGTGGGTCAATTGTAATTAGGTTGAACTCTCCTGTGACACTGCCACAGTGATATACAGTCAGCATTGCAGACCATATGCTGTTTGTGCTTGTGTGCGTCTGTCGCGCTCTGTCAGTCATACTAAGGAAGTCGGGGACTAAGTGGATGTGAATGCTGCAGAGATTTGACTTTGTCCGGTTTTGGGGTTGGCCGATTTAAATACATTACCATGTCAAACACTGGTTTGGACCTTCATAGTGCTGCATTTGAATTTACCATTTCTATTTGCTTTATGTTAGCGTTCCCATTCATCTCAATGGCAGTTGCTCAGCTAGTGCAGGACTCAGTGAATGTATCCCTGCATCCAAATATGCCTACATATAGTAACTATAGTAGGCAAAAAAGTATTGAGATTAGTAGTATGTTTGAATTCATAGTGTTCATAAAACAATAGGCAGAAAGTACCCAGATGACCAACTGCTTCAGACAACATTCTAAAGTGCGCACTGAAATGGATACTGTACTATCCTATGAGGCCGCGGGAAAGCAGTTTTGAATGGCAGTGAAGTGACAAATGTGACAATATGGCGGATGTATTACATCTGACTTTAATACATATTACCCATATTCATACTGTATAGGACATACTTTTTTTAATGCTCGCAAAGTCTGTTTCTTTATCAACTGTTAAAATTATTCTGATTGGCAAAGAAAGAAAGATAAACAAAACTAGTAATTGTCCACACAAGAGCAGACAATCTGAAACATATCTTCGTTGATCACATGGTTGACGGGTTAGTGACCTTCCACGTGTTTTGTCAAGAACAACAAGTCTTTCCGTCTCCTTATGGTGCCAGTTAATCACCTCACCAATACAGATCATATTAACGCACACACACACAGAAACACAGATACACAGCAGATTCTCCAAGGCTGAATTCGGCTCAGGCTCCAACTATCAACAGAAAGACTTCCTAAAACATTCTGATAACATGTTCTATCTGTTGAGAAGTGCAAACAATATTCATCCTTACTCTATGGAAAAATACAGAAAAGGAAAGAAAGGCTTTAACCAATAAAAATCCCTAAATTGATTATAAATCACTCTTTACAAATCATCCAAATAAGAGAAAGGAAAATAATATATGTACAAGTAAGAAAAAGAAAAGAATATATATACAAGCATCAATGGATTTCCGAATTGTCTCTATCAATACCTACTTGGACAATGGCTGAGAGAACTGATTCTGTGCCCGATTAGAAATGACAGAAAATAACTGTACGTAGCCTTAAAGTGTGTGTGTGTATATATTATATATCATTATATTAACTAAATTAAAAATATCAAATTAAATATTTCCCTTTCTTTTTAAAATAAAATAATGAATTAGGCTACTTCCAATTTGTGCTGTTAGCATATGTTGCTAGCAGTATTTATATGCTGTGTGCATCCTTTTGAAAGGCAATCAGTGGAAAGATGTTTTGTCCTCAGAATGGCTTGACCAATTAAAGGACTAACTGAGCTGTGCTCAGCCACACTTAGACTTATTGCAATGTAGTCATGCCTCACTAGATGTGCCCCAAACCTTGTCATTTTGATGTACAAATAGTGTGAATAGTGTGTTCACGCCAAAAATTCCAAAAAGAACAAATGCACTTCAAATACTCAAAGGATACATTTAATTAACACTTCACGCACTTGAATGAGCTCTCATTACATAGTGGAAAGGATCAAATTCATAAACTGTCCATTAGAGTACATAATACATAATATAAATGCATACTACATTGTTTGGGACACAACTACTGACTTTATCACACACGTACACGCTCACCTGAAAAATTAACTGTATTAATTGATGTAAGCACCTAACAAAGGTGGCCAGTGGAATATGTTTGTTACAGTCTGATTGTTTCAGTATTAATTACCCAGTCCATTTCACAGCTGCAGATGCACATATCATAATAAAAGCCTCCCTCAACCATTACCAGTTTCACTTGGCTGCCTATATGATGGCTGTGTGTGTGTGAGATAGAGAGCGTGTGTGTGTTTTTAGACAAGTTAACGGAGTGTAAAGCTGCAAGCGCTGTCACTACCAAGACCCCGGCATCACTGGGTAACTGAATGGAGCGTATCGGAATCGGCTTATATTTTCTGGTTTTGACACACCACTTTGACATAATTATACACCAGCCTCCAGTCAAAGACAGCACTAATGTAGGAATGAGAGGATGGAGGTGGGTCCAAAACCCAGCTTTGTCACTCGTAATTAGTTATAAACTTTTCTCAGAGCCTGACTGGGCATTGGCGTCTTGTTTTGAAGTTGGAATCAATCGCCAGCGTAGCAACGCCCCAGCAGGGATGTGTGTTTCCCACAGGCAACATTGTCATTGATAATTAGAAGTGGATTTCTAATTTGTTATTGGGCATCTACTGCAGATTCCTTCCTCCTCATGTTTACAACCATCAGACACATCTTAGATTATCAATAAGAAGCCTGTCACAGTCTCTGCTTGATGAACTTTTTGTTGGCGTAGAATGTTGAACAGAGGGGAACTGGATGAGCTGAGCAAGAACATTGCTTAAATCAACACAGAAAGTGCTGGTCTCATAGTGCTGCACAGTTCTTTGATTTATATCTGTCCTAGTCAGCATTACAGCTGTCTCCCATCGGGACAATTAAGACTACATATAGTAGAGCAGACTTTTTTGAACCCCTACATACCTTGATGCTGTTAACAATAAAGTTGGGTCCAGTTTTATCACGGTGTCACACAAGGACCTAGTAACTACAGATGGTAGCTAGTGGCCATGGACTAGGACCTTGGACCACATGTCTCTAGCTGATGTGAGGCAGGCTTGTTAGCCTGAGAGAAGATCTTTAAGTGGTTTTTGTGCTTTCTGTCATCGGCTAACCACATAACAGAAGAGTCTCACACGGGATTTTTCACCTGTTTGCTATTTATAGCGAGTCCAAGGTCAAAGAATACCAGCTGCAAGCTGTGACTCGTAGCATTTCCCAGTGCATACTGTCTGCCAGGCTGCTGAGGTGAACATTGGATCTAACTACTAGTTGCAAAAGACTCTTCAAATCAACCTCATTGCATTAATTTAGACTAAATATTATACCAGATTTGATTTATTTTGCATGCCTGCTTTCGTGCAACTAAATTAAAATATTAGTTCATTCAAAAATTGAATTCCTGTCAAATTTGCATTACTTACTTGCTTCCGTGGAATGCAAAAAAGATATTTAACATTTATGTGTTTGGCATATGTAAATGAGATTTTTTGAATAATGTTGCATGCTCTTTTTGCAGGAAGTTACACTAAATCTTTCAAGCTTTACTAAAATGTAAGTATTTATTCATAATCTTCCTGCAATCTTTGGTTAAATAATAAGTCAGAATGATGAATCAATCATTCTAATTCTTCAATGAATCTTTTGTGATTTTGTGAACCAGATCAATCAATTCTTGCCACACCAATTGAAAAAATCATGTAAAAATTTTTGTTGTTTTTTGCATTTTTTGTTGTTGAATGCTTCAAGAAGAGACTGGGCTATTGTGATTTAAATGTGTCTTTAATTTTTTGTTATATTTTTGAATTTTAATATTTTTTTGACAAACATATTATACAATTTTAATATCTTCTGTGGTCTATTTTGAAAAGAGCGACAAGCATAGTATTTAAAATACTCTCTTTTATTGATACCACTAAAGAAAAAGTCACAAGTAAAAGAGAAAATGACAACCAAATATATATTTAAGGTAAACAAACTTTTAATGTTTTGCACCATACATCAAATACATTTTAATGTAACTCATTTCTCTATTCAGAAAAAAAGCAAAAAACTGCGTCTAAATCTTTTTTTCCCATTTTAATCCACAATAGCTGTGTAAAGATTGATTGGTAATGGCTTGTCAATACACATCTCCGCAATAAATCCAGTATCTGAGCTCAGCAAGAGCTAGCCTGAGGCGAAGGTAGTGCCATGCCCCTTTGGGTAGGAGACTAGGCTTAAAGCCCTCAGAGCATATTGAAATGCCATGTTCGGCAGATCCCTCATTTGTGAAGCAGAAATCACCAACTAACCGTGCAAAGAGAGATTTTCAAATGGGATTTCTCACACTCTAACCTTGTAGTGCTGGAATTTCAAATGAGATTTCGCCACCTGCTAGCATACTAGCGTAAGGAGGGATTCACCTGCTGTGTGGGGTGGCTGGGTTTATCAACCATTAACTACTGTTCACACCGGCACAGTTTCCCGCCAAATGGTTATCTCTACTGGCCCACCTGCCTTCCTTGCAGCTTTTCTTAGCGAAGCCTCAGCTAGCAGATATTCGCAGTTCAGCAAAGCATACCTCACCTGTTAATCACAGAACTGTGTTATACAGGTCTTTACCACACTGCCAAACCCTTACATTCTTGTCACACTACACAGTATGTGCAGGCTGTGCTATCTCCTGCAGGATTAGCTTGCTCTTCAGATGGTTGTCAGATTAGCTATATGGAGCTGTGGATATGCTGTCCTCACAATCAGAGGTGTTTAGTTATGTTGGTCACGCGTTGTTAACTCTTGGTAGTGTGTTGTTTTGAGCTGTGCTCTCAGTTTGGATGACTAAAGGAAAAAGTTCAGTGCTATTGATCTCTAGACAGTTTATTTGGGAGGTACCAAAGGTTTCTTGACAATTCAAACAAACCCTATTCTCTAATCAATGTTACCACACTTTCTGACCGAAGACCTTTTCATTACTGGAAAGAGGTTTTGTAGAAATCATTTTGTATTGATTGCGGGGCAGATTTTCAATTATTAAGTCATGAATTACTTTATTTAAATTAGTGTATTTATTAGTGTACAAATTTCTCTAAATAGACCCTAAAGAGGCAGACTGGTTGGCAGGTAGGTTTTATTTTAAACAGATGTTTTACTTATGTCCGTGACTTTTCTAGGCCTTGAGTTCCTTGATATTTTAACGTTGTCCATGGCCATTGGAGCCCTGTTTTATGCTCCAACACTGCCTGAAAAAGGAAAAAAAACATGTACAGATTCCATAGCAGTTTTTCTCAACTGCTTTTGCTTCTTTTGCTTCAACACTTTGCAGAAAAGTAAAGATTCGTTAAAATCAAGGGCAGGAGTTATAAGTATTACTATCTACCGCATAGACTATACATTATGCAAAGGTATTACCATGACATGAATATAAAATCATATAAAAACAATATGTCCCACAAATAACTTTTCAACCTCTATTTTTATGTGACCAAAAGATGATTGCTCTGAACTGAAGAGCCGATAATAGAACTTTTATTTATAATATTCTTGATATGATTTTTTGGTAAAACTTAATGTTTAAGACTGAATGCATATAAGGAACCCCCTCTGTTCTGATGTCATAGTGTTTGTGTATGGTTGTGTGTGTATACAGGAGCAAGAATTCTGATATTGTCTTACCCTGACCGAGGCATGCAAAGTTTCATATTTTGCCAACACTGCATGTGAGTTTTCAAGTGATCGTTTAGTGTAACGATGATATGAGTCTGCATTGTGGTGTCTGAGCTGATCGAAGGATCACATCTTAGCCTGTGAATCAGCAGAAGCAAGCGCCCACACCGAATACACAATGTAAATAAATCCACATTATTGGGGTGGACAGATAAATATCATCTTTAGCCAAGAGAACTGGAGGGAAGGGAGCGGAAGCCAGAGGAGAGATGAGTGTTGGATCTTTGAGAGTCTAGTTGACAGCATGCAGAGGGCTCGAGTAAATCCTGGGCTCAGAGGAGCCGCAGTGTGAAATAGAACAGCTTACACTCACACTGGGGGACTTCGGGACATCACATTCCTGCTTTCATCCATCCCTTTCTCTTCTTCTCTCTCAGTTTCGCTCTTTCCTCCCTCTCTCCCTTTCTCTCTGGGGCCATGCTGTGTCTCCTCTGATGCCCCATAAGAAGAGCAGTCACGGTCCATTGAGTTGCATGGACAGCAATTTGGTTGAGCTGCACTCAAAGCTCAACTCATGAGTTTCTTTAGGAATAGTGTGACAGGAGTGTGTGTAGTGAAAGGTTTAAGGTTGATGCTGGAAACTCAAACAATTTATTCCAGAGATTTTGTAGTATTTTAATGCTAAATTGCTAAAGCAGTGGGTTTGATACTTTCCGATCGGTCTAAAGAACAGACGCGGCCCCTAGGCTAAAAGGACCCTCTGACTACGCATTCATATGGATATGTGTGTGTTTGAAGCGCTGTTTTGTGAAGCGGAGACTTTTTTCATATGTATGTGTCTGTTTGAGTCTGGCATTGCTACTTTAGCTGTGCACGCTACTCCATTAGCATGCCAATTTGGCTGGTTCCCTCAGCCTGGGTTTGGATTGCAACTTTTAGTCTGAAATTAATCTCAAATCACTCCCACAGAGAGCTACATAGAGGGGAAATATAGCCCACTGTGGCCGAATCTTTGTTCCAAGGGAGGAATTCGATTTACTGTGAGAATTTTTCATCTTTTGTGCTCAGTTTTGCTCAAATTGTTCATTTACCTTTCACCCCAGTTTGTTTTTAATGAATATCAGAGCTTTATTTGACCTAGCATTGCTAACATTAACTATTTCCCCAGTGATTGAATAAAGCCTGAGAGAGAACGAGTGAGAAAGGTACTTGATGTTAAGCTAAAGGCACTAGATTCCATTAAACTTGGATTCACTTTAGTTTATATTTGGCCGTTTAGTGAGTGATCTGATGAGTATTGATTCAGCAGAGTGGAATCATTGCTGCTGGGGCGGATGGCGTGTTCACACAGCTAATCTTTCCATTTAAATTATACATCTCCTTTAGAACTGAGTGACGCTGTGTTTCAATGCCTTCCAATGCGAATTTTGACTACTATTTCTATGCATGATGGAAAAAAGAATGGAGCCAGAAAAATTTTATTAGGTCATCAAATATTTCAAAAGAATGAGACCCGGCCACAGTCAATAGCAATCTTTATCCTCGCTCTTACTGTGCGCCTGAAACTTTTCAGCATGTACTGTAGAAATATAAATATTTAAATCTGACTTTTAGCACCTTGGGCTGTTTTTCTCTCTTTGTTCGAACGCGGTCACTCGCAATTTATGCCACCCTCCGACGCGACGCATTCTGGGCATTATTTTTTACCATGCCGAGTCTGAGTTTGGGTTTAATGTCCAATAAATGAGCCATATCCTTGCTTCTAGTTCACACACACACACACACACACACACTTTCTGGCTCTCTGCAGTGCTGATTGGCAGTCATTGTGCTGGAGGGTGAAATATGACTCTAATGTGTTTATCTGTAAACTGTGCAGTGTGTGTTATAAAGTGCCATTCTCACTCCATACGACACAGCTGATTACAACGGCCTCGCTTAGTTTAGCCCTCAAGATAAGAGAGAAAATGCGTAAGAGGAACGACTCTATCACTCCTCTTTTCGGCCCGACGGCATCAAACCGTGTCCGTTCGATCGTTCACATCAGCGCCGCGGGCGAGTAACTATTTCTGAGTGCTCTGACCATTAAGGACGCAGCTCGCCATCGTAATAAAACAATGAAACAATTAAAGTGTGTACGCGCACAGGAATTGCTTTTTAAACAGGGTTTTCATGCTTCGCCGGACTGGGAGAGTGACTATTCCACATCGTCCCCGCTAGTCTTACGAGAATAATCATATTATAGACTAATCGCTTGCGCACGCTTGCACCGTATGCTTGACCAATCAAATTAACAAGTCATCAAAGTGAACTTCAGAGTAATTTGCTTTTCTGGTCCGCTAAGTGAGACTCCCTATCTGAGCCACACACACACACACACATATGCACACATTGGGATGGACGGATAAGCTCTTGGGAGAGCAGGATGGGATCATGGCCATCAGTAGTTAGTGGAGTCTCACTGGTGAAACACACACTCATAAACAGCAAATGGTTCAGGTGTACAACTATGCAGAGAAATGATTTCCCTTGTGTGTGTGTGTGTGTGTGTGTGTGTGCGTGCGTGCGTGCGTGTCTGTGTGTCTGTTATAAGAGGAATTCGTGTCAGAGTGTTTAAAGCTGGATTTGTGGGTCGGAGGGGTCCGACTGTGCACATCTGTTGAGAATTAGAAATCGAAACCTATTTACAGAGCTTATGTACGTAAACTCAACCTATGTGTCTGACGTGAAATCGAAACCTTTTTCACTGACAATCTCTTTTCGGCTCTCTGGACTGAAGCATTACAGAATATGAGACTGAGCCTGTTTACTGAAGCTCTCAGCAGACAAACTCTAACAAAATAGGAAGGCCAAAACCTGGATAGAGAGAGAGAGGGAAGGAGAGAGAGAAAGAGCGGTAAACAGAGCAAAGGAAGGAAAGAGAATGATGGAAAAAGAGATTGGATGTCATGCTGAAAGTGTGATTATTCTCTCTCTCCCTCTTTTTTTCTCTTTTTCCCTCCCTCCTTCTCTGTCCATCAGTGCTGTTCATGATTAGAATGAAATTGAATTAATGTAGGCATGGATAGATAGATAGATAGATAGATAGATAGATAGATAGATAGATAGATAGATAGATAGATAGATAGATAGATAGATAGATAGATAGATAGATAGATAGATAGATAGATATAGGTAGGAGAAGAGTGAGAGATATTGAGGTAAAGAAAAATAAGCTCTTAAAATGTTGCAGTTGTGATATTTAAATATAGTTCCATATTTTTTTTTTCTTCTCGCCTTCGGCCTCTTATGGTCCATATTATTCCATCTGTCTCGCTTTTGTTTCTTTCCCTCCAGTTCCAGCTCTACTGTGCTGAGTATTCATTTATGGAATTAGCTTTTCATATTTTTCAATCTAACCTTTGACCTCATAGGTTCTTCCTTGCTCTCTTTTTCATGGATTCTGTCTCACACACCAATACATTAAGTTCATATTCTTCATCTGTATCAAGGTTATTATAGTATATTTAATATTTTTATTCAAATGTGTTATTATTTTTCATTTTAGATGTTCTATTGTATTCTACAAATGGTCATTTGTTTTTAATGTTTTAATTTCAATTTCAGTAATTATAGCAACTTAACATCAGTTGAAGAATTGTTTTACTAAAATAAGCTTCTTAAGGAAAGAAGACAAAAAAAATCCCTTTTAGTTCTAGAATTGGTGTACAATATTAACTGTGGTATTAGTTTGATTGTTCCTTTTGAGTTAGTTACAAGCCAATAACGTGACATTTTCATGTTGTAAGCAGTCTGCCAACATCATCTTGTGAATTGCATATTATATATGCATGTATTACGTTGCTGAAAGATTCTCATTTAAATATGCCATACTTATGAATATTTGATTAGATCCTAGAGCACCTCTTAGTTTCCCTCTTATGAGTGTGAATTCAGATGACTGTGGCGCTGGACCCGGAATGCCCTCATCTCCATATGACACTGTGACTATAGGATAGAAAGCCAGTGTGCCAGGATTCAGGCTTTACTGCTTCTTGTTCATTTCTTAGTGATGGCTCAGCATTCGATGACATTGCTGAAGATCTCATCCAGCACATTACTGTGAGAGCCCTGAGGAATGGATGAAAACCTATAGTAATAATCGTTGCAATGAACACATATCATGATTATGGTTCTTCTAATGTTTTAGCTGAGCTTTTGTGCCTGATGGATTGACACATACGAGAAGATTGTGTGTGGGTGTGCTTACAGTGAAAGGACGTCTGTGTGTTTGTGTGTCCGCTGGTTAATTATTCACCATCTCGCCACATGCTGTTCTTTTGAATTGTTATGTCTTTTCAAAACACTGTAGCACAGTTGTACAGACACAACAAATACAACTATTTTTACAACCATGCCTTTCAGGAATGCACTGATTTTAACATTCTTGCTGAAATCGATACTGGTAATTACTTTCTGGCTGATATTAAAGTATATTGCATTCAGTTATACACTTTTCAACTCACAATGCAAGTCAGTAGAGTGTATGGCCGAAATGTGTCACGAAAATGTCTGTGCTGATGAGAAGGAGGACGGTGTCCTAGTGATCTCCTCCCAGACCTGGATCAGGGCATCAGTAGCTCCTGGACAGTCTATACTTTGGATGCTTCGATACATAATGTCTCTGAAGTTCTCAATTGGATTCATTTGGGTAACGTGAGGGCCAGGCAATGGCCTCCTCATCTAAAAACTAACTACACACTCTAGCCACATGAGGTCGGCCATTATCATATACCAGGAGGAACCCAGGGCCCTCTACACCAGCATTTCATCCTGTTACCTAACAGCAGTAATGGAACCATTGGCTAGCACGTGGAGGTCTGTGCGAGCTTCAAAGGATACTCCTCCACACACCATTTTTGACCCACTGCCAAACCGGTTATGCTGGATGATGTTGAAGCAGCATAATGTTCTCCACGACATCTCCAGACTCTTTCACGTCTGTCAATTAGCGGTCTTGCCAATTCTGGTGTTCTCTGGCAAATGCCAATTGAGCTGCACTGTGCTAAGCTGTGAGCACAGTTCCCACTAGAGGATATTGGGCTCTCATGCAACCCTCTTGAAGTCTGTTTCTGACAGTTGGTCAGAAACATGCACAACAGTAGAATGCTGGAGGTCATTTTGTAGGGCTCTGGCAGTTCTCCTCCTGTTCCTCCTCGCCCAAAGCAGCAGATAACTGTCCTGCTGGTGGGTTTTTGCCTTTCCACATCTATGTTTAGTTCTCATGCAGTGGTCTGTTTCCCATTATCTCCTCCATGCTCTTGAAACTGTGCTGGGAGACACATCAAACCTCCTTGCAATGGCATGTATGGATGTGCCATCTTGGAAGAGAAGGACTGCCTGTGTAAGTTTCAGATATTTAAATACAAATAAGCACCAGCAAAACAACACCTTTATAGTTTGTAAAATACACATGATCAACTAACATGATCATTATAAAGAGAAGCTTTCCAAGGTTATGGGTTCGAGACCCAAGGAAAGCAAGAACTGCTTATAAAGCATTGTAAGTCACTTTGGATAAAAGCATCTGCTAAATCCAGAAATGTAAATGTACAACTGCGGGATAACTTTAATGGCCAAACCAAATTGTGCCAAATAGGTGACTCGCCCATGTGCCATAAAATATGGCTGAGAAAGGAAATGGGAGGAGAACCTGACCTTGGTGCAGCTCAATGTCTCCTTTCCTTTACTCACTATAAGTGAAAGTCGTACTCGGCTGCACCAAATCTATTTATGATAGATTGCAGTCTGGAATTAATTACAACAAAGGGAGTCTGGACATTTGGAAAAAATGCGTCCTCCAGACACCCACACACTCATCCTCACTTTAACACAAAGGGCAGTTTTCCACTTCAGAAGATTTAGTTTGAAATGATCTCCGGACACATCAACAGCTGCCCGTCTCTTCTTGTACACACTCACTATCTACTCTGAAAGGGAACTGGATTGTTAAGGGAGCTATTCTAATTAGAGTTAATTACCGCAGACTCTCTCCTCTCTGTGGTAAAGTGAGCGTTCTGTCACACGACTGTAATAAAGACGGAAATAGAAACGGGATACTGGAAGACAGAATGTTTGAAGGGGATTTAGTGAGAGTTTGTGTGCGAGTTCCTGTGATATCAGGATTGGTAGAATCATTATCTGTCACTTTGACTGACTGGGTTGTACATTTTCCATCATGCTCTATTTTTATGCATCAGTAAAACGTTGTAGTGCTTGACATTTTTTATGTGACATTTAATATCAAGAGCTCTTATGCTATTTCCAAGAGCTGTGTTCGTAATATTGTCTTTTTATTTCCTCTAGCAATGTGAAAAAAGAATGGTGACACTGTGGTCTTGTGATCTGCTCACCTGATTTAATATGTGATCTGTTTCACTGGACGATAAAACATAGACTCTTTGGAAAAACAGGTATCTACCGGTACTTACAGTTTTGTAAACTCTAATAAAACTTTTATTCCTTTTCACAATTTCTTTCCTACTGGTTCCTTGCACAATACTATGTTATGATTTCAAAACACCTTTTTACCATAGTGCATGATTTGATTTTGTTAAGTTTGCATTACATTACCAGCTCCATATGCATGGCTTTTGCTGGTATATCTGGTATAGCATTGCCCTTGAAGTCCCACTAAACACGAGTCACGATTAAAGAGCTTAAAGACTTGTAGAAGCGGCTAAAATGGCGTAGTTGCTTCAACTAATTTTTTTATTTTTTTTTGGTCTCAGGTTTGCTTTTGTTAACGCTATCAGTTTAGAGATTTGGGTAGGTGATGGATTGTTTTCAAATGAGATAGAGTACAGTGTTAACCATTTAGCGCCACTCACTGGACATTTCATCTCCAAACTCCTGTGATACCTACAACAACCAACACAATATATCCATTATCAGATTCAAACTGAACATGCTTTCAGTGCTACTCACTTCTGACATGTTGCAACACTTCAAAGAAGTTACGTAATATAATTTTGCAGAAATGTCGCCACATGCGTGTTTTGAGTTGGAACAATATTTGGTTTGTCTCCTTGTCAATTTTTGCAGCGACCGCACTTCACCTTTCATTTCTATACTAACTGCGGGAATGTTCAAAATCACAGTAGACTGAGACTAGATACCAGATTTTTTTATTTGTTAAAATAACAGAAATTATGTTTTTCAAATTTGATGAATGACTGAAAATTGGTCCCATCGGTTTTGCTGGGTTTTCTACAAATCAGGCTTTGCGACAGACTGAGGGAGGGACAGACAGAGATAGAAAGCAGCCAAGAGAGGGAGGGAGCTGATGAGAGAAGAACAGATTGAGAGAAAACGAGAAAGGGAGGCTGGGAGAGATGAAGGGGTCAGTCCAAGGAGATAAGGAGGGAGTTAAATGAGAAATGCACAGAGAAAAACAGATATTTTACATATGGCCCAATGACAGCTCAGAGGGAGGGAGAGAAAGAAAGGACAAAATAAAAAAAGATAGTGAAATATAGAAGAAAGAGTTGAGCTAGCAAGGATACAGGAAAGGGACAGATTATATAAATAAGGTAAGGGAATTGCATGACCCTTACAAAGAGCACTGTGCAACAGACACACTGTAAAGAATATGTTATCAGATAACCTAGAAAATGAAATGTATTTCATGTGTTATCATCTAAAATAACTGGTTTTATATTATTTAAAAGGGTTGGCTCCACCTGACTACATTAGGTTACAACAGCTAAGGTCATTTGTAAGGATCAAATCAAGTATAAAAATAGTGCGTAAAGGTAGCAACTGCACAGTTTCACTTTATACAGTGTGGTAATACTATAGTACTCTGATTTACCATTGTACTGAAAGTTCATGCAACATGGTAATTACATTAAAGTACATTAAAGCACCAATATTAAAGTTCCGTCAAATAAGCAGATAAATATTTTCATGTAATAAATGGCAGATATTAAAATTTCATACTATTATTAAAGAGGTTATTCCTGTACATGCGTGTTTTTTTTTTCTTTTTAAAATAATGATGTTTTTTATATGGTAGGAATGGAAACATCCCAACTACTGTCTTCATAATGTTTGACAAAACACTTAATTTTAAAAATTTAAATGATATAAAATTAATTTTGTATGCTATTAGAGAATGCTAGAAGTACATTGCAATGTACAGTATAAAAATGTATATTCATTCACAGTGCAGTTAAGTTATTAGTGTTTTAAAGTGAGGGTTAGACAGAAAATGTAAGTAATGAGCTTTGCACAATGAAATATTCAATATCAAATAATTTTCAAATAAATATTCAAATAATATATTTTTTAAACGTATACATATATAAATTAAACAATAACCATTATTGGTATTCCTATATTGTGCATCATATTGTTCTTAGTGTGAGAAACGTATTATGGGAAATATAATTATGATGTATACAAGAGTGAAAGGAAAAATACATGCATGTTGGCACACAGAAAAAATAGCATATGTGTGTGTTTATTTGTGTGTACTGTTGTGAACTCTAACCATATGGCCATATCGCACCTCCAGCATGAGTGAATGACTGCTTTTCTTACTCTCTTTCTCGCATCTCTGCAACATTATCTCTGAATCCTTGTAATAAGCTCATTTTTATACAGTGTTTCCCATTATCTCTCGGTATTCCTTACTTACTCTGTTTTGTCTTTATTGTTCTTTGTGCCAAAATCAGCTCTTCGTTAATGTTTCACTTCTTTATCTCTGACGCATCTATTTCCTTCTCTCATTCTTTTTCCTCTGTTACTACAGATACACTCAGTTGGCTTTGTTTGCACGTCACCATAAGGAATGTGAACTTGTTCGAGTTGTACATGTAGACGATGGGGTTTTTGTTGTTGTTGAATGGAATGGACTATAAAGGGACTGTGAAAAGTGTTTCTCTCTCTTCCTCACTCTCTCTTGTTCTGTGATATTAAATTTTCATCCCCTGTAGCAGAGAAAGAGGAAGGCTGCCCGCTGACAATGGAAAGTGAGGAAAATAAATAGAGAGGGATCTGGTTGTGCGTGTGCGTTGTTTTTCCAGTGTTTTGTATGAATAAGCTCTTTTTCTGTAGTTTAGATCTCATTATCTACACGAGTCATAAATCATACTTGAGTTACAGATGTAATAAACCTCTGCTAATAAATTTCTTCTTATGTAAAAAAGAAAGAAAATATTTTATCTCAATATTATGCATGTCCTCCTGTATATTATGGCCTTCATCAACCTTGAGGATATTAGTATGATGAAGTGGATTTTTGATATTGTGTGGGATGGTAATTATGGAATCTCTTCTCTTTTTTGTTGTTGTTGAGAAAACATAACAGTATTGTTCTTGCTAACATAAGTTAGATAACAGTCAGTTAGCTTTTCATTTATAAAAATAATTGTGTCTGAATTAAAATAATACCTAAAAATCAAAATGAATGACATTTCTAAAATTCAAACTGTCATTATGTTCTCTGTCACCTCTTATTTACAGCTTAACTAAATATAATTTTTATCGTTTATATAATTTAAGTTCAACACTTGGTCTTTGATTTATTGTTCTTTAATGTTGGTAACAGGATAAAAATAAATCAAATGAAATCAAATGAATTTATAAAGTCGTTTATTATTATTATCATTCATATTATGAATAATTATATAAATATAATATTATAAAATATATTTTAATTGTAGTAATAATATTAATTCATCCATTGGCTTTCATTAGAGTATGATAGACTGCGTGTATGTGTGTGTGTGTGTGTGTGTGTGTGTGTGTATATATATATGTGTGTATATATATATATATATATATATATATATTCCTCAATTGAAGAATGTGATTGAATCAGTACACACATATAGAGAGTGATTGACAGATGTCAATACCATCTGTAATGGTGTACTGACATGATATGGCTACAGTAATCATAAGATTAAGTGGAAAAAGCAAAAAGAAGTGAGTGAGAGTAAAGGGTAGGGGATGAGTCTAGAGAAAGAACGACAGACAGCAGTGAGATGTCTAAAAGAGAGCCCAAAATAAAAAAGAGAAACCGAGACAGATGGAGGACAGAGATACAGAGACAGAGACAAAATGTGAACGTGAGAGCAAAAAGTGACAGAGTAAAAGAAAACTAGTGAAAAGTGAAAAAGTAACCAAGACCCTAATGAAAAAAAGAGCTTAAACCAGTCTAAGCTAGTTTATTGCACTTAAGTTTGTCGGTTTACTTGTATTAGAGGGGTTTTACCATTAAACCCCATCTATGACCAGGAAATCACCTTTGAATTTTTTTATTTGTAGCAGGAAAAAGAAGGAAAGAGTGGTCAAAGACAAAAAGGAGAAAGGTTTGATCGTCTTGTTTGACAAAATGAGCTTTTGTTTGTTTGGCAAAAGACACGTTAAAATATTTATCAGTAAGACGCAACCAGACACCGTCTATCCATCCTCATTTTATTTTGCCGCACACTTTCACATCTTCCGTGAGAGGAGATGGCAACATTAGACGTGTGGGAGAGGAGTGAGGGCAGCGAGGTTAATGGAAACACAAACACACTTACAGCAGAGTCCTATGTGCCATTTACTCCGGCTCACGTGTCTTTGGGACTCTGACTGGCAGGAAGTGATCATGGAATAGACTGTGACATATACTGAACTGGACCCGAAGCTCACACGTTTTTCCCTCACATCCTGTTCGGCTCAAAGCCGCTCATGGACAGAGACCCAACTGTGTAAACAGTATTAGTGCGAGTGTAAATGTAGTTTAATGACAGCCCTGCATCTCTGTGTGTGTGTGTGTAAGTGGGTGGGCTCGGGTTCGGAGAAAGCACTTTTAGAGTGAGTACTTGAGACCATTACACTGCTCCAATCCGCTCTTTTCTTAACGGCTCTATTGATTCTCTATAAGAGCCTCCCAATTACCAATATCCAGGGCTGTAAACATGCCACATGGTGGGAGTGCATCTGTGTGTACATGTGATGAGCTAGTGGGGTTTGGTTTGGATCAATGTGAGGGTCAGAGGTTAATGTCTTGATACTACAGCTCGATAAAGGTGTGCAGGTTTGTCGTTTTTAGCGGACTGAGAGCTTTGGAGGTTCAAGACTGTCTTTATTTACTCTGGCTTTTAATTTGCTTTTGTTCTCAACACCTGGATTAAATACAGTCGTCTGATTATACAAACCCTCTTTGGATGTTAAAAAACTACTGCAGTGAAAAATTAGCGCTTAAAATGTGTGGAAAGTATATTTAATAGGCTATACTCAATAAAAACATTAAACGCAACTAATGCCAAAGATTTAGTATACTTCATTATACTTAGTATATCTCGACCAAAACTTTGAGTACATGTTTAGTCCAAATATACCTTTCTGTCAGTATAAGTCAAGTGTACTTAAGTGCAATTTTAAGTATTTTTTTGTATATAAAAAGTAAACTGAAAGTTTTACTTTCTTATTTTTTGTTTTAAAAAAGTATACTAATAGCACACATGAAGAAACATATTTTTTCATATTTAACCAGATCAAATGACTATTTCTTTCCAAGGCCGAAATATGCTTGACTCAAGCATTAGACGTGTCTAACACATGTCTGTGCTGTTAAACTTCTGGAAATAAAATAAAATAATTTATTTATTTTATTACAGATTAATTGTCAAAGCATTTTTTTTTTTTAGCTGAATTTTAAGTATTAAAATAACTAAAGCTAAATAAACTAAAACATAATCAACACTTTATAGACATAAAACAAACTCAATACAATTACTACAACTTTAACCAAAATTAAAATGAAAAATAAAACTAATAAAAAATATGTTTATATTTCAGGAATATTGGCCATTGCAAGAAAAGAAAGAATACTTGCAATGTGAATAAATAGGGTTTGAGTGGACCACAATGTTTTGTTCTGTGAGTTATTGGCTGACAAGATGAATTTGTTTGATTTGTTTGTTTAATCACACAGAAGTAAACATGTGGGTTGCATGTTGGTTCTAAAGTGAAACCAGTTGAGTCTCGCTGGCCTAGAATATGTTTAGGACTCAAGCCTGATGGACATGTCCTCTTTCTCCTCTTTAGTTCAACGTCCTGTTTCACCTTCTCTGTTTGTCCGTCCCAGTTTCTCACTTCTGTTCCTGTCATTCATTTCTTCATTTGCATTTCTCTTCTTCCTCATCCCTTCATTCCTCCCCATCACTCGCCTGAATGTGTCCATCCATCTCTGTCGTTCATCATCCGTCTCTTTGAGACGCGTCAATGCTAATTCAGTTTTAATTCATGACACATGGTCTGTTCTCAAATGCTTTTAGAATGGAACCCCGAGCTTAGATCACTGCTTCACTCTTCCTCCCTCTCTCTCTCTCTCTCTCTCTCTCTCTCTCTCTCTCTCTCTCTCTCTCTCTCTCTCTATCTATCTATCTATCTATCTCTGTCCCTCTTCCTTTCTGTCTGTCTAACAGATTGTTTTAGAGATCCATTTAAATCCCCAGACTACTACAGCAAAAGACAAACAAAGGAACAGAACAAAAATGTTTTGTTGAAAGGTTGCTCTCTCGTAGTTCAGGAGACATAAATACTGTATGTTTCAATGAAAGGGACAGATCTCTTAAATATAACAATTCTGTCATCATTTACTTACTTCATGTCGTTCCAGACCATGATGTTGTTTTTTCTTTGGAAAAAAATTTTTTGTGTGTGTGATACACAAAAGTCAAAAAATTTTGAAACTACTTGAGGGTGAGTAAATGATGACGTAATTTTCATTTTTAGGTCAACAATATATATCAAAAGTCACAAAACTTTCCTGTAACTCAAACCGTAGAGCTTGGTGCTTGCAATGCCGACGTTCAATTCCCATGGAACGCAAGAACTGATTAGAATATCAATGTGTTTCTTGAATGCAATGTAAGTCAATTTGGAGAACAGCGTCTGCCAAATGCATAAATGTACATGTAAAACACTGTTGACAGAGTATAGATCTATAAAGTGAATGTAGATGGAGTGCACATGATTTTGGTCTTGGAAGAATTTGATAAGAAATTCTAAATATATGTCTTTTTTCTTGCAGATTTGAGGTTATTGCCAAAATTTAGCACACTTTGAAACATTAAGAGCTCTTCTGAAATGCTTGAGGAGACATGTCTGAGATTACAAGTCTTTTTCTCTGGAGAAAGATCTGAGAAGCAGGAGACTTTAGAAAACACTCCCATTTGCTCTCTGGTGTCTAGAAGAAACAGTTGATTTATTACTTTGCTATGGGGATGGAACAAAAATAAACACAAAGTGGTAAGATTTGTGAAGTGTAGATTAGTATGTAGTCTGTAGTATATCTGACAAGATTATCTTTCTTTATCTTGCCATCCCGACATTATATAACTATATTATAGGTCTATAGTAATTGATAGTCAGTGCACCAGTCAAATTCATTCAATAAAAATTCAATCAATTTGCCATAGAGAAATACATTTTCAATGGTTCTGTAGAAATCTTCTGAAACCTTTCAAAACTTTCATATGTAATGAGCTCCAGAGTTATTATTTTGAAAGTGTATGCTTCTTTGAAGTGATTAGTCGGCATGATTTAATTTTCATTAAAAAAAAATCATATTTAAAGCTGAGCTTAATTTTTTATCAGCCATTACTCCAGTCTTCAGTGTCACATGGTATATATATATATATAGTATGTATGTATGTATCTACACATACATACATATATATATATATACACACACACACAGATGCCTCACTAGTGTCTATGCGCTACTACACGCAAGATGTCTGCCATATTGGAATGATTGATTCTGTCCGTGGCCAGTCGAGAGCAAGTTGACTGTGCAACCTAGTTATTCACATGTATGAATCTTTATATCACCATAGCATTAGCAGATGATTTTACCGACATTTAGTTAATCATTAACGTGATAATTCTACATATGAATATTGCATATTGAGTAATACATAAAAACGTAAACCAACACATTCTCACATATGAAAGGCTATCCCATTTCTTGTTATAGGTATAGGCTGCACAATGCTACGGAATTTCTAAGAATATTCATTGATTTGTTAGTGTGAGTGATGAATGCCATAGTGATGAACCGTTCAAAGATGGCAGACAGGTCAACATATCTGGAGCGGTGGAATGTGGAATCTATGTATTTATGCAATCCCAAGAATTAGAACTAATCTCAAAGTTAAACAACGCTAAACAATTGGCAATCATTTACAGTAAAAGCTTTGCTTTCCAGGTGCATGATGGGAGATCAGCTGCCCAGAGCTAATATAATAACACATATAATAGCAATCAAGAATAAACAGAGACGTTCCCACACACAAAGAAACAAGGCCCAACAGACGGATAGATTCTTCCTTTTCATTGCTCAGAGGGGAGCTGTGTTCCATAAACTTACTTGAACTTGCAATAAAAAGAGCTTGAGGTGAAGGAAAGATTCAGAGGATAGTGAGGGAGCCATATCCTCATTGTTGTTCAGAAGAAAGGGGGTAATAAATAGCAAAGTGAGGACCAGTGTGTTTGTGTGTGTGTGTGTGTGTGTGTGTGTGTGTGTGTGTGTGTGTGTGTGTGTGTGTGTGTGTGTGTGTGTGTGTGTGTGTGTGTGTGTGTGTGTGTGTGTGTGTGTGTGTGTGTGAGAGAGGCCGGTTCATTTCGGTCTGCGTAGAGGTGACTGAGAAGAAAATCAAAAATGGCTTGACTGAACTGATATATTGAAAGGGATGAAATATTGTGTATTGAAAGTCATATCTGCACCCTCTGTTTAATAAACAGACTCTCCTGGGTTGACTTAAAATTTGACGAATTATCGACCAACATCAGAAAGTGGCACTTTGTGTGCGTGTGAGTGAGAGTGAATTTATCTGTTGGATTAGTACAGTTCAGAAGGCTAAAACTCGCCATCAGTGCTGTGACAGTGAGCGACTGCATCGATAAAGAGTGAGAGAAGAGGAAGGGAGAATGGCGGAAAGGAGTGAGACATAGAGAATGAGCAGCAGAGAGGAGTTAAAGTGAGAGAGAGCAAGAGATTGGTTGGTTTCTAATTGCCTGTGGCAAATGGGCTTTGAAACGAGGGGAAGTGAGTGGAGGTGTGTGTGATTTACGCTCTCGCACACACACGCACACAAACACACACGCATTCTGCAGAGGGGAGCGGTGATGAGGTCGGCCTTGAGAGCAGGTAACAGCGGCTGAACTCTCCCCCACCGACACATATCAATTCCTTAGCAGATTTAAAACCAAACACACACTCTTCCTCTCTTCCGGCTGAAACACTGATTACAAGAAAGTTTGATTGATTAAAAACCTGCTCTGATTACACTGAATAGTAAACGTCTGTTTGGCTACAGAGAGTAGAATCGTGTATTCATTTTATTGGGGTGGCATTTGGCACGTTCACAGCCACATGTGTGTGTGTGTGTGTGTGTGTGTGTGTGTGTGTGTGTGTGTGTGAGAGAGAGCTGGCGGCAGTGGCTCTATGATGCCTCTGAATTTAATAACCTTTCAATAATTTACCACTGTAGAGGAGGAAAGAAAGGACGAGTGAAAAGAAAACGAGAGTGGGATTGACCAAATAATTAGATGGGAAACACAAAATGGAGATAGAAAGAAACACGGAGAACTAAATACTATCATGGGACGGTTTTTTTAGGCTCTTGGCTCCTCTGTAGAGATTAAAAAACGTGCAGGTTAAATGCCTAATATGCAAAGCTTTTTTATTTCATTTTTTTACAGGGAAATGGAATAAAGAACAATTAAAACCATTTAAATTATAATTTAAAACTTTTGAAAGTACAGTAAAATTGCAGTCAAAATTCATACATGACAATAAATCTGTGCATTTTTCAGCGAACCCTTCTCCAAATCACTTTATTACCCCAGCAGGTAGCGACAAACAGTGAAAGTCTTTATGAGAGAGTCATTGAATCATCTACTTAAGCAATTTGTTAAATGAAATTAAATTGTTTCAGGAATGAAACAAGTGATTGAGTCATTAAATCATTTACTCTAGAGATTTTCAAAAACACTGCTTCATTCATTCAGGAATGTAACAAGTGAGTGAGATGTTGGCTGCGTCCGAATCCAGTGTTAAATCCACTTCCTGTCTGAGTATCGGCGAGGCTGTGATTACCTGCGGAGGAATATTCGAAACACCAGCTCTCTTGTTCACATGATAGGCCCTATTGCTTGACTGAGTCGATGCAGAGGTCTGCATGTTAACTAAACACTCGTACTTTTAGTCCACAGTCATCGGTGGATCTGCAGGTGTCCTTTATAAAGCCCAGCATGTGTGTTTGTGTGTGTATACGTGTTAACAGATCTCACATGTGTTTTGTAAACTGTTTGCAGGACAGATGCTCTCTTTTAATTAAACGGATTGAGGGGGTTAATTAGAAGAACAGAAAAGAACAACGAGGGAAGAGAAGAGAGCTGCTGTTTCTCCTGTGGTGCTGATTCAGCTCTGTCATCTCTCTCTCTCTCTCTCTCTCTCTCTCATTACAGATATGCTCTGTAGGCACAATCACTCAGCACATATGTAACTATGAGAAATATGCATCTTACTCAAGTTCTACATGGAAAGGATGAGGATTTTAATTAATTTGTGTCCAAAAACAGAGAAATGTACTGTAATAATGGGTTTTCTTGTTGTACTTGCAACGTTTGATGAATGAAGCGAAATAAAATGCTTACATAGGCAGTTGTGGTTCAGATGGTTGGCCTATTATTGGTTTTCTTGACATTTGTTTTCTTGGTCGCTTTCTCTCTCTCTTAGTGACATTGATCCACTGAGTCTTGATCTTACTCTGACCTGGAGCCCAACTCAGCATCTTGCATCCTGGACCCGCACAGCCCGTAGTACAGAACACACACTCTAAAAAACGTTAGGTTGTTTCAACACGTTTGGGTCGACAGTGGGGTTTGTCCATATTTGAGCCAAACATGGATTGAAACAACCTAGCATGTTTTGTAGTGCATACAAATCATGTGAATCTTGTGTGTATGTATGTTCTGTCAAGTGTTTGTAGACGGAAAGGTTACTACTCTGAGCTCAGAAGAAAAATTGTACCAGACTATTTTAAATACTCCAGGAAAATATTTTTATGATTTGAAATCTCCCAACGTTGAAACGTCAACGTTTCTTCTCTTCATCGCCCCCTCGTGGACATAATAATAACTGCAGAACTGATTCCCTTCCATCAATTTTCCACTTTTGTCTTTATTTTCATCATACTCGCACTGCAAGCAAGTTGGTAATGAAAGGGCTTTTGTTTTGGCACTCATTTTGAAAGGCTTCTTCTGTGTGCTTTATCCTTGAAATACAAAATTGTACATTTAAGAAAGAAATCTGACACAGTCAGACTAGTCACTTTCAGTTAATAGAAAAATTTAAAACCATTTTAAATGATGTGAGTTGTGTGTTGATGTGTGAAAATTGGGCTACACGATCTTGGACCTTTATAGAGTGTGTGTCATAAAGAATATATGTCTATTTGAAAAACTATTGTTAAACATGAAATCGATGTGCTGACCTTTGGCCATTAAGATTGGAAGCACTAAAAATGAGTGCTGAAGTTTGTACCCACATATAAACGTTCAAAATTAAACCTATAGAAATATATAAACGGAGTAAAAAGTGTGAAGGCCTTTGGATTTCAGACTCATGCAAACAGTCTTAAGAATCACATAACATTGATGCCTAATAATACCAAGCTCGCTGGGGTACAATTAAAGTAACTATTATTATGGCCTTTCCATTTTACAAGTGGTGAAAGAAAGAATGAATGAATGTGTGTAGAGAGGTGTGTGTGGCGTGATGTACTACAGACAAAAAACTTACACCATCATTTGCATTTAAAAGTCAAAAGTGATACGGAGGAATAGAATAAGAGGAGTGAGTGAGTGAGGATCAGAGACGATTGTGAAGGGGGAGAGGCGTTAATGCTGCGTTTTTGATCTTCATTTAATAATTGAATAATAATCTCCCAGGAGAAGTGACCTAGAACCGAGGAAACGAAATTGATATTCATTTGCGTATCTAAATACTGACACCTGCTGGTCAGACTTAACATCGGCATTGAGTTACCCTCCATCCTCTCGACGTCCACTGGTGTGACATTGACAAACGAGTGCAGTGAAGAAGTGGCCTCGCTTGTGTTTTGATTTCTGACACTAGCAGAGCAAATTTTCCAACCTGTAGTAAGCCTCATCCCGCGAGAGCTGCATTCATTCAGCGCAAACACTCCTCGTTGTTTATATACGTTGCATTACGTGCGCTTTCATCAGACTCTCTGTCTTGGAATGGTAAGACTCATTGTCAATACAGCTGCGCACTGGAGCGATATAACAATATATTACTACAGGTCCCAACACACAGCCATCACTCGTCTCTCCCTTCTTCATGCTCACCTTCATTCGATTGCTCAAGCCCGAGGGAGCTTCCCCTCGAAATGCAAATGTCTGATACAAGATTGCACTGATTCTGCCTGAACTTCAGCTGAAGAAAATGCATCCATCATTGTGTGAAAACTTGATTGTCCTCCTTTAACCTTAACCTGCCTGTGTGTATGTGTGTGATGATGATATACAAAACGACTACCTGCTTTGTCCTGACGACATTACAGACTACATTACGTAGCTGAATAAATAATCTATAAATGATGAAAACTCCACTCAGATCATTTCCTCTATAGGAAAGGTCACTGGGCCTGAAGAGATTTTCATTTTGGAGGAATGTGAAATCAACTGCACCCGACCTCCTGCTATTTTAAATCAGAAATGCTTGACTGATTCTAAATTTGAGGGCATTTCTAGCCGTTCTCACATTCAGCTTGGCTGTTTGTTATATCATGTCAAAGTTTAGTGATCATTTAGTGATTGTCGAACACGACTGAATTCATTTAAGGGGCACGTTTTCATTACGCAAAAATGCAGGCTATAAAGGTTTTCTCATGTTAGTGTATGTTATGAATAAGAATATTTAAAATTGTTTGCTATATACCAAATATAATGCTGAAAATAATGTATGTTAAATATGGTCTGAAAAATATACAGAGAGGTTTGGAAAATTGAGTCTGGTGAAATATGGAAGTTTGAAATGGAATATGTGTAAGATTGGTGACTTATTACAGCACCATAAATATACACTTTTCTTTTAAAATGTGCTGCCCACGACTCTATGGCTTTAACATATTGTTAATTTTACCCTAAAATATTGATATATAACTGTCAACTGCTTATTTTCTATTGGTTTAGAAAATTGGTAATTGTTTTGCAGTAGCTTATACTGTATGCTGAGTTGCGTTAATGGATAAAGATGCCAGCATTATTATTTGAGCAATAATTGACTATAATTGTGTACTTGTTTCTCTGTGTCCTCAGACTTCGTAAGGAGGGCTACACGGTGCAGGTGAATGTCAATGACTATCTGGATATCTACTGTCCTCACTACAACAGCAGCCAGAGAGGCGTCGCCGAGCAGTACGTGCTCTACATGGTCAGTTATCGTGGTTACCGTACGTGTGACCCGCAGCTGGGCTTCAAACGCTGGGAGTGTAACCGTCCCCACGCCCCGCATGCACCGATCAAATTCTCTGAAAAGTTTCAGCGCTACAGCGCCTTCTCGCTCGGATATGAGTTCCACGTTGGGCAGGAGTATTATTATATCTGTGAGTATATAGTGTGCTTCATCTCAGCTGTACACAATTTTAAATATTTTGTAGCACAGCGATTTTACAGTACTGTATTATAGTACATGGATGCCAAGGAACCTGTCCGAGGCATGTCCATCAAAAAGAAATTATATTCTGCTAAAAAAAAAATTCTACTTTAATTTTTGTTTTTGCAATACTACATTATTTCCATAACAGTTCCAATATATCATCTCCCTGTCAAAATATTCATGATTGTGTGAATATTAATTTAAATTTGTTGACCTGCCTTTTAATATGTTGATTTTAAATAAAACAAATCATTGTGTATGTATGTAAAGTTCAAAAGTTGGATTATTTATATTACTATATAAGAAATTATATAAAATTAATCCTAAAATACTTTATATTCTTTGTGTTTATTTGATTCCCATTCAATACACTTTGATAAGAATGACTATATATTGTTAATATAAGCTACAGAGTTTCATTTTTTAACATTTTCGGTTGGTGGTGTGCCTTGTGATTTTTTTTTTTTCAATGAAAAAATGTACCTTGGCTCAAAAAAGGTTGAAAAACACTGATCTATAGGACTTTTTTTTGACGTTACAATTTATATACAACAGTACAAGGTTCTGTTTAGATATGTTACGGCCCCGTCTAGGGTGAAATCGTAACACAAACTGGAATTGGCAATCAAAGATCCCTTCATCATTTTTACTTGCAGAACCACAAGTGAAACCACAACTTCAGGGTGAGCAAAGACCAAAACAACAAATAAACACCAAAAATGTCTAACAAGAACAATTTAATTCCCTTAAAAAAGGGAAAAAATCTTTTGAATAAATTACCTCATCTCCCTATAGTAAAAAACAGGAGTAAACATAATTTACTTAAGAAATGGCACTCAATCCCTACAGCTTCTTTTCCTAGGGTGGGAAAGATATTTACAATACTTAGAAATAAGATTGGCTGCCACTTATCAACTCAAAACCAAAATTCACACTGCAAATCCTTTAATTGCTGCTTGTCCCATTAACACCAATCACTTTGGTCTGATCCAATCCTGTGAAAGAAAGGGTGGGACAAAAGAGAGAGCGAGCAAGAGACAGGCCTAGCAAAGCAACACATATATACACTACGTCTCAGGATGTAACTGACATTAGATGCTTATATTATTACTTATTTAAAACTTTTCTGTGTTCACTATTGCAGAATATTACAGTATTTCTGACGACTGATCGATGATTGACATTTTCTTGTTTTGTTTTAGCCACCCCCACTCATCACCACGGGCGGAGCTGCCTGAGATTAAGAGTGTATGTCTGCTGCTCAACAGGTATCGACCTCCATCCATCCATCATGCCATCATTCATCTATCCATCAATTCATCATTTCATCCATCCATCCATCCAACCATTCTATTTTTCAGTCAATTGATCCACCTGTCCACCCATTTATGAAGTGCACTCAGTCCAAGTTTCTTCAACTCTATTATCTGTCTTTCTGAGGATTAAATCAATCTGTTTACACAGAAAGCACACTCTCTCCCTCTCTTTCCCCACTAGGTTTCATGCTTTAATGTTGTTGTTTGGCACTACAGTGATTCCTAACCAGGGATATGTGTACACCAGGGTGTACTTGAAAAGATTTTGATTTTACTTTGTTAAACCTACACTGCTGTTCAAACATTTTGGTTCAGTAAAACATGTTTTTTTGTTTTTTTTTTAAAGAAATGAATACATCAAGTATGCATTATATTAATTAAAGCAACAGTAAAGAAATGTATAATACTACAAAAAAAAATTCTTTCAAATAAAATGTCATTATTTTTAACAATTTCATTAAAGAATCATGACAAAATTCAACACGGTTTTGTACTAAATTGTACCCCATTTCATAACTAAAATGAGAAAATGACTTAATTTTTGACTGTGAGATACATGTATTCCATTTTCTCTTGCCTATTATATATATATATATATATATATATATATATATATATATATATATATATATATATATATATACACATACACACACACACACACACACACAAGACTAAAAGAACGATTGGGAAACACTGAAATAAACAGTGCTATTACTCCTCCTGTCATTTCTTCCCCCTCTCTCCCTCTTCTCTCTTTTGTTTCCAGGTGCTGTCAAGATTCATGTTCTCTCTCAGTCAGTTTGCTGGCACTGAGTGTTATTTTAACTCCTCACCCTCACTTTCTGTCAATGTTCATGTTCATTAATAATATTCCAGCTCAGTGTATGTATGAGAGAAAGAGAGAGCATACTGTGTGCTGTCTTAACCTCTGCCCCCGCTCTTGGAGTCTCTGAGTTCTTGTGTCAAGATGAATCTGTTAGTCCTGCTCAGTCAGGTCTGAACTCCAGTGCCTTGAGTTCAAAAGGCTGAAACACGACTGATGTATTTATAAGGATGTGGAAAACTACTAATGAGCTGATGAGTTGAGTCAGGTGTGTTAAATTAGAGAGATAAAGTGTGCAGTGATGGGGGGCCTTTAAAACCAAGATTTTGATTTTCCCACTGAGCTAAAAAGAACTAAACTATAAGTAGTAACGCTTGTATTGGGACACTTAGAGAATTTAGCCGTGCAACTTATACATTTTTGATACATTAAAGCGATGTTAAATACCAAAGCTAAAATAACAATAATAAAATATTATTTCAGAATATTAACTGGATAATTTTCACAGTACATTTGTTTGAAAGCATTACATTTCTGAAGGCAAAACAAATTATTAAAAATATTATCTGATAAATCTTTATTTTCTGCTAATCTTTTTTTAAATCTACTTACTATTAGAGAAACATTTTATTTGTATAATAATTTCACAATAAATAGTACATTTATTTCATATTCACAATAAATGGCACATTTTTACTTTAAGCTAGCATAATGTTTCTTACCCACTACTATAGAAACATTTTCATTTCAATTATTTTGTATCAATTTCACAGTAAATTATTTATCCTTCTCAATAAATGATAAAAAAAAATTCACATCAAATTACTTTTTCAGTGTATTTTTGTCTACTCACTAAGCATTTGACAATAGATACCTAAAAAACTATTCAAATAATATTTTTCCAAAGGAGATTTACAGATTTTACACTATTCTTGTAAGAAATATGTATGTTTGGGTTTTCTTCTTTTTTTCCTTCTTCTTCTTTTTTTTACTGTTCAAATGATTGGCAGTCAAAAGAATAAAATAATCACAATTAAAGGTAATTTTCTGTTAAAGTGTAAAAATAAATCTATGAATTAAAAAAAAAAAATGAAATAAATAAAAACACAAAATATATTGACATATTCATTTTAATATTCCTAAAAAAAAATCCTTGGGTCATCTAGTGCTCACTGGCGGGGGCCCCAGTAAATCCCTTGACAAGTTGACATTTTGTTGCATCCCTTTAATGTATGTACCCTGAACTGGGGACACTAACTACCCCCTCCATCCAGTGCTGTATGACCCGGAGAAGCTTAGAAAAAATTCCCAAGTCCTTTGAGAGCATGTATAAGATCCTTCAGAGGGAGGGGAGACTGTGTGTTCTGATTCTCCTTTCATGTCTTCCCAGCATCTGATTCAGATGATGAGCCCCAGCCCACAGAGCCAGACTACACTCTAAGACCTAACATCAAAATCGATGACCTCGGTGAGTTACGCACACAGCAGACGGACCACACTGACACTTATACATATGCATATAAATCACTGACTAAGTTGACATTTACACCCAAGGTTTCTTAGCCCAGATCGGTGGCATCCACACTCCTCTTTCGTAGTTAAACAGCAAGCTCATAAATCATGCGTGTGCATGTAAGAGCAGATTTATTGTTATAAATCAAATTGGGTATGAAGTTTAGAAGCTAAATACACCATGTCATTTGAATGTGTAATAAAAATGCATATGAGATCAACTCTAATTTGCTTTTCCTGTGCACACGGCGTATACCAAACAAATACAGTCGTTATCTGCTAACACACATCTCATAGGCAATGACTGACACTAATGAAGCCATGAGCTAAAAGGCAAACGAAGCGTGAGCTGCCTAGCTATAGTTAGCTTGATTGGCGCTGAGGCTAGTGTTAGCGCTGATTAGCAGTGGCAGAACTAGCCCTCCAGTTTCCAGCCTTACAGTCACATCCTGCACTTCCTCACCACCACAGTAACCCGACTCAAGGACAGCAATGACCGCACCATTTAAATGAGAGAAAATAAATTGATTTGACTTCAAGTGTTTTTAAGGAATAAAGAGACATCGATCTGTTCGTTTGTTTTTTTTTTTTCCCCCGAGCGTGTGTTTTGAGACAGATGGATGTGGATGTGTTTTGGGTCGTCTCTGGGTCGGAGCTACCCAACGATTTCCAATAACTGGAATCTGAGTACCGAATCTCTCCTGCTTGCTCCGATCGGGGGTTCAGTTTTCAAACAGGCCAGAGAGGGGAAGAGAACAACCGCAAGAGGCCGGCTGGGTCTCAGGAAGCCACACATCTCAGTATTGCTCCATACATCTGTGTCCAATAGACAAAAGAAAACCTCACTGCTCTCCCATTAGTTTTGACCAACTTAAAGAGCCTATGGAAATTCTACATTTTTAAAGTGTACTTCTACAAACAAATCAAAAGTTACTCACTAAACTGTCACATGCAACTCTAGAATGCTGCAAGTGCTTTTAAACTAAAAGGAAAAAATACATAAGCACTTACTGATTTTAATAAAACTGGATTCTGAAGTCATTAGAAACATAAATTCTCATTTGCAGGACTCTTAATGTCAATTTTGTAAATCTGCTGGAGCAAATAGTCCCATTAATGGCAGTACGTTTCACGGTACAAAAGGAATTCATATTAGTACAGAGCGACTCGCACAAACATGCAGGCAATCACAAATACAGATGCAAGAAACACAAAGACAACTTTTATTTGGCCTTTGGGGAATAAAACAGAAAAAGAAGTTGACGTGTGTGGCGTTGTGCTCAAACCATTCTCTTTATATGCTTTTTTAACAATAAAAGCAAACCATTTCCTGCTTATATTGGTTAATGCATTAGACATCCTACACTAACAAATTAACAATACGTTTACAGCATTTATTAATCTAAAGTAGTATTAATTTGTATATATACACTACCATTCAAAAGTTTGGTGTCTGTAATATTTTTTTATATTTTTGTCTCTTTTGCTCACCAAGGCAACATTAAAAACACAAAAATACAATAAAAACAGTAATATTATGAAACTGTTACAATTTAAAGTAGCTGTTAAAAATCTTGTAATATATTCTAAAAGGTTATTTATCATTATGTGATGGCAAAGCTAATAAATATGCTTAATTGGTGCTCAAGAAACATTTATTCTCATTTCTTTATTTGTTTATTTATTCATTAATTATCACCGTTGAAAACAGTTGTTCTGCTTAATTCTTTTGTGGAAACACTTCTATTAATCATTTTAACCTTATTCAAAGTGTTTCCTTATTTGTGTTTCGTAATGTAAGATTCAACTTCCCGTTCAGGTCAGTGATAGGACAAGCTCATCAAATATCTCAGTAATCCATTCTTCAAATGAAAAACAACTTCACACTTCCATCTGATCAGATGATTAAGTTGGATGACACAACAAAGTACAAAAGTTCAAGCCAACTATCAAGCTGGAGACGTGTATTCTTCTAGGTCATGTGATTGTATGTAGCCCGAGTTGTGGATGTTGGCACAGATTGTTGCATTCCAGCAAGTAAACATGTTTCAGAACATCCCACACAGTGCCTGGCATTCAAGGACTCCTGTCAATCAACCATTGTCCTGCCATAGTGGTTATAATGCAGTTTATTTGCACACATTTTCAATTTGGCAGACATTAACACAAAACTTTATTAAAAAATTTAAAATACAGACCATAGAAAAAGATTTAATCAAGAATGATTATAATATTTAGTCGCATTGTTACTGTAGTAATTCAAGTGTTCAATTAATGCTATTTGCATAAAAAGGGTGATTCAATTTAAATTACCAAACAAGAAGTGTCTGGAAAAACTGTCACATCTTTTGTCTGAGTAGTAAAACATTACATTATTCTTTCATGTAACGTGTGCGTGTCTGGAGATGTTTTTTTTGGCAGCCAATTTGCGTCATACACTGTTCCTTTTGACCTGTAAGTGAAGACGTGTCTATCACCGAGTCCCTGAGCTGGAGAACACCTGCTCGCAATCGCAGACACCAACAAACCGGTTATGTTAGATGTTCGTCTCCGGTGATGATGTAGCAGAATTCCAAGCAAACACTCCTTTTGTAGCTGATAATAGTTACATTTTAGTGTCTGTTGTGTTCACAATAAAGGTTGTCTACTACTCCACACAAACACAGATACCTTCAGTGCATACCTGCCTGAGTCAACGTGTTTTATTTTTAACTCCTTCCCTTAGGCCTCAGTTTTCTATACCTTTGTGAGTCACGCAACAATGGTGTCTAGACCTCAGCTGGCAATTTTGATCTGTCTGTCTCTCCCTAGATGACTATGATAATCCAGAGGTCCCTAAATTGGAGAAGAGCATCAGCGGTAGCAGTCCATCCAGAGATCGCCTTGTCCTAACTGTGGCATCTCTTTTCTTCATCGCCCTCTCTGTCTCCTAGCATCCACCTCCTGTCCGTCACCACACCAACGAGGCCTTGAGGGGGGAAAGGAAGGATCCAGGGCCGATAAGTTTGCAGATAAAAACTTGGAAAGGAACAGGAGATAAATGGAACACTTCAGCTTTCGAAGTGTCAAGCACCAGCCCACAATTCAATAGTTGTATTCATGTCTTACAACAGCGACACACTTTGCATGTCGCGCGGACGGTACTGATAAAGATTTGAACAGCGTAATGAGAACTATGCCATTTCAGTTTCAGTAGTGCTAATTATATGTGTGTGTTTTTGTGTGTTTATGCGTTTGTGTGGCGCCTTCGGTGCTTGGAGGCGGAGCGGATCTTTCCTTCGCTCTGAAGGTTTGATGGCTCCATTATCTGTGAATTGGCAGGTTAAGAGTTTAAAAGCGTCTCGGATTCTATCTGATGAGATCTGAAATGAAACTGTTGAGGAGCTGGCTCAGGTTACTTTTCACTCGAACTGGGAAAAGCATCTGAACCACCGTTTTAATCCAATTCCAAAAGTGTTTGTTTCTCTATGTGTGTTTCTGTTGCCAGAGAGATGTACAAACCACTGGATGATCATGCAATTGCCGTCAGGGATGAACAGCAATATTCATTTGATGAGTTTAAACAAGTCTATAAAAGAAATCAACTCATTTTTTACTTTTCTATTGATGAGGCGACAATTTATGAAGCGTTTAAAAAATCCAGTCACATCTGATTCTTTTTTGAACGATATGGTTGATCTGTCTTGCAGAAAATTGAGAAAGTGATTTCGCTCGAGCGCCAGCACAAACGCATTAAACACATGGAGACAAACAGAAGCCAAATAGCTTTTTCTTGTTGTTTTCTTTTCTTCTTCCTTTTAAAAAAGGTGCTTGTTAGTGTGTGAGTGAGTGCGTGCGTGCAAGCTTATGTGTGTGAGTGTATTAGCTCAGTGATGCTGGAGTCATTTCTAGACTTTATGGACTTGAACCGGAGGTGGACGCCTACACAGACAATGTACATAAATCACATGCATTTATTTATGTGTGGACATTGTGGACGACCTCTGCTCATTCATTCGGACCGCACTTATTCCCACTGGATTCGGAAGAACTCCAAACCATCTTCAACGGGTTTGTTCCAGTTTGACCCGGTTGTCGCTGCTTGCTACTTGACTTCTTTCGGTGGTGATAAGCAAGACCAAATGGAAATTGAGGGGTCTGGTGGTTATAATCGGTTTCTACAGCAACAGTTATTCAGCTATACGCACACCTAAAGGCACTAAAGTCCAGCAGGAAATCAGAACAACACTCGCGAAAAGAAATAACAGCAATTACTGGCAACGATTCTGGTGACACTTTTGCCAAGAGTAATACGAACAAACAAATGCTTCGGGGCAGGTAGTTATTGCGTTCTTATGAGCTTTTCATGGGATAAACGGCAGTGTATGCATCAATCATTTTACAACAAGATTCAAAATGAAGGTTCTAACTCTTTTTACATAGACTAGGACCTTATCTTGATGGTAATGACATCATATCACGGCTCATGATAATAGCAACCAGCGCTGCTTCTCGCTCTAGAGACATGCACAAACTGCTTAAACTAGCGATGGCATGTGGTTTAGGAGAAATGATGTGTGGTAGAGGTTTTCTAACGTAGATTCATAATGGACACCTTCTCTCACACCTACAGGCTGTCTTTAACAAATTGATAAAGCCGTTTATTGTATCATTCTGCTTATGCTGAGAAAAATCATTTCAATTTATGTGGAACATTATGTCTGCTTTATATTCCATTACTACAGCTGCTGTGGTCTCACCAATTTAGAGCAACTTCAGAACAAACTGAACACTAATTTGAATGCTCGGAATGATACTTTACAGACTTGAATTCTACATTTAATTTGTTTCATGTTGTTTTTCAAAGACATTGGGTTGAGGATAAGTAGTTTTTTTTTGATGGAATAATGTAATATTTCAGAAGAGTGGATCAGGCAAAGTATCACTCTTCAAATGTTGCACTTACAAGAACTTGGACACGAGAATTGTGTGCGTGTGCGTGTGTGTGTGTGTGTGTGTATGTGTTAGACTGCAATTGTTAGACGTTGATGTTTGTTTTACAACTAGCCTAAATAACCTTTCAGTGTGTGTGTGTGTGTGTGTGTGTGTGTGTGTGCATGAAAGAATGAGAGATCAAAAAGTAATAAAGATAGAGGACTGTGTGAATGTGTGTTTGTGCAAGTTGTTTTCCATTGTTTAGTCTAGGAATTTTCTGTGTGAGTGGGTGCGAGTCAAAGAAACTGTATTGTTTTGGAGGAAACAACTAAAGCATTTATTAGTGTTGGAAACAACCAATTACAATCATGTTTACCTTCAACTGGAATGAATTTAAAGAACTTGAAAAGAGAAACTGTAAACTGAACAAAACATAACAAAGCTTATAATAATAATAATCATGCTAAAAACAAAAAAAACCACCAAGTCTTGATTCATGTTTGTTACAGACACAACAGCACAGTTTTTGAACCCATGTGTTTTGGTATTGAAATGTTTAACTGAATTTGATCAGTCAAATGAAACCCAAATACTGAATTTAATAAGAGTACACAAACATGATCTCCCCCTCACTCTGACTTCCCATCTGCTCATATAATGTAGTTTCAGGTTTCCCACTGCTGTCATCAAAAACAAGCCATACTTTTCCAATTTATCAATCTCTTGTGTTTTGTTCACTCCATCATCATCTCTTTCAAATTTATACACATAGTGTTGATCGTATCTGTGCATTGTGTGAGAAGGAAGCAGCCCGAAGATGAAAGGATTACTATCAGAGGCCGGCCTGATACGGAGACCCTCTTATCTAATCACTTCTCCATGAAGATATTTCTATATATCAAACGACATTGTGGGGCTTGGCATGCCACTTTAAAGAAAAATAAAAGATACCCATCCAAGCAGTTTTTACATTCTGAGCAATCTTTCTTGGGCCAACTTACACAGATAACCATGTAATTGTCTGTGCAAAATTACTATCCTACTTGTCGCCTACCTCTCTCTCTGTCAGATTCTACAACATTCTCCGTAAATTGCTTTAAATACAATATCTGCTTAATATATGTCGTATGTATATTTTGATATGTAACCCCATAAAAAAGTGAAGAAACGAATCAGACAATCAGAATTCAGAACGTCTCACAAACTTAATGTTATTGGCCCTCGGTGTGTGGACGCTATTATAGATATCGATTATGGTGTGGACGGGCCTTAATAACAGTTACCGAGGAGAACGAAGCAAAATAGATGTTGCTGAAGTGAATTGCAATCATTTGATTTTCTCATCTTATTAGAGTGCCGTTTGATTCAGCTCGACGTGTTGAGACATAAACTCGTGCGTGACTGACTTTCCGTTAATTACTCTCTATTGCTTGGCGCGTGAGTAAACCGTCTGAACACACAGCAACAATAACGGCGATTGATCCCCCACCTGCACCCGCTGCTTTCTGCTACCGGCCACTCCGAGCAGACGCTGACTTCATCTGCTGTGGGAAAAGGACAAAGACGCCTCATTAAATCAAGTGATGGAGCTATAATGAGTAACATTTTTCCATGTTAAGTAGACCAGTGTAATGGCTTAGACAGAAGTTCCCAACAACTGAACATTCTACCACAGTAACAATAACTAAATAGATAAAATGGTATGGTAAGTATGTCAGCTAGAGTTCTACCAATTAAAGTCACAGTGAATTCAAAACAATTAGACAATTCTTATTTTATTCAGTTATTATGGAACATTGAAGTACCTGGTGCTACATTTCAAAGGGTTGGCTCTGAGTTGTTGTCCCTAGTTTTAACGAAGGTGTTGGTGCTTGACGGGTTCACTGACTGGGGTTGAAACTGAATGGGTGGCAGAGGAGAATTAAACCGATAGTGATGTCCCAGGTCTGGGGTCCCAGGGAGGTATAGTCAAACGTCACGGAAATCCATCTTTTAAAGCCATTGTTTGGAGAAATGGCGCTCTTTCCATCACACCTATAATGATTAGAATATCCTCAGTGGTTATAAAGCTGATTAAGATTGCAAGGAGAATTTATTTGCTGGTCTTGAGAATAATGAGGATCTCCTGTATTGTAATTTTCAAGTGCCATGTCAAGACTGATCAACAAGTCCTTCATTGTGGGAAACATTGCCTTTTGTCTCATTCACATAGATGTGAACCAGTGGAGATTAATGGTGGGCCTCTGTCCTTTGTCTGATTCTACAGAGACCTTAACAACAAAGTCTTCTCAAGCTTGGCACACTTTTATCAGCTGCTATGACTAGAAATTGATAGTAATCTAATTCTTCACGGTCCATCTGTGTTGGGGTTCATTTCGAAAAAAGCCTCTTAGGGACTCATCCACCAGAGATATTGTATGTAAGCTCAGCCTTAGACCTACTGTCTGCATCTGTGGTTACCACATCCAAAGCCTTGTCAACTGGATGGTTCTCCTCAGCAAAGTCTATTACAGACAACGTGGATGAGAAGACCGAGGAGTTGCCATTCATGTCTGTTGCTTGCAACTTCAGGGAGTTTGTGCTTGTGTAACAGAGGGCAAAGACGGTTACCTAAATTGACAGTACATGGTTGCCAGAATTCACTGCCACAATATCAATCCTGTAGTCTTTGATCCGCTCAAAATCCAGTAGTGTAGTTGTCTGGAGGAAGTACTTTGTCTTGCAGTAATTACTTTTTTCACTAACTAAACACAGTTGGAATGGGATATCCCAGCGACCACGCTGGTCACAACTACATTTTCACCCTCATCATGATCTTATTTATCCACCAGAGTGACAGTTGTACCCATCAAGGGTGCATTGTCATTCTGATCTCTCACTGTGATACCATGAGAGCTTTTCAATTGGGGACCGTTGTCCTTAACTTGGATGTAAAACTTGATCATGCTGATTTCTTTAAAATCCATAGTTAGCGTTTATAGTTAGAAGAGCTTGGACTACTGGTGATGCCTGATGGAGTTTGTAGATCACCTATTCGTTGGGCCGCATGTCATGTTCATGTTGGGCCGCATTCTCTCTCACTTCACTTGTAGAATGGAATAATCCACTGGCCTGTTTTCTGGCAGTTCACCATCATAGTGTGACTTCTCAAATTTAAGTATATTGTCATTGGCATCTGTAAAGGCGATCCTAGGCAGAACATAACTCTAGCTTGGTGGAGAGCCACCATCAACCACTTTTATGTTCAGGTCATATGAATCTTGTTGCTCTCCAGCCAGGATGCCCAATACAATGAGTTCTTGCAATTTGTCATCTGAGTCTTGTACCACTGCAAACTGAAAAGGTCAGCAGCTTCAGGTCTGATCATTAGAGCGTAATCAGCAATGCTGTTAGGTCCAGAATCTTTGTCGCTGGTAATTACGCTGAAATTGGAAAAAGTCTTTAATTGACACCTCAAATTTTAGGAAACAAGGACTGCCCTCTAAAAGGTTGTGACAGTCCTTGAGAATTTCACAATCAATTTGAGTAGATATCCTTTGTTTTGCCATTCACATGCATGAAGGCAAGCAACACTTACCTCAAGCTTGCAAAGGCAAACGGTATCTGGCAGGCCTTGGTCAGAAGCCAAGCTGTCAATCAGGGTGTTGGGAGGCCGCTCCTCAGTCACCTGGAATACGCTGGTGTTGACTACAAGCAGTGCGGGCAGAGAGCCATGGGAAAGAAGCAATGCTGGTGGCGTCAATGCTTAACGTTCATCTGATGTGATGTAAAGTGAATAAAACAGCCTTGACAGTCTACTACTGGAGTTCCACAGCTACTGAGGAACTTTGTTCTCTCCCAACTGGACTTTTGTGTGTAGGTGAGATAAAGGCGGACAGCAGACGATGGGAGATGGAACTCCAAATATTTAAAACACATATGTGTATGAGTAAATAATGATAGAATTTACATTTAAAATACCACGTTGAAATATAGTAGTCATATACAGGTGTTACAGATACGTATTTTTTGCCTCTTTAAGATGTAAAAGATGGGATAGGATTAGAACTTCACTGATCATGCACTGAGCTCTGGTTGCTTAATACTGTTACATCATTTAATCAGCAGGACATGAGTGAGAACAGCGAGATCAGTGTGTTCTTCCTCCCTATACAACAAAAACAATAATTTTATAATTAATAAATTCTATAAAACAGTTCTAGATCCTTGATATTTGTCAATCATTTTTTTTGCCTCAGGTCCCAAAAACACTAAGTGACATAGACCTACTTATACATCCTGTGCAATTTAATGTTAAGGTCACCAGGTGTCTCTGTTTCGTCTGTTGTACTTTCAGAATAATAATATTGTAGACAGTTTTTCCTAATCCATAAATGAATGCTACTGGGTCTGTTGTATAAGAGGGGGTGTAGGGGTCTGGGATTACACCATCTGGATTGAGTCTAGTAGATTATCATATAATATCCATGTGAAACAAGCAATGTGCACAGACACATTGTCACAGAGTTATTGACTACATTGTCCATACTTGTCAATATTTGTATGTTTTCATTGACAGTTGACATTTACAGTTGTTCTGTGTATAGATTGTTTCCATAATGAATCAATTAATTCTTATGAATGTACTCTAAAGATTCCATACTTCAAAACACAGATGTGCATTGACTCTTACTCAAACATTTCCCCTGACGTTTGCTATGATCAATGATAGATTTATTCAGTAAACTCTTCAATGGATCAAGCTATTTGAAATGAAAAATAATTCTTTTTTTTCCAAGTTATAGATTTGGTGAAAATATGTTATGCTGAAACTGCACTTGCAAACACAGATACTGAACCTCTGGAAAATCAAATTGTTCACTAATATAATTCGTGAGATTTTGGAACTATTTGTTCCATGGTACACAAAAGGATTCAATCTAATTGAATCTGGATCCAACTGATCCAGTTCAACTCAATTCAATGATTCAAAGATCCATTCACAGTGGGTAATATTGAGAGTAAATGATGACAGAATTTTCATATTTGGAAGAACTATCTCTGTTATACTGTGTCTTCTCTATATCTACAGTTTAAGCTGGGTTTATTTTTGTAGAGGGTCTGTCTAAATCTAGACAAAATCTTATGCAAAGAGGACAGAAATAGGTACAGTCTGGTAGGTACAGAATTCTGTCTTTGCTGAACTTTCAGAGGAAGCCGTTCCACCCACTTCCTATTGCTCAGTGTTATAACTGTTGGTTTCTGTGGTACCAGGATTGCCGTGGTTTCCGTCTCAACTCAGTGAAATGAGGGGAATCTGTTATGAGAATTTAAAGTGTGTGAATAAGGCCCACCCACTCACCCCATATGGCCCAATCAAAAATAATCTTCCAGTGTAACTATGTTAGCATAAATTAGCATCCATTAGCATACCCAATGATTAGTCATGTAGGCGACATGCTGCACTCAACTTAAAATACTTCTCTGAAAAACGATTACTTGATTCCCCTCAAAGCAGAATGATTCCCACATTCTCATTAGTGCCTTCAGCCTCATTATTCTGTGCAAGCGCTTCCCCGAAAGGCCAAATCGTGCCATTTTTCACACAGGGAATTAACCTTGCCTTCGCACCCTGCTCCAGATGATTTTGTTTTTCTCTGTAATTTTCGAAAATTACCGTAAACACTAGACAGTGAAAGTGTCATTACTGGAGGGAGATGAGATTAGCAGTGTAATGCTTAGCGCTGGCAGGCGAAGGACTGAAGTGGGGGAAAACCAAAGAGCTAATCCAGCACTAATGATATTAATAACTGTCCAATCGTAACGCCAATGGCCACTTCATATTTCTGAGCGACATCATCACCATTCTTGTCCCCTCTATTGCAGGCTAAATCCGGCAAGCATATGAGCTGTCAGTCATAAGGCCGGTCTATATATGGCAAATGGTGTTTCATTAGTCAGTGTGTATCGAGGCAAAAATGACTGAAATGTTTTGCTTGCCAACTGCTGAGAATTTTTGTCACCCTCTGATTTGCCTCCTTTTCCGCTTTTAACCCTCTAGGCATCTTTCTCTTCACGCTCCCCTCTCTCTTTATGCATAATCCTTTTTTAAGGCTCATACAGCTTTCAACAGATGAATGTTATATATAGATTCCTTAATGCTATCAAACCTCATAGTGAGCACTCATTTACATAGTCTACAGAAAGTCTAACATCAATGAAATATAATTAAGACCACTGTAATGTGGTTTCAAGCAGTCATTTAAAAAAAAATGTCTAATGTATATAAACAAATCTTGCCATTCTTTGTTCATAGAAAAATAAAAGAGAAAATTGCAGGAATTTCTGCCCACCATAAATAGAATAAAGCAGTGCAATACATGAAGCTTAAGCATTGGCACATTATGCAATCAAAGGTCTGCTCCCCAGACTAATACCAACACCATTAACGGTCCTAAATCAGTCCTCTGAGAAATATGTTAATGTACTTTCCATTTATGTTCTTTTACTTAAAAACATTATACAACAATAACATTAATATTAATATTAACATTAATAAAAATATTTTGAAATGGAAATCTCAATTTATTCTGTGTGTGTGCCTAGACTCTATTAGAGCTCTTAGATGAGACAGTAATGCTAAGGCTTGACAACAATGCTCTGGACTATGTTTTTCAAAAGAATCGTGATTGTTGATCGTAGGAACCATTGATGTAATACAGTGGAATCTGGTTATATCGACAGCCTTGGGGGTTGCAAAAAAGCTGTGAGATAAACGATGATCGAGATAACCAACAGCCGATATGGCGATTTGTTTGATGAAACGATCGGCATGCTATAAAAATGTACATACACTGTATATGTTTGCTAACAACAAAAGGCATATGTGCACCAACTAACAGCAGAGACTTACCAGTATACAATAAAAAACACCTTCGATTCTCGATACAAACCTTGAATTATATTCTACAACATTGCAAACACAATTTCACTCACAGCGTAACAGTCACAACATATTCGGGAGATCATCACGCTGTACTAGATTGCATACTTTCTTGCGTTCTGCCTGTCTAATGTGCTTTCTCAACAAATTCGGCTTTGTCCCGTCTTTTAATAACCGGGTTCTTCAATCGGCAGCGACGCTGAGCAGAGCTCATGTCAGAACAGAAGCAGGGTGTGTGTGTTCATCTAAGCTCATCTACTCATTGGTCGGTAACCGCTCGTTAAGAACAATATATTCTTTCACTTCAGAGAGTGTTCATTTCACTGTGAGAGAAGCGTCACTGACAGAGCGATCACATGGACCACGATTCACGTGCAATGCAGTGAACTAGGTATGATCATTAGTCACGAGATAACCATGTGAAGTGGTGAATTTGTCCCTCTTTTGTGCTCGAGATATTAGGGTTAGGCGACATAAAAGAATCGACATAACCCATAAGAAAATGCTAAGACAAATAGGGAGTTTGGCGGTTCCAGTTCAAAAACGTCAACATAATAGGGTTGGCGAGTTAACCGAGGTCGAGATAAGTAGACTCTACTGTATTATTCACAATTCACTTTGTGACATTCCAACATTCACATAGTAGAGTTTTGTCCTTGCTCCAGTATATAAGAATGAGCCAATCTAACATTAATTCAAACGGATTAATTAAAAGAAGTTATTACTCCACCTCCTGCTTGACATCATTAACCAACACTGTTGAACGACAAATTTGTTACAATACAGTTTCAGGAAAAAGTTATGACTAGCTAGTTGATTACTTCAATGTTGCAAATGGTAGTTAAGCAGCGAATTACGTAGTCTTTCATGCTTGATCTTGGCAAGTACCCTAGTAAATGAAGTCGGTTTATGTGCATAAACAGCTCTGAGAAATAAAACACATATGTAACACAATTGTAGTTTTTGCTGTGGTATCAAAAGTGATGGTATCTGAATCTTAACCTTATTTATAAGATTGTATGCGTCAAACACAATAACTATTCACATTTATTTATTTGTTACTTTTTTTCTGGTGGGGCCAGAGAACATTTTGGCCGGGCAAGTAAAAATGTGAATTACTGATCTGAAAAAATCCTTTACGCTGAGTCCTGCAAAGGCATTAATCTTCAATAATTCTCATGAAATGCAGTTTTTGTTTGGAAATTTCTTTGGTTTTATTTGAGTCTTTCAGCTTAGGTCACTTGGTTGGGTTGTGGATATCGGATGTCTTGACCTAATTAAATAATTAGATGAACCAAGGGACATGGATTATTTGTAACTAAGGCCAGACCTTGTCCTTAAGCCACCCAAGGCACACTATGCACAAGAATTCACACTATTAAACAAACTCCAGTATTTAATGTTCATCCCATAAAAGGTTTGGAATATAACAAATATTTTATAGATTAGTAAGATATCCTCTTTTTTCCTGCCAGGGGATTGTGTGTGGAAATGAGCTGTACTAATGTACAGGTATGTGTTAAGCTATGTTTGCATGTATGCGTAGAAGAGAAGTTGGGTTGAGTCAGACCTGTCATCTGGGGCGGGATAAAAGCTGAGGTCCACTTGAGCTCTTAAGACTTTTCAAACTAATTGCATTACACTGTCCTTTAACTGGATAATAACAACCAGATAAAATGTCCATTAACGTCACCCCTCCCACAGAACAATTGCAAAACCTAATTGGACTTTCAATCATTGATTGAACTCAAATGCACTCAATCATGACACCTGTTTCATTACTATAAAGAAAAAATACCATCCAATATAATCAAATTTTGAAAGCACACATATTCTCACATCCTATTTATTATCTTATGTGTTATGTTTTTCAAGGTTTATTTAATTTTCTGTACTGTAAAGTTATGTTTTCACTGTTCAAAAGTTTGGGGTCAGTAAGATTTTTTTTACTGTTTTTAAAAGAAATCTCTTGCTCACCTTATTAATCAAAAATACTTTAAAAAGTAATATTTAAGCTACTTAAGCTGAACTAAAATTATCCGGTCTAAATATAATCTTATGGATAAGAATTTAATATAGAGCATTTAAAATCATCTTACAAAATTGGAACATACATGCAATTCCAAAAGTTTGTTTTTACTGTACACTTTATGAAGAAGGTTGATGATCATGATCCAGTGTGTTCAAATCAAAGAGGGTACTTATTAAAGTTCAACTTTGGGAAGATCGCAAAACGCATTTTTCATATAACTCCTCTTTTCGTAACACAGCATGCATGACTGCAAACCAAGAATGTTTATGTGGAATGTGACTTTCAGGAGCATTGCTTCAATGCTGCTTTAAATCTAGCATATACCAACACACACCGGCCCTGTTTACACCTGTATTAAGATGCATTTTGGTCTATTTGAAACCTAAGTAGACAAGGGAGCCATACCTATTTACACCTGCTGTTTTAATCTGTCTGTTTTGTCCACTTTCAACCATTTCTGTCCTGATTACTTTGAGGGGAGTTTGTATAAGTTTATGTAAATATATATGTTTTTTCTGATTCTTTGTAAAGGATAAAATAAGCTTGCACAATTCACATATGAATAATGATGCTGTGAGCATGTGTTAGAAATCACGAATGACGAGAGAACATTGTGCTTGGTACGTTTTTCATCTTTAAACCAAACTTTGGTCTCCAACTGACAAAGTTTAAATCCCGTCTGGCTAGTGCACTTCCCGTAATGTTTACATGTTGGGTCAGGAGGCGGGCTTTTGAGGCTTTTTAAACACATTTGACCATATCAGCATTTACACTATGAAAGCAGTCCGGTCAAGTGTGCTTTCGATTACACCTAGAAGTGATGGAAAATGGAGAATATTGGTATTGTTACCTGTAGTCCTGTCTTATGTGTCTGTTGTGCACTTCCTGTCTATTGTGTCCTTTTGTAACTTCCTGTCTGTAAGGTCATGGTTGCACTTCCTGTCAGTGAGGTCAATTGTAACTTCCTTTCTGTCGTGTCATTTGTCACTTCCTGTCTGGTGTGTCATGTGTTGTTTCACTTCCAACTTGTGTATCCTCTCGTGCCCTCCTTGCACCTGTCTTGTCATCACTTATATGGTTAGTCTTCCCAGGTGTTGGTCATTCCCTTGTGTATAAAACCCTCTTGTGTTTCCCTTGTCTTTGTTGGTTGTTAATGTTACTCCTTTAGTGGTGTCATGTGTGGATGCCTTCTCTGAGTTCTTTGTTCACCTTATTATCCTAGTTTCCAGGTTTTTGCACGTGTGTGCTTTTTCTGTTCTTAAAGTTTGTTTAAAGTTGTTGTTTCTTTTATGAATAAAGTGTGTTTAAGTTCGGAACTTGTTACTCCTCATCACTGTTTCACCACATTGCACACGTTCCCCATTCCTGAGTGTAACAGGTATAAGCAAGGTTGGTATAAGTTTAGTATTAGGCTATGTAAATTCACGTTGGTGTAAGCAGTAGGTTTTATGAATGGCCTTTCCAATTGAGCACAGTATGTTTAAATCCCTAAGGTGTATTAAAGATTATACAATTAGATGCATTTGATTTAAAGTAAAAAGTCCTAGTCCTCTCAAGGAATCCTCTCAAGATCAGGACTGATTTTCTAAAGTGATAGTTTCTCCTTAGCTTAAAACCACTACAGCTAATACAGTAAGAGCTCTGTATCTGCTTTGATTAATATGTCCCATTGAATCATAATAGCGTTACAGTGTCATCACAGTTATCTCATACTAGCACTTGCATGTTCTGATGTGTTTAGCCATAGAGTCTATGCGAATTCCACTTAAAAAAAAAATAAAAAATTGCATTCCCTTGAAGTTTTTTACCATTCCCTTTTTGCATTCTCTACTTACACACTGCCTTTCTTGGTGGTATAAATTCAACAAGATGCTGGAAACATTCATTATAGAATCACACAGTTGCTGCAGATTTGTCAGCTGTGCATCCATGATACAAATCTTCCCATTACTCCATATTTTCAAAGGTGCTCAATTGGATTGAGCTCTGGTTACTGTGAAGGTCATTTTTATTCTTTATATTTTTAACATTCGGCAGACGCTTTTATCTAAAGCAACTACATTGGATTCAAGGAACACACTGACGTTCTAGTCAGTTCTTGCTTTCCCTACTCATTTGAGTATAGAAAACTCATTGTCATGTTCAAGAAAACCAGTTTGAGAAGATTTGAATTGTGTGACATGGGTACACTGTGGTCATAAAAGGGTGGAAAAGGTCATCAACAATGCTCAGGTAGGCTGTGGCATTTAAACGATGCTCAGCTGGTACTAAGGGGCCCTAAGTGCTCCAAAAATACCCACACACACTGAACTGTTCATACAAGGCAGGACGGATCCATGCTTTCATGTTTTATGCCAAATTCTGTTTTATGCCAAATTCTGACCCTAACATCTGAATGTCACAACAGAACTCGAGACCAGGCAACATTTTTCCAATCCTCTAATATCCAATGTATATTTTCTCTATTTTAGACCATTCACTGTATACTCTAGAGATGGTTGTGTGTGAAAATCCCAGAAGATCAGCAGTTTCTGAAATACTCCTCAGACTGATGAACTTCAGCAAATAGTCTTGACCATGTGATTGGCTGATTAGATATTTTCTTCAGGCAATTATGAAGTTACAAATAAATGTACATTACAGTAGTGTGCTTTTCAGTATTATATATAAATCAGTGTCTACTCAGTTTCTGTTGCGATTCCAGTAAAGCACATTAAAATGTATTGTAATATAATAATGTTCAATGGAATGAAATACAGTTGTCACTGAATCTCAATTCTCAACATGACTTTCATTTATGTGGACTAAAAGCATGTAGCTCTTTTCTTGTTATTTACCAAAGATCATTTCTAGTCATTATGGCAACTCGTGAGCTGACAAAGGCATCTAAAACAATACATTGCTAGGTGTGCTTCTCTGTTGAAAGTAATTCAGTCAACATGTATTGCAACTCTTCTAGCGAGAAAACAACAGTGTGCGTCAGTGTCTTGAAATCCTGCTGAAGCTGCATCTACTGATTCAGACTCTCGGTTCTACTGTCAACATGGGATTTATGGCATGTTTCAAAAGTTGTAGTAGGCCTAAAAACAGTCAGTATTAGTTGTACTGCATCAAGAAACAGGAATAGATTTCTCGTTCTATCAGTGCTGGAACATGTCCTTTGATTAGTGTTCAGGATGGTGAATATATTTTTCCTCCTTGACAGTTTTTCAACAGGTTTCTCTTTGCATTAAACAATGCATTGTGGCCATCTGGAAATAATTACACAGCCTATTATTCAAATCTGTGAGATTGCTGTGGTTTCCAACAAAAGACCACAATAAATATCCAACTGTGCCCTCTCTTCTCCTGATTTTCCCTTTCTTCAGAAGGATGCATGTGTTCAAAATTGCACTTTTTCCTTGAACTGAAAAAGAGCACTGCACAAAAAAAAAAAAATCAATGACTGTTTGATCTACCTAGCTTTTTAAAGTAACAGTGAATTTTGATTGCTGAAGTTCTCTGGGTCTAAAGGTTATCACAATATTTCTTTGGGTCAGTTTGGGACAAATGTGATGCCCTAGCTTTGCTGAAAATAAAAGATCATTCTATTGCACAACCATTAAAGCCCCGCAACGAAAACAACTCACAGAGGTACAGATTTAAAGCTGGCACATCGCTTGTGTCTCTTTCTAGCAGATGTATATGAGAGTGTCTGGTTATTTATACACTTTCAGTCAATCACTATTCCCTGCTAATTCATTTAGTAAACTCTAGTGCGTTCTTTTCCGCCCAGTAATCTCCTGAAGGTCAATAAATCAGCTCAACGTAGTGGCCAGTGTGTCCTGGTGTGACACTAATTGACCAATGCCTTTAGTTGATGATGTAGATGCAGGTTTGCTGGATTGGGGCTAAATGAGGTCTGGATGAGCTGCCACAAACTGAAATGACCTTCTGAAGGGCTTTGCAGAGAAATTTTAAGATTTGGCCATTTTGTGGACAGAATGTCAATCCCATGGCCACAAACTGTGACACAGATTAACTTCATCGCTGCTGTACATCCATGCATCGCAGGCTTGTCCCCTGCTGACCCTCAGATGCGTCTTTGGAATTAAAGACTGATTGAACCTGCTCCTTCATGTTAGTAGACATGACCTTCAGTGCTCAAATCCAACCTAGTGTGCTTGAATTAAGAGTCTGTTTACTCCTCATCTGAAGCACTGAGTCATTTAAGGACAGCACAAGTACAACAAATGCGTCGTCTCACACCTTCCAACGCATCACAGAAAGACTAGAATAACAATTAAATCACCAAACATGCTTAATTATTTAACATTATGCTCATCAAAAAATAGTTTGATACAAAAAAATAAAATTTATGTGAGGACACAAAAGCATTTATATACATTTTACATAAATTATGACCCACAGTTGTCATTTCCATCAAAGAATTGTTTTGCTATTATTAAAGTTTATTCAAAAGTTGGTGTACTAGTTTACCAAGGAGACAATGGTGTTAAGTTGAGACCTTGAGAAAATGTGAGGCATGTGATTGTGTAAAGAAAAGGAAAGAATAGCATTAAATGTGAGCAGAATATTATTGGAATATTGCAAATTATGCAAAAAGTGTAAAAATGTAATTGTGTGTATTTAGGATACATAAAATACTAGCAAGTGTTGGCTGTTTTATTCCAAAGATATCGTTTCCATCTTCGTCATTTGAGATGTGGTGGAAATGACACTGAGGTGAAATGTGCTGACAAAAATTGCATTAATCTGTGATGAGAAGTGGACTATTAAATAAACTAGTGAGAGTGAAAAGTGTGATTATGAGTTTATTTTCCAGTCCACAGGGCCAGAAGTTCCCATAGTGGAAGAAACACCTAATTATCTTAAGTCTGAAACAGTTATTTTACCGCCACAAATAAGGGGAAAGCTGACATTAGATTGCCAATTAGGGATTTACTATTATAAAAACACATGTATCAGAGGACTCAGAATGGGGTCTCACAAAGTCCCTCTGCCCTTTAAAGACTGACGAAACTGGAGGTAATGAAAAACAAAAACTCACACGCACAGTTGCTGTCTCTCTCTCTCACACACACACACACACACACACACACACACACAGACAAACGAACATATTCCAAGACCTTGAATGTTCCCGCGATGTACCACCAGATAGAGATTTTAAACCTTTCAGAATTTAATTGGAACATTTCATATCAGAGTTACATGCTCAAAGAGTTTCAAAAGTTCAATCCTTTGCACTTCACTGTGATCCAACCAGTCGAAACGACTAACAAACACAGCACTTATATAACCTTACTTTAAAAGAGCATATTCAGTCCATTCACTGAGCAGACAGAACGCGTTAAAGAGATGGACAGAAAAACAGAGATGGAGGGACTTACGGTCAAGGTTTGGATACTAAGGTTCTCAGTATATTGTATGTTTGTTTATTTCTTAGACGCTTTTCGCATTACAATTTATACATGACACAGAAATTAAAATGACTGAACAGGGTCACATACAAAATAAAACAGGGCCGATAACAGCTTAAATACGCTCAGTCACTGAAACGTACATCATAATCTCAACCATCAGACCCCTTTATACAGCATATTCAAAGTAGGGCAGAGTTATTTCCTTTTTAATCAGTTTCATATCATTCACGTTTCACTCTGACAGCTGTTTTTCCTCCCATTCAGCCCCCTTTCATTCATCCATACTTCGTGTTTCTGCCCTTGAGTCTCACAGTGGCTGATTGTTAAACGCACGCACGCACACACACAGTGCACACACACGCACACACAAACTCACTTGTTTGCAATGTCAGTGATGTCAGATCGCAAAGAGTTCACAAACATCACACCACCCATCAAAAGACTCTGGAAAACAGAGAAACTACTGTAGAAAGAGAGATGTGGAACTTAAATAAAAGTTTTATTTGCTTTTAACAAGATTTCTTGGAAGGGCAAATACACTTGACCTGTCGTGTGGAGATAAAATTATCTAGCAACATTGACTCTGGTCTACCTAATATGAATCTGTGAAGCTTTGCAATCAACATCAGTTGAGAGTCACAAGTGGAATTTGACAAAACAGCCCACAAACAATGAACTTGTTGCTTAAGCAGAGACTGAGATATGACACTCCCCATGCTCAAAACATTGCATTGTATAAAGGGCTTTCCCCATTTACAGCATTTTAGTTGCTATGGTCTATTTATGGACGGTATTCCAATGCTTAGTCACTCTAGGTAAACAGAGGTTGTAACGACCAACCTCTTTGGTTGTAGTTATGGTGTGAAAATACGTGACTTGCTATCATTGAATGTTAAAGGAGATGCCATTACGCCAACTGATATTCCTGCCTTAGTGTTTTCCTAAGATTCCCCTTGAGAGTTTATTTACAGTGTGGAAACCTGATAAGATGTAGACCTTACTGAGATTTTTATAAAAATTCATTAAAAAAAGAAAAAAAACATTGAATTATTGTGTCATTGCGTCTTGATTAACTTGTGTGAATTATTTTATCATTTCAATATTATGTAGATATATGTAATGTTATCATTTCCTTATCTGTAGGTTTATTTTTTCACACATTTATATTTGCAAATATGTAAAACATTTAAAAAAGTTAAATAAAGTTAAAAGAAATTGCCAATACTTTAGTATGGGGAACTCTTATTCACTAATAACTATGAGTTTCACCTCAATAAACTCCAAATGTATTGCTTATTAATTGTTCGTACTGTAGCTGTTATATTGTTTAAGTTACAATACGGGATTAGGGAGTGTAGAACATGATCATGCAGAATAAAGCATTAATATGTGCTTTATACGTTATACTAAACAGCAAATATCCTAGTAATAAGCATGGTACTAAGCAGCTTGCTTATTATTGCTTGCTTATTGCATGCTAAAATAATTATTTATGTTGTCCCAATTCACATTAATCAAGTTCCATTTTACAAAATTAAATTGTGATGACGTTGTTTTAAAATTGCATTTCAATTTTAGTTAACTTGCTTGAATAAATTAGCTTTTGAATATTTGGGAAATAGTTGGGACTGTTGATTGTGCATACAAAATATTGCTTTTCTTGTCGATAGTGTCCTTTTCTTATTTTTTGTGTGCCTTTTTTAGCCTTTTTTTTAGCCCTCTGTACGTCTTAGTTTTTCCACTGCTTGTTTTTAACTGATACTCAATGACATATGCTGAATTTAATATATTTCAGTCTGGTTTTAATTTGAGAGTCCTATTGTTTTATATCACACAAAACCATGACCAAAAACCACAATACAAATTCAGTGACATCACTGGCCATGTAAACACACGCACACACACACACAGACAGAGACATGTGTGAACCCAAACACTCTATTTATACTATAAACATACATTTGCACAGAATCTTTGTTGCAGGGAATAATGAACTTTGTGTGTATACGCGGCCTTTTTGATTTTGTATAATGAATTGCCATGAACGAGATGCCGTGAAGCAGTTCAACTGTCACATCACCCACCCCCTTGTGTATATCATTTCAGACTTTCACTCTAATTCTTCATCAAAATATATTCATAACCCTCTGAAGTCCCACCGGCTGGCAAATCTTTCACAGAAGTCATTTCCTTGCATGCAGTGAAGTAACTTACAATCCCACATGCAGCTATTTGCATACATTTCCAGAAACTAATTTGTCTTCAAATGGCACGCTGAATCAAATAAAAATCATTTCTCTAGAAATCATCAATCTTACCCAAATGTTCCTGCTGAACAAAAGTTATGTGTGATAAATGAGAACATTGTGAACATTAACAGTCACACAAACGCTGATGACTTTTATCCTGTGGTAAAATTTATGCCAGCAAACTGTTTACCAAAAAAAAAAGAGCAATAAACAGTAGCCCGCTGAGGAAAAGAGGAACTGTGCAAGAATGAGCATGGATTGATGGGATATCGTAACACCCATCCTGGAGTTTATAGTTTTCAAAGTGTAACACTCTGTGCTTTTGTATAACTAAAACCAAACCAAATCATTAAAGGGCAAGACACTAAAACATTCACTGAAACAACTTGTTGCCTGAACTCGTCTTGGCCAATCCCTGGATTAATAAATAAAAGATTGATTACATCAGGGGCACCAACATGCCAGGAATGTCATCACAAGTCTTTGAACCGGGGCGCCCCCATTTGATTAAGAGTGGGACCCGAAGCATGAAGGTTTGTCTTATTGTCCTCATGGCCACATCATCTAACATGTGTAAGAAAGTATGTTTGATACGTGATCTCGAGGGCAGATCAGACTGATGCAGCATGACCGTGTATAGTTACGTTTTGGCTCTCGGCTCTCTGCAGGTGCTCTCAAGTGTTTTACAATGGGGTAAAAGTCCTTCCTGTGTAAATACTGAAGTCTACCTCAGGCCGTAAACACATGGAAAACATCATTTGATTGAGATAAGGACTTACACTGGAATTTTCTTCTCGCTTAACCACCCTTGTCACAGTTGAGAGCATGCTCACAAACACATACACACATATTAGGTTCACCTAAATGCACGTAGGCATTTGAATTTGCATAGGACATTGATCATGACCTTTGAATTTTCTTTCCTGATTGTGTGAATAAGGAGCTGGTCAGTATAGACATGCAGTGGTGCACACAGATACACATGAATGAATACCTTTACATCTTTGGATTTGTGCTCCTGTTGACTGTTGTAATAAAAGGGGGTTTGCTTTTTCATAATGTGACCCAGCTGGTCTAGAATTGTCGCTGCAAACCAGACTGCCAGGAGCCAGTAACGAGCTGGACTTAATTAATACCCAACACCCCTGTGGCCCGAACCTCGACCTGCTTGTTCTCTCTTTCATTCTCTATCCTGCTGAGCATTCTCCACATGCAGTGAAATAATGAATGCAAAAATGAGAGCAATAGAGCTTTTAATGTGAATCTTTAAATGAGGAGCTCTGTGCCTAAATGATCTTTGGAAACCCTGCTGCAAATCATCCTCGCAAATCTTACTGCTAAACACAGTGGAAGCCAAAAGTCGACGAAAAATTGAGGATTAAACTTTCAAAATATAGTTTAAACTTGTAAATATACTGAAAGTTTATAAAAAATTAAACAAGAAAACAAATAAACCATTATGACAAAATGAGGAGAAAAAATAGTTGGGATAAAAAATGGAATAATTCTAATACAAAATGTTAAAATAATTGTCTCAGAAGATGTTTAAACAGACTAATCAAGAGCCTAGTAAAGACTTAATGCATAACTGTGATAAATGTGTTTGTTTGACTACACTTGTATCAGTAACTACACTGATTTAAATCTCCCAGTTAGTTGTAAGCTACATTTGCTGCACTGGTTTGATTCCCTAAAAACAACCGGCTCGAGCGAATCTTTAGTTTTTGGAGTCAAACATAATACAAAGTACACTGGTTGTGTTATGTGTTTGATTCAGTAAAAAATAACTGACTCAAAAGAAGCATAATCGGACTGCATTGGACTTATTTTTAAGTGCATTTTATCTGAGTATGGTCTGTGATCACATTCAGTGATTTTTTCTTTGTACAACTGTAATGGTTGTGATGTGACTTCATGTATAACTCAACATATAAGAAATAATAATAAATCTGACATGCAAAAATGCTACTCCATTTTCCTGCATCATTTCAAACCTGTAGCTTGAAAGTTTATGTTCCTTTGATTGATATGCCGGCAATCTATTGGTCACACGTCTTCACGTGGTCCAAATTCGCAAATCAAAGTTTGCAAAACTTGAACAACTTTGCACAAGCTTGTATTTCGGCCTCCAGCATTCATATGGAAGAGGAAGACAGAGTAGTGTGATCTCCCCTTCGGTATTTAGTTTTGCAGGAAACGCAAGAGTATTTTAGTGTGATATTCCATCCGTTAAAGAATGCACATCACAGAACTTTTTTATGGAAGTGGTGATTCTGATATGTGCTATACACAAAAATATGATTGTTTCATGCATATTGTTTTTCTAACTAGTCTATGTGTTTGTGTGTTAAAGATGCTTTAAGACTGAGTTATAATTCTGTAGGGATTGGGTGGAGATCTGGGTTGGACTGACAGGAGGAGACACTGATTCATTTCTGGGCAGGACTATGAAATCAGGGCCAGTGTTGGTGATCAGTGATTTGTATATTAAGGCCAGAATAGGGTGTGCTGGACATTTGGCAGGCCAGACAGAGGATTACGCACAGAGAATCGAAGCATTTCTGAATGATAAGCTCGTGTTGGGGTCAGAAGCGTGTTTGGAATAAAACGTGACATGGCTAGAAGTGCTCGTTGTAGGGTATGAATGAGTGCTAGGCAGGTCAGGAGGGGATATGTTTGGGTTTGTGTGCATGTGTGGTCACATTTGTTTGAGCTGAAATCAATGTGTGTGTGTCTGAACAGAGTTGGGTCATGTGGTCTTGATTAAGTTTCTACAGAAGTGTTATCCATGTGTGTGTTTTAGTTGTGTGGTTGGTTCAATCATTGTAGCTTAACATGCCTGGAGCAACTCAACTAGGTCACACTCAGCAGTGATCTCTGATGACTTATTCAGTGCTTATAGACTCACTGTAATCTGCATATATACCAGAGTAAACAGACATGGTCTCTGTCCATGAAACATATTTTATTTTGTTCTTCTTATATTAGTCTCACATATCTTTAGTTTGGCTTGTGTGTGTGTTGTGAATTTGTCCCACAAATTAATCTCTGATGCCGTCATCTTCAACCTCAGTTCCCCGAAAATTTGGAACATTTTGTAAGACACAATAAAATCTGTTATTCATTAATCCACTTGAACCTTTATTTAACTAACAAAAGAAACCAGTTTTTTAAGAAACCACATTTTTATTTTGATGGCTGCAACTGTCACAGTCTTGTCACGCTGTTCACATCCGGGTCCCTTCTATGTATCTTCTATGTCCTTCTTCCACCTGTCCTTATCTAATCACTTTCTAGTTAGTCACATCAGGTGCGTTCCATTCCCCCGTGTATATATACCCTCCTGTTTTTCCTTGTCTTTGTCAATCGTTGACGTTGCTAATGTGGAAGTATTGTTAAGTATGGATGACATGACTCCCTCTGTGTATCTCCATGTTTGCATTAAGAGAGTGTCGTTTCTGTTATATTTAAAGATTTTGCTTTCCGAGTTTTTCTAATAAAGCTGTATTGCTGCAGATCTGCTCATGTTTGTAGGGGAGTTACAGTTAAGACCCGAGGACCAGATATGTTGAATGAAGACCAGGAGTCAGAAGTGTAGTCAATATAAGACATTTTAGTGAAGTTTAGTTTGCAGTTTCATCAGCAGAAGCCAGCTTCAAGTCTCACAAGGAGTTCGTAGGCCGCCCCACTTACAATAACATTGTTACAGCAATTATACTCTAACAGAGACTACTAACCACGTCATTACTGAAGGTTAAATAATTCTGATTGGCTAAGTTGACAAAACTAGTAATTTTCCATACAAGAGCAGACAGTCTGAAGCATATCTTCGTTGATCACATGGTTGACGGGTTAGTGACCTTCCACGTGGATTGTCGAAAACAAGCCATTCCGTCTCCTTATGGTGCTAGTTAATCACCTCACCAATACACAGCTTCTCTAAGGCTGAACTCAGCTCAGGCTCCAACTATCAACAGAAAGAATACCCAAAACATTCTGATAACATGTTCTATCTGGTGAGACGTGCAGACAATATTCATACTTACTCTATGGAAAAATACAGAAACGTAAAGAAAGGTTTTAACTAATAATAATTGGTTACATAGGTGAAAGACAAATAAGAAAATTAATATACAAGCGGCAATGGATTTCCAAATCGTCCTCACACGTGTTTCTCTGCATCGCACAGCACCCATCTAGTGTAACAGCAACACACTTCAAAAAAAGCTGGGATAGAGGAAAATTAAAAATTAAAAGATTACAGAAAATCTAAGTTTAACTGGAAACGGCCCGCAATTAGCATGTGAACTGGTAATAAGTGAGGGTATTGTGTTTGGGTATAAAGAATCTTTCACAGCAAAGATTGATCATGACTCACCACTGTGTGCCAAATGTCATGAGAGAATTGTCAAACAATTCAAAAATCACATTTCTCAATGCAAAATTGCAAATTATTTAGAGCTTTCATCATCTAGCATAAATAATATTGTGACAAGATTCAGGGAATCCAGATTATTCTTGTGCAGGGCAAGCCAAGAAACCTCTGTTGAATGTGTGAGACCTTTGAGTCCTCAGATGACATTGCATCTGAGAAACCATCTGGCTACTGTCTTAAAAAATAGCCACATGGCCAGAAGTACTTTGGAAAACTGTTGTCACTTAGCAAAGTATACCGCTGCATCAAGAAATGCAACTTGAATCTTTGTCACGCAAGGAGAAAGCTATGATCAACAATGGAAATGTGTGTTGAGGTCAGACAAGTCCACGTTTTAGTGTGTTTTGGGGAATAATGAACATTGACATTTTCAGTCCCATCAAGACTTTCATCATTGACAGGTGCAAAAGCAAACGTCTGTCATCAGAGTGCAGCAGTGCAAAACGGTTTGGGTGACTTGCACATGGGTGAAGGTACCATTGACATGGAGGCGTATATTGGGATTTTACAGAGACATTTACTGCCATCATGATGACATCTTTCCTGAGAAGCAAGACAATGCCAGGCCTCATTCAGCATGTGCTACAACAAAAAGCACTCTTAGACACTTTACAATAGACTGGATGTGCTTGACTGCCTGCCATCCAGATCTGTCTCCTATTGAAAATGTGTGGCCCATCATGAAAAGGAGAATCAAACAATGACAAACATGGATTATTGAACAGCCAGCATATGTCAGTCAAAACTGGGCAAACACTCCACTTTCAAAATTGTAACAATTAGTATATTCAATTCCCAAAGAATGAAAAAGTGTAATTAAAAGGAAAGCTGATGAGATACACTAACATGCCCCTGTCCCAACTTTTTTGGAGTGTTTCGGCCAAATCAAAATACAGTTGGTCAGTAAAATCATTGGAAATCTTTTCTTTGTACTTTTTTCAGTTAAATAAAGTTAAAAAACTAAAATAAGTTAGGGTTTTATGGGTGGTTGTCAGGGCAATATCAAGTAATTATTAAGGTGTTCAGAGTGGTTTTAACGTATTGCCATATGATTAATGAAACAAACTGCTCAATTTAAACTCATTCCAGATCAAGTGGTCAGTTACGCAGGAACCGCTGTTTCTCATTAACAGATTTACTACTGTTATACATGCTCAGAATAAACAGAAGATACAGTGAATGCCTGTTAATATCAAGATTATGTGGGTGGAAGGGGTGGTCAAACTGAATAGAAAGATAGAAAATGTGGAATGAAATCAGCCTTGGAAGTGGAGGAGTAATAGGATGTGAATGGATGTAAATCAGAAAAACAGAGGAGTGACATAATGAAAGGTTGTATGAGTGAGTCAGTGAGAGCGAGTGAGAGGCCTCTTGGTACTGCCACAAAGTCCCGCCACACATATGAGGACTGTAATTAGGACCATCCCAGAATAGAGGAAACGCTGGAAATGAAGAAAAGGGAGGCAAATGAATGCAAAAACATGTCATAGTGCATCTCCAGCAGCACACAAAACTACAACCTGGAAAACCAGCAAGAAACTTTTGAAAAATCTATTTTGCATTGTTTGCTGTATACTAATCATATTCCTCATGACATAAGAACACAGTGGAGACAAACTGGATTATTAGTTTATAACAACACTTCAGTTTCATATAGGAAAAATAGATACATTTTAAATTTACTTTTGCATCTGCTTGTGCAACTTTGTTTGTCAACTAAATTCATCCAGATGTTTGTTTAATTTGCTCAGTACATGTTCTGTAATCGAAGACTATGGGGGGAATTCGCTAAGAACAAACTGTGCCCACTCAAATCCATGTTCATTTGCACATGTTTTTGGGATTTGGCATCTGTTTTAGTGAAACAATTATGCAAATCAGGGAAGCACAATTCCATCTTGTAAGTCAGTTCTGAGTACTCGGTTGTGGAGAATACAGCAGAGTACTGCAATCTGGCTTACTTTAGGACTGCAGAGCATCACTACAAACTGAAAATTACAAACCTGAAAAGTTAAAAATTAATGTAATGGAGGCCAGTAGTAAAGAGTTGTGCTGGTAACCCTTAGTGCCCCTGGTTTCAAGAGGTGTACTAGTGAACATTGCTAAAGTTTGTGGTCTTTAGAGTGCACCCACCTCCCATACAGAGATGCTGGTGTGATTCCCACTTGGAGCAGTGTGAGGAAGACCAATTGGTGCCATGACCCAGATGAGAGTGAGGTTTAGTGTGCTGACTGTAACGGAAGTCAGCTAGTGAAGATCTGTGCTGGTAAATCTCAATCCCCTGGTCTCAAGAAGTGCACTAGTTACAGACTGCTTTCTTTAGTATCCTTTTAACGCACCTTTGTTCCATGCTGATGGCACTGGTTTGAATCTATAGGTACATAGGTATATCCCCAGCTAACAGGAAACACTTATAGCTAATAGCTAACATTCTGGCAAAGTTGTCTCAAAGTAATAAACAAAGAATCTTCCAGTAACATTAATAGAATGTGGACTCTAGATATAGAAAAATATCTGGTCTAATCATGTTCTCAAAACGTTAGCAAAAAAACATAATTTATACATCGTTCATGAAAAGGTTTTTCCCCTAAACTTTGTAGTTGCATGTTTAAAAGTTTTCAAATGTTACAGGACGTCCAGAGAACATGCAAAAATAACATTCACATAGTATTTGCAAAATTATAAAACAGAATATTCCCTCAACCTTCGCATTTTGGCTTTATTTTCATCAAACAAATCACCATATTGGCTGTTGGTTATCTCGATCCTTGATAATCTCAATGCTTTTTTGCAACCCCCAAGGCCGTCGACATTAACCGGGCTCTACTGTATATGTAAATATATCGTCTGTGGAAGGTGTAGGACCATAAAATGTTTGTTCGATCATTGCATTTGGTCTGAATGCAACACTACAATGTCCTACCTAACTATGTTAACATATGTATTTTCATACCGCCGCACAACCTACCTGCGCACATCACACATAACCAGAGCATTTCATGATTTGCAGAGTTAGACGTCAGTCACGAGCACTGCAACCCAAAACAGCAGTCATCTTTTAGGAGTTCCTCCTGAACCAAAACAACACCTGTGATGTTATACTGACCGTGGTGACTTGAATTTATCCGTTTCAATGGCTTCAAACACTTTTAACACTGAAATTAATCTGCAGCAATCAGTTGATACAAGTCAGTGCTCTTTATTTTGTTTATGTTCATTATTATTGTAATGTTATGTATTTTGAGACACGAGATAGTTTAAAGCCGTCTCTTGTGATGCTTCGGCATTGTTTTGGAGATGCTCTGAACGGAAGTTGGGATCTTATGCTTTCAAAGCTGGGAAAGTTGGAAAAATATTCTTAGCTGTGTCATGCTTCATATCTTGAATTGTGCTTTATAATGAAGTACATTTGCAAATAAAACTGAATGTAACTACCGTAAATGTATTGTGAAAAGTAAACAGGTTTGAAAATCTAGATCACACAGGCTCACACATATTTTGTAACCAGCAATGTGGTTAGTCAGAGAGACTCTGCTGTGGTCACTGGATGCACTCTTTGTTCTAAACCCATAATTACTCCCTGGTTTCCGGTGTGAGCGTTATCGATGGCTAGTGCGTAGACAAGCTAATCCTTTAATTGGGTTAAATAAACAGCAATCCCCTCCAGGCAAACGTCACACCGTGTGTTCTGTAATGGAGATCCTAATCTACTCAGTCACACCGACCCACAGACACACACACATGCTTCCATAACACTGACCAAGTTCAGTACTTTTGGCGCTGTCCAATAAAAATAACAACCTGAAAACACAATATTTAACTTGAGAGCCAAAATCTGTATGTTTTTAAGACTTATCCTGAGGAAAGTTTATTGTTTTCGGGCAAGAAAAATCTTTAAATTCAAGATATATTTTCTAAAAACAAGTCTTACATTCTCATATCCTTATTTCATAACTTATGAACTTATTCATAACTTATGAATCGTCATCCCCAAAAGAATCTTTGTGTTTGCAGTAGGCACGCACACTGACATTCGCCTTTACAACATCATAAAAATATGCAATAAAAATAAAATAGTATAAAATAGAATAAAATATATACGTTAAAATAATACAATTCTAAATGGTGCACAATCAATCATTAAACAAGATAAACTTTAAAATAGCACTAAAACGTTTGTAATTATGTTTACTACATTTTGACCAGATAAAAAAAAATGAATAAAAAGTTAGGATTAGGATTAGTGCTGGATTTGACCTTTGACCGTCAAAAAAGAAAGAACCGCCTATTTTGACAGACAAGGAACACAGATTTGTAAGTGATTTTATTACAGTTTTTACAGAATTTGTGATTGGCATTTAAATGTTTATTTCCACATTTTTTTGCTACTATATAGTGTTCTGTGATTTCTTTTATAAAACATAACTGTCCGATTCTTTCATTATATGTTCATGCATCAAGTTGCACCAGTTTATCAATTTAAAAAACATTCCACTTTGAAAATAACATTTTTTTAATGATAATGAGCATACTGATCCATTGTGTTGTGCACTGCTGTTAACTGCTGCCAAAAAACACAAAGTGGAACTTAAGAGTTGAAATGCTTTAATGGTTGGAAAATCAATTAAAAATATAAAAATGAAAGGTTCCTAATTTTGTTTTGGCTGTCTCCTACAATGGGAAGGATGCATATACACATAAAAAATAAAGGTTATTTATTGGAATTGGTTTCATGAAATATCTTTGATATCTATGGAACCTTTCCATTCCAGAAGAGGTTATTTTAGTGGAAAGTGGTTACTAAAGTGGTTTACCATTATTAAAATGTTCTTTACATTTTAATAATGAAATCTCCTATGGAATCACTGTGAAAACCCCCCTTTTGGTAAGTGTGAGATCTAAAAAATATGCATCTTTTCAACAACATGACTGCGTTTGAAAATGGGTCATGGATTTGTTGTTTGGAGGCAGCCAATGAAGGCTATGGGCTGCTTATTATGCAAATACGTAGGCTTGTGCCGGAAGTAAGACTGACTTGTTTCAGGCAATTCAGAATTTTGGGAGACAATAAATAATTATTTAATTCAATGTGTATAATTTTTATTTGTATTATAATAGTATCTGAAATGTGTACCTTGTTGTTTTGTTTTTTTCTCTTTTCTTTCTTTTCTCTTGTCTTATATTAATTTATACCTGTGAAAAAGTGACGCTCATTTGATTGAAAATGATGTACAAAGGGCAGGCTTAATAAGCAGAGGCTTCAGCCTACACCTTTTTCGGTTATTAGGTATAGTTTAAATTTTTGAGTGATCATGAGTGATTATCTGTGACGACCGAAATAAAATCTTATGTTATGTTATATGTTATGTGATGAAATCTTGACAAGTCTGCTCACAAAACCACACGTATGTTTCTACTCATATTTGTAGGTATATATATATATATATATATATATATATACGCACACACCACACATGCGCACACACGTGTACACACACTCACGCACACACACACGCGCTCACACACGCTCCTGCGTGAGCTCATAATATCATCTGTGTTTCTGGTTTATGTCCTGTGGGAAGATTCATAATACAGAACAGACCGTCCCAAATATCCAGCACCAGGTGCATGTGTGTATACGGCCAGAGGGAGAGCCCTTCACGGGCAGAGAAAGTGTTAGACGCTGAGTTCTTGTTAATTATTCGTCACTTATGCAACAAGTTTTGCACCATTCCTGCTGCCAACAACACATGCTGTCCCAGACACCCCGCCAAACCCCCCCCCCCCCCCCCCAAAAAATGATAGCACATCCTATCACACTACATAACCTTACAAAAACCTAGCCATCGGTTAGTTCATCATGATACTTTCAATGCCCTTATTATGGTATTTTTCAGGTTCCTAGTTTTGTTTTGGAAGTATCAACAGGTTTATATGTATCAAAGGTCAAAAATCACTTAAATTTTTTTAGAATATACACTGCTCAAAAAATTATGAACATTTAAATCACACTTTGGATCTCAATGAATGAAATATTACCTTTTGGGAAATATAACCTTTTGGGAGGTTATTTTGCTGCTGCCTCTCCAATGCACCTACATATTGTCACTTTCATTGGCATCAAAACAGGTGAAACTCATTCACAATCACTTATGCTTCCTAATTGGACAGATTGTTATTTTTTGAGCAGTGTACATTGCACATCACCTATATTTTTCAGGAGTAAGCATTTTGTGAATCCTGCATTGAAGTGATATGAAAAGCAGGTGTTGAAGGGCGGCTCAAAATGTTTGCGGGCAGACTATTGTGTAAAACTATTATCTAACAAAGTAGAACCATAATGCAATGAGATTACAGAATTATAGGTGACTCAAGTCAATTATTTATTTTGGAGACAATAACTTTATTTATCATGCACTTTTGACTTGTCCAACTTTGCAGAACGCTCCATTACACTCTGCATGAAAGGGTCTATTCGAAAAACCAGACTAAATGAAATAAAAATGGACAATTCTTGATTTTTAAGGAATATCGTAGTGTTTTTATAAATCTGTGCACTTTATTTTAAATTCATGTGCCCTTGTAATCTTTAATCAAAGAAACTTCCCCTCCCCTCACTCTTGCAGCAAGATCTCTTCTCTCATAATGTGTTTACTGAGATTAGAGTAATAGCAAATGACAACAATCCAATCAATTCCTGATGGACAAAATCTAGTCCTGCCCTACAATTTCTCTTGTTTGAGAAACCGCTTCACTCAGATATATACACATCACAATTGGGAGGAAAATATTATTACAACTTTTGTTTCATGCCATCTTTAATGCATTAATGTAAATAAATGTAATTTTATTTTAAATTGCTACTGCTTTTTCCAGTGTAGATTCACATTCAAGGGAACTGCAAGATAAATAAAGAACAGAAAAAGAGCTGTCAGATCCAAAAAAAACAAAACGTTTTGTTACAATGGTATCTAACAATTACTGTACATTCTGAAGTGAAGGGAAGGCCAGCGGAGAGAGAGAATCGGGTTAAAAGGTGAAAGAGAAGGAGGGAGAGAGGACAGAAGAAACCATGACTAGACCACAGAGGCTACTGTGGTCAGAGCCTGGTGTGCAATACACACTTATTCTTTATCTCTCTCCCACATATACAAAAATACACACAGACTGGATCACTAACTCTTTCACAGTTACTTGTGCATCATGTATTAAAATATACATAATGTTTACTTTTTTGGACATGTGGAACAAAGCGCCTGTGAAATTGCATGTTACAAGAAATAGGACTATATGCTGTCAATTCTGCTGCATATGATTAAATAAATATGTTTAACACTTTAATGCATTTATTAAATTTGATATAATAAAAATATTCATTTGAGGACACTTTCCATGTCTCACAGTAACTTTCACATGTACCCTTCTCTAACTGACTTGTGGAAGTGCGCTACATAAAGGGATTCAGGTGTTCTCATTGGGCCTGTTTCACTGTTCCACTGTTTCAGTTTACCTGGTCACTTCATGCATTTTTACTGATCGTATAGCTGTGCGATTTGTTAAAACTGGTCCATTTACACTTTTACATAAATGTATCTCTGCAAAACTAATGTAAATCCAATCTTTGTTTCCTCTGCTTTATGCAAATTTAACTCTTACACGTTTTCACCATTTGGGGAGAGTAATGCACATGCATTTGTACTCGTCCAGTTTCATCTGGAACGCTTCTCAGACCACATCCTGAAGTGATTTGAGTGATTGGATTAAAATCCATCTCGAAAGCATTTTGAGGGGCATTTACACCTGGTATTTTCACAATCGGATGGCTATCTGAACAGAGAAAATGCATTAAGTGACTAGATATAAACAGGTCCTTTCACTTGAATCATGCCCTTCCCAAAGTGCAAAACCACCATTTGGAATTCGCCCTTAATGTAGCCTACATATTTTCATGCATAAAGAAAATTCATGTAATATATCAAAACAAAAATCTGATTTATTCTGTGTACATTAATATGTGAACTCACACTCCCCCATATTCATATATGCAGTAAATAATCTCTTGCAGGAGCTGAAGGAATCAATATCGCTTTGCAAGTCCCGCAGTGCAAAAAAACAAAAAACGCATCAGGAATTTACCTGCGCTGAGACGGCTTTTTTCATTCTTTTCCGTTTTTGTGCAGACAGGCTGTCAATCATTACACCAGTAGGTCTAGGTGGTGGCAAGTGATAACTTTATGAGTGAGTCAACTGGTTCTTTCAAATCACAGATTCATTCAGGAGAATGTAATTTATAATAAATGCAAAATATTTGTAATAAATGAGTCTTTGAATCATGAAAGCAACTGGAAATAATGTGTAACTGTAAGTTACTCAATATTAACTTCTTGTCTATTGAACTGTTACATAAATCTAACACCTAATTTTGATTAACTGCTTAATCACATAACTTTCATTCTGTTCTGTGTGACAGGCCTATTTAAAACTGACTGAAACAATTGGTGACACTTTTTCTTTTTTCCATTTCACTGCACTTCTGATGCCCTAGACCAGTGTTTTTCAACCACTGTGCTGCGGTACACTAGTGTGCTGTGAGAGATCGTCAGGTGTGCCGTGGAAAAGTATTCAATTTCACCTGATTGGTCTAAAAAAAAAATGCTGAAATATAATGAATCATGAAAGACTTTCTTCTTTGTGTTTACCGTATTTGATTTCCAGTCAATACACTTTGATAAGAATGACTGTATATTGTTAATATAGGCTACAGAGTTTCATTTTTTTATATTTTCGGTTGGTGGTGTGCTTTGTGATTTTTTTCTTTCAAGGAAAAAATGTACCTTGGCTCAAAAAAGGTTAAAAAACACTGGCCTAGACTAGGGGTGGACAACTCTGACCCTTGAGATCAATTTTCTTGCAAATTTGAGCTCCAACTATAATAAAACACACCTGAACAAGCTAATCAAGGTCTTTGGTATTACTAGAAAGCTACAGGCAGGTGATTTTGATCAGGGTTAAACCTAAGCTCTCAGGAAACTGGATCTCGAGAGGCGGTATTTGAACGGCGTCTTACAGCGCATGCAACACTTTCTTTTTAAAATTCCACTTCAGTGTGTTCTGTATGAATGGTATTCAAAAAGCCTGCATTCTAGAACAGTAAAAAAATAATTATCATAGTTCTACTTGTAAAATGCCACCCTTAATATCATTAACAATGTTTGAGCAATATCTGAAGGTCATTTGCATATACTTCTTAATGCATGTAAGTTGAAGTGCATAAATTGTCTAGAAAGTTGTTTTTATTATTTAACTATTGCAAATTTGTTTAATGCTTTGCTTTTCAATTGGGCTTTGACAAATGCAGAGACTGTTGTGAGATGAGCACTGCATAAATTTACGCTATTCGTCACCCACACAAATTCACGAGCCTAATAATTCCACAAAGGCCTACTATTTTTTATTTTAGTGAAAATGAACTGAATATTTTCCCTCTAAAATGATTCATCGTGATTAAACATTTTTGGGGTCCTATGGGGCTACAGGTCTTTTAAATTCAGTGGATTAAAATGGATTGATTTGTGCAGCATATGGCAAACATTCTTGAGCATGTATTTACAGAATATTCTCTCATGTTACAACTGTTATGGAATGTGTGTATTTTTATGATACACATGTTCATGAACACACCATTCACACAGACGTATGAGCGAAGTGTAAAGCTTCAGCAGGTCATGACCTCATGAATTTAAATCAGCCTTCGTCATTTAACACCTCACTTACAGTTCAGCTCACGATCTACAACTGCACACAAAGCAGGAAGTGCATAGATGTGTGCCTATTTGGCACATGCTTAGAGTGCATTTAATAGCAATTGTGTTGTGAGAATCAAAAGTTTGGCAAAGGTGTTGAAAGCCCCATGCAATACCAATGTGTCCTTAATGTCACTTTGGATAAAGGCATGTGCTAAATACATAAATGTAATGTAATTTATTATTGTTTCATTGTTATTACTTTGGAAGCATCTGTAGTAACATGAAAAACAAACCTAGAACAAAACCATTTCTGATGCACATTTCTATTCAGCATGTGCTTTCCAGTAATGCATGCATTTGACCGTATGATAGTACTGCTTCTGTTTTAATGCAGATACACAATCAAAAGCTTTTATGTTTTTTTTAAAAATGTGTCATTGTGTATGCAGTTGTGTTCGTCTGAGTCATTCTGATGATTTTCTGAACAATGACTACATTTCAGCTCAGAGGATGATCCAGCATCCCTTTGTCTGCCTTTTTGTTCCTGTTATATCCTCTGTTCTTGTGTTCGAACATCACAGAAAGCCAAATATACACATACAGTGATGTGTGATAGTGAGTGTGTGTAAATTATCACCCATCGTGTCTCGCCTTCACAATAAAATCAGCCCATCTGGGATCCTTGAATATGTGTCTTTCACTGCTGATGAATTGAGTGCAAACACGTGTTGTTACTGAGACAAAGCGACCTAAGGATGGAAGACTGAAAGAAAGAAAATTGAGTTTAAGTGAGTCTTGGTGGTGTAATGCAGAAGACTTTTTCACATATCTGGCCATTTGAATGTATATCCAGAATGTTTTGTTTTTCTTTTTAGTTTAATTTTCTTACAAACTTGGCCGTAGTAAAGCATACACTTAAGCATACACTGGCTTAATTCAGTGTTGTTCTTTGAATACAATTTACTTAAAACAGTGTATTGCAAACTAAACTTTAACTTTAACTGGCCAAGATACAGTTACTTATTTTCTTTGTTCATTTTACTTGATTTAGTTAAGTGGCTAAATTTACTTAATTTCAATTAATTTCAATAATAATTTCAATTCTTTGCAAAATCTGCAAGGAAAAATAAAAAAATTAAGTTAATTTTACTTATTGTTTTCTTTTCAGTGCAGTACATTTAATAAAAACAAAACTTTGATTATAATCAACTTTGGAGAACTAAACAGTACATAATCCTGACAGGTTTCCATAACAACATTAGGTAGCACAACTGTTTTCAACATTGATAACAATAAATTTTCTTAAATACCATATCAGCATTTTAGAATGATTTCTGATGGATCATTTGACACTGAAAAGTAGTAATGTTGAAAATTAATTAAAAAAATAGAAACATGTTATATTAAATTGTAATACTATTTCACAATTTTACTGTTTTTAAGTTTTCGATAAAATAAATGTAGTATTTGTGAGCAGAAGAGACTTTCAAAAACATAAAAAATATTACCAACCCCAAACTTCTGAATAGTAGTGTGAATTGGACATATTCTTATAAATTATAAACATATATAATCTCATATATTTATGTTCAGACAGGAATCACAATCTCATGAACAATACTCAATTCAGCATATCTGCTGCTTGTTTATTCTCATGCACAGAGGACAGAAACACGAATGTCATGACAACAGCACTGCCAGTGATTTCTATTTCGCCAGTCACCCAGTTTCACAACTCAGTGAGTCAGAGAATTGTTAATTTGAAAGATTTTTCATTATATGCTGGTCTATACTGAACAAAGCAGCAGTCAAGGACTATTTTGTCTATTTTGGAGTTGTTATGCCTTGTTAATATAAGGTGTTTGTGTGAATGTAGAAAATCAACACTGCTTTTTTCATTCGTGTCATATTGGCTCCTGAAACCATGTAAGTTATGGTTGTTCAGACTTTCACTGGGAAAAATATTTAGAGATTGGAAATCGAATGTTCTTGTTTAAATATTTAGTTTTTTTTTTTTTTTTTTTTTTGGTTTACAATGTTACAGTCAATTTGACATTTACAAATCAACTGTTCAGCATTAAAAATACAATTGTTTAAGAACAAACCATACAAGTCTGTGTTTATGTGAGTTTAATTGAAGAAAACAGGAAACACAGAAGCAAAATTGCTTAGTAAGAACAGAATGAGGAAAGGTAAAAAAACAAACAGAGATCAGATATGGATGATAATTACTGGTGGTGTGCGTGTGTGCATGTGTGTGTGTGTGTGTGTGTGTGTGTGTGTGTGTGTGTGTGTGTGTGTGTGTTGGAGGAGGTGCTGAAAAAGAAAGAGAGAGAAATACTGAGAAACTGTGGCAGTCGTCTGGCATATAGACCAATCTTTCATTTGCTGCTTTTAATCCTGACATGGTCCACATTCATGATAAAGCTCAGGCTTGCATAACCAAAACAAGAAAATTCATAATCATAACACTAAGCCTTCTGACCACCTCTAAATTTAGAGAGGCTTTATGCAAACTGAGAGTGAGCAAGGGAAAAATGCTTAAATAGACAAGAATGTGCCAGAGAAATAGAGATCCAGTGTTAAAACAGCAAAGCAGATGTTGAATTAAAAAAATCTAAATGTGTCTTGTCTTTTTTGATGGGGCATTATGTGACCAAGAACTGCCATTGGTGCCATTTACAGTTTTCTAAAATAAGATTGAAAACATGAATGTTATGATAAATGTAAAATGTGATTTAATTTTTGTGATCTCCATACATTTCTCCATTTGAGTTGCAAAAGGTATAAAGGTAGCTGTGATAACATTTTCAATTTAAAGTAAATGATTTCCCGTTAGTTTGTGAATGCATGATTCTGTCAGCGTTTTAAAACACTTTTACCTAACTTTATGTAACTAAATGAGTAAATAGAATGAAACGGAAAAAATGTATTGCAATTCTCTTGATCTTTTACATCAAAAAAAATCTTTCTTTTCATTAGAAGAGAACAAAAGTTCAAACATAGAGATAGTAAATGATATATGAAAATAACATGGAAAATGAGCAATGACTTGAACAAACTAGGAGACATTAATGGGTCAGGAAAGGAATGAGTGAGTAAACATTAAGAGTACTTCAAGAACCAAAGAAAGGGCATATGGAGAAAAGACAAAGAGAAATGATTAGGAAGAGGCAGAGAAAATGACTGAACGCCTGTGCAGAGAATGGTTCCGTTAATAATTGGCCTGAGTTTAAGAGTTGAAACAGGAGTGTGCGAGTATGTGTGAACATCAGCTTTTCAGCTCAATCGTGATCCTTCATTTGCCCCCTGTGGAGTAACAGGAGCTCTTTTGTAGAGGAGCTTGCCTTCAACCAGAGCCGGGCCCACAATGCAGACCACCTGTATGCTAATGAGAAATCATCCCATTGTTTCCGCAAAAAGAGAACAGCTTGTTGGAGTGTGCCGCAATGAGACAGAATGTGACCAACCAGGGAGTTAAATAGGGCGACAGAAGAGTGTATGTGTGCCATGGGGTCAGACTGCTGCGTTTCTAATTGATGACCTCAGATGGAGGTCATAGAAAACAGGCTTTGATTTCAAGACAGCTTGCCAGATTCATTTTAAAACTGTTTCTCAGTACGTGTCCATATGCAAGAATTAGAAATATTATCATATTAGATCCTAAGATACTGAGACAATAAAAATACTGAGACAATAATACTGAGTTATTGTCTGATAATAATAATAATATTGCAACCAATAGTTCTGCTTTTCTGCATTGTTGATCAAATAAACGCAGACTTGGTGTGTTATTTTCTAACATCAGATCATTGTGGAAAGGTTCTTTGTAGCAGCAGTCCATAAGGAAAACTCCTTGATAACCCTATATGAGTGACAGGCTTTTTCCTTATCTCTATTTTTGCACTTGGAATATTTAGTTCTCTAACTGTTGATTTTCTCCTACATGAACACCTACTCCGTTCTCCAGGTCATCCATAACTTTTGTTCATTTATATTATGCAATTTCAAAAGTAAGTGTATTTTGCTCTCCATTTCTCTATTTTCTCTTTACATCTTTTCATCTCTCCCTCTCAGTGTTTTGCAATAGCAGGTTCTCTATACGCCTCGGGTGTATCTTGAAACAACAAAACTGAGATCCACTCCCATTTCCAACCAAACCCTTAACGGCTCTTACACCCTACCTAGGTCTTCACCTTTATCATAGAACCATATTTTCCATTTGATCATCAATTCATTAACCCACCCACTCCAGCCATTTTTCTATTTCAGGAACAAGTGTTACACGCTATTAGCAAAAAAGTAATTATATCTCACTAATTATTTATTCAGGTAATGCCTAGAAACAAGTAAATGGTTTCTGATTATGCCGAAGGATAGATACAGCTTGGAGCTTGTAACGATTGACCAAAGTTTGTCAATGTTATTATTGTTGCCAGTTCTTTTGTTGCATAACTGTGGAGCTAATTTTGCATGTCAGGCAACTAACAAACAAAGTAAGTGTTCCATAGAGACGCATTCAGCTTAGGATAACAGCTATGGGCTTGTTTTATGATGAGGAATAAATAAATTTTTCATGAGCTATTTCATCATTCCCATCTGAAGTTAGAAGCTAATCAAAGCTGTGAATAATTTTCTTTGTTGTACGGATGAGATCTCCTGAGCCCATGCGGATATGCATTAGCAATTTGACAGCTTAACCACTAAATTAACTAAACAGAACTTCATAAGGTTTTGTTATTAAATGATCCTTAGTCTCATTACTCATTATGAACGCTTTGTTGGGATATTCTGCAAGCAGTTCCTTCAATGTTACCCTTGCTAAATGAAATGGACAATGGATGATTGCTGCAATAACAATGAAGGAGCATTTTTTACTTTCTAACATGAAAAGGACATTCATTAGAGAGTTTGTGTTGTACTGGATGCAGGGTTTCCAGGCTGAATGGTGAAGTCGTTTACACCTTGATGGCTTTGTAAAGCTGCAGTACGTTATTCAAATGCAGCCTTTGTTCAGACACAGTTCAGAACGGTGGACAACTGCCCATTCACATTCATACGCATACACAAGCATCCTCACACACAAATGGACAGTATGGCTCAACAAATGCTAAACAATCCTACACAGATCTATCCATGCTTTATAGACAGCATTGGCTACTGTGTAGGAGGAAAGTGAGAGAACAAAAAAGACAGTGTGTACAAGAACAAAGAAAAGAGAGAATAAGATTGAGAGGAATTTCAGCTTCTGTCATAGACTGTGATAGAGCTCAGTGCTTGTTGCCAAGTCCGGCTGTAAAGGGAAGCCTGCTGTGGGTAGATCTGTTCCTGAACATTTGCTTCGAGCTCAATCCCTCCTACGCCGATGGAGCTCATAAGCATACTGTATTCTGCAAAGCTCAGTCTGAATAGGCAAAAACTATATCCATAATGTCCCTGTTCACCTGACGAAGGTGACGCATTGCTCTCAAAGCAGACGGAAAAGCACCCTCACTCATATATACACACTCAACCTTGACTAATCGTCCCAAACTGAAGCCTTCAACAACATAGAACGTGCATGAGCCTGCCCAGCCCAGCCTAGCCCAGCCCAAAATAGTCTGTAGGTAGACACGCTTCCCACTCAGCTGGCTCACCTTTCTACCCTCAGGTCAAAAAGACTTGGACATAAGTGAAGATAATTGGTTTCCACTGTGACCCTAGGATGAGTAGCCTGGATTAGAGGGACCCCCCTGTGGAGGTGGGATGAGGGGGAAAAGCCCTGGTGACTGTAATGCTGATGTCGTAATACCATATCAGGTGTAAAAGGGGATTTTAGGGATTACAGTATTTTTGATTGATACCTAGGAAAAGCCTGCTTTGTTTATTATTCTACAGAATGCACAGTTTCCAAATGTAATATTTCATAACTGAAAAAGACTGCCCACGGTAAATTACTCAATCTGCTGTCACAGTGATTAATGCGGAACATGGTTATAGCCAGTAAACATACACTATAGACATGTAGCAGGGATGCCCACACTTTTTTGGCTGAAATACTTATAAAATGATCAAGTCAAAATGATCCACCTACTTTAAAAATACATAACACCTATTTATGAATAGATTGAGAATTATGTGGGGGCAAACATTTTTATTAATTCTGAATAAGAAACAAATATCCCAATTGTCTTTATAAATGTTTATTTTCTCATTAGAAAGGGTCGACAGTCGTATAGACATCCAAAGTTGCCCTGCAGAGTGTGACAGAGAAGGGAGGGCTCCCCCTGCATTTATATTTCTAATCTTCAAGGTTAAAGGCTCTTAAAACAGTGTAGTTTTCTTCTCCTTATTAGGAAAACGTTACACTCTCTATACCTCTAGGCCTGATGTGTAGCTGCATACACACCATATGTGTTTTAGATTCTAGATTCTACAGAATAGAAAGTACAATTAATGTATCATAATAATCAATAATGTCAAGAAACAAAATATAATCAAGGAGAAGAATAAATAGAAAATATTTCATATATAAAATTCCATCACAAACACTTTATATGGACAATATATGTTGAACCCATACATGTTCGCTTTTTAGAGGGAAGTCAGTGTCATAGTTTTTATGAACAGTCCGAATGGGATGATGGGCTGACGTCTACTTTGTTAATTCCATGCGATCTACCAGTAGATCGCGATCGGCATATTAGGAACCCCTGTTACTTATTATTAAAGGTTAGATGTACACATTGTCAGTTAGACAACACAAATGTAATATTTAATCTAAAATGCTGTTTTATTTCAGGGTTATTATTGTTAACAGAAACATTTTTGTTAACTGAAATAAGTTGGAAATAAATCAACAAAAGCTGAAAAAAACTAGCAATAAAAAAATCATAAAATGACTAAAAAGGATTTATTATCAAATTATCAGAAAAACTATAGTATGTAAATAGTACTAAAATAGCACTGATTTATTTGTCAATCTGTTGACAGAACTGTGCGTAGAGGCGTGTCTAAAATAAGCTTCCGTGTTTCCATTGGCTGCTTGCTTCTGAAGAGGCGTGGCTTGTGAAGCTTTATTCATAAAGCGGACTGAGCACACATTTCTCCAGCTTTACCGCGACTATTTCTGCTAGAGACTCATACAAACCTGTTGTTCAAACAAACCGAATCTTAGCGTTTCAGCGATTCTCGCACTGCAATATATTCGCATCTTCAACGTGCAAAACAATCCTTTGCAGTCGTATATATATTCCTGTGAAGAGCATTAAACCCCGGACTCGATGGATTGTCTGTGGCTGGTGTGTGTGGCGGTGAGCGTCAGCGCCTGGTGCGCGTCTGCGGAGCGACACAGTGTTTACTGGAACAGCTCGAACGCAAAGTAAGACTTTTACTAGGTGCTCTTTTATTTATGTGAAACCTTTCCGCTATATTTAGCAGTTTACATTTATATAAACCATTTTGCCCTTTTGTGTGACGTGAGTCTTGTTCTGTGTTATCTGAAATCTCTGCATTGACCACTAACACAAGTTGTCTAAAATCTTGTATATGAACTAGCTATTAATCACGCAGTATATTATTAAATAATTTCCGTGTAATATGCACTGCATTAACCGTCTTAATAGTTTCTCAACCCATTAGCAGCTGTATCTTATTTTATCTGGTGTATGCGTATGTTTTCTTGCAGTTTCTCTTATTTGCTCCTATTGCTTTCATACTGTATGGAAAGTAGCATGTTTAGATTAAGAAAATGCATTACTCCAGCATATAACTTTTGTCTTGTTGTCAGATCAGTACCCAAGTTCTGTTGCTTGAAGTTGTTTATGCTTTGTTATCCTTTGCTTATCTCTGCCTCTAATCTAACCTTTAACATGTGTTAGTGAATGGCATGATAATTATTGTTTAAGAGACAGCAGCTGGCCAGAGAAGTACATGGAAAGAAACCAGACAGATGGACTGACAGATCAGCCTAAATATACACGTTAGTTTTACTGTTCTTGAGCGAGCATCTTATTGACTGGGTGCCTTACTAAGAACTTTATCCTTCACACAAACCTGTAGATGTAGACCAAAACAGCAATTTATGAGCCAGTAATTTCCCCCGCACTATGTTCATGTTATATATTCATTACTTCCTTTATTTCTATATTTATAGTAAATATAGCCAGACTTTTACAGATACATACGCAAAGCAATAACTAAACAGACATGAGCACACTGGCCTAAAATATCCAGTAGTAGCTTGCACTTTTTATGGGAGGTATCTTGTTACTCTTGGTATGATGTTAAGTTGTTACTGTTACAGTTTACAGATCAAGCCTTGTATAATGTACATTTCATAAAATGATTGCATTTGTAATCTCACCTCGTAGTGAGGAAGGACGGGCCATCAGGCACTTTAGAGAGATCAATACGAATGAGTCAGAGCAATTTATTACACTTTTAGTAGGAAACTCAAGAAAAATGGCTTTTGAGGATATCAGAAGCTTTTGACTTTTGACCATTCCCGCTTCTTGCTGTCATCGACAGGTTTCACCTGGATTTTTTCACGTACACAATGATAAACCCGTTGTCATAAAAGTTAATCGGTGATAACAGAACTGAATCCGTGCTCGTAGTCATGACTGATTGGAAGTCTTCGTGATGTCACAGGTGATTCACACCGTCTGCTGTGAATCAGTTGAGTTTCAGTGAGTAATTTATCAATGTCGGAGTTGCGCAACACGAGTGTACCAGCTTTAACCAGACACCGTCTCGGAAGAGCCTGGCTCACTATCAGCCTACAGAGAGAGATCGAGAGGGAAGCTGCAGCTGTTCCTGAAGACCGACAGAGGGAGGGATGGCTTCAAGAAATAATGTAATCAAGACCAAACTCTTTAGGACCTGTTGTGAAAAGAATGTGATGGAAGAGAAAGTGATTGAGTAATAGGAGATGCTTGCTTTTGGGTATAAAAAGAAGGATTGGTAATTTGAGTTGGAGACCTTGATGGAGATGGAGAAAGAGGTGGAGGGGATTATGTGGCAGCAGTCTGGTGTGTGGTCCGGTCCCTAATCCCGACACAGTCCACATCCACGGAAAGGGTTGCGTAACCACAACAAGAACATTTGTAATAACAAAATGCTAAGCTCTCAGAAAATCTCTACATTAAAAGTCTTTGTGGGTCTCTCCTTTTAAAGCTCTCGTTATTGTACACATACACCCCGATAATGTTGCTCTATTAGCATTGAAAGGTTACTAACAAGCACCCACACATCGAAAGTAGTTGTAAATCTAATCCCTTCTTGATCTGGTCATAATTTGGCAGGTGTGGTGGGAACTTTTGTTTTCATTGGATCTTTTTCTAAGTTAAACCTCTCATTAATCTTACTTTAAATAAAAAGAAACAATTTCCATTAATCTGGTTTTGGGTTTCTCCTCTTGTTTTTCTTTTCTTTTAACGACTTTCATCAAAGCCAGTGATTGTTCAATCAGCCCGTGAAACGCGATCAATTAGTATGCAAGTAGATTAGTCTTGCTCGACTAATCAATGGCAGATAGGTGTTAAATATTAATTGGTGTGATCATCCGATTCTGCCTGTGGTGTTAAGGTGTTTGTACGCAAACAAACACAAAAACACACTAGACTGTTTTTGTACCTGAGTGGGTGTGAGTGAACCGTAATGATTTAATCTTCTGCACGTGGCCTTGGCAAGCTGATTCTCTGGTTTGACGGGTATGTGCGTGAGTCTGCGTCCTGAGGAGACAGGATTTTCAGGTCCGGATTGACATATGGACGTTGTTTTCGCCGGTCTGTTTTTGTGCTCATCACATGCCTACGCTTGCACACTGAGTGAGCTGAAGGGGAAGTGTACAGTCTCGTCATGTTAGCATCATCGAATCATTACTCTTGACCTGAATCATGTTTATTTTTGCATACATTTTGTCGCATACATGCGTGTTCCCTCGCCAGAGTTTTGCTGGCTCGCATACAGGGGGAATGTGCGATTAGGGTATATTTAGTAGACTGGGATTCCTTCCAGCAAACATGTTGCTATACTTGACCTTTCAGCTGTCCACTCATTGTCCAGCCCGTTTCCTCTTTGTCCATCCCTTCCTCGCCAGATTCACTTGATGTTTTACATGTATCTGAGCATTTAGTGCTGTATTGTCTTGAGGAGGAGGGGAGCAGACAGATCGGCGTACATATCCAGACAGATTCCACAGACAGGCTGTAAATCTATCTTCTTTACCCTCCTCCCGTTCTCTGGCTCGTAGATGCACGCAAACACAGCCAGCTATGTAGGCAAGTCTGTAATCTGTGAAACGGACAGTTCAGCCTCAGATTATACGTAGATGTGTGTAATCTGGCTAGATGACCCATTCACACAGAAATCACTGCGTTTATTTATAGACTTCGGTGTAATCCAGAGCTGTATAATCCCAATTTACACAGAAATGCATGTGTATGGAAAATGTAATCCATAATTCCACAAAGCATTATAGAATGTTCTACCATCTAGGGGGTTTGATTATGAAACCATAGCTCTTTCGGGATCATATCTGTTGTTTTTTCCTCAGATTATGGTTCCATTTAGTGTTTCAACTGGTTAAGTAATGATGATTAATAATCAGCAGAAATAATCTGTTGTTCCGGTTCAATTTGTTTTATATATATATAAATTACTATAATTTTCTTGCTCATTTTAACCCTTAAAGCCCTTTATTCTTGTGCCCTTTATCTCTCCCTCTATTCTCCTTATCTCCAGACCAGACTTCCTAACTATTTCTCTTTATATGTTCATATACCCTCCCTGCTCCATCTTTCCGTGCACTTTTTGTTCCCACACAGTCTCCTTTGTCTATCTTGTTCAGCCCCTGATTACTGTTTTGATTCCCACTGCCCTGTTGAGTTGGAGTTTTCCTGTTTTTCTGTCTGTAGAGTGCTAGATTGTGTAATTGTCAGTGTAGTAAAGTGTGCGTGACCTGTGTGAGCTCACAAATGTAAACAAAAGAACAAGGAACTTGTTTCCCGGTGTTACTTATTTACCTTGAGTCAAACTTTTGCCTTCAGCCTCTTCAACAGCTCACTATCGCCACCTACAGAATTTACAACTCTTGGTGATCATTTTTCATTTCCCTCAGTGAGTGTATTAGATTTGTTTTCAGTTTATTTTGCTGGTTCTTTTTGTGATAAAGGTGCTGACTTTGAATAAAGCTCACAGTATGCTACCAAGCAACATGTTAGCGTATCAGCAGGCAATTAGCATCCATTTAAAAGTGAAAGAGAGGGGGAGGAGGGGGAAATAAGGCATTTGTAATGAACGGACTGAGGAAGATGTGACGGGGGATGGGGGACAGGTTAGAGGTCAGATGGAAAGAAAGGAGTGTTTCTCCAAAAATTAGCTTGAATGAAGAAGCCGAGGTTTATAATGTGATTTTAAACAGAAGAGAGAAAGAAAGAGGGAGGAGAAGATGGAAGATGGGGGTGGAAGATTGTATTTAATACATGCTGAAGAAAATATCTTGTATGATGTTAAACTAAACTATCTGGGGTACAATAATTTTAAAAATCACTAGAAAATATGAAACTTAATGGTGATTTTCTGCAAGGACATTATCCGACATTTATTTTAACCCTAAAACAACACAAAGCAGAGCGTAGTTCAAAATAAGTAACAAGTAAAATGCCTGTGGAAAAAAATTCACGTACGGAACGTGTCTTCATATTAACACAATAACTTTTATACCATTTTTTAACATTTATTTTCTGCTATCTGTATTGACCTAAAATATTTTTTTCACTTTAACTCTTAAGTATCAAGATTAACTCTTAATATCAAGTCATTGTGATTTGTACATTGTGATATTTCATTAAATAAGATATATTGTGCAGCCCTACTCCCACTACCATCTTGACTTGAAACATGTATCTGTAAGCCCCCAATTTAACCCCTGCAAACGGGCCGTATTCGTATGGGATGAGTCTGGTGCTGGTGAATAGCAGCGGTGTGATCCGTGTGCTCAGTGTGATAATCCCTGGTTTGGAAGAGCGGATTAGCTGACTGGCATTCCGACCCGTTCCGCTACGGCTGGGGTAATTACTGGCATGTAATCGACGAGAAGGACAATACGAGAACGTACTGCTCGGAATGAAAGTGAGAGCGCGGTGAGGGTAAAAAGACTTAGTGGTGGACTTAGCACCTTGAACCTGTCAGACTTTAACGGGACGAAGGCGTAAGACTGAGACGTCTCTGTATATTATACTTGTAGTGGAAAAAGAAAGCCAGACAGACACAAATAGCGTGAAAGGTTCGTGCACTCGCTTGAACAGGCAGGTTTTATAACTTGATAGTGTGAGAACAAGCCACTAAAATAGGATCATTATACTTGTCATGACAAGCAGCAGGTCTTAAAGGTTTTCAGTAACTGAACCCTCAACTGCGTGCGTGTGTCTCAATTGCTGACAGCAAGTATAGTGCAGTTGGCAGTGAGTACATCTGTTCTGAAGCACACAGCGCTCTCTCTCTCTGTGCGTGTGTGTGCCCTGCTGACTGTGTAAGGGTGGGCCTGAAAAATCTGACCCTGAACTTTAACATTACTGACCCACCTATCAGTTAGAAACATTCAGACAAAAGTGAAAGAGGGGGAGAGAAGACAAACTAATGGGAGGAAAAGGGACAAGCCTTGTATCTTAGTGCAAGTTCAGCTGTAATTTTACCTAAAATGTAAGTTTCCTTTTCTTTTTTTTTGGAAAGTCCATCATGCTTAAAGGCTGCATTTATTTGACCGAAAATACAGTGAAGGACCAAATTGGGAATTATTTCAATTTTCAAATTTTTTTTATTTCTTATTATATTCTAAAGTGTAATTAATTCCTTTAATGTAACAGCTGAATTTTCAGCATCATTACTCCTGTCTACACCATTAACTTTCCTGTAGCTCAATCAGTAAAGCATTAGTGCTTACAACACCAAGGTCATGGGTTCAATCCCAGGGAAAGCAAGAACTGATTAGAATATCATGCAATGCAATGCAAGTCGCTTTGGATAAAAGTGTCTGCCAAATGTAAATGTAAATTACTCCCACTCTCACATGATTCTTCAGAAATTCTTTTAATATGCAGATTTGGTGCTCAAGAAATATTTCTTATCAATTTTGAAAACAGTTTTTTCAGGATTCTTTGCATATAACCAGCATTCATTTGAAACAATTCTTTTTGTAATAGTACAAGAGTCTTTACTGCCTATTTTGATTTGTTTAATGCACTCTTGGTGAAAACTACACTGACACTTTCATAAGACGCCTCCAGTCATATTAGTAGTCTAATAAATGCGGTTTTACTCTACATGGAGCGGGTCAGCTCATGTGACAAACCCAGTTTGTCTGCGTAAACAAATTAGTGCGTGTAACTTTTAACCCCAACTCTTTAAGCCCACACGCAAACATTTAAACACCGGTGCCTTTGTGTCTTGTGATAAACAGATGAGTGATGTGGCCCCCAGGGTCTGCAGGTACAGACACTGTGTGCAGTTTACATACCCCCCTTAAAACAGCGTTACTCTCACGCTCGGCCCATCACAAAGAGAAGTGTCACACGGGAAACGGTGGGTACGGCGGCATTTGAAGTGACCGCTCACTAGGAGGAAAAGCACAACAGAGCTGCTCTGTGATTGTTTGAGCGATCAGCGGCTGGCCTTGGATCAGCTCAGAGTGATTAGATGGGCATGGGAATCGTAGTGTGAGCCCCCACCAGACCCTCACAGTATGAAATCAACCTACAGATGCACAGATAAGACTATTTTTTTCTGATAAATGGCCAATTAATATTCTATACTATTTAGTCAAAATAAATAAACACTAAAAAGTAAAGAAGTTTTAAATGCTATAAGAGTATTTTGGCAGTACAACATTAACGTACACAATTAAAATTGATTTCTTAGTATGTTTAAAGAAAATGTATGCCATCAAAACAATGTACAGTATTTAAATGAACTTGCTAAATATTAAATATAACTGTCATTACAATATTTAAAGACCTAATGTTTAGTAAGAAAATTATTTTCCCATACATAAATACAAAGTTGAATAGCATTCATCAGGAATACTTATGCATATTAGCCGATGTGGTACCAATATATTGTTCATCCAAAGGCAAAAACCTTGGTGACCAAAAAAAGACTAGACCTACTATTTGGGGGATGAGTTAATGACACCCAATTTGTGGTGTTGTCTTGATGTTGCCACCAGGTTTCAAACGGCTCCAGATCAGCTGCTTCAAAGAGACTTCAGAGGAAGTGAGACAGGGCAATCAGTCTAGTTATCAAGAAAAACCGAAACGGCCAAACCGTTTATACTGATCTGTTTTAGAATCGCTTTGACCAGTTGTACATTTAATATCTCTTCCATCCTTATTTTTCTCATCGGCTCTGATATGTTGACTGGCATATTGAATACACATAAAACACACACGGCTTTCCCACACATGGACATGTCAGCTGGCTTAGCAAGTCGTACACCCTGTCTTTTGAACACGCTGCTGATTAGAAGCCGTGCGAGACCGACTCTAATCTCTGCATTAAGCGGCGCTAATGAGCGCAGTGATGTGCATGTTTACCCCCCCATTTGAATAGATCGTGAGGCTGTTTAGACAGGTCAGTTAATGCTTACTGCACAGGCCCAGTGGGAAAGGGAGACAGAGAGATGAAGGGGGTTGGAGTGGACAACCGGGGGCCCATCAGGAGCCTGTGTGTCAGTCTGTCATTTATCCACGGATCCCGATGGCAACAACAACAAATACATGTGCCAAAAGGGAGAAAGTAATAGAGCAAAGGGCATGCTGGGGGGAATGTTCCCAGGAGGGTCGTGTGAGTGAATGTTATGGTAATGCCATTGGGTTTGAAATTTTTGTGTATATGGAAATTTGATGTCATATAACATTTATAACAGCTACAAAGAACACTCAGATTGATTTATTATTGTGAATTTTGTCTAACAATAACTCAACCTATGACAACATGAAAGCAAAGACACCCGAAATAACAACATAGTGAAAAGCATGTGGATTTGTCATTTGTTCATCTGGTAACAGCAGCAGGGAAGCTTAGATCAGACGTAAAGGAGAAAAGCAAATGAGACGACAATAAAAGGAGAGACAGACAGACAGACAGACAGACAGACGGATAAGGAGGCTGTAAAAACACATAGAGCCGATTCAAAGAGCCAGTCAGTCGAAGCGGCTCCATCTCGGTTACCAAGAAAACAAAGAAAGGTGGTGATGGAGCATGTAAAGTCAAGGGTTTTCAACATTTTCACAAGAAAAAAAGTTATTTAGTAATGTATTTTAGAGCTTTCAAATGTACCATGTTAATGTTAAATGTTAACATTATAAAAGTTTTATTCTGTATTTTGGAGCAACACAATCGTGTGTGTGAGAAAGTGCTTTAGTAAAAAAAAATCTTGAATTGAGAATGTTTCTTATTGTGGAAGTATTGGAAAAGGGGTATGAAGGGGGTACTGTATGAGGTTCCTCTCAATCGTATTTCAAAACATTAGTTGAAAAAGATTCATTTTAAAATTAAGTAAATAAGTGAACAAAAAAAATGTGATGGTTTACAATAAGTAAATGCGTATGGAAAAAAAGTTCAAGAGAAATATTTTCATGAAGGACACTATTTCCTTATAAATTCCTTCACCCAAAGTGACACGAAAATGCAGAGTAGAACGGAAAGAAAAAGGGATTTTTACAGGGTGTTTCACCTAAATAAAAGCAGCAGGTGAACACCAGTTACTCACATGTGCATCAGGGTGTAGCTCTCCCTTTTAGTTTGCACTGATGACGCTTCCCTGAGGCTGTTTCACATCACTGTTTCTGTTTGTTTGTGAACATGGTTTCTTTTTTTAGCCATGTGATTCCTGAGGTGTGTCTCTGTTTTAATATATCAGTTTTGTAGGTTGGCAGTCATTCATGGATTTTTTTAATTAATCATTTTCTCCCCCTTCTCTTACTACTTCCAGTTTCCTCTGGGATGATTATACAGTGGAGGTCCGCATTAATGACTACCTAGACATCATCTGCCCTCACTACTCGCGTGGCGAGATCCCATCCCAGGAGGCCGAGCGGTACGTGCTCTACATGGTGGAGCTGGAGGACTATGAGAACTGCAAGCCGCAATCCTTCGACCAGCTGCGCTGGGAGTGTTCCAGACCTTTCGCTCTTCACGCTCCAGAGAAGTTCTCTGAGAAGTTCCAGCGCTTCACTCCTTTCACTCTGGGCAAGGAGTTCCGCCAGGGAGAGAGTTACTACTATATTTGTAAGTATACATGTCTGTATTTTTACAGACGAATAAGCTACTGCTTTTTGAAAGTAATGAATTTGTAAATGGATTTTAAAACCAACGTAAATCCAAAACGCATGCTTTACAATCTAGTAATTCAGTTTTCGCTTTTCATTCTGCAGCCAAACCTCTTCACCATCATGGGCAGGAGTGTTTGAGACTCAAGGTGGATGTAGCTGAACCTCATGGTTAGTCAAATCAGTTCTTTTCATTATCTGGAGTCTTTTGTGGCTTCCAAGGACAAGCAAACAGTCTAACTAACAGTCCAACTGTATGATTTGATGTTCTAGGTTCCAAGAACAAGAAAAAGATTGAGAAGAACGATGAGATGGAAGTAAAGGCTGCTGGAGGAGTACATAACCCATCAAACAGGCTTCCAGCAGGTGAGAACTACTTGTCTGTCACTCTTCTCTCTTTTGGCAGCATGTCCATTTGCTTTAGAATAGATGTGGAATTTTTAGACTTTTCAAGCCAAGGTGTTAGAGTGACTTTACACAAGTTGCACGGTCACAAAATGTACTCATCCTTCTCTTCTGCTTTCAGATGACCCTATTGCAATGATCCCAGTTGTGCAAAGGAGCGTGGGCAGTTCAGGTGTTCGTGTGGCTCCCGTCTCAGGCTTCATCACGTTGATATCTGTACTCCTCTTTCTTTTCCTCCACTGATCCTGATATAAGAAGACTTTATGGACACTGGTCTGTTAGGACACAACAGACTATGAATCCGGTGCTGGTTACCGGCTCTAAACATAGATTTTTCTATGAAGAATCTTTATACAAACTGAAGTTTTGGTGCTGGTGTGAAAGTTGCTGAGTGATGTGTTTGTGAGAGTGATGTGACCAGAGAAAGGTGTTTTTGAAGAACTTTCTCTATAATTCTGTTCCCCCATCAGCTCTTTTTATTTTACTTTTGTGGACCGTATGGGCTCTTTTTTTCCTGAGAATTCATCACAAATCTATTTACCAACGTGATTCAGAACAAACCGTAATGTCTGGAGAGATCGTGACGTAACCATCAGCTGTAAAACTGGAATTGTGACAAGCGAGAACAATAGGCTAGATGTTGTGTTTGGTAGACACCTTTACTCTACTGTACTGATTTGAGCCAAAGATCACAGGATTTATCTTAAAACTGACCCTTACCGTGCACCTTATAAAGAATTGATGTTATAACAGTGTTTATAAATCTAGAGCAGTTATCGAGAAGTTTCCTGTGTTTTGGATCTTGTTGTTGTAGTTTCAGTTGGTTTCTGTGATGTAATGTGAACACACCCTACAAAATATACTGCCATTATGTTTTAGATGAGATCAGATTTGTTTTTTCATTACACAACATTTTGGTTTTGAACAGGAATAATCTTGTTTAATAATCTTGGTTGTGCTGTTTGTGAGTGAGCGAGAGGAAGAGAAGCTGGCCTTCTGACAGAGAGCATGACATGCACAAACAAATGGTTTAATGAACTCTCAAATTACTTTTGTAAAGTTTTTTTACTGTATTGGTTTATAAACTTGTAAATAGTTGTGTAAAAAATGTAAATATTGAGAGTTATATAAAATAAAGACATTTGTTAAATATGAAAATGTGTGGAATTCATTTGATAGAAAAGAAACCAAAGTTCTGGAGTAGCACAGACAGGTTTTCTTTGGAATTTGAGGCCTCAGAGTAAAGTTTAACGCTGTCAAAACTCAGCCGTCAATCTTTCTTCCTGTGCTCTTCCATTCCCTTTTCATCTTTTTTCCTGGCCAGGATTTCACAGCTTTTAACCAAACATTCAGATGGGGTTGAGATGAATGAAAGAATAAAGAAGTCACAGGGGGGAGAGTAAAGTGGCACTTGGCTGCCAGGACGTAACTTGTGCATTTTTCCTTGGCACGCTCAACTTTTTCTTTGACATTTGAGAACATTCAACATCATCTGTATTAAACCAAACATGTCAATGAAATTTACTACTTTTTTTTCATGGTTTGAAAGAAAGAAGCTTAATGTTTGCAATAAACAACCAAATCTAAAGATGTTCATGCAGATTTTCTCTCTAGGTCATTCTCTGCTTTGCCCATTTTTTTTGCACCCCTATATAATTATATATATAATTCTGATTGGAGAATTTTGCCATTGGAATAAAATAAGTCTCCTTTGCCCTTGTTTTGTATTGCCCCTTATCTTTTTTTAAATGTGTATATATATATGTATATACAGTATATATATATATATATACAGTATATAGTTTTCATATAAATGTATACAATTTCAGAATTGTCTATATCTTGAATGCATTTAATGTTTTCACACTTTTTACTAAATTACAGCTTACATAAATCTAAATTAATCTCAAATCTCTGATTTAATCTCAAGCATGCTCTTTACTGAGGAGTGAAATTGTGATATTTTTTACATTATTGAAAAATATTAAAGTCCCCATGAAATCAAAATTGATGCTTGGATTTTTAATTTGTTAGCCTTACTGTTATCTATAAGCTAGTACGCTCCAAAACGATTCACATTTTGAAGATATAAGCATTCAAAGCTTACAGTCTCTCACTTCCACCCATAAGGATCAATTTGTTTACATCAATATGCACATCAATTTCTCATCAGATCTTCTGTCCAATCAAATAATACAAAGCGTTCTGCCCCCCTTCACTGTAAATAAATGCTTAAACGGCAGCTAAAATCGGTCACTTATGTGAATGGCACACAGTACATTATATAGGGGATAGGGAACGATTCAGACAGTGTAAATATGCTTTCCATGGGGCAAATGAATTGGCTAGTGTCAAGGGACAATCTAGACTAGACACAATAGCACAGAGTAGATCATATGTGTGAGTCAGCGCAAACCACAAAACGTATCAGACCTATTCGAATTTTTCACAGAATTCTACATGTTAAAGCGATATAGGGGAGATTAGGAGAAGAAAAGATTAGAAATTAGGAGGAAACTCTCAACGAGCTCAAATGAGCTCAAGGGCTCTTGCTGCTCTTAATGTCCTACTCTGTTTTCCTGTTTCAGTGGAAATGACATTAATTCTCATTACATTGAGTAATGCTTCGCATTTAAAGGCACTTCAGTTGACCTTAAAATGGGTTTGTTTGTTGTTGAGAGAACAGGTTTAATATGTATCATATTAAAGTCTCTGTGAACTGGAAGTTGCTGTTTTACTGATTTTACTTCATGTGACGTATTTCCAAGTGAAACAGAATGCTGAATAGAGGGCGAGTTTGTACTTTAGCTCTTCATAGAAGACTGGCAGTTGGAGCGGCGGGTTAAAGATTTTCATCAGAAAAGGAACGTCATTCCAGAGTGGATGTAAATGTTAAGATTTTGATTGAGGATTACAACAACAACAACAAAATTTCTGTGTATTAACACAGATTCATTTTTCACCACGAGACTAGTTGTGTGCAATGAAAAAGGCTAAATGTTTATTTTGCGATGACTTAAATACTTTTTAAAGGATAATATTTCCAAAACAGAATTTATAAAATTAGCTTCCAACAAAATGAAACCACTGAAATCTGTTTTTAATAATAATCAACCGTGTGTGTGTGTGTGTGTGTGTGTGTGTGTGTGTGTGTGTGTGTGTGTGTGTGTGTGTGTGTGTATGACCAACATGTATGTGAACTACACAACCGGACTACAAAATGACGTTTGAGCATCTTTTGGTGAATAACCAATCAAAGCGAAGGAGGCGATCCACACTGATTACAAACACGGAAACAGAGAAAGTGGACGTCAGCGTTGCATGAGTGCTGGATTCATAGGTTTTGTAAATATAATTTATTCGCTTGATTGCACAGGCAGCAGAAGCACAGATAATTGTTTTTGCTTTATCAGTCTATGGATTTTCTGCAGCTGCTATCATGTGCGTGTATCGTATTCACCGTCTGGATGTTCACGACGGGATTGTAAGTTATGTTTCTACTACTACATAAGCAAAGCTCTTTAATCCTCAAAACTTTAGTGGCTGTCTTATAGAGGTTGTATTCACTTAATAAACCCCCTCATAAATATCTGCCAACACACTATTAATTGGTACTCATCGATATTAGCCAACACTGTCAGCAAGAAAAGCTCAAACTATTAAGATTTTACAGTATTAACTATAACTTTACCAATTATTATTCTTTTGATTGTGTATATGTTTGTAAGTTGTGCATGTAAACATTTGGAGGCTGTGCTGTCTGTATTAATTGATAGTGCAAAATATACTATTTGCTATGCCGTCCAATATATTATTACTCACATTGCATACCGTCTCTGTCTTTGAAGGACAGACTTGAAGAAAATGAAGGCCACACAGAGTGCAGATAATGTTCAGTTTCTGCCCTTCCTTACAACTTGCTTAAAGTATGTATTTGCTCTTTGACACCTGCAGTTCTCATCAGTTATTGCATGCAACTTCATCTATGCGGTAATGGTAATCATGCATTGAAATCTGTATGTAAGTCCTTTCATTCTGAATGATCATTTTGCATGTCGGTGTGTGTTTAGTAATCTAGGTTGGCTGTACTATGGATTACTGAAGGGAGATGGAACAGTGATTTCTGTAAACATCATTGGGGCCTCTTTACAGACCGTATACATCGTCACCTACTGTCATTACACCAAAGAGAAGGTTTGTCATTTAGTCTGTCATTGATTGTACATTGGGATCCAGAATTTGTGATCACTAGCTTTTTTTGTGCCTTTTCCTAATCTAATACATTGTTTTAATAACAAATTCTATTACCAGAATAACAGTTTGATATGAAAAGTTTCAGTTTGATTGAAAACAATAAAAAACTTTTTTATCATCTATTACATTAGCAGAATGATGGTTTGAATTTATTTCATATTTTTAATGACATATGATATTGTCAACAACAATTTGAGTGCGACGTTTATTCAGTATTTTACTAGTTATGTTATCAGAATACCAATCTAAGTGAAAAGTTTAAACATGTAAAAACATAAACAATAAATATATTTTTTATAAAAATAAAACATTTTAATTACAAGTTACATTATCAGTATAACAATTTATTAAAATGTTATTATAAAATAGCATTTCTATTTTTAGTATCTAAAGTATCTTTATAGTTTATTTTAAAATTTAAAGTGGAACTTGGATCCCAGATCCCAGTTTTTACAGCTTCCTGTAGCTCAAACAGTAGTGCGGCACGTTCTCCAAGGTCAATGGGTTCGATTCCCAGGGAAAGCAAGAACTGATTAGAATGTCACTGTGTTCCTTGAATGCAATGTAAGTCTCTTTAGATAACAGCGTCTGCCAAATGCATAAATGTGAATGTAATGTGAACTGATTTTTGAAACCCACTGTATATACAGCAGATATTACTAATATTTTAAAATGTATTCTGTACCTCTGTGTGTTTCAGAGGCGAGTGCTCTCACAGACACTGGTGATGGTGGTTGTGTTGTGCGTGGGCTGGGTGTATTTTACTAAGGTGATTCCATCTGGAGAAGATCAACTCTCTCAGCTGGGCCTCGCCTGCAGTGCGTTCACCATCAGCATGTACCTCTCTCCACTCGCTGATCTTGTGAGTACACAGACATGAATGTATTTAAAGGTAGGGACCCGAGGACCAGATATGTTGAATGAAGACCAGGAATGAAGACCAGTCAGAAGTGCAGTCAATAGAATATTATTTTATTGAAGTTTAGTTTGCAGTTTCATCAGCAGAAGCTTCAAGTCTCACAAGGAGTTCGTAGGCCGCCTCAAATGCAATAACATTGTTACAGCAATTATACTCTAACAAAGGCTACAAACTACGTCAGTGATGACGGCTAACTTATTCTGATTGGCAAGAAAGAAAGAAAGAAAGATAAACAAAACTAGTAATTTTCCACACAAGAGCAGACAGTCTGAAGCATATCTTTGTTGATCACATGGTTGACGAGTAAGTGACCTTCCACGTGGCTTGTCGAGAACAACAAGTCATTCCGTCTCCAGATATCGCGTGAAAACACGCGTGAATTTAGTGATTGATCACGTGACGCATACAAACGTACACGTCAACGGGTGAAGGGTTTGTTATCTGAACTTCATATCTGCTGTTCTGTGCTGTGATCTTGTTCAGTGCAAGAAAAAAAGCATGTTCCCTGTGGTCACACGCGCCCCCCCTGGCATCTGGGGGGGGCGCGCCCCACTATTTGAAAAGCACTGACATATAGGAAGAGGTAAATTTTTTGGGAAAAATCCGACACTCTGTGTCAACTTTTCTCTTTTTTTGACAAAGACATTTCGATGATGAGGGTTCCAGGGCCCACAGAAAAGCGGGTAAACTGATAGAACTAAACGCCACTAAGACCCTGAAGTTCAGTGCTGCCGTCTGTTGTTAGTTCCGCCGAAAATGAAAATGATTTTGAAACTGAAGCCCCTAGCGGGCGGACATTTGACACCCCTGCTTTTGACATTTACTTAATATTTACACATAAAATAAAGCGCAGTGCAGTGGGCAGAGGCAGAGCGAAAGAGAAATTCAGGGCAAAACAGTGCATACAGGGACGGCATTTTAAAAAAAAATGCCCAGTCCACATAAGGAGAATTACATGGCGTAAAGCGCATAAAGACAGAAAGGACGTATTTAGAAGTCTTCTAGCATATTAATAGGATTGTCAATGACACATAAATGACAAATACATTCATGTAAATCTTTACTCGTGTAGAAATTAAAGGTTTGACTTATATAAACAATATAATAAAATAATAAAAAGACTGATAATGAAGAATATGCTTGTGAAAAGGAACACCACATAATAGAATGTTTTGAAACATATTTAATTGCATGTTAACCATGTAAAAAAAAAAAAGTTAAACATTATCGCATATACATTAATGTTAATTGTGACATCCGTACATATTGCATAAAGCATACATCAACTCTAAAATAACTGTACATTTGTCCTTGTCGTTTCCTCAGTTCAGTTGTGTAGTCTTGTAGTAACATTCCAGCTTTCCATCTTTTGCTTATCACTCCATCCATCCTTCTTTTCTGTGCCCTCTCATAGTCTCCATCTTCCTGTTTTTCATTTTTCCCTCTTCCATATTTATCAGTCCTGCTCTGCCTATCTGTCCTGTGCCCTGTGGTGTATTTCCTGTGCTTGTTGTACCTCCTTTTGTTGCTTCCTGTTTTTCCCTCTATCACTGTCTGCAAGTGTCAATAGCAGCTTTTATTGGGAAGACAATGCATGAGTGTAAATAACATGTTGTGGTTGGAGCTTTGACGCAGTGGCGAGTGTGCTCCAGATTGACTTGTACTTGGTGCTGAAGTGGAACATACTGGTTTAAGTCCAGTATGCGTCATGTTTCAATCCCCCCTATTACTTTAAGTCAATAAAAAGTTGCAAAAGCATCTTTCTCCTAACAAAACAAAATAAAAAAAATGTGGTTTTCATTTCCACTAGTTGCATATCATACGAATGAAGTCTGTGGAGCGCTTGTCTTTTTCCCTGACTGTCGCTACATTCTTCACATCCACATCATGGACGCTATATGGCCTTCAGCTCCAAGACTATTATATCATGGTAAGACAATGAAGACGATGTCCTGAGACAATAATTTGAAGGAAAGGAGAAAGCATCATGTATTTTTTGGTTTGTTTTTCAGGTACCCAACACCCCTGGCATCTTTACTAGCCTCATCCGTTTCTTCCTTTTCTGGTGGTTCAGAGCTGAAATTCCAAACAAGCCCTCCTATAATCTCCTCCAAATCTGAGAGGAGATTTACATTGATTCTAATTAAGTGCCTTGTCCACATTCCTTTACATTGATTTTTTTTTGTTTGATTGCCTTTGACTGTCATGATACCTTCTGAACTCTATCCTCTAGTCTAGCCTAAAGAAATTACGCTGTAAATTCTGCAAAGTCAGAGAATTTTCACTTTATTTTTGTCTTTTAGTTAAAGGGATAGTTTGCCTAAAATGAGATTGCTATCACCAGTTACTCTTTCTCAGATTTTTCCAAATCTGTTTGACTTTCTTTGGTGGAACATAAAACATAAAATAATATATTTTGAGAGATTACTTTACGGTTTCTGTTTTTTGTCCATGCATTGGAAGTCAATGGCAACCAAAATGTCTGGCTACCAACATTCTTTAGAATATATTCCACAGAAGAAATAGTCAAACAGTTTCGGAACAACATAAAGTAAGTAAATTATGATTTATATGCTGAAGTTTTTAGAATGAAAAAAAAAAAAATCTTAATGTACATGTTATTCCAATCCTGTATGACTTTATTTCTACTCACAAAAGAGGATAATGTTTTCCCCATGCAATTTGAAAGAATTGGGACTGGAACTTTTAGTGTTAAAAAAAAAGACAAAAAGAACCATCTAAGGACTAATATTAGTCATTATTATACATACTAATATTAATCATCATATCACACACTATAATTCTGGTTTTCTGAAACCATTAGTTAATTTATGTGACATTTAAGCTATTATTACCTGAAAATCTTAATCTTAGCTGTTTTTGGGACCTTTTTCTTGAACAGAATGTTCTTTTTTTTATCTTATGATGAATCTAAAGATTTGTCCGAATGAGTTAGTCTCAAATAAGATGGATCTGGTTCTTTAGCCCACTGGAGTGGAAGATTATCTTATTTCTTTTAGATCTATTGAATGATACTTTTATCACTTGATAGTTCTTGTACTCATTCTTTGTAATTAGATGGGGAAAGACTCTCCTCAGAGTTTATTTGTGCTTCTTGAAAGAGTCCCTCAGGATTTCCTGTAAGACAAGAAAGACATACAGGTTTGGAATGACATGAGGATGAGTAAATAATGACACTACATTTATTTCTGATAAATGAGGTTGAGGGAAAAAGGAGGATGAGAATGATTTCAGTTTGTTTGTCAGGTATTTCTTAGTTAATAAGCAAACATGACATCCCAAAGTTAGAGCTCAAATTTGTTTCTTGTTACAGCCCTTTCTTTTGAAGTGATGTATTATTATTAAGCAGGGTTTTTTTTTTTTTTCTTAATCTTGGGTACATACTGTTTCGAGTTGCCTTCAGGAAAGTGTCGCAATCTGTTACTTAAATAATGAATGTAGTGTTTACAGGATCGTTCATTAATCATATTCCTCGATTATAATACCATTCTTAATTGTGTCCAAATGTCAGTTTGGCAGCTATTTATTTAGCGTACAACAGAAAAATGAAAATGTATGTGTAGAAAACCTTCCTTTGTGTAGAAAAAAACTGAACAAAAACAGAGAAAAGTTAGTTTGACTGAATGATATTGGAGAATATCCGAATATCCGAGAATAACCGGGGAAAAAAGAGAATCTTGCACGCCTCTGTTCAGTTCTTGTTTTGTAGTGGGAACAAAAAGCTATTTTCTATTAATTCTCACAGACTGAACACCATACTTTATAATAAACCTATAAAAATATTTAATTATTTAAATAAAAAATAACTATACATTCCTCTCAATCAGAGAACACCACAAAGTCGCACAAAATCTGAAGGCTTTATTCATGCAAGTTGCGGTGACAGGAAGGATATGTAAAATTAATAACTAGCAAATTCAGTAAATTACATATTCATAACCATTAAGATTAAGATGAAAATGTCAAGCAGTCATTGGCTGTTAATGTTACTTTGCATATGTTAAACAGGTTTGATCTATGACAGGCATTAACACTTATTGGGTCTTACTGTACGTCATTCGGTACTTTGTTCACTATTCTCCAAGACTTGGCTTTGTGAATGAAAATGGTTATTATGATGACTTATTGTTGTATTGTTTATGGGTTCTGTGTTGTATTAGTATGCTTTGTGTTCTACATTAATCTTAAATGTTTTTGTTCCTTTGTACTATTTTATATCCTATGCAACAGTGTATATTTTATCAGAGGGGATTTAGAGGGATGTTCTTTCTGGAGTTTTCTGAAGAAGAAAAAAAGGCTAAATAAATTTTTATATAACATAACCTTCAATGTCTGGTTGAGATTGAGTGAAGAAGTTATGAGAGCTTAGCAGGGGAATGTGAGAGGATTTTGTTCTGGTCTCAAAGAGGATCAGCACTGATTGTAAGCAATGAAAACAAAAATATGTTCAAAAGCCGAGACGTAACACGAACTGACAGACATTTTAATTTCTGTGGGAAATAACAACACCGTTATCTCCCGCTATTAGGTGTTTGGTTTTGTAGAGCTCACGTCAAATGTTTGTGAGTGTGTGTGTGTTGTTTGCTTGTTTGTAGTTTGTCTTGGTTAACACGAGCGACTGGGAACTGTGTGTTCTTTGTTTCTCAGTGCCTATGGAGTCTTTACATGCTTTTCCTGTCTTTCTCTCAGAGAAAGACATGAAAGAGGAAAAGGATTGTGAATGGTGATTGTTCATCAGGAGCGTGTTTTTGAAAGAAAAAGAAAATTAGTGATTGACAAAACAGTGTTGATTATGGCAGTTTCATGCATGAAGACAAAAGCACTTTTTAAGTATTCAGTCATGTTTGTCTAAATGCATTTTATGTAAATGCAATGCATGTAAGAAAATCATTGGTTACAGCAAGGGAACAAATTGCAATAAACTCTTTAATCATACAGAGTTTTGATCATAAATATAAATAAGCTTTAAGTATGCAGTAGCTCTTCAGTACACTTTCCTGTAGCTCAATCAGTAGAACATTGGTGCTTGCAACACCAAAGGTCATGGGTTTGATCCCAGGGAAAGCAAGAACTGATTCAATGTGTTCCTTGAATGCAATGTAAATGGCTTTAGATAAAAGTGTCTGCCAAATGCATAAATGTAAATGTACAGTCTATAAGGTAGTATGTTGTCTATATACTTTAGGAATGGAGAAACTGCATTTAGTGTGTGTGTGTGTGTGTGTGTATACACACATACTTTTATATATTTGCCCCTTCCTGATTTATTTATTTTGCCCATGTTTGCCAAACTTCATTATCAAACAAATGTAAATATTAGACAGTGAGTTCATTACATTGTTCATTACTTTTGTCCCAAACGTTTTGGGGATCATGAAGATATTTTCTGGCAAAAATGAGACGAGCCTTAATGTTCTTTTTGCTCAGCAGTGGTTTTCGTCATGGAACTCTGTCATGCAGGCCATTTTTGTCCAGTCTCGTTCTTTTGGTGACGTCATGAACACTGACCTTTAATGAAGCAGGTGATGCCTGCAGTTCTTTGGAGTTGTTTGTGACCTAATGGATGAGTCGTCGCTGCGCTCTTGGGGTAATTTTGGTCAGCCGGCCACTCATGGGAAGGTTCCCCACTGTTCCATGCTTTCACCATTTGTGGATAATGGCTATCTCTGTGGTTCACTCGAGTCCCAAAGCTTTAGAAATAACCTTTTCCAGACTGATAGATCTCAATTACTTTCTTTCCCATTTGTTCATGAATTTGTTTGAGTCTTGGCATGTCTAGCTTTTGAAGATCTTTTGGTTTATTTCACTTTGTCAGGCAGGTCCTATTTAAGTGATTTCTTGATTGAGAACAGTTTTAACAGGTGGGGACAAGCACTTTTTCACACATGGCCCTGTAGATTTGGACTTTGTTTTCCCTTAATAATAACAACCTTCATTTAAAAACACAAAATGCAGTTATCTCTACTAATATTTAAATTAGTTTAATTATCTGAAACATTTAAGTGTGACAAATTCCAAAAATAAGAAATCAGGAATGGGGCAAGCACAAAATGCCCACATTCTTCATAATATCTTCGTTTAATTTCCACAGAACAAAGAAACCCATACATGTTCAGAAGTAAACGAGTAAACGATGACAGAATCTTTCTTTTTGGGTGAACTGTCCTTTTAAAAAAGATCTTACTGAATGGTTATCAGTTCAATTTATGACCCGTACATTTTTTTTCATATAATTTAGCCTATAGGCTACAGTTCATTAATCTATTGATTTTACACACTTTGATTTTAGGGGTATTTTTGTTTTCTTCTCTACACTTTTGGGTAAGTTCTGCAGATCGTCGTCATTTCTCTATATGAAAAATGTCACCCACACCATGACAAGCTGCTGAAACTAGGAAACAATTTAGTCTAATTACAGTGTAAACTGTCTCTGTCACACAATAGACAAATAAACAGACAGGGGCTGGACGGCCAGGAGTAATGGATGACCATGTGGAGACAGAATGACTAGACAACACTCACAATGCTCAAGATTTTGTGTGTGGGTGGGTGTGTGTGTTGCTATGCGGTGTCCAGTGTTTCTTGATGGGACACTTTGCAAAGTCATCCAGGCAGATGTGTTTATTATGAATCACATCTGATTGATCTCGGACACTTTGCTCTTTTCTCATCACTGTGTACGTGTGGGAGTGTGTATTAGTATATGTTTAATCAGTGCAACAATGGGAGTCTACTGCAAAACAGGATACCACTGTTTCCTGCTGTAGAGACTGTCTCTGGGATACACACCACCTTAAGTCTGTCTTGGTTGGTAACTATGCATTTTCTCAGTGACTTTTTCAGTCATTCAGATGAATGCTTGATCAATGATTAGTTTTTGTTTATATGCAGAACAGAATCCATCATAAATTCTGCTCCTGAATGTCTTTGTTTTGTTAAAGACTTTCTGAGTGTTGCATACAGGGACAACAGAGACCCTAGAACTAAATAAAATACAAACAATTGAATTGAATTGTGCTACTACATATTATATACTATACTACATGCTATATTATTTTATTAAATGTAAAATATCATTAAAATATTGCAATATTAAAATTAAATGTCTTAACATTTACTTTTTCCATTTAAAATCAAGTTTGTCCTGAATAAATCTGTGCATCTCAGTTATGGTCCAAATGAAAGTTAATAATATGCAGAAGGAGCACTTTCAACTTCTGTATGCTGAACTTTTGAAAAACAGTAGTGTGTGTTTGCTGCATCAGCATGCTGGCATGTGTTTGTGAGTATATGTGTGTATGTGCAATGTCAGCTCATATGTTTCAGCTTTCAGCAAGTAAAACACACCTGTGAGATCTCCAGCTGTTGTTTTGAAGAGCCTGAACAAGGGAAGGATAGACAGAGGAAGAGGAATGTGCTGCTCACCCCCTTTTTCCTCCAGCCCTTCTCTTCTCCTGCATCGCTTTTGTTCTGCTTTCTTTCGTCTCATTCACATCTCTTTTTTCCTCTAGCCTTAATTATCTCTGTCTCCTTGTGTTTGTTTGCATTTGTCTGCTTTTGTCTTTACACCAGCACTATAGATGAGTTAACAAAGAGACCAAAAGAACTACAAGTTGTACCAACTTGTTTTTAATAGATAGACTTCATATCTTTCATATCTTAACAAACAGAAGACACAGACAGGAGACACCCCTTTGGCACCTGCTGACCTCTCACAGATTTCAGGTTAAAATTCTTGTAGGAAAACAGGTTAGGCCAAAGGTCACTAACTGTTGTCCTTGTTTATCTCCTGCACAACTGTCTTACCGTCTTCTCTGACTCTCCGTTTCATGTGCAGTTGCTTTAGGCAGGAATTTATGATCATCAACATGCAGACTCAAGTCATTCAAGCTGCTATTTCAAGCTTTAGCACTCCATCGCCTGCATTTCTCTCTCAAACTCCCTCATCCAGCCTCACTTCAGATCGTTTGAGGTGTTTCTCTCAATGCTTCATTTGGGTTTTGAGACCAAGAATGTGTATAATACCTGTTAGCATTCCCACTATAATTTCAATGGCAGTTGCTCAGCTTGTCCTCCACTAGCCACTCTTGTGGCAGCAAAAAGGGTAAATATAAATATATTTCACATTCTCTCCAAAAATAACGGCACCTGTAATATATCTAATATAAGAAATGCAGTCTTTTCAATAGGAATCCTGCAATCTCAGGGCAGTAGTCCTTCCTCATAATTAGGGGCCAACCACCGAAGGTGTGAACTCAAGAGCTCTAACTCAATCTCTCTAGCGCCACCAACTGTCCAAAGTTGCCCAAACATTTATGCTAATAACTTTTGAACCATAAGACAAAAACAAAATTATTTTGTCCACTGATTCCTTGGCTCAAGCCGATTCGATTGCACCATATGACGTCATTTGTCTGTCATGAAATGTTTTCCGCCATTTTGAATTTTACGAACTCCTCCTAGGCCATTTGTCCGATTTTCACAAAAATTGAACCACATCATCTTTAGACCTGGGAAAATCAATGGAAATCATTTCATGGAAATCAAGTTGATTCGTCAAACCGTTTTTGATTAACTTGCGAAAATGGCAGCCAAAATGAAATCGAGGCTATATTTCCGCAACGCATTCGCGTATTCTGACCAATAACATGTGTGTTACGTCAATTATGATCTGAGGCTACCTGCAGAGTTTTGGCGCAGTGCCCCCTGGTGGTCAGGAGATATGAAATTGATTTTTGCTTATAACTCCTGAACGCTTTGGCTAAAAATCATAATACTGGTCTCTTTAGATTCAGTGTATAATGCCTAGTCCTGAGATACCAAATCTTCCCATATTGGCCATTTTGAGCGTCGGCCATTTTGAATTTTGTTTTTGTTTTTTGTATTGTTTTTTAGTTTTTATAAATGTGTTTGAACCATTTCATGCATATACAGCTATACAGAAAGCAGTTTTCTCGCATATGTATGGGTTTTGATGGCATAGTTGCGCATTAACCACTACAGTGGTTACTAGTGTTTCGTCCAATACGCTGCCACTATGTGGCAAGCTGTTGTATGTAGATTTTGGCCCTTGATGTTAAAGTAAGTGAATTAATTATTATGTAAACAACTCTAAATCCCACAAGCATCAGTTTAATTTACATAAAACTCAGAGACAATCCTGCTGATTCATGTTTATAGACGGCTTTGCACTGTTCATTATTTAAAGTAGGCCTATGCAAAGAAGAGCAATGTTAAAGCTGAAGCTAAAGAACTAGAGTGAGTTCAGGTTGATTGGGACACTTTTTCCATATCATCTCAATTGCAAAAAATGTCCTAATCATCCTAAATTCACATGAGTGTTATTAAAAATAGAATTTATTATTTTGCCTGTTTTCGTTGCCATCAACAACCAAACATGTGTACAAAAGTGCAAAATGTCTGTACCGGATGTAGCCTACTATTTGGAATGTCATAGATCACAGATCATAGAACAGTGTTTTTGACTATTTTATTTCTTCATTTTCAAAAGATGCTTTAATTCCTGGTTTTAAAGTCATTTCTCAAACAATTCAATGCATTATTTAAATTCCGAATGATGCATCACAGTGTTTATCTGTGTTTAGCCTACATGTGATTAAGCTGCTGACCTACATACTAAATAAATGTAGTGAGATCTTATTTTATTGCATATGCTTTTATACTTTATAAGCAATTTTCGATACAGTCGATGCGTCTTTATTGCGGAGGAGGCCTCTGAATGGAGTCAGAGACTCTGGTGACGAGTTTGGCACACTCAGCCAGGTTCAGATGTTTGTCATGATCCTCATCTACATCGTCCATCCATTGCTGAGTCACCATTGGGGTCAAGGTCTGCAAAGAGAGAATAATAAAAAAATATGAAATTTTCCTTGAAAAATATAAAAATATAAAGGCAGCTATATATATATATATATACATACATACACATACATATAAAAGGCCCATTTTTATTATGAGAAAAAGAGATTAAAGCATGATATCATGAAGACATGCTCATGAAGTTAATTAACTGGCTTTTATATTGTAACTATCTTAAAGCAAATCATTTAAATGATAATTGGAAAATATTTACTTTGTGTTCAATTGGCATGTACGCATATTTTCCATGAACTTCTTAGCACTCACTATTTCTATAAACGCCCTATAATAATGTTTACTGATTTATGTAATTGATTTGAGAGAATGTATACAGACCTGGATTGACCTTCCAAACTCAATCAGCATCATTTCAAAGACCTTCGGGCCGTCAAGGAGGAGGGTCCCACCCTGGGTGTAGAATGTGCAGATCTCATTTCCTAGATTAGGAGGAGATGGAGGTGCGTTCTCTAATATGTCAGAAAGAGAAAGCAAATTAAAACATTTTAGATCCGTGGAGGGGGGATGAGATGTGCCTAAATGACACAGTAAATAACTGACATCTAAATAATAATTTAAAAAGAACAATTGGTATTGCTAACTGATGATTGTGATTGAGACTAGAAAGTAGTTCAGTATGATCTCTAATGAGAGGAAATCTGTGACTGGACTCACCCTGAGCGTTCACTACAGTAGCCAACAGACACAGGCTCAATGCTGCCACCAGCTGGACAAATCTTGCCATTGCTGCAGATGTTTCACAAGGAGAAGTGCGTCAAACGATGAGAGGCTGTGCAAGAAAAAGAACATAAGAACACTTATCAGAGAAATTATTGACTGCAGCAATTGTCATTATATGTGGATTTTGAAACGTTAGTGCATTGCTGGTACATTGGTCCATGAAAAATGTAAGATCATTTTAATTATTTTATTTTATTTTGCTAACATTTCTAGTTTCTGCCTGTCAAAGTTGTGTTAATTTAAGCTATTAATTTCTGTGTGATTCTGCTTTCTCAAAATTTACAACTTACGAAATACAGTAAATAAAGTGCATATTAATTAGGAATTGTTGTGTAGAGCACTATACTAAATACATAAATCAATAACTGAAAAGGTTTTTCATCTGGTTTTTATATATCTAACTTTAAAAGTCTGTGTGTGTGTAAAAAAAGAAAAAGAAACATAAACTTAAAAGTTCTCCGGACAATATTGTACTAATCTCAATTTTTGTTATGCTTTTCACAATTACACATTGTTTCAAAGCAGCTTTACAAAAAATCACGATTTTAATAATTGTCACTTTCGTGTCTAATTTTCCACATTTATCATCTTAATTATTCAGCTTTATGTTTATTTCACACATATAAATGGCTCTGAATAGATATGAAAATTTACAGTTGCATTTATATTTTAGTGGTTAAAACTACATTTTAAGTTAAGAAAGTTCAATAGTTCTGGCTTTAATTAGAGAGTGGCTCTCATTTAACTAATCTTTCAGTGTAATACAAGCCTTTTGAAAAGAATGTTAACCTGTAAACCTTATTTTAAACGCTCACTGAAGAGAATCATAAAAGCCGTCTATCCGGTTGCAAGCTTTTGTGAAACTAAAAATGCCAACCACATTGGCAGAGCTCGTGTGTGTTTTCACATGCAATGCTTCTGGGAAGTGCAACACGTTAAAGGATAGTCCACTGCAAAACAATTCCTTCTTTGGCTTAACATAAAAGATGTTTTGCAGTTTCAGTCACCGTTCACTTTCTGTATGAACAAAGATTCAATGAAAGAGAATGGTGACTGAAACTGTCATTCTTCCTAATATACTTTGTGTTCTACAAAAAAAAAGTCCTGCAGCTTTGAAATCACATGCTTGTGAGTAAATTATCATTTTTTTGGTTTGAATGCATAATTTCTCACCATCACCATCAATATGTAGATATTCATCAATTTACTTCCTAAAATACATTTAGTCCTTATCTAGTCAGTGATAATGGTGTTGCCATTTAAAGCCTGTTAAAACAAGCTGATACAAATTATTGGAAAGTGCTGTAATTCTATATCTACGGATTAATCGAATAGGTTAGTAAAATTACGACATTGTGCTGTATTATGTTATTAATCTCTTAAACCAGCATGCAAATATTTGCGTATGTTAGAGAATTATTATAGTAATGCTTACAATAAACAATTATGTTAAAAAGTTTAAATAAAATAAATCTGTAAATTGCATTTTTTGCATTCTAGTTTCTTCAGGAGAATGTTCGAATGCGTGGCTTGCAGTGAACACTGGAGTTTGAAAACACACCAGTGGGAAACGAACAGTGAACATAGAAAGAGAGAGAATAAACCAACAGTTTGTGTAGAGAGAAGTAGATGAGTGCAGGAGCTTCTTACCTCTATCAAGTCTGAAGAGAAACTGCCAGCTCTCTAAAGACGGAAATGATAAAACTAGCTATGTGGGATTTACATATGACCACCTTTATTCACATGTTAGCCTGAGTCATGGAGGTGTGACATACTGGTTTGTTTATATGTTCTTCCTTGTTCCTGATGAATGTCGTGTAACACAATGATCTAGAAATATATATAAGTGAAATATGACGTGTTTTTTTTATGCATGTTTTGATGCAGTGTAAAGGCAATGTTTAAGGAGTGCAACATTCATTCAAAAATCTACATATAATATATGTTGTATGATTTTTGTTCTCACACTGGAACTCTCACAAATGAGTTTCAATGATAAATACGCCAGACCAATCATAAATGCAGTAGTGCGTTAAATTAGACATTGCAATGGGTGAGTTGGATGTGTAAAGTTAGATCCCATGTGCATTAAACAAAAATGGGACTAACAACCAACAAAACTGTGCATGCTGTTTTTGCATGCACAGTAAGCAGCAGTCTTTTACTTTCACTTTAATAGTCACAATCTATGTGGAACTTTCTGAGTCAAATAAAGGAACCTGCTGTAATGAGTTATAAACTGTATTGTGGTTGCATCACAATAGGGGATAAAAACTTATTTAATTATTGATTGTAAACATTATTAAATTTGTTTTGCAGTGTGTGATGGCCCGGATATATGTAGTACTGGTCGGACCTGACTTGAATTTGAAGCATTTGAAATATGCTTGTAAGTTTTGTGTGCAACAGATTATAAAGATGCCCTGTTGGATGAGGAAAAATTATTTGTTTGTCGATTTTGATCAGGATTTTCAAGCATTTTTAAATCAATCAATCTTTATCTCAATGTACTTAACAGAGAAACCTGTTAAGCTGTTCATTTAGCTATAAAAAGTGAAAAGCTGTTCCATACTTCAAAGGTAATATAATCTCTTAACTTCCGGATTGTTTATTGGGCCTATACTTGTCATAAAAATGTATGCATCTATTTCATCTAAGGATTTCACACCTGATGAATAATACGATGTATTCACCACATTTTGAATATTCATCAGAATTTCTGAAAGATGAAGCAACTGGATCTGTCCAGTTGAGTGTACATGGAGCAAAACTGACCTTCAAGACTAATCTTGTTTGGATGTTATACCAGGCTGAGAGTAAAGGAGAGCTTTCAAAAGATAAAAAGACAGACATATCCAAAAGCAAAGCACAACATAATATAAAAGAGCATAATAATTGTTAACAAACACGTTCATGGTCACCCTACGTAGAAAAACAATGGAAAAGCACAGTGGAATGCAGAAACGTGTTCTACATGAACAGCCACTTGTTCAGAATAAAAATCACTTGGCATTAAATTAATAGAAGTGCGAAACATTGATTCTTTATTTCACTTCTGCCGTTAATGTATTTTACAAACATCTTGCCTGTTTTCAAAGGGCCAGTTTACGAAATGCTACATAATATCTTCAACATCAATATAAATTCACAAAACAAGACCTGAATCTGCAACAATAAACTCAAATAGCGGAAAACATGGCCAAAACCAGAGCTTTCAGCAACTGTCTTTCTTTATTGCAATGTCTACCATGTCACACACTCACGCACACGCACAATAAATACATTTGACATTCAGCATACAATTCAAAAATGCCCTCTCACATTGACACACACAGACTCACAACTGACAGTTGCACGGTCATAAGCAGCATTCACTTCTGAAATCAAATTTACCCGCTATATCGTTGTTTCCATACCCAGTCTGCAAAAAAAGACCATAACAGTCCTGATTATGATTCTGAAAAAAAGCCTAAAAATGTATGAGATGTTTTAAAGACTGTTGTGTTTTGAAGATTATTATTTAGGACATTCAAAAGGGAGTCGGTTTGTATAACATTAGAGCAGGCACCTGTAGGGATCTCAAAAAAGCAGGTTTCACTTTAACTGTCAATCATGTTTTGGCCCAAACAAACCAGACAGACAAGGTCTCTATGCACACAACGTGAACTGATACCAATACGACATGTCCAACCAAGGCCGAGCCTCAAAGTAACAATACATTTCAAGGACATTGGGAACATGAAACTGCACAACAAGACGGCTGTACAGTCTCAAATGGATAAGAATCACAACCTGATCACGTCAAGACGCTTTAACATTCCTGTAAAGAGCACATATATTGTTAATGAATAAATCAAGGTGTTAACTAACTATTAGCACACCCATAATGGGCAGTTTGCATGCTAACAATGCTGGAAAACGAGTTTGTAAATAACAAGGAATCATTTGTTTTTATAAGAACGTTCAAAATGAATTGATCATGAGTCAACCTGAATCTTACGTGGACTATATTTCCATTGTTGTTTTTGATTTTGTAGCTATAAAAATGAATAATTCCTCATTATTTAATGCTGACCTACATGTTGTTAGCATGCTACATGTTGTTAGCATCCTAAAGCTTTTTTTATTGTGTATGCAGTATTTTGAAATGAAACTGAATCTTAATAGAAAATATCATCAGTCAATACATCGTTAGCTATGAAATAAGCTCGTAAACAAAGTCGATAGAAAACGATAAAAGAATATTTGCCTAAAGGTGCCGATTTGACTAGTTTTAAAGCGACAAGATATTTCAGCGACCGACGTCGGTGGCGCGTGTTTGGATGGTCACTCGTCTTGGCGGGTTCTGCTCTGTACTGCGATTGGCTATCAGCTCCTGTAGCTGCAGAGCCCCTCCGCCAATGAAGCAGAAGGCTGGGCAAACAGGGGCAGAGCAATCGACAGTCCCCTCCCACAGCACTCGCAAAGAGTGTGCATCGTAGAAAGTGAGTCGCCCCTTCTCAAAGTCCAGACACAGTCCAAGGCGAGGTGGCAGGGGGGCAGTGAGGGGGCCAGTTGAAGTGTTAGATGCCCCACACTTGGGTAGTAAAATCTTGCCCATGCCCATTGTGAGGAAACAGAATGGAGGAGGGCAGTCCTGGGCGTCCTCTGCACCACTGTCATGACCACTGTCTGGATCGTACCTACAGTGAAAGTAGGAAAAAAATCATCAATAATATAAAAAGTCATCCTCAGTCGACTCTAAACGTTTAAAATTTCTCCTCACCGTGGACTTGCCATGTCTTGTGGAAGATGGAACCACTCCTGCAGTTTTCCCTCAACACCCACTCCCACCTACAGACACAATTGTTTTTTGTACACAATTATTTTATAATAATTGTTTTGTCAAAGTTGATAATGTGGCTTTATATATGGTCTGACACTCAATAAACTCAATAAAGATCAATGAAGCAAGATATACGTCAGATATACGTGTTTTGCACACCAGTTATTTTATGGAACTTTCTTTCTTTTTTAAACTACTTAATTGTCTTGAACGAAGGCCTAATCCTGAAGACTCATCCAGTGAAACCAGGCCATAGTTTTTCTTGCATCAAGACAAACTAGTTATTTTTTTCCAAAGAACTAGTTCACGGAGGCACTTAATTTCTGAATTATGAAAATTGAATGATTTTTGGAAAAAAAATTAAAATGACAATATATGGAGATTTGAGATTTTTCGTCTGAGAGGGAATAAGGATGATATCATAATGATGAAAAAAATATCTCATAAAAAATTTAATTCTTGAATTAAATTACTGGTAGGCAAAATCTTATTTCACAGAACAAAAATATTAAATAAAACTAATATTGGAACGATTTTTAATAGTTTTGATAAAAGTATTTTATGCTCATCAAAGCTGCATTCATTTGATCAAAAATACAGTAACAAACAGTAGTAGACAGTAAATTACAGTACATTTATTTATATCATAAACAATAATTTATTCCTGTAGGGGCAAAGCTGAATTTTCAGTCTTAAGTCTCAAGTGATTCGTCAGAAATTATAATATGATTATTTTGTGCTCAAGAAAATGGGTTTTTATTAACAGTTTTGACGACATTTGTGCTGCTTAATATTTTTGTGATGTGATACACACATCTTAATCTTTGATAAAAAAAAACTTTGGTAATCTTTGATACATAGACAGTTCCAAAGTACAGCTTTTAGTGAAACATTTTGAACATTACAATACAGTTGTTCTAAATAAAAATCTTGCTAGTGTATGTTCACCTTAACCAGATAGGATCCAGGCTCCACTGAACATGCCCAGTAGTGTCGTCCCTGTGTGATGGAAACATCAGCTACAAGGAGGTCAGAGGTGAGGTGACATGAGGTGAGGGCCCGATCAGCTGCCTGCAAAAGAGTCATCCCAGGAACACTCCGGGCATAAGTCTGCCCTTTTCCCAGCGCCACCCGCTCTGCATGCAGGCCCCAGCGTGAATCCAGGCAGAACGACAACACTGAGATTGAGGTATGCAGGAGGAGAGGGGTGGAGGAAAGGGTCGGAAAGGTCAGGTCATAGGAGCAGAACACAAATGAAAAGAGGATGAGGGAGTGAAGCAACATATAAATATAGAAATAGAAAGAAACAGGTAGAGAAGAAAAAAACAGAGAGGATGGAATGTGTATGGATAAGTGTAAGTGGGAAGAAATGGGATAGGAAATTTGGAGAAAAGAGGGGAAACAAAGAGGACAGCAGGAACATTGTACATATTCCAGGACTCTAGGATTCAGAGGAGATCAAGCAGCTGATATTCCAGTTTAATAGGAATACAAGTCAAAGAAACAGCAGAGATAACAGAAATAAAGAAAGGTGGAGAATAACAGGAAGCACAAGGAGAAATAATACAGAGAGAAGAGCAAAAAAATAAAAGAGATGTGTCAGAATTGTGGATAAGTACTGAGAAATATACTAGCGATGAACAACAGAATAAACTGTATGAGAGAAAACAAAAAAGAGAGAATATGATATAAATATAATAGCAAAAAACAAGAAGAGTTTCAGTTTGATGTAATAGAATTTGTGGAATTTGTGTTATGAATGGATCAGTAAATCAATGATAGACAGTGCAGTTGAAAGTTTAAAGCAGGTCTGCTGTATGGAATAAGAAATATATAAACTTACATTTGTGTGTGTGTGTGTGTGATTATATGTAAATCAAAAAAAGAAATGTAATTGGAAATTAAAAAAAAACAAGGTCATATTAAACCATTTAAGACACATTTGATACGAACAAGGATGCTTTTGTCTTTCATAAAAGAAAACTCTAGCTTAATTTTTGATAAATTTTTTGTTTGTAGCCTTGAACAGTTTCTCAGAAAGCTTGCGTTCAATCAAAAGAAAAAGAAAACAAGTGTTCACTCAACGTGTCACAGCTACATACTACATACAACTAAGGAGTTGTTTTTATGTTATTGAGACAATATAAATAAATATATAACTATAATATATGATTGTCGTGTCTCTTACAAACAGAGAATCTCTGTATTCTTTCCTTGACCTTCTTGCAAGAATAAAGACACTTTGCTTATGTTTTTTTTTCCTTCAATTTCAGCCTCACCATCATAATTATTAAAGTTTTTCCATGACAATAGATAGATGTATAAATCAGTAAATTAATGGATGGATTGGAAGAATAGATATCAATGAATCATAAATAGATTGATGAATAACTGATACTGATGGATGGATGGACAAGTGAATAAACATGAACAAACACTGATTAATTTATTAATAAATAAATTAATCAGTGAATGAATGGATGGATAGATAAATGGAGGATGGATGAATTAATATCATTTAATCCATCAGTCAATTATTGAAAAATGTAATGGATGAATTGAAGAATTAATAAATGGATGGATAAATTAAGGAAGAATAAGAAATAGAGAATGTAAAGTCTACGTCAAAGAAGTGGAAGGACTGAAAGAGATGCTAAACACAATCAAAGCATTCAAAATGTGAGAAACCGGGGAGCTTGAGGGAAAAATAAATGCGTCTTTAAATAAAAGTGGTTCAACTGCAAGTGTGTTTGTATATTTGTGTCTTACCTGGTGCAGGAGGTGTGTGTAGATACACCTCCTCACTGTACTCTCCAAACCCTGCCTTATTACAGCCTCGAACTCTCAGCACATACACACTGTCCATCTCTAGCTTGTCAATCACTGCACTGGTCCCACCAACATCATCCAGACGCTGCCAGGGACAGTGTGTGCCATTGCTTCCTGAGCTTCCATCAGACCAGACTCTGCCCCATAATGCTCCAGCTCCGCCCACTTTCCTCTGATACTCCACTGAGTAGTGCCAGGCAGGGGCAGAGTCCTGTGGGAGGCGCCAGCACAAATAGAGCTCATTATAAGCCAAGGTCTTTTGAGTGTCAATCACAGGAGCCAATGGGGCTGCAGAAGGAAAATAAGGGGTCAGGTTAAATTTCAATTCACATTGTTAAATGATGCTGTTTATAACCTAGAAAACCCAATTTTGCTTGTATTTACGAATTTTGAAAATGGAGTTTGTATGAAAACCTTGTATAAAGTCCATGCTGATTAGTGCTTTAAGTTCTCTGGAGACATCCATCTGAAAGTGTCGAAACGAGGGATCAGCAGATAGAGAGAAATGCTGAAGATGATCTATTGCTTTTACCAGTCTGAGAAGAAGAAAGATAATCATCAAGTAAAACTTAAATGTTTGTGTCCCTTATTGAAAGTGGTTCAGTGGAAACACACAATAGGCTATTGTGGGTTTTGTATTTCATAAACGAACAGATTCACACAATCTCAGCAACAAACACCCACAAATATACAGTCTAACCTGTTGTGCGTGACTCTGGCGGCCTGCACAAAGCACGGCTGATCCGTCTCCTTAAGAAGCTCCTGAGTGTATGTGAGCAGCCCTGCGTTTTCCAAAAGACTCTGTTTTTCTGAGAGCTGTGCATTCAGAGCCCCTGCCCGCTGCGAACGAGCCCCCTCCATCAGCATGGCCAAGGCCCCCTGACGCTCCGCCAGCACACTACGCAACTCACTCACACACTGATTCAGCTGCTCCTTAGCCACTGCACTGTTCACCTGAACACAGAGGTTGAACAGGACAGAAAAAAGGAAAAATATCTTATTTAAACATCAAAAATATATATGGTTTTTAACATTACCAATATATGTATGTATACAGTGGAGTTCACTTATCTCGAGTCACGGTTAACTCGCCAATACTATTATGTCGACGTATTTGAAGTGGAATCGCCAAACTCCCTATTTGTCTTGGTATTTTTGATTCCTTAATGTCAATTCCTTAATGTCGCCGAAATCGAATATCTCGAGCAAATAGATACTGTGCATGTAAATTTTTATAGCATGCCGATGGCTTCATTATATATATATATATATATATATATATATATATATATATATATATATATATATATATATATATATATATATATACTGTATACATAGATTATTATTTATAATAATACTATTTATTATTATTACTATTCATTAATTTACTATCAGTAAATTAAACAATAAATATTCATAATAATAAATAGTATTATTATAAATAAGATAATAATACTTATTATTATTATATTACAAGAATCATTTGATTTTAATTTAATATAACATTTTACATATTTTCTTCATTTCCAGAACGAATCTTAAATTTAAAAAAAATCAATTTTTCTGTTTTTGTGATATTCAAAAATATTTATCAATTTCCATCTTTTCTCCTTCTCACTATTAATTGTTTACAACACCAAGGAAAAAACACTTCATCCTTGCTCAGTTTCCACACCAAGATGATGCGTCTCATAAACACTGAAAGTATAATTCAAACAATTCCATGTACCTCAGTCTGAGCAATGCCGCTTTCTACTTGGGTGATCTGTGCTTGTATTGAATCCTGGTTGGCCAAGATGTAGTTCATCTCCTTGGTTATCTTCTCCTGTGATTTCACAACATGGTGAAAGATGAGTTGCGTTAAACACAGACAAAAAAAACTGTAGAGCTTCTTGTAGCTGCCTAGTTATTGAGAGGAAATCCTTTCCCCTCTAGCCTTGATAATTTAGGGATGTGCAAGGCTAGAGCTTAGACAGATTAGCCCAAATAACCATTTTATACAGGAAAGAAGGGCATGTTGGGTGTAATTACGTTGTTTATAGTCTAAAGATTGAGCTCTATTGCGTGAATAAGGAAAACAGATACCTTTAGAGTTTGGTAAGCCAATGCAATAGGAATGACCTTGTGTCCACTGTGGGCCCGACGGAGTTTACAAAGTGGACACAACAAATGCTGACATGACCTGCAGTAAAACTGCAACCTCTCCTGCTCATGTTCCACACAAACTAATACCTGCAATTGAGTGAGAAAGAGAAAGAAGATAAATGGACAGGGAAAAAAACAGAAAGGGGAAATGAGATTAGGGGGAATTTTTTAGACTAAAATGTTTATCAGTGTGTCGACTGCTGTGGAAATGGTCAACATTTTAATATTATTTGCATGGGGTTTATCTATTCTTTTATCAAAATTGAAGGGCAATATGTTTTTCAGTGTTTTGTACTATTTAATAGATGTCAAAACAAACTTGGATACCTTCATATTCAAATACCGGTCCCTTAAAAAGACCTCATAGGAACAAAAATATATGTTATAAATAAATAAAAAATAATGCAAAATATTGTTTTTCATATATACATTATGCATTCAAAAGTTGGGCCCACAAGATTTGTTTTTTGTTTTTGAAAGAAATGTTTATGCTTATAAAGGCTGCATTTATATTTTCAAAATACAAATATTGTTACAATTTAAAATAACTTTAAAAAAAATGTATTTTATATTATATTTTTTATTTATTCCTGTGATGGCTGAATTGTCACCATCATTACTCTGATCTTCAGTCTCACATGATCCTTCAGAAATCATTATAATATGCTGATAATCAAGAAACATTTCTTATTATTATAAACATTGAAAATGTCTTTACTGTCCCTTTCACTCAATTTAAAGCATCCTTGCAAAATAAAAGTATTAATTTCTTATAACAACAACAAAATGGTATATATTAACTTTGAAGCAAAGCAGCTTTACATTAAAAAAAACATGTCTACATTACAATTTAGAGTGATCTCTTAATAGAGGTGACTGTGTCAAAGCAATGTCCATATTTCCGAAATGTACAGTTCTAAGATAATACAAATGTATTAATTTTAGGCAGAAACCATGATCTCATTAAAATAATTATTACAATTTGTGAACATAATGATTATAATATATAGAAAATTTGGCAGTGGTGCATGTTGATTCAGAGATATTTGGCTAGTTAATTTTCTGAAAACACTGCTAGGCGTGAAAAAATATACATTTTGGACATTGGATGAAAACAGGGTCAAGACCTGGAATTAAATTTTTGAATCAAAAATTGGTGTGTGTGTGTGTGTTTACCTTGGGTCTGAAGCTGTGTGTGGGCAGGATGTGTTCGTGTTGGGCTCGCGGTGTGCCCCAGGGGTGGTACAGTTTGAAGCACTCGTTACAGAAGTTGGACCTGCAGTCAGCGCAACCTTTGGTGGCGTCCAAAGCCTGAGGAGGTTTACAGAACTGGCACATGACTGCCATGCTGCCGAGACTCACTGTGCGCCTGTACCTACACACATGGAAAAAGAGAGACACCTGTCATCTTTTGTACATTGAGGCTTATCTGAAAAGTACACACGTATGGCTCGGGTTACATATACTTGTTTAATTGCATTATATAGTTGTATATGTACATAAATTATAGTGTGTGTTTTTGGTTGGTGTGGACAGCTCAGCTGTCCAAAGTCTCACATTCAGCTTGACTTACATTCAGATCCCTCACCCTCTCAAAACATCTCTTTTAAAGGAAAGGTAAAACTAAAATTTTGAAAACTACCCATATACGAGGAGAGAATGTTTTATAACTGTATTATCTTTAGAACTTATTCATTCATGTTATTTATTACAGATGTTAAAATGAACATCATATCTTTATTTATTTAAATATTTAATTAATTTAATTTGTAATTTTTTTAATGTTTTTACATTCTACAAACAAAATGCATGGAACTTTGCACATGACATGCGGAAGAAAAAATGAATCTAATATCAAAGTAATAAGAATTTGTTTCCACATTGTACTAATTTGCTCCATCATTTTAATTAAATTGTGGCCATATTGTACAAATGTACAAACATTTTAACTTTGTAAATAATTTTAATTACAGTTTACTAAACTATGGAAATACATTCTTAATTTGTAACCACAATATCCTGTTTTTTCTCCTGTAGCTTTGTAATGCTTTGTAATGCATGAGTCATATTGACAGCTTTTATGTTATTTTTGTGTTGTGTTTTTTTTGCTCTAAATCCTTAATTCACTTTTATTTTTTTACTTTTATGTTCCAAGGCAGAAAGAAAGTCATACAGGATTTAATAGCATGTAACATTTGAATAACATGAATAACATTTTCAATTTTGAGTTGAACATTTTCATTTTAAGTTATGATTGACTGTGTGCACGAGGCTAGAGTTTTGAATGGGAGTTGTGCAAGCTATTTACTAGAAGGAAGAAACTAAATATTTTTCTGTCTCCACCTTTTCTTGGCCTCATTTAGCTATGGCAGTAATGTGATTTGATTGGTCCACGTTGTGAGACAGCGTGAGAATATTCAAAGAGCTATCAACCTCTACAGTGATGTGCCTATGAATAGACGCAAGTTCGGAACATATGCTTGTTCAAAACCAGTCAAACAACATTTCCACATTTTACAGCATAGTTACTGGAAATCCATTAAAGCATAAAATCACTGAGGAAGAGTGTGTGTGCGTGTGAAAGAGACCTCTCCACTATGCGCTCCAGCGTTAGATTTCTCAGACAATCTGCAAGCCCTCTCTCTCCCAGCTCCACATCTTTTCCGCAGGTGGGACAGGGGAACAGCATGATCACAGGAGGGGTGTCTTTACGCCTCCGTCCTGGATGTGTCCCACACACTGCAGAAAGAGAGAGAGAGATACAGATAGAACAAGCTATTTCCACATTAAAGCTTCTTTTAGCCCCTATAAATCTAAGGCAGGAAGAAAGGAAAAGCTAATCAATGCAGAAAGAGAACAGAATCCAGAGGCCCTGTGTGTGCTGACACATTCAGAATCAGTCCACGAGAGCTGCTACGTTTAAACACACACACACTTGCAATTCATCTGAACGATCCAGTAAGCATCTATAAACCTTTTGCAAGTGAATGCATAAGTCACATCATCATGTCATCTTTTTAAATGGTATTTAATCTGAGCCGGGGTTCACAGACAGGGCTTAGATTAAGCCAGGATTAGGCCTTAGTTTAATTAGCTTAGAAAAAATATTACTGGTGTGCAACTTGAGACAAATATTTAGACATATTTTAAGATGTCACTGCAAGATGCTTTCATTTAAGACTCAAACATGCATTTTAGTCTGGGACTAGACTTAATCATGTTTGTGAAACTATAATTTATTTAAATGAATAAATTGTTTTAAAATAAATATTACAGTTATAATAAATAATTAAACTTTAGACATTATTTATTTTAATTTTTTTTAATATAATTAATCAACTTATTTTTAAATAAATAATTTAACTATTGCCTAAATTAATGGAAAAATTTAATTATTAAATGATGATCAAATAAATAATCAAATAAACATGATTAACTGAATTGAGATTCAATTATTTGATTAAGGGAGATTAAAAAGGCCACAAAAAGATACATGTAAAATTTGTTATCAGGTAAAATGGTAATATAAACTAAAATAAAAACATAAACTATATGTATAAACAAAAGTTTGGGTTAGTATGTTTTTTTTTTTTAAAGAAACAAATAGCAAGGATGTATTACATCAATCAAAAGTTACAATTTTCTAATATTACAAAGATTTATATTTCATGAGAATTGTTTGCTGATCACAAAATTAGCATATAGGAATGATTTATGAAGTACCATGTGTTTCATACGGTTTATTGGTCCTTTTAAAAAGTACTTGACTGCAGAACTGACCAATTGGTTGACAAATCAGAATCGAGCCTTCCAGAGAGTGTAATAAAATGACGGCACACCTGATTTTGCTCTAGGTGTGTACTGATAAACACACAAACCTGTTCTGATCACCCGGTCTAGGCGATCTGTTTTGGGTGGAGGTCTGCGTGTCTGTCGAGGAGAGCGTGTGTTGGGGCTTGAGGTGGGTGTGTTGGGCTCTGGGGGGAGCTCGGGGGGTGGGTATCCTCTCTGAACCAACACTTCTGCCGCACACAGCACACACACGCTGTGCATACATGGCAATACTATCGGCTGCTTCACCATCTCCTCACACACGGGACAGTGCAGCTCTCTCTCTATACTCTTCATATTGGACTAGACAGAGAAAGGGACAATTTTGACAAGCATTTAGCGAAGTAAAACATGCAAGCACAGACAACATTCTCTCTTTATACATTACGGATTATTTTAATATTTATAGACAGACCATAACCATATATCCTGTTTCAGACGTAAAGGCTTTAATAATATAATTTTTTTCTTCAGTGTTTCTTGTCATTTATTCATACTTGTTTGTGGAAAATAATATAATATAATATTTTTCTTCAGTGTTTCTTGTCATTTCTTCATAATTGTTTATGAAATCTAACAGCAATTTCTGAATGTTTCTGCACCATTTTTTCTACCGTGTATTTGGAGTGGAACTTTTTTAATGACTGACATTGATTATGGAGTGTGCTATGGACTGAGTTTTTGAAAGGTAAACATTACAGATATTGGTTGGTCAGTATGAAACGTATTATACAACATTATGGTCAATATTAAGGTCATAATATTTGCATATCAGGAAAATTATGTAAATGTCAAAAACAAGACACACAAACAGTCATGTTGTTTATTAAAAGTGTAGTCAATACTTCTTTCTATTGTACACAAATTTTCCCAGCAATGGAAATAACATTCAAATCATGAAGTCTGCTGTGTATTCACACATATGACACATTTTATTGACAACTGAGCGATCTAAGAGTTGTTTTTGCTCAAGTATGTTAGTCATCTATGTTCTGTCCAAAAGGAATTGGTAAATGGAACTTATACACTTCACTTGGCTGGAAGTACAAGAAAATCATTCCTCAAAACTTGAAAATCTTGATGTTTGCTTTTATAAATCAGACTAACTTCACGGAAACCTTATTCTTGTCAGTCAAGTTTCAAATCTGGCATAACTTGGTTTCAAATTTAAGGAAGTGAGCATTTCAATTACTTTTTTGTGTTTAATAATTCTCATAAATAACCATGGTAATTCTACAACAGTGGAATCTAAATTTAAAACTAAATAATACAAATTCCATTCATTTTCTACATAGGCAATATGATTTTGAATGATAACTGATAAATCTTTAAAGGAATAACAACTGTGAGCTCTGAGGTAGTTAATCGTTATGCTTTTGTCAAACTGGTTAAGTAAAGTTAAGTTTGTTGATTCCACATTATTTAAACTTATCCGTAAACTAATCATGTTTAACAGTGGTGAAACACTACATTACTCTGTAAACTTTTAATATTTCTTCATTGTTTCATATTTCTTTCACATATTTCATATGTATCTTTCACAGCTGTAGTTCTTTCCCTAATGAAAGCCATAAAGTATGCAGTCTTTTTGTCCGATTTTCAAAAGGATTTGCTTCAAATTAAACTTTCTAATGTTTTGATTCAGCTTGTAGCTGAAGGGTTTGGAGGTTCATGGCTTAAACCAAACTATTAAACAAAAACTATTTAAAAAATGTCTATGGGAAAAAAATATTTCTAGAACCAGGCTACTAAAAAAGGCATTTCTGTACTGCAGCCTACTGAAAAAGAAAATGCTGACTTCTACAGCTCTTCCAGTCAGGCAGATGCTCAGCTGGTTTGGCTGGTTAGCAAAATGCTAACCAGCAGAAAAGAGCACTAAACACCTCTAAAGGAGCCAAAAGACCAGCCCGGGACACCAGCAAATCAATTTAAATTTGTTTTATGTTAAGTATCTATACAATTATTTCCCCCAGAGCTGACAGCATGCATTTTATTCTGTCAATAAACCATTCAAATAATTAAATTTGCCAGCTGTCTTCTGTTCCTCTTTTACACACTGACTCTAGTCTTTCCAGAGACTCCAGGCTTTTCCCACTGAGGCCTTTCTTGCATCCCATCTCTATGGCAACATGCATCCTCAGCAGCTCAGTGATAAGGCCTTTCCCCTTCTTATAGATTTTAAAGGCTGCCTTTATATTTCCTTTAAGTCTTCTCCAATATGTAAATCAATAAATATGCTGCACCAGCGTTTTATATGCATTCGACAGATTCTAATGTGGACTAAATGCGCCACTATATTCAATCATGTAGCCTATGTGAAAATAAATACACGTATTCTGTTATGAATTAAGCCTATAGGTTTAAGAGCAAATATATCATAACGGCGGTGGCATACATGCGCTTTAGCAGAAGAGGATGATCAAAAAACACTCGCTTTCTGCTTACAGGTGTTATTTATTATCGAGCAAATAATATGCTCTTAGTAAAGAATGGGATGTTTATCTATTTGAACGGTTTTAAATGCTAGATTTGGGCATGAAAAACGTCAACATGTCCCATTTAGCCGATTAGAGAGTTGAACATAAACATTGCGCGTGCAAATTCAAACATCCGCATGCAAATGACAGATAATGTCTAAATATAGGGTTTTCATAATGCAAATGTACTTACGCTTATGCGCACGAGCGCGTCCATGATGGATGTAAAGGTTTGCAACTCTGCATCTGCCATTGCTGGAACTACACAGGTTGTTAGATTAATAGCAATGAAAATTAATGAGCGCCAACATTTCTACATATAGAATCGTTTAAAAAAACATACGGTTTATAAGATCAGGACACCGCGAAAAAACAAAGGTGGAACATACAACTGAAATGGACGATTATTAAACCTTTACGTTATAATTATATTATTTGTCTCTAACCGCCTATAACTGAGAGGTCCAATTTAACGCAATCCATGCTGATTTAGTGGGGTCCAACAGTGCTTGCTGTGGTCTATCCATGTAGGCGATGGATGTTATGAGGTGTTCAGGGGTTGATCGGGAAAGAGCATGCGCATGGATGCTGAGCATGCAAGAGAGCCGCTTGGGTGGGTAGAAAAATTAAATATAACACAATAAAATAAAATAAAAATATAAATATCCGAGAGGTGACGTGCTGTACTTTGGCGAATATCTGAGAGGTGACGTGTTGTAATCTAGTGAATATCTGAGAGGTGACGTGTAATAATCTGGTGAATATCTGAGGTGACGTGTTATAATCTGGTGAATATCTGAGAGGTGACGTGTTGTAATCTAGTGAATATCTGAGAGGTGACGTGTAATAATCTGGTGAATATCTGAGAGGTGACGTGTTATAATCTGGTGAATATCTGAGAAGTGACGTGTTATAATCTGGTGAATATCTGAGAGGTGACGTGTTATAATCTGGTGAATATCTGAGAGGTGACGTGTAATAATCTGGTGAATATCTGAGAGGTGACGTGTTATAATCTGGTGAATATCTGAGAAGTGACGTGTTATAATCTGGTGAATATCTGAGAGGTGACGTGTTATAATCTGGTGAATATCTGAGAGGTGACGTGCTGTAATCTGGTGAACATCTGAGAGGTTACGTGCTGTAAAATCTGGTAAATATCTGAGAGGCAGTGCTGTAATCTGGTAAATATCTGAGAGGCAGTGCTGTAATCTGGTAAATATCTGAGAGGCAGTGTTGTAATCTGGTAAATATCTGAGAGGTGGTGCTGTAATCTGGTGAACATTTGAGAGGTGACGTGCTGTAATCTAGTGATTGTATGTGTTGGTCTGCATCTATCGGCGCGGTGTTGATGTGCTGCACGCTTCTGTCCGCTAGATAGAGCTGTAGGGTTTGTGAGGGACTTTGCACTTGGCACCGTTTTTGCACGTTAGCAGCGCGTCATCTTTGCTCTGCTGGCCCCGAGACTGAACAGAAAGGAATTAAACTTGTCCTTTTACTTTATTGCTGTCCGATATGGGTGAGTTTAGGTTCTACAATATCTATTTCAGACGGTGAAATTTTCACTGTTATATCTGCTGTGTTGCAAGAATGATCATAAAAAGAAAAAATAATACATAGGTGGGCTCTTTAAAGGCGTTTAGCCCTTAAACGCAAAATATGAGCGTACTGCAGCTCCTCGTTTATATCGCTGTATGAAAATTAATAATGAGTATAATTGTGTTTGTTTGGGGAGGGAAGTAAAACAAAAAAATGTTAAGTCTGATTGGTGTTTAGCCCACCGCTAACCATTGCTAAAACATGTCATACGTTTTCAAATTTCATCGGCAGAAATGGGAAAAGAAGAAGAGAAAGAACCTACAATAATAACTTAATTCACTGTGCGCTTGCTGTTTTAAAAAATCAAAACAATAGATAGTTTTGCTATCTAGCTACACTGATTGTTTCCACACGGATTCTTTAAAGAGCGTACACTGACGTGTCCGAATTCTTGCCCATTTACCTCCGTCCTAGTAGATAAATGGTATGTTTTCCCCTTTATGTTTATGCTGCTTTTGTTTTTTTCCTTAGTCTACATAATTTAAAGTTTATTTTCTGTAAAACAATAAATGACCAAATAATCTGTGTCTTCACTCGTTCCCAATTTAATTCATCCGTAATGAACACCAGCCGTCGCGGAACCAAATAATCTGTCGAGAATTTAATTTTTTCTTAATATATTCAGTGAAATTTCATTTAAATTACTTTCGTGAGTTTTCTTTTAAATATCATATAGTTTGAAATAATATTATTTAAACATTATTTGTCTGTATGATCCAGATTAATGAATAATAAAAGAAAAAAGTATTAGGACTATTGCTGGTCATATTATTCTTTGTTCTCATCTTTCTATAGCGGTGAACACAAGCACGTCCCTGGTGTTGTCCAGTCTGCTGTCAGTGCTGGTGTTTGCAGGAATGCAGATGTTCAGTCGGCAGCTGGGCTCTTCAGAGTGGCTCACTATCCTGGGGGGCTTCCTGGGGTCTGTGCTGTTCGTCTGCTCTCTTACAGTATCCTTCTTCTGCTTTGTCATATGTACAGTAATAGCTTGTCTAATCTTAATAGTACGTTTTCGCTTGGTTCACATATCCGATCTCTGTGTTAGTTCTTAATCCACAATTACAGGCTTTCAATAACCTGGAGAACCTTGTCTTCGGTAAAGGCTTCCAAGCCAAAATCTTCCCAGAGAGTAAGTGAATGACTAAACCTTGTGTAAATTCTACTATTGTCTGTTTTATCCTCCTATCTTGAAGAAAGAATAAATGAATCATGCTTACCACAAATATTAAATATTAAAAAGGGTTTTCATCATTGATAATAGTAAGAAAAAAAATCTTAAACAGCAGCTAATGAGCATGTTAAAATGATTTTGGAAGGATCATGTGAAACTGAAGTCTGGAGTAAGGATGCTGTAAAATCAAACTGTAATAATGTTTCACAATATTACTTTTTTACAATTAAATAAATGCAGCCTTGGTGAACATGACACTTTTTTTTTTTTTTTTTTAAATCTCATCTGAAAAAAATCTACATTTAAGCAGTTTAATAATGTATAAATATACTTTTTCATGGACAAAATTAGATTTTAATTAAATCTAAATGATTTTATTTAAGAATTAAATACTTACCTGGAAATAATATTGTATCTCTGTCTTAGTTCTCGTGTGCCTGTGCCTCTCTCTGTTTGCATCTGGTTTGGTCCATCGTGTGTGCGTGACAACGTGGTGAGTTACATATGCTTAAAGTAATCAATTTAACTTTTGGATTTTATTGATGTTTTGGATAATGTAGCAGTATATTCTTAATGATATGGAGAAAAACTTTACATACAAGGTTTTTATGCTATTGGGGTATATGTATTTTTTTATATCAATTTTGCGTTTACTTTATTTGGTTGTAATATGGTACTAAATATATACAGTGCCTTGTAAAAGTACATTTCATAGGTATTCAAACTCTTAACTTAGTACTTTTAGCACCTTTACAGCCTCAAGTCTTTTTAAGTTTGATGTGACAAGCTTTGCCTAATTTTTTATTTTTTTTTAATGCCATTCTTCTCCTCATATCCTCTTAAGCTCTGTCAGGTGGAATAAGGTAGCGAAGGTGAACCTTCTGCCCTATGGCTACCACCACACTTTACTGTTAGGATGGTATTGTGCAGGTGATGAATGGTGCCTGGTTTCCTCCAGACATGATGTTCATCAGACCAGAGAGGCTTGTTTCTAGTAGTCTGAGATATTCTCGAGTCTTTTAGGTGCTTTGTTTGCAAATTCCAAGTGGGTTTTCATATGCCTTCACTGAGGAGAGTCTTGAGACTGGTCACTCTTCCATAAAGCCCAGCTCGATGGAGTGTTGTAGTGATTTTTGTCCTTCTGTAAATTTCTCCCATTTCCATATATGATCATGGAGCTCAAGCTGAGTAACCATCAGCTTCTCGGTCACCACTCCAACCAAGGCCCTTCTCCACCAATTGCTCATTTTAGCCAGGAGGCCAGCTCTAGGAAGATTCCTAGTTGTTCCAAGCATTTTCCATTAAGGATTATGGGGGTAGTTTTTTCAAAAAACTTGACACAGTCCTTTCCTCTACAAACGGTTCTTTTGACTTAATGGCTTGGTTTTTGCTCAGATATGCATTCTCAGCTGTTAGACCTTTTATTGAGAGGTGTGGACCTTTCCAAATCATACCAGTTCAGTTGAATTTGCCACAGGTTAACTCAACTCAGTGTAGTAATGAAGAGATAATTTTCAAGTGTTCCAGAATAGGGTATGAATTCTTATGCAATGTTTTATTTTTATTTTTTTTTATACATTTGCCGTTAAGGTTAAATTCATAAATGTTTTGCTTTCTCGTCATGGTGTATGGAGTGTAGATTAATGTGTGTGGGGGGGAAGGGTTGAATTTAAAGTAGTTATAAGGCAGAAACAAAATGTGAGAGAAATTGAGGGTTTTTTGATTGCTTTCGTAAGCTACTTACTGTGCTCTATTGTCTATTACAGCACTGATGATGTGAATCTACAATGTTTTTCTTAAAGTATTTCAAATATTTGTGTATTATCTCTACTGTATGTATGACCTCTACTGCTTTTGATAATTGATTTCCACAGAAAAAAAATTACTCAACCCACAGTTTTAAAATAAATTGACAACCCACTTTACTTTTATAGGCTATGTGTTGAATTGGGCAAATATTCATCATTCAACACTGTCAATTTATTCTTTCTTTGTCCCATATAGCCTGATCTTCTCTGTCTTTGCACTGTACTACATCAACAAAGTGTCAGCAGCTCTTTACCAGGCAGCACCTGCTCCAGCTCCTGCCAAACCCAGCAGCAAGGGCAAAAGGAAGAACTGAACCACTTACGACATCGTTCAGCCACCATATCGCTGTAATGCTAAAGCTACAAAATCTGACGTCTTTGCCAACAGCAGACTTGTTTTTTTATCCATTCCATCTACACTGAAAGATAACTAAACTGATTTTGTCATACCAGTCATAGGTGTGTCGTTTTTGGTTCTGTTTACAAAACTATTTTTCTGTTTAAGAGGTTTGTTATTAAAAGTTGATAAAAGAATCATGTGCCCTTCTGAGAAATACTTAAAGTCGGCAGAAAATGGAAATTCTGTCTCTGTATTTTTGAATGCATCTAATTGTGAACGATTCATTCATACATATGCACCTTATATTGTTTAATCAGAAATATCTTCCAGTTAAACTGCAGACTTGGTGGACTTTTCCAATAATTGATTCCACTTAAACCCTGCCATTTTCTTACATTTTACGTCAAGCTCACATTCAGTTCAATTGACAGTTGATGGATCAAACCAAGTCCCCAGCTTGAATTTCACTGTGTATCACAATATGGAAGAAAAGTTTCATTGTGACTTTAATGTGCATTTTCCTGAAACATATACAATATGAACATAATTTTCACTGTGGTTGATTTAGGAGTAATTATTATTGCAGTGTAAATTGTTAGACTCCAGATGACTAAGCTGTCAAGTATTTTCAGTGTTCTCCACCCTTTGTGCTGGTTTCCTGCCTAAGGCCTCACATTGCATCCTGGGACTCTCAGCTGACTCAGTCCTGCTACTGACCCTGTACAAAAAAGCCTGACTTATTCTCAGCTTTCTACTTTATTTAACCTACTCTATATAAAGCTCAAACCGCAGATAATCTTCAAATTAACATGGAACTATCAGTATCTGCCTCTACCACAGTTGAAGCTCACCCAAATATTTGTAATACATTTCAAATTAAAACCAGATAATTGTGAAATCGCTTTGCTCTGCTGAAACAGTTCTCCTAGGCTATAGAAACATAAGCACTGCATTTTCAGAAGGAAAAAAACCTGATGGAAGTCCATGTGTACAGTAACTAGTTATTTTGTGTATAGATTTGTCATTTTTGGACGGACAAATTATGTAGTTGTGAAAGTTAAGGTTTATATTTTTTCTGGTGCTACTTGATAGCATTATGAATAGATGTACTGTATATCTTATGATGTACTTAGCCCTTTGTAGACCAATCTACAAGTTTAGGTCACTTAAAAAAAAACTCTGTGCCCTAGCTTCAAAGGAATGTACTGAGAGAATTGTATTGGCAAAAAAAAAAACACCAGACATGTTCTTGCTTGGTTACTATGACAGCACAATCACTCACTCAAAACACCATGTGTCATCCACCCATGACCATTCTCTCTCTTCCCCTTTTCTTTCCCATGACCTATTCATAAAGATTAAATGTTTCCAAAGTGATACAATGTATAACAGTGTCTGAATAACTTTCCCTTTGGAGAAATATTGAATTATTAGGCCTGTAAAATCATTATATACGGCTGAACATACTGATACTCTCCTTGTTGGTATGTCCACAGTCAAGTAAAAAAAAACATGGAGCTCATCGGCTGTTTGGTTACAGATGTTCTTCAACATATCTTGTGTGTTCAGCAGAAGAAAGAAATTCATACAGGTTTGGAGCAACCTGAGGGTAATTAAATTATGACGGAATTATCATTTTTGGAGGAGCTAATCCTTAAAAGGTAATTCCTGTGTGCTGGGTAGAGACATCCCTCCATGCCTCCTGTGCAGATTGGAACAGGTCATATCCCACCCAAAACAGCGGCCCTTCCCTTAAAAATGATGCAATAGCAATTATCCTTTTCTAACATCTGATGAAAGTGAAGAGCCAGACGTTGTTGTCAGACGAGAAGCATTGTGAAAGCTTTGCGTCACCACTCGCTTAAGACATGGTGGAAAGGAATGAAGGGGCTGGTTCTCATTGTGAAACATATTCAGAACATTTGTTCAACGTGAAAATGAATGCACTGACCATAGCCTATAATGCAAAAAATATTTGAGTAAAATAAATATTTTTTATGTATATACAGTATATTATACATTATAGTAAATTTATTTAAATATATTTGCACTCCAAATACTTGCACGTTTCATTTTCAGTTATTTTAAAGTGCACTGTATCTGCAAATAAACAACAAGTAAGCACACTTCTGTTTCACAAGGATGCGTTGCTGCTTTTAACTGGTTTACGATGTTTTAACTGGTTTCACGTGTGATTTATTTAAGGTGTGTTTTAGTTGATTAAAGTGGAATTCCTACTAAATCTAACAGGAGCACTGATACAATCATTTACAATACACAGGCTTACATTGATTCGCGTTTGTACTCTAAACCCCAGTCAGCGTTTTCTGTGGCGTAAAGTTCTAAACAGTTAACCTAAACAGTTCCTACCCACAGGCTCACCCAACCAAACACTCATCATTCGGGCGGAGCCCCGGTATAAATTCCTGCTCTCCTTCTTGACCAACTCTTGCACAGGACATTCAGTACATTTTTTCATCTTCAGCTGACGCTCTGCCTTTATCAACGTAAGTACGCAAACTTTTACTATTCAAGAACACGTTGACATTTAAATAAACAAGTAGTACTATTTTTGTGTGTTGTACCTTGTTTGTTTTGTATTGTTACCTTGGTATTGAAAGGTTTCTCTACTTGTAAAGTGAGTAGGAAAAAACTTTGAAAGACGAATACAGTTTTTAAATGGTGTGTATGATTTTATGCTTTTATAACAGATTGTATGGCCGTCAGTGTTATGGAATTTAATCTAAACTTTTTTTATAGGTAGACTAAAAATTCAAAATGAACTTTAACTTAATTCTGAAAACAATTGTATCAGGATAAAGGTCTACCAATAATAAATGCCTTGATTATTACTGTATCTATTTGGCATAACATCTGGTGTGCATTACTCACACATTGGCTTATTTCCAAATGGAAAAATCCACTTCTGTTTCCCAGTCTGCCCAATGGGAGGAGAACAGTCAATGTCTGATTAATATTCAGTTTGATTTAAGGGATGAGGCATGAAAACTAATACATTATCTCTCACTGTACAGTCACAATGCCGTCTGAACTGGAAAGCGCAATGGAGACTCTGATCGTGGTGTTTCACCGTTATGCTGACTCAGATGGTAAAAAAGCATCCCTGAGTCGCAAAGAGCTCAAACAGCTGATGGAGACCGAGCTGTCTAGCTTTCTGAAGGTACAACATTCCATCTGTCATACACCCAAGGCGGGTCAGCTTTAAACATTGGCCCGGTCCCTGTAATGAGCAGGGCCATATAATATTATTGCAAGGACAGGGACGTCCCAAGACTGTGGGGCCCAGTACGAGGTAGCATAAACACCCTCCAGTCCATTAGTGATTGTGGGACCCCTCCTGTGGCTGCAATGGTTGCACCACCCTAAGGACGGCCCTGAGCAAGGGGCCCCTGAAATCTATACTGTAGCTTTCAGATGTTCTTCTTCATATTTAACTTTTTTCCATCATCTGTGGGAACCTACTTCCAATTCTATTATATTGTAAACGCATATCTTTTGTTTCTCCCAGAGTCAGAAAGATCCTGCTGCCGTTGACAAGATTATGAAGGATCTGGACTCTAATGGAGATGGAGAGGTGAATTTTGAAGAGTTTGTGGCTCTTGTGGTGGGTCTCTCCGTTGCTTGTGAACAGCTCTACCAGAAGACAAAACTGAATGTCAAAAAGAATTAAATAGCCAAACATGAGGGGGAAAAGAACGTCTGTTTTCTGTTTTGTCATTTTGTTCATGTTTTTGACTTTCATCCACATGCCTTGATTTGAAGTTGTTACTACAGTTGCACTCTATGTATGTTTTGCAAAAGAGGATGTATTGTCATTTTTGTCGAGTGATGTTCAAATTTACTTTCAGTTTTTATGAGCATTAGCATCTGACACAGAAGATATCATTCTCAAAAGTCCTGTAAGTTCCACCACGGAAATAAACACAATGATTTTCCAGATTGTTTAGTACTGGATTCCTCAATTCTTTGCATAATTATTCAGATATCATGTCCAACATTATTCCAATGAGACTCTTGGAGACATTTTCAAGAGAGAATGCAAAATGTCCTTTATCATTGACTTGAGGGTGCAGACACATTGAAACTTAAAGACATCTTAGATTGAGTTCAAGAGTTTCAAATATAATCTTTCTAAATATTTTCCAGAACTAAGCCTCTGAGAAATTTTGCTTGAATGACTAAAAATAATAATTTAGTTTATTAATTAATGATTTATTGTTATTATGAATTTTATTTCTACAAAATTAGTTTCATATCTGTCCTTCATATAAAGTTTTTTCCATCATTTTAATCATTTGATTAGATGTATCAGCATTAAGTTCTCTTTACACAAGCACAAGACTTTTAATATAATATTACTGGTCAGCCTCATTTTATTTTTTGTAGAAATTATGTCATGTTCTTCCAAAAAGACCGTGAACGAGTCACTCAATCTACAGAAAATGTGGATGCCATGTTAATGATTCAAAAGGAAGTTGTATGTATGGGACCCTCCAGTTTGTGTTGATCACCTAATGCCCAAACAGCAGCAGAAAGTGAAGCCGCTTCTATAAGGGAAAATGATTTTAACTTTAGATGAAAATGCAATTTATTACCCATTTTGTTATAAAGGCTAGAATGTTTAAAATCTTTAAAGTCTTTTGTATGTTTTTGTGTTCTATTCCATTGACTTAACATGGTGACAGAAGAATTACAAAACAACCTTTTTTCCCAGACATTTTTTTTAAAACTCTAAAAGACACACAAATTGTATGATAACAACACAACAGAGAAATGTAAATCCTTAAGAGCAAACAGACTTGAGGAAACAGGCCACTCACAGAAAAGATGAAATCACAGACACTGTCTTATTATCTCTCCACACTTCATTTTATTATTCACATAAATAATGTGATTCCCTTCACATAGGCCTCTACTAATCCACATTACACCTAAAGTCTTACTGATGAAACTGTATAATAAGGACCAAGAATAAAAAAATAAAAAAGTTGTATTTTGAATAGAAATCTCTCCTCTAAAATAGTCAGCCTGGCCCTCAGTTTTTGTTTTTACCTAAATTCACCGTTTACACATCAGACATTCAGTAAACACACACCAAACACAGATTTCATTTTGATTTCTATCATTACTGTGGAACATTATACTTTTTTTAAACATAATTCAGAGTGCTTGTAAGCTGGTGTTTACTGTACATAACCGTAACATAAGTCATTTTAGGTAGTAAAATATACTTTTAGGAACCTTTTTACTCAAACAACTTTGGCGTTTTTAAAATGTGCAACCCTTCCCCCTTCAGGAACCACCGACAATATGCTGGCGTGTTTACAGTCGCGTTGCCTGGCAACTATGAATGAGTCTTAAGGGTGTGTCGACCACACGAGGTCATGGCAGCAAGAGCTAACTTGTTTTTTTCTCACCCGTATGATTTGTCTGGACTTAAAATACATAAATTAATACATAAAAACTTCAGATGACATGAGCTATGGAAATTATAAGTGATCTAGGAGCGGCTTTATACATATTGGCAGAATTAAAAACACTATATGTCTATCTATCTCTCACAGCCTCTTTCATTCCTGTCATGGCACTGCTCTGAATAAGGTCTATCGTTGGTGTTCATGAAGGTGATCACTAGATGTCAGCAGGATTCCACACATCACGAATTCTTCCATCAACTCGCTCTTCCATTTCTCTGTGACGTAGATAAATAACCCATCCACCTCTCTTATAAATTAGATCAAACTGTAGGTTCAGCTTATGGTGAATTATTTTAAAACTGATTAGCTAACACTGACATTGAGACATAACTGACATAAGACTGACAAGTCTTATTATCTTTCCATACTTCATTTTATTATTCACAAAAATAATAGGATTCCCTTCACATGGGTCTCTACTAACCCATTACACCTAAAGTCCCTGGTATTTAAAAACATAATATATACAAACATAAACACATTTGTATTGCCCTAAAATTGGTTTTTATAGCTAAAATATGACCAAGAATTAAAAATGTTGTTTCTGAAAGGTTTCTATTTTGAGTAGAAATCTCTCCTCTAAAATAGTCAGCCTGGCCCTCAGTTTTTGTTTTTACCTAAATTCACCGTTTACACATCAGACATTCAGTAAACGCACACCAAACACAGATTTAATTTTGATTTCTATCATTACTGTGGAACATTATACTTTTTTACATAATTCATAATGCTTTTAAGCTGGTGTTTACTGTACATAACTGTAACATACATCATTTTACGTTTTACAATATACTTTTTAAGATCTTTTTATTCAAACGACTTTTATTCAAGCGCCTTTGTTGCAATATTTAGTGAGTATTCAGACCACTCTAGCTACACGTTTTCAAAAAAAGCGACTAGCGACAAATCTAACAACTTTATCTGGAGTTATTGGAAACTTTTGGAGACTCATATCGTTCTTACACTTCTCAACGAGCAGAGAACGACCACCCCCATCCCAAAACACTCACAGACGGTAAAATTTGCGCTCAGCCTCAACCGGTTCTGTGTGCACATAAAGCCTGCTCTGATTTGATTGTTTTTCTCAAATATTTTGACATTGACGAGCGGTTACCGACCAATGAGTATGAGGCTTAGATAAACACACACACACACACACACACACACACACACAAATTCTATTCTTCTTCAACTTCTGTTCTGATGCGCGCTCTGCTCAGCGCCGCTGCGGATTGAAGAATCCGGTTATTAAAAGATGGGACAAAGCCAAATTTGTTGAGAAAGCACATTAGGCAGGCAGAACGCAAGAAAGTATGCAATTTGGTACAGCGCGATGACCTCACGAATATGCTAATTTACGCATGACGTCGCCCAGCGACATTTAGCGACTTTTTGGCCAGGCTTTTGCTACTTTCCTTTGAAAGTAGTTGGCAACACTGCTGGCAACCATGAATGAGTCTTAAGGGTGTGTTGACCACACAAGGTCAGATGACATGAGCTGTGGAAATTATAAGTGATCTAGGAGCGGCTTTATACATTTTGGCAGCATTATGCCATTGAAAACACTATATGTCTATCTATCTCTCACAGCCTCTCTTTCATTCCTGTCATGGCGCTGCTCTGAATAAGGTCTATCGTTGGTGTTCATGAAGGTGATCACTAGATGTCAGCAGGATTCCACACATCATGAGTTCTTCCATCAACTCGCTCTTCCTCTTCTCTCGTAATTTTCCATTTCTCTGTGACGCAGATAAATAACCCATCCATCTCTCTTATAATTGAGATCATAGGTTCAGCTTAGACCGCTGTTTTGCTGAAAAGCTATGATGAATTATTTTAAAACTCTCTTGCTAAAATAATCAACATTGTTTTCCAACATATTGATTTCAAACTACAGTATTATTATGAAAGATAAAGTGACACCAATGATGCCGATTCTTTTTATTTTTTATTTTTTTACATTATTATAGTGTATTATAACTTTGGTTACACTATTTTAAGACGTGTTTCAGTCTAATTACACATTAATATTAATTAACAACATGTGGGCTACTTATTTGGGTTTAGGAATAAAATGTTTAGGGTTAGTTGCATGTATGCATAATTTACTGTGATTATTACAGTAAGTAACAAGGCCAATAAAATACAAGTGTGTACTTAAGTGTGTAATAAAATACAATATGTATTTGTTATACAAGGTCACTAAACTAAAGAATGACCTATTTTTTTCTGTGATCATGATCTCTCATGTCAGATCTGCATGGCCATGCTATACACTCATAATGGCTCCAATAATGCTGATATTTTGAGTGCATGTTTGTTTTGGGTGTGTGTGTGTGTTTGTGCAGTACATTCAAAACACCGAAAGCCGTTTACTTCACAATCTAGAAGAACCTGCACTGAACAAAAGTTAATCAGATAGAGCTGTTAAAAGCACACACCCTTTTTGTTAACGCTTCAAACTATTTTTTTTTACATACACTGATATTTACTTTGTTGCTAGTGATACCATCTTAGCTATATTCTGCAAATTCATATGATTTTATTTTAAGTATTCTGTGATGATCATTAAAAGAAGATATGTGATAGGATTAGGATTTTATTTTTTTATTAAGTGAATTAAAAAGGGTGTGTCTGTTTATCTGTCTGTTTACTTCCTTAGTCTCCAACAGTAGAACATATAACAGCACTGGAGGATGAGTCAGTGTCTTTGCATTTATATAATGAAGGATAAGCTTATTTGAAAAACTGAAATATCCTATTGCTCCACAACCGAGCAGTCATCAGTGTTCATGAAGATTTAGCAGTCGTTGTCTAGTTTGTGGTTTTGTTCACCATTGCATGCATTATAATAAATGTCTGCAGATGGCTTTATTATTATTATTGTTTCTATGTACTGCAGATAAAGTATTCATGTATAGTCTCTTTTGAAAATTATCTAAGGCCATTCTTTGATGTCTGAAGATTAGATCTAGAGAGGATAAGTGTGTTTTTGTTTATATGAAGCTTGTGATCCAAGCCTCTAAACATACCCAACAACGTCATACCTACACAACAAGTCCTTCAGCTTCATCCTAAATGTTCGTTCTGAAACTTTTTTTTACAAGAATGTTTTAAAAAGGGGCGTCATAAAAAAAACATGAAACTATGGTGTTCAGGCTGCCAGAAGTTTCTACATGCAAGCAAGGATAATGGGCAACACCCAGAAGAGAGGGCACAAGAGTTACTCATGTCCTAAAGTGTAACTCAGATTCCCCATGCTAAAAAAAATCCCTAATACATATTATTTTTTAGTTTAGTTTAGTTTAGTTTATTTAATCAAATTGCAAACACCACAGAATGTCATCTTTGAATCTAAAAAGTGTAACAGATACATAGTGTATTATCTTACAGACCATAAAACCTGTCAGACTGGATGGGATGCGCAACGAATTCTCTATAGCACAATAATGAATCATTCCTACCACTGTGTGTTCTGTGGAGAATAAAATCTGTGCTATAAAAGCAGTGGACGATTTACTCCAATAAAGCATCTGCAAAACCTATCTGGAACCACAATACTGAGGTAAGTGCAAGAAAATAGGAAGAAAGAAAGACAAAAAGAAAGAGCAAAGAGCAGGAAATATAGAGCTACAAAAATAGGGCAGAACAGAAGAAGACTTTAGAAACAGTCTAAAATTTACAGCAAGATCTGATGGATATTAATGTATGTATCTTTTTCTATTACTCGTACTTAAACGGGATATATCATTCCAGTTCTGTCATAATTTACTCACCATCATGTCATTCCAAACATGTATGGCATTCTTTCCTCCGAGGAACATAGAAAAGGGTATTTTAAAAATGTAAATTATTTTTGTCCATTCAATGAAAGTCAACACAACAAAGCAACATTGGACCCTCCTGACTTTTATTGTATGGACAAAACATTATTCAAAATTTAATTTCACGCAGACCATTTTGTATTTTCACAGAGCAGCTAAAATTGCATTCCTTTGTTACAGACCATCATTTTGTGGGTATATCCTGTAGAAAATATAATTGTGTTGTTTGTTTTACATTACCCATTCTTTATGGTGACCGTAGGATATTAAATGTGCATGTTCAGGGGTTCTGACTGGCTTTAGTGAACTTCATGAATTCTCTGTCTTGATCTCTTTCTCACAGACATGTCTAAGCTGGAGAAAGCCATTGTGGCCATAGTGGAGGTGTTTGAGGAGTTTGCAGGAGCAGATGAGCAGAAGTCCCAGCTCAGTAACGCTGAACTTGGACAGCTTATTAAAGCCCAACTGACCAATCCTGAATTTAAGGTTAGAATGAGAGATGCCCATTGAAAAATGTTGAAGTTTTGAGAAAGATACTCATTGGTTGGGGAAGTGAACACCTCCAACATGTTGCAACCAATCTATTGCGTATGTGTTGCACAATTGTTGTGCAGTAAGAGCTTATGGCAACCTGGCATGAGAAGCGTTCATCAAATTAAGTCATAACACACGTGAAAGAAGCTCAAAAATATTCCTGCTTTCTTTCCTATGTTAACATACTTTTTTTGTATCTCATGCACTGCTGCTCTTTGTTCTTCATTGTTTTTTGCAATAACAATATTTACTTTTTGCTAAATGTAATTTATAGTTTTGCAAACATTAGAGTGGTGTGTAAGTAATAACAAGATTGACATTCCTCCCTCTATGTCTGTCTTAGGATAAAGTGGATCCAGAGAATATTAAGGATGTGATGGAAAAACTGGATAAGAACCGTGATGGAGAAGTGAACTTCAATGAATTCAGTCAGTGTATTGCTGGACTAGCCAGGGCTTACTACACGAAGAAGCATGGCAAGGAAAAGTGCAAAGGGAAGGGCAAAGGGGGTCAGGATAAGTGAGCACACATGTCCTTTATACATTTTTGTCACATGCTCTTAATAAAGTACATGTCAGTGTCTAACATTGAACAATTTCATGGGCTATAAAACAGTATGTCATAATAAAAAATGGTGTTGTGACGGTAATGTACAAAATGTTTGTACACTACTGTAGAAGACAAACAATATTTACTTTTTGCAAAATGTAATTTATAGATTTGCAAGCACTAATAAAACCCTCTTTTGATCACTCGTGCACTTCTCAGTTTTTCTCTTCATTTTGTTTCGTACAAATGTTATTTTTAATTATTATTAAAAATGTATTTTCAAATATTGAAATAATGAGTTCATATGGACATATATATGTATGTATGTGTGTGTGTGTGTGTGTGTGTGTGTGTGTGTGTGTGTGTCAGTTAATGCACGTTATGCTGTGTTACACACATAATTACATTAAAAAGAAAACGTGTACAGGTTAATGCAACTTTTTTTGCCATTGAGATGACTGGGTGTCCCAGTCACAGGAAAAGTGTCCCAATTAACAGGAATTCACCCAATATAGGACCTCTTTCTGCTTCATGGAAACATGTTCTCTACTCAAATACTTAATGTAGGGTGAACTTGATTGAATCAAGTTTATTTGAACTTGTCTAAGTTTAACTGAAGTCAGTCACCTTAGTTTAGGCCTATAAAGCACTTTATACAATTCAGATTGTTTCAAAGCATCTTTGCAGGATAAACAGAAAATTATTGATTCGACATTGAGTTTAATTCTGCTGTAAAGCAGCTCTAATGACAGGGAATTTCAGAGTAAAGGCTGTCACATACGAAAAGAAATACGAGTTCAATCAGCTATAAAACAGCTCTTCAGAAACACATATGGTGGGGATTTATGTATATAGACATACATTTATACACACACACACACACATTACTATTTATTACTTGTATGTTTTATGCATATTTACATGTATGTTTTTATGCAAACTCACTTTTGTTGGTAGACAAACAACAATAAATGGGTGTTTCTGCAACTACGGGCACTTTTGATTATCCCAATTTAAAAAAAAAATCAACCTCTATGAATTTACATTTTAACCATCACAGTCTGTAATACATATAAAAATGTACACAAAATTGAATGTAGTTGTTAAGATTTTAATCTGGAACATGTTTATTTTTGGGGGTTTTCGGGTCATCTTCTCAAAATTTGTCTTTACCGCAACGTTACAATAACGCTCATTTTATACATTTTCTTTATTAATTTCTATAAAAACGTAATACATTTAAATAGCTTTTTCAAATTTTTTGCAGATTTGTAAATACTGATACAAAAAAATTATATACAAAATAGGGAATTTCATGTTTTTTTTCTATGCCATGTAAAAAATAATAATAATAATCACAGATGTATTATTATAACCTTAGAATAACCTTAGTATCACAGATGTATTATTATAACCTTAAGAATAACCTTAGATGTCAATTGTTTCCATTCTCACAAAATATATTTAACTTTTTATGACAGTTGTGGCAATTTCAATGTGTAACTCATCTCAACTTAAGTGTTAAAATATTTTTTTTGCTAATGAAATTGTGAAAAAAATTGATGCGGTAAGGACACAATGTTAAAGTGCCACAAAATCAAAAACAGGCTACTGTTGAGAACAACAGTAAAAGAAACAGGCATTGCATGTTTAAAAGATAGTAGCAGTTTTGCAGTAAATAACACTTTTAATTAACTCTTAACTCTTTTAACTGCTTCAAAAATGAACTGATTGTTGTTCCCTGTCAAGGGAACTCAACACTGCGTCGGAACGCATATGGGAACGCATTAGTGTAATTGTCTCTTGAAGCGCAATTGAAACCAGGTGTGCGAGTGCACATAGCCGAGTGTGACGTCATGAGCCAGGAGTATAACTGCACGCAGCAGACTAGCAGCCTCAGCTTAGTGTCTTCAACAGCGCTCGAAGCTAACGTGTTTGAGTTGCTCTGCTGGCTGTAAGTTAATATATATTTCACTTACCTAAAAGGATGGCGGATTCACAGTCTTTTAAGCGTTGTGTCACTCCTTGCCCGCGTTTTATCACGGGTAAGGATACACACGCTCTCTGTGTATTTTGTTTGGGCGAAGCTCATGCACGCTCAGCGCTTGAGGGCACTCATGGGGATCGCAGCTGGATTTAGCAGCGGGGTCGGAGAATCCGCGCTCACTCAGGATTCGGAAGCGCACCATGCGGTGATTACTTCCGACCTGGGTGATGACGCTCTGCTGAACCTCTCTAGTTCCGAGGAATTAGAGGTGGATGTAGTCAGCATTGACGTGGATGAAGCTGAACCGCCATCAGCTTCACCCGCGTTTGAGGAGCTGCTTGAGGTTGTCACTCGGGCAACGGCAAGGCTCGGTCTCGAGTGGCCAGCTGAGCCCAGGGACGCTCGTCCTAAGAGTCGGTTAGACGAGCGTTACCTGCCTGCTCGAGTGCAACCTCAGCGTCGGGGTTTGCCGTTTTTCCCGGACCTCCACACCGAGGTGTCGAGGTCTTGGAAGCGGCCCGCCTCCCATAGGGTGCATAGCAGCGTTTCCGCTAACTATGCTACCATTATGGGAGCCAAAGAGCGCGGCTATGGGGCGATGCCTAGAGTGGAGGAGGCGCTGGCTAACTACCTCGCCCCCCATTCATCGCCGCCCCTTAAAACCCCGACGCTGCCCACCAAACCCCTCCGGGTTACTTCCACCATGGTGGGCAGAGCATACTCCGCGGCTGGTCAGGCTGCAGCGTGTTTGCACACGTCTTCACTGCTGCAGGCCTACCAGGCGGAGCTGCTCGCAGACCTCGATGAGGGCGGGGGAATCGGCCCTGAGGCAGTAGCCGAGCTGCGCAGGGCCACCGATCTTTCTCTGAGGGCTGCTAGGGAAACGGCCGGTTCTATCGGTCGCTCCATGGCAGCCCTGGTGGCCACTGAGAGACATCTCTGGCTCAACCTGACTTCCCTCAGAGAAAAGGATAAAAATGTTCTTATCGACGCTCCTCTTACGCCTCCTGGTCTCTTTGGCGACGCCGTCAAGATGGCCGTCGAGAGATTTCAGGAGGCTGCTAAACAGGAGGTAGCGTTCCGTAAGATTCTCCCCCGCCGCTCTCGGGCAGCTGGGCTTGCGAGCCAGCCGCAGCCCAGCAGCAGCTCCTCGCACCGCGCTGCTCAGCGACAGAGTGTGGCTTCTCGCCAGCCTCCCCACTCGGGTGGCGGCGCTGGTCGCCGCACTCAGCCGCAGCCCTCTGGCAAAAGGACAGATCTGAGGGCTGTCCTTCAGGCCAGGAAGGCTAAGAGCAAGAGGCCCTGACACACTCTGGTCGCGGCCTCGCAGCGCTGGTCCTCCTCGAGGGGTGGACCAGTGCACACCAAGCGCGGTGTACGGCTCGGGGTCTCGAGGGACCCGGGCCGTGCTCTACGCGGGCAGTCTTGTCCAGTCACGCTCCTCTCGGGCCGTGCTGGGCAGGTTGCCCCCTCTGAGGAGGGTCCTAGAGCATCCGCCCCGGCGGTCCTCTGGTTTCGGCCGGGGCCCCGGGGTGGCAAAATATTTATATCCAGAGGTCGGTCTCGAGAGACTGATACCCCTAGTAGATTTCCTGGCGGCGTGGCAGCGCCTCCCAGGTATCTCTCGATGGGTCCTGCGTACCGTATCAGAAGGATACGCTGTTCAATTCCGGGTTCATCCTCCCGGCTTCGCGGGTGTATTACCAACAGTGGTGAACCCCGAGCAGGCTCTGGTCATGGAACGAGAAGTAGACTCACTGCTGAGGAAAGAGGCCATAGAATATGTACCCCTCTCAGCCAGAGAATCAGGTTTCTACAGCCGGTACTTCATAGTTCCCAAGAAGGGTGGAGGCTTACGCCCTATCTTAGATCTTCGCACTCTGAACAGTTCTGTCAGGCGACTGAAATTCAGAATGTTAACTCTGAAGCAGATCGTAGCTCAAATCAGGTCCGAGGACTGGTTTGTCTCGATAGATCTCAAAGACGCGTATTTCCATGTCTCCATCCTTCCTCAGCATCGGAAGTTCCTCAGATTCGCCTTCGGGGGGAAGGCTTATCAGTATCGGGTTCTTCCGTTCGGCCTGGCTTTGTCTCCTCGCACTTTCACCAAGTGCGTGGATGCAGCTCTAGCTCCGCTCCGATCCCGAGGGATCCGGATCTTGAATTATATCGACGACTGGCTCATTTTGGCCCAGTCTCGAGGGTTGGCGGTTCGGCATCGAGATGTCGTTCTCGCACATATGAAGGAGCTCGGGCTGAGACTAAACGCCCAAAAGAGTGTACTCTGGCCGAGGCAGAGCACGACTTTCCTAGGCGTTGTATGGGATTCTGTGTCAATGTCGGCACGGCTTTCCCCCGTGCGCATTACATCAATCCTATCGGCAGTCAACGACATAAAGCTAGGCCAGCTGGTCACTGTCAGACACTTCCAGAGAGTTCTGGGGCTCATGGCAGCAGCCTCCTGCGTGATACCGCTAGGTTTGCTTCACATGAGACGTCTGCAGTGGTGGCTCAAGACCAGGGGGTTTTCCCCGAGGGGGAACCCTTCCCGCCTGATCAAGGTCTCAAGGCGCTGCCTGCGAGCCTTGAGTCAGTGGAAGAATCCCTGGTTTCTTGCCCAAGGACCCGTACTGGGACCAGTCTGTCACCGCGTGACGCTGTCGACAGACGCCTCCCGCTCGGGTTGGGGGGCGGTCCTGAGGGACCGCTCAGCTCAAGGTTTATGGAACGAGGCCTGCCTCTCTCTGCATATCAATGCGTTGGAGATGTTGGCAGTTTGGAGGGCGCTTCAAGCCTTTCTCCCAGACCTCCGGGGCCACCATGTGTTAGTCCAGTCGGACAACATGGCGGTGGTATCCTACATAAACCATCAGGGGGGTCTCCGCTCCCTTCGGCTTTCCAAGCTGGCCGGGCGGATCCTCCTCTGGGCTCGGAACAAACTCTGCTCCCTACGGGCAGCTTATATTCCGGGATCCCAGAACACGGAAGCAGACTTCCTGTCGAGGCAGGGGCCGAGGCCCGGGGAATGGATGCTCCACACCGAGGTGATGGAGCAGATATGGGAGAAGTTCGGTCAAGCCCAAGTGGACCTCTTTGCGTCCCACGAGGCGACCCACTGCCCTCTGTGGTACTCCCTCTCTCCTCCAGCTCCGTTGGGACTGGACGCAATGCAACAGGAGTGGCCGAGGCTACCCCTGTATGCTTTTCCCCCAGTAGCTCTGCTCCCGGGGGTTCTAGAGAAAGTTCGCCAGGACAGGGTCCGTCTCACCTTAGTTGCCCCGCGGTGGCCGGGCAGGGTGTGGTTCTCGGACTTGGTGTCCCTCCTAGACGGCACTCCTTGGAGGATTCCCGTCAGAGTGGACCTTCTGTCTCAGGCACAGGGCAGGATCCTTCATCCTCGCCCGGAACTGTGGAATCTGTGGGTCTGGCCTCTGAGGGGGCCCGACTCATAGACTCGGGTCTCTCGACTGAGGTCGTTGAGACCATTCTCCACTCTAGAGCCCCATCCACGAGGAAACTCTACGCCAGGAAGTGGGCCTTCTTCACTTCCTGGTGCGGTAGCAAATCTGTAGACCCAGTGACCTGCCAGGTCGGTATCGTCCTGGAGTTCTTACAGGAGAGGTTCGCCGCCGGGCTGTCCCCCTCCACGCTTAAGGTGTACGTGGCTGCCATCGCGGCTTACCACGTGCCCCCGAGTGGTATACCCCTGGGTCGGGACCCCCTAGTAGTTCGTTTCCTCCGTGGCACTCTCAGGCTGAGGCCTGCGGTACGCTCCAGGGTTCCTTCCTGGGACCTGTCCCTGGTACTCCAGGCCTTGTCCCAGGAACCCTTTGAGCCGCTTGAGGACATCTCAGAGAAATTTCTCACTCTTAAAACGGTGTTCCTCCTAGCCATTTCCTCATTCAAGAGGGTTGGTGACCTTCAGGCCCTGTCAGTGGCCCCCTCCTGTCTGGAGTTTGCTCCTGGTCTGGCGAAAGCCTTTCTCTCTCCCAGACCAGGGTATGTTCCGAAGGTCCTCTCGAGCCCAGCTCGTCACATTGTACTGCAGGCCTTATGTCTTCCCCCCGTTGATGATCATGACCAGGAGTTCAGGAGCAAGGTCTGTCCAGTGCGAGCACTGGACGCCTACGTCCGCAGAGTGGCTTTATGGCATAAGTCTGACCAACTCTTCGTATGCTTCGGGGCTCCTAAGGGAGCTCCAGCATCTAAACCTACTTTAAGCAGGTGGATAGTTGAGACTATCTCACTAGCTTATGAACTGGCGGGTCAGCAGTGTCCTCTGCATGTCCGCGCCCACTCTACCCGGAGCATGGCTACCTCTAAAGCTTTTTTCGCAGGGGCTCCCCTTGCCGATATTTGTGATGCGGCTGGCTGGTCCTCACCGCATACCTTTATTAGGTTCTACCAGTTAGACCTTAACCCCGCTTTGGGAACCTTGGCCCTTTCGTAGTGAGCTACGTTAGCTTGGCGTACTCCGTTCGCTGAGGCGGCGTGGGTATTCTCGTTCCCATATGCGTTCCGACGCAGTGTTGAGTTCCCTTGACAGGGAACGTCTCAGGTTACTTACGTAACCCTAGTTCCCTTAGAGGGAACGAGACACAGCTCCATCGCACGCCGGCTGTTTTCAGACACTAGTTAAGCTGAGGCTGCTAGTCTGCTGCGTGCAGTTATACTCCTGGCTCATGACGTCACACTCGGCTACGTGCACTCGCACACCTGGTTTCAATTGCGCTTCAAGAGACAATTACACTAATGCGTTCCCATATGCGTTCCGACGCAGTGTCTCATTCCCTCTAAGGGAACTAGGGTTACGTAAGTAACCTGAGACGTTTCCTGGCCTCTTTTGATTGGCTTTCTTCATCTTTTGTGAAAATCCAAATATTTTCTGAGCCGATATTTCTTAATGATCTTTCCTGCAATCACTTTTAAAAGGATCTGCTTCTTTTTGGGGTTGGACTTGTTACCCTCTTTTAGCTCTGACATAATGACATTATGGAACAGTAAGACCAGTTTAATTGGTGCTCGGATGTGCGTATCTGGTGGCGAACTTTAGTTTGGGGTGAGTCTGTTGGGGACAGTTTTCTTAAAGCCTGAAAACAACGCTTCCTGTATTTTTCAACTTAGGCCCATTCCCTTCTTTAGCTTGTACTTTGCATCTCTGAGTTCACAGTACATCTTCGATTGACTCTTTTTTTTACTTTTTTACGCCCCCTCTTAAAAACAGCTTCCACATAAAGGTTCTAGTGGAGCGGCTAGTAAGTTCTCATCAGATGGGGATACTGGTGGTGTGTTTGTTGATACAAACGGATTTGAGGCATTCAGTACTTTTTGTTTTGCCCTCTGGTTTCTTTTATTTACCCTCCACTGCCTTCTTTACAGGTTTGTCTCTCTTTTTGTTTGCTGGGAGACACTTTTTATCTGCCCACTTTCCTTTCTCTTTTTGCAGCGCTCTTTTTCACGCATATCTCTCTGTGTCTTTTTTCATTTCCTCTCTGCATTTTTTTGATCGTATTGTTGATGAATTTGGTCTCATCTAGGGTTATATATATATATATATATATATATATATATACATATACATACAGTAATACCTTGGTTTACGAGTTTAATCTGTTCCAAAAGTGAGCTCGTAACCCAAAATGCTCGTACACCAAAATAATTTTCCCCATAAGAATGCACTAAAAATCAATCGATTCGTTCCACATGTGAACGAGTTAAGGGATGATAAACTGGTTGATATAAAACATATAAAATGTTATGTATAAACATATAAAAAATGTGATATAGCCCGCAGGACTGGTGTTTTTTTTTTCTTCCCGTTTTTGCCAAAGGAAGACATTCCTAATGTCAAAACTTTTGCATCAATGTACCTTTCAATCTTTTGAACAACATACATGTCTGAACAAACATTTTCAAGAGTAAAATACGTGAAGAACAATTTGAGAACAAACTTGTCCAATGATAATCTCAGGTCACTGTTGATGTTAGGGAAATCAAATCTAAAGCCAGATATGTCTGTTATTGTGGCATCCAGGAAACAATTTCAACATTCCCACAAATACAAGTGTCCATGTGTTGTGTCCATTGTGTTAAGTAATAACTGAATAAAATAATATTAAATAAATAATAAAAAATAACATCCATGTTTTAATCCTTTTTTATTTCGACCTCGAGTGTGTAGTTGGCCCCCGAACTGCTGTTTCACAGTTAATGCGGCCCTCAGGCTGAAAAGTTTGGTGACCCCTGATTTAAAGGAATCTGTATATTCAACAATGTCAAATTGTTCTTGAATTAGCTTATGTGTCTCAACATTGAGACCACAGGTGTGGGACATTAACAGAAATGGTGTTTTGAGCTATAAATGCTTCATAATATTATATTAAATCACATTAATCAGTAATTATATTTTTTGTCAAGGTGTGTAATGACACTGTGAATGTCTTTATAAAGCATTACATTACAAATTTTAACATAAATCTAAAATTTCCCTGCTGGGACTTAAAAGTGTGATTAAAAGCACCCATGCCACGTGACCATGGTTAAATGAAGCTTCTGGCGTTTCACAAGTCTTTGGACAGGCGGCGTGCTTGCCGAATCTGTGTTTGATTGACAGGGCGGGAACAAACCACACAATCGCACATCTGTCTCAACTCCCACAGTTTAAAAGAGGAGCTAATGCACCTTCATCTCCTGGGTTTTCGTCAGAGAAAGATTTTGAGATACGTTTACGATATAGTGACATTTATATTGCGATCTAGTTAGTTATATTTAGGCTACATTTAAATTAAATATACATTATTTACTGATAGACTAGAGATAGTGACAGATAGATATAGTGACATTCATGTAGGCTAATATCGATTAGATAGATAGACTCATATATTAATATACAGATTCATGTATGTCATGTATTGTATGTCCTTGGCTGGAGAAATGATCTGCAAAAAAGAAATAGGCTAAGCCCATCCACACCCGAGCAATTGATATTTTTGAATCAAAATCTGTACAAAACAAAAACGAGACCATTGTGGATTTTGTTTTATTAATTTAAATTTGTCATGACCAAAATAACCTAGTTCTTATTATTATATATTATAGTTATATAGTGAGGATGTTTAAAACTCACCACATAAACAAGAACACATCATTTTTATTTTTTCAAATGGCTTGTTTTGAAAGTTGTTTCAGATCACATGTGCACTTGAGCACTAGGTGTCACCGTGGAGACGGTTGTAGATATAGATTTGAAGCCTTGACACAATAAGGCACATTTGCTTAAAGTTTTATGCATTAAACAACAAAACAATACAACAACCACCTTAATGTCAGGGAGCAAGGAAAACAAACAAAGAAGAGAGAAGAAAAAGAAAAAGAAAAAATCACTAATATTCAAGGTCTCTGTATCATTCATGGATTTTAAAAGCTACAGTTGAACAGTTTTAATATCTTTTCTATTAAAATTAGTTTTGATAATAGACAAATAGTTTTCAAATTCTTTAAGAAATACTGAGAAAAGGGGCTTTTTGTTGGGAAATTTGCACTTGTGTGTATGAAACTTGACTAACATACTTAATAAATTAATTACAAAAGCTTCCTTGTACACATTGATATCAAACTTTGAGTGACCAAAAATTACATTTTCAAAATATAAATCAAAATTGAGAAGAATCTTTTCCTTAATAAACACAGATTCATCTTGCCATAACTTTTTCACATAACAGCAATACCAGAAAATGTGGGGAACTGTTTCCAAGTGCAAAGAACAAAAAGAGCAAATAGCATCAATATCTTTCTTAAACTTACTAAGAAAATGTTTAACAGAGTAAAAATTTTGTATTATCTTGAAAGAAATTTCTTTCACCTTATTTGTAACGAATAACTTGTGAGGTAACAACCAAACACATTTCCAGTCAAGGTCTTTAACAAATCTATTCCAGGAAACTTTACAACCAGACTCGGTGACAACCTCCTTTAGAAATAAAAAGCGGATAGATTTGTTCTTGTTTTTGGACTGTAAAAAGCTAATTTTACCACACACTGTATCGAATGGGTTAAATTTGGGCATATCAACCAATGGAGGCACATATTTATTTAAGGAAATTAAACCAGAAGTTATAGCGGAAAATACGAAAGAAAATTCTTTGGCAGTCACAGGAAAATTGTAATGCATGAGAAACTTGTCATATGTCATAAGATATCCCTGAGTGTTGTGCAAGTGACGCACTAAAACAATACCCTTATCAAAACAGTAAAAACAAAAAAACTTTTATGTTTATATAAAATACGGTTATTCCAAATAAAACAATGTTGCGGAGAAAAGTTGTACTTGTAGATCATTTTCCTCTGATTGACCCAGCGAGAGAACTTAGACTCTTAGATAGATTTGCCACAACAAGGGTCAGAGAAAGTTTTATATAGCTCTGCAGTCAACCCATCACTCCCTGGGGATTTGTTATCTTTTAAATTATTAACGCCTTCTTTGACTTCCAATGATATTTTTGAGCATATTAAATTAATATCATTGCTAACAGTTCTCATTGCAGTAAATTAATTTAGAATAAGGAAAGGGTCAATAACATTAGAATCACTTTCATACAATTTACTAAAGAATTCTGTTATATGGTATGAGATAAGATTAGCATCTTTACAGACAAAACCTTCAATTTTAATTTTCCTAAGGACATTTAGCTCTGCTCTTCTTTTTTCTAGACTAAATAAATATTGACTATTTTTTTCTCCCATCTCCAACCACTGTTTTCGGGATCTAATAAAGGCCCCCCTGGCTTTTTCTTCCGTTATTATGTCACGTTTATTTTGGAGTTTATTCAAAGAGGCTTGATCCTCAATAGTTAAAGTAGGTACCTCTCTCTAACAAATGATTCATTTCGGTTGAAAATTTAAACAAGTCTGCCCTTCTATTAATAGCTTCTTTTTTTTACCAGAGATCCAATGATTATGAATAAATCTTTCTATAATAGATTTCAAGTCTTCAAAACATAGCAATGAATTACTGAGCTTCCAATATCCTCAACCAATTCTATAATTATTTTGCCCAGATAATTTTTGAAGCTAATGACTTTATGATCAGTTAAAGGAGCAGGTAGTATAGATGTATCTCAATGTCTGAAGAGTCAATATGCGATGAAATTAAACATTTTCAATGAAAATTTAAAATTTTTTGGTTATTCAAAGTGTACTGTTTGATCATGAGGTTTTTAGCCCTCCAGATATCCATTAAGTCTCGGCTATAACTTAATCGTAATAGATCACTGGAATCACTATTCGCTCCAGGAGGGAATCTGTCCATGGAACTACCACCACCAATCATAAATGAGGCATTAGGATTATTTCTCATGGTAGAGTTAACAGTCTTCAATTTCACTTAATAACAAAGAGTTTGAGAGTTGCAAGAGTTTGCATCTTTTGAACAGTATCCATACACATTAATAATTATGAATTTACAATCATTTCTATCAATCAATAGTATAATACAATGACTTTTAGGGTCCCTCCTGGTCCACATACATTTTCCATGGAAAGTATGAGCCAAGATTCAGACTCCAGCTGAGTGACTTGATCCATGAGCTAGCCACATGTCATCTCCCCATTGGTTTTTCCAAAAATGACAGTCTTCAGGGCATGAATGTGTAACACATGAACACATGAAAATAACCCACATAAAGGGTTTTATTTAATTTGTGCACAATTTAGTTGTATCATATTTACTTAATATAAGTCAATAAGAGATGAAAAAAATGATATAATATATATTAAAAAATATATATAGATGCAAATTTATTCTAGGTTAATGTGCGGCGATTGACCAATGAGAGCTCTCTGTCATTTCGCACTGCCCGTGTTAACGAGCATGCGCAATGACAGATGAGACAGCCTGAGGACAGTGTTGCCAGATTGGGCGGGTTCCCGCCCAATTGGGCTCTTTTTGGTCACGTCCGACCAGAAAAAAAAAATTCATTGGGCTGGTCGATAAAAAATGGGCTTGTTTTTGATGACAAACCCGCCCAAATTTCCTATATAAATGCATATAAATTCCATTAAAACAAGCCTACAAATGCATATAAATTTCACTAAAACAACCCCACAACCCCCGGGTGTGTGGGTTTTTTGCTCTAGGTGGGCTGGAAATCGTCAGTCCAATCTGGCAACACTGGTTGGCTTGCCAAACCACCATTAAACACCAGAAGAAGAAGAAATCGTCAATCCAATCTGGCAACACTGCCTGAGGGAGAAGAGCAGACGTGATCGATCGCTGTGATCCAAATTGAAGCCATTCAGAAAGAAAAGCTTTGAAAAGTTGAGATTTTGATAATTTGATGGGTAAACCTGCGATATAGCATTGGTAATTACCAACTAGCACCAGCAGGGGGAAACCTCCGCTATAACGTCAGTAATTAGACGGTACCCCCTACCATAAATGACATTGAAATCATTTAAATCCACAATGGCAGGGAGACCACGAGCGTTAACCACTATTGTACCAGATAACGTCTCGGGTTACGAATGTAACCCTGGTTCCCTGAGGGGAACGAGACGCTGCGTCAAGCGCTAGGGGAAATAGCCTGACGTCAGTCACGTGAAGATCTGTGCAACCAATGAGAGATGAACGCGTGTGAATGCGTCACCGCCGGCGCGTGCCAGTGACGTCATGAGAGAGCATAAAGGCGCGCCCGAAACCCGGAAGCGACAGCTAAAGAGTGTCTGAAGCGGGCCCGGAGGCGCAAGGAGCTGAGGCAAAGACGCAGCGTCTCGTCCCACGTCAGGGAACCAGGGTTACATTCGTAACCCGAGACGTTCCCTTTCAGGGAACTCGAGCTGCGTCAAGCGCTAGGGGAACGCTATACCAACGCCACCTCAGCGATGCCGGCATCCGGGTGTGTCCCAACTCACTGAGAGAGCACCATGGTTCCTGGGACGGAATCGAGGTCCAGTTGGTAAAACCTCATGAATGTGTGCGGCAAGGACTAGCCAGCCGCAGCACAGACATCCGACAAGGAGACTCCAGAGAGGAGAGCCTTGGATGCCGCCACGCTCCGAGTGGAGTGGGCCCGGACCCTCAAAGGAGAAGCATGTCCGGCCGACTCATAAGCTAAACAGATAGCCTCGACTGTCCATCTGCTTAGGGCTTGCTTGGAAGCTGGAGCCTCCTCAGGGGTCCCAAAGCAAACGAACAGTTGGTCCGACTTACGCCAAGTGGCAGTCTTGAAAACGTAAGTGTCCACTGCTCGCACTGGACAGACCTTGTTTTTGTGCTCCTGCTCATGATCTTCAAATGGGGGGAGGGCAGAAGGCCTTCAGCGTGATAGACCGAGCCACATTAGTGGGAACCTTGGGGACATAGCCTGGCCTCGGGTGGAGAAAGGTTTTTCCCATCCTGGGCGCAAACTCGAGGTATGAGGGAGGTGGGAGGGAGGTCTGAAGATCCCCGACCCTCTTAAGCGAGGTGATTGCCAGCAAAGGATGGGTCTTAAGAGAGAGGAGCTTGATAGGGAGCTCCTCTAAAGGTTCAAAGGGTGCCTGGGACAGGCCTTGGAGTACCACAGACCAGTCCCAGGCAGGCACCCTAGTCTGTGCCGCAGGTCTCAGCCTTAGTGTGCCATGGAGGAAACGAGTGACTAGGGGGTCCCTGCCCAAGGGCACCCCACCCAGAGGTACATGGCAAGCCGCTATGGCAGCCACATAAACCTTCAAGGTAGAGGGGGGGGACAGCCCTGCCTCAAATCTTTCTTGCAGGAACTCCAGCACTTTGCCAACTTGACAGGTTACTGGGTTCACCTGCCTTTCGCTACACCAAGACGCGAAGAGTTTCCACTTCAAGGCGTAGAGTTTCCAAGTGGAGGGAGCTCTGGACTGAAAAATGGTCTCTACAACCTCAGCTGAGAGACCGGAATCCATGAGCTGGACCCCCTAAGGGGCCAGCCCACAGGTTCATTAGCTCTGGGCGGGGGTGTGCAACCCTCCGCCTGGGACAGGAGGTCCCTCCTGATCGGAATCCCAGGGGACTCATATTCTGGGAACCATATTCTGGCAGGCCAGTGGCTTAGATGGACCTTGTCGAATCTTGGCCAAAACTCCCGGGAGCAGAGTGATCAGGGGGAAAGGCGTACAGGCGTAGCCTCGGTCACGCCTGTACCATGGCATCTCGCCCCAGAGGCGCTGGATGTGTTAACGAAAGCCACAGAGGGCAGTGAGTGTTCTCTACGGAGGCAAACAGGTCAACCTGTGCCTTGCCATATCTGTCCCAAATCTGCTCCATATAAGCAAGGAACCAAGAGTTCTTCCACATACTCAGGGTGCGTAGGCATCGCCCCGTGACCTTGATTGTGCGAAGCGGGTTTCCCCTCGGGGGGAACCCCTTGGTTTTCAGCCACCACTGCAGGGGTCTCATGTACAGCCAGCCCAGTGGGATAATGCTGGTTGCCGCTGCCATGAGCCCTAACACCCTCTAAAGTGTTTCACCGTGAGTGGCTGCCCAGCTTGATGCTCTTGACGGCTAAACGAAAGGCCTGGATGCGCTCGGGGAAGAGCCGAGCAGACATGGCCACTGAGTCCCAAATGACCCCCAAGAAAGTGGTTCTCTGCGTGGGAGAAAGTACACTCTTCTTGGTATTTCAGCCATAACCCCAGCTCCTTGTTGTGCTCTTGATGTTGTGCTGCTAACTGCAACGACTGGGCCAGGATAAGCCAGTCGTCGACATAGTTTAGGACACGAATGCCTTGCAAATGCAGCGGAGCTAGAGCAGCGTCCACTACCTTAGTGAACGTGCGGGGCAAGAGCGCCAGACCGAAAGGAAGCACCCGATACTGGTACGTCAGTAACAGTCCTAGGACCTAATCTGTACTACGATCTGCTTGAGCGTCAGCATTTTGAATTTTAGACGCATAACTGTGCGATTTAATACACGCAAATCCAGAAAGGGCCGCAACCCTCCATCCTTCTTTGGAACTATGAAGTACCGGCTGTAGAACCCGGACCTGCTGTTCGCGAGGGGTACATACTCGATGGCCCCTTCGCCAGCAGAGTGTCTACTTCTTGCTCCGTAACCAGAGCCTGCTGGGGGCCTACCAGAGACTGTAGGACCCCCGAAAAACCGGGTTGGAGAAACCCAGAACTGGATGGCGTACCCGCAGGTTACCGTGCGCAGGACCCACTGAGAGATATCTGGTAGACGTGACCACGCACCTGGAATTCTACTAAGGGAACCAGCCTCCCGGGGCTGGCCAATGGTACTGTGAACATATTCACCACTGAGCCGGGGCTTCCGGAAACTCGGGTGTAATGCTCTAGGACCCTCCTTAGAGGGGGTGGTTCTCCCGTTGCGGGCTCCCTCTGAAACTGCATACGGGATACATCACCTTGTTGCGGCTTAGCGTCAGGACCGCTTAGTCTTAGCCTTCTTAGCGTTAAGGACAACTCTCAAATCACCCCTTTTGCCTGAAGGCTGCACTTGAACTAGTTGGCCCGACCTTCCAGGGTTCACCGGAGGAAGTCGGGTAGCGACACTCTCCTTTTGAGCGGCCCTGTACGAGAAGCTTTGAGACCGCGCTTGACCGGCGGTCTCACGAAGAGGGCGGCGGGGAAGGACCTTACTGAACGCCGCCTGCTGTCGTGCAGCCTCCTGGAACTTGTCGACGACACTTTTTACGGCATCGCCTAACAAGCCCGAAGGGGACAGAGGGGCATCCAGTAGCACAAATTTATCCTTGTCTTTCATGGCCGATAGATTTAGCCATAACTGTCTCTCCGTGGCCACCAGAGCTGCCATGGAGCGGCCGACAGAGTAGGAGACTGTCTCTGAGAAAAAAATCAACCAAAGGTAAATAACTTTCACCAATTTTGTGAAAATGGTTTGTTAGGGGTTATGTGATTTACTTCAGTGTAAGCGGTGATCGCTTGACAGTGAATCGCTTGATTATTTGTTCATTTCAAAGTTTCACCGTCGTCATTGTTGGCCAGGTGTTCTTATATGAATATAAGAGTGAAATTTATTGATTGAGGTACATTTATGTGATTTATATCAGTTCATGAAGAAATGGTAAATGTAATTGTATTATGTTATTTTTTATTTATTATATATATATATATATATATATATATATATATATATATATATACAGTGGTACCTCGGTTTACGAGCGACTTGGTATACGAGAAAATCGGTGTACGAGCATGGAGGGTTGAATCGGTGTACGAGCTTTGTATCGGAGTGCGAGCAAATTTTTCCCTCACCCACACGCATTTTTGTCCTAACGCTCTGCATCTTCACGGGCATTTGTACTGGAAATATCCTAATGACAGCCTCTCATAACACAGTCACGCAGGCCCAACCCCTTTATCACCCCATAAAGCATTCATTCTCTCAGCCTCGCTCTGTCAGCAGTTTAACTTCTCTCAGCCTCTATTGTTCACGTAGTGAAATATATATGGGGTTCATGAATTAATTGTCTCCTCACTTCTCTCCACTCTGGAGCTCGAGTCTCCCGGCGCTGGCGTTGGTGTAGCGCGAGTCTCCCGGCGCTGGCGCGGTGGCGTCGCGCGAGTCTCCCGGCGCTGGCGCGGTGGCGTCGCGCGAGTCTCCCGGCGCTGGCGCGGTGGCGTCGCGCGAGTCTCCCGGCGCTGGCGCGGTGGTCGCGCGCGCGTCTCCCGTTCCACAACTTTCACTCTGTATTATCACTTTGTTTGTTTTCTGCACTATTATAATAAATTCACTCATTTGCACGTGAATCCAGGTTTTGTGTTTTCCCCCTCCCTCGTCTGTCTCTCATCTCCTTCATGCCAGCAGACGCTGCTCAAAGTGAGTTACAGTAAATTGTCAAGTATTTTTAGAGTTGAATTGTCTAAAGTTTAATTGTCTGTTTAAAGAGTATTTATATGAGATCTTAATGGTTATCATTTTAACTGTAATTAATAGGGTAAAATAAAAACTAAATATTTAAAATGGGCATTTATGGTCGTGTGGAACGAATTAATTGATTTTTAATGCATTCTTATGGGGGGGATTGTTTTGGTGTACGAGCATTTTGGGATACGAGCTCGCTCTTGGAACGAATTAAACTCGTAAACCGAGGTATTACTGTATATATATATATATATATATATATATATATATGCTCTCATTATTTCAATATTGAAAAATATTTAATAATAATTAAAAATAACATTTGTACGAAACTAAATGAAGAGAAAAATTGAGAAGTGCACGAGTGATCAAAAGAGGGTTTTATTAGTGTTTGCAAAACTGTAAATTACATTTTGCAAAAAGTAAATATTGTTTGTCTTCTACAGTAGTGTACAAACATTTTCACGGTCTTTCCACCCTCATCCACTGTTTCTTGCCGTATTTCTTCGTGAAGTGAGCTCTGGCTAGACCAGCAATACACTGACTGAATTCATTGAAGTTCACTTCTTCATCACGATTCTTATCCAGTATTTCCATCACATCCTTAATATTCTCTGGATCCACTTTATCCTAAGACAGACACAGAATGAATGTGGAGGAATGTCAATCATGTTATTACTTACACACCATTCATAGATAGGCGGAGTTTCACTTTTGTGCTTGGGGGGGGGGCACCAGACCACGAGCTCAGTTTTTTATATCATATTTATATATCATTAATTTTATATATAAATACATTTACAATGAACAATGACTTTATACCAGTGCTTCTCAATTATTTTCTGTCACGCCCCCCTAGGAAGAGGTAAACATTTCATGGCAAAAACTTTCGCCTTATTGTTTCCATGGTAACGCGTCATGCTTGTCACCTGACATACCGCAGTCACAAAAAGCGCTGTATAATAGATTCAAAATAGTCACCAACTTGTTGGCACCGAAAAGAAATCTTATGTGGTTGAAAACACTGAGTTGTTGTGATAAATGACAAGCTCTGAGCCCGTCTTTTTTTTTTTGGGCTCAGTGCCAGATATCGTGTGAAAACACGTGTGAATTTAGTGGTTGATCACGTGACACATGAACACCGGCGTGATCGTACACGTCAAAAGGATGAGGGGATGATTATCTGAACTTCTGCTCTTGTTCAGTGCAAGAAAACCTACTCCCTGGCAAAAAAAGCATGTACCCCAGGGTAACGTGCGCCCCACTATTTGAGAACCACTGCTTTATACAAAGAATAGCGAATAGAACAGACTCTTTGTAGTTCCTGTTTTGTTTTGCATCGGCAGTGAAAGGGTTAACACGGGGAGTTCAGAAGTGCGGCAAAAATTGTGTTAGACGGGTGCGCTTGTTACAGTGTGTTGTTCTTCGTTCCGATTAAAGTTCATAAACAGATCCTCCCATGACCAGTCATAGAACTACTTCAGACATTACAATATCTTACCTAATGCAGAAGAAGCCGCCTCTTTTTCCGAGATGCGCAGATGTCCACTGTCTTCTCTTCTCATAGATTTGACACTTTTAGTAGTGGATTTATTTAAAAAACGACGAATGTCCATTTTGTTTATTCAGCTCGTAAAACAGAGCGAGAAGAGCGTCCACTCACGTACCGCGATACTTTGACATTCGCAAATCGCGGGAGAATGTAATAAAGCTACAGTAATAAAAAATTTAATACAGTAATAAAAAATGTATTAGCCACATCTTACTCATTCTATACACAGAACTAATAAGATAAAACAAATAAAACGAGAAAATATGAATTCTGTAATAACAAAAAAACATATTCAAAGGCAGGCATTAATTGGCTCTGGTCTGGGGGGCAGTGCCCCCCCAGCCCCCCCCCCCCCCCCCCCCCCCCCCCCAAACTCCGCCTATGCATTCATAGTTGTATTGCAAAACACAATGAACAACAAAGAGCATCAGTGCATGAGATACAAAAAAAGTGCCGTATTTATTCGAGTATAACGCGCAAATTTTTCTACCAAAAAAATAAATCAAAGTTAGGGATGCGCGTTATGCACGAGGGCTGGGCTGGGCTGGGGTGGGGTGGGGTGGGGTTTGTTTTGACGGCCGGTCCTTTGAGGGCGCCGGCGAATTGTGAGTTCGCGCTGCGCATTTTACAGGCTATTTAAGTAGCAATATATGCATAAAATAAAAGGCAGACTCGTGAGTGCAATTCAGCAACTGTATTCAAACATAAACCGCGGCAACAACCGCAACATAGCCCAAAGCAATCGATTGCCGATTGCATGATACATTACATCCCGTAACACAGGCTGCATCCTCTCACTGTACGTGAGGGCGAAGGAAAAAAAAACGTCCCCTCGCCGCTTCATTTCCTCATCCATTCAGACCCAGAAGAAAGCGAAGAAACCGGAGAAACAGATGTTCCTGTCAACTGGGACACTGATGAAAAATTAACTCCAGAAGAATGGGAGCAACTCTTTAGTGTCTCTGATGAGGAATCTGACGTCGAAGGATTTTAAATAAATATTTTTACCGGTAATTCTCTTTCGGTATTGTGTTCATTAGTTTATGTTGTCAATAAATATATGTTATATATTTTAAATAAGTTATATATGTTATATAAGTATATGTTATACAATAAATAAATGTTTTTTATCATGGCTGCGCGTGTTCAACAACGTTTTTTGTCAATTACAATGCTTGGTGTGAAAAAAATTTATACCGATTTTTAATCTAAAATTAGGGGTGCGCGTTATACACGTGTGCGCGATATAATCGAATAAATACGGTATGTTAACATAGGAAAGAAAGCAGGAATGAAGTGCAGTAATATTTTTGAGCTTCCTTCATGTGTGTTGCAAAACACAATGAATATCTTTCTCAAAACTTTTTTTTCCATAGGCATCTCTCATTCTGACCTTAAATTCAGGATTGGCCAGTTGGGTTTTAATAAGCTGTCCAAGTTTAGCATTAGTGAGCTGGTAATTCTGCTCATCTGTTCCTGCATACTCCTCAAACACCTCCACTATGGCCAGAATGGCTTTCTCCAGGTTAGACATGTCTGTGAGAAAGAGATCAAGACAGAGAATTCATGAAGTTCACTAAAGCCAGTCAGAACCCCTGAACATGCACATTTAATATCCTATGGTCACCATAAAGAATGGGTAATGTAAAACAAACAACACAATTATATTTGCTACAGGATATACCCACAAAATTATGGTCTGTAACAAAGGAATGCAATTTTAGCTGCTCTGTGAAAATACAAAATGGTCTGCGTGAAATTAAATTTTGAATAATGTTTTATCCAAACAATAAAAGTCATTGTTGTCTAATGTTGCTTTGTTGTGTTGACTTTCATTGAATGGACAAAAATAATTAACATTTTAAAATACTCTTTTGTTCCTTGGAAGAAAGAATGCCATACATGTTTGGAATGACATGATGGTGAGTAAATTATGACAGAACTGGAATGATAAGATAATACATTATGTATCTGTTACACTTTTCAGATTCAAAGATGACATTCTGTGGTGTTTGCAATTTGATTAAATAAACAAAACAAAACAAAAAATAATAATATGTATTGGGGATTTCCCTAGTCAGTCAGCATGGGGAATCTGAGTCACACTTTAGAACTCGTTTGCCCTCACAAGTGATTAAAAGAGGGTTTTATAAGTGTTTGCAAAACTATAAATTACATTTTGCAAAAAGTAAATATTTTTTGTCTTCTACAGTAGTGTACAAACATTTTCACGCTCTGTCCTGCCCCTTCCACTGTTTCTTACCTTTCTTCCTTTTGTAGTGAGCCCTGGCGAGATCAGCAATAAACTGACTGAATTCATTGAAGTTCAGTTCTCCATCACGGTTCTTATCCAGTTTTTCCATCACATCCTTAATATTATCTGGATCCACTTTATTCTAAGACAGACACAGAGGGAGGAATGTCAATCCTGTTATTACTTGCATACCACTCATAGTTGTATTGCAAAACACAATGAACAACAAAGCGCATCAGTGCATGAGATACAAAAAAGTATGTTAACATAGGAAAGAATGCAGGAATGAAGAGCAGTAATATTTTTGAGCTTCCTTCATGTGTGTTACAACCAATGAATATCTTTCTCAAAACATTTTTTCCATGGGCATCTCTCATTCTAACCTTAAATTCAGGATTGGCCAGTTGGGCTTTAATAAGCTGTCCAAGTTTAGCATTAGTGAGCTGGTAATTCTGCTCATCTGTTCCTGCAAACTCCTCAAACACCTCCACTATGGCCACAATGGCTTTCTCCAGGTTAGACATGTCTGTGAGAAAGAGATCAAGACAGAGAATTCATGAAGTTCACTAAAGCCAGTCAGAACCCCTGAACATGCACATTTAATATCCTACGGTCACCATAAAGAATGGGTAATGTAAAACAAACAACACAATTATATTTGCTACAGGATATACCCACGAAAATTATGGTCTGTAACAAAGGAATGCAATTTTAGCTGCTCTGTGAAAATACAAAATGGTCTGCGTGAAATTAAATTTTGAATAATGTTTTGTCCGTACAATAAAAGTCAGGGCGGTCCAATGTTGCTTTGTTGTGTTGACTTTCATTGAATGGGCAAAAATAATTGCCATTTTAAAAACATCCTCTTCTATGTTCCTCGGAAGAACGAATGCCATACATGTTTGGAATGACATGATGGTGAGTAAATTATGACAGAACTGGAATGATATATCCTGTTTACAATTAATATAACAAGATACAGTAATATCCATCATATCTTGCTGTAAATTTTAGACTGTTTCTAAAGTCTTTTTCTGTTCTGCCCTATTTTTGTAGCTCTATTTTGCCTGCTTTTGCACTCTCTTTTTTCATTCGGTCTTCCTATTTTCTTGCACTTACCTCAGTATTGTGGTTGCAGTTTTGCAGATGTTTTGTTGGAGTAAATCGTCTGCTGCTTTTATAGCACAGATTTTTTTCTCCACAGCACACACAGTGGTAGGAATGATTCATTATTGTGCTATAGAGAATTTGTTGCGCATCCCATCCAATCTGACAGGTTTCATGCTCTGTAAGATAATACATTATGAATCTGTTACGCTTTTCAGATTCAAAGATGACATTCTGTGGTGTTTGCAATTTGATTAAATAAACTAAACAAAACCAAAAATAATAATATATATTGGGGATATATATTAGATGTCAGTCAGCATGGGGAATCTGAGTCAGACTTTAGAACTCTTTTGCCCTCTCTTCTGGGTGTTGCCCATTATCCTTGCTTCCATGTAGAAGCTTCTGGCAGCCTGAACACCATAGTTTCATGTTTTTTTATGACGTAACACCCCTTTTTTAAACATTCTTGTAAAAAAAAAGTTTCAGAACGAACATTTAGGATGAAGCTGATAGACTCGTTGTGTAGGTATGACATTTTTGGGTATGTTTAGAGGCTTGAATCACAAGCTTCAAACAAAGCTTCATATTTGCAGTAAACAAAAAACACACTTATCCTCTCTAGATCTAATCTTCAGACATCAAAGAATGGCCTTAGTTAATTTGTAAAAGAGACTATACATGAATACTTTATCTGCAGTAAACGCTAATAATAATAAAGCCATCTGCAGACATTTATTATAATGCATGCAATGGTGAACAAAACCACATGACTGCTTAACACTGATGACTGCTCGGTTGTGGAGCAATAGGATATTTCAGTTTATCAAATAAGCTTTTCCTTCATGATGCAAAGACGCTTACTCATCCTCCAGTGTTCTTAATATGTTCTAAACTCATCATCGAATCAATACTTTTCTTTTTATCCTGCAAAGATGCTTTGAAACAATCTGAATTGTATAAAGTGCTTTATAGGCCTAAACTAAGGTGACTGACTTCAATTAAACTTAGACAAGTTCAAATAAACTTGATTCAATTAAGTTCACCCTACATTAAGTATTTAAGTAGAGAACATGTTTCCATGAAGCAGAAAGAGTTCCTATATAGGGTGAATTCGTGTTAATTGGGACACTTTTCCTGTGACTGGGACACCCTGTCATCTCAATGGCAAAAAAGCCCCATTAACCTGTACACGTTTTCTCTTTAATGTAATTATATGTGTAACAGCATAATGTGCACGAACTGACACACACACACACACACATACACACACACACATATATATATGCACTCATTATTTTTATATCAGGTAGGTTCTTTTTTATAATAATAAAAAAAACATTTGTACTAAACTAAATGAAGAGAAAAATTGAGAAGTACACGCATGATCAAAAGAGGCTTTTATTAGTGTTTGCAAAACTATGAATTACATTTTGCAAAAAGTAAATATTGTTATTGCAAAACACAATGAAGAACAAAGAGCAGCAGTGCACAAGTTTCAAAAATAGTATGTTAGCATAGGAAAGAAAGCAGGAATATTTTTGAGCTTCTCTTACATTTGCTGTGACTTGTGTGTTGTGCAACGCTTCTCGCTTCTTCTTTCAGGTTGCCTTAAGCATTTACTGCACAACATGCAAATTTGCAATAGATTGGTTGCAACATGTTGGAGGTGTTCAGTTCCCCAACCAATGAGTATCTTTCTCAAAACTTACATTTTTTTTCCTTGGGCATCTCTCATTCTATCCGTCTATGATGTACAACGACTTTCAGACACATTTTCGCTTACAACACGTTCTAAACTTGATAAAGTATACAAACCGGTACCAAAGAAGTCCAAGAATCGCGCCCATACCGTTGTGAAATGTACACTGTACAATGCAAATGGCAGTAAGAGTGGCTTCAGGATCCAGCTGAGTTTCATGGCAAAGGCTGTGAATACTTTTGTACATGTGACTTGATTTATTAAGAAATTGGCAAAGCTTTCAAACAAACTTCTTTGACGTTGTCATTTTTTGTAGAATTTTGACAACAGGAAACATGGAAACAGGAAATGCAATTCAAAATTACATTAAAATATTGAGGGCAACAGATTATCACAAATGTATGATGTTTATTGAACACAATATACAGTCATAGACTGAACATATTTGGGTTCGGTGTAAACACTGCAAACATATAACAACATTGTGCAGATCAAACTCATTATAAACATTCCAATATGGAGCATTACTATAAGGCCATGAAAGGTATAAAATTAATTTACTGCCACATAAATGTTTTTTTTTTAAATTTTTATTGAACAACAAGGAACACTACAATAGCATCGACAAGAAGACTGTACTATGCTTGATGGGTGAGAAACTGTTGAAAGATGGACACAGGTAAAGAGGAATAATGAATCTCATCAGAACATGACACTGGTTTGACCGTTAGATTGGATTAAGAGGGAGTCATTCTAAACAACTGTGCGGGAATACATAATATAAAAAGTTAAAACTTCAGGCAACACAGGCTGAGAGCGATGCATATTTTTCATGTTCCTACAAACGAGCCTACTTTACCATCCAGTTCACGCACGTTAAAGAGTTGTAAACTGGAAATAATCATTAACATTATCAAATGAACTAAAATACAGAAACCTATAAATGCTTAAACATTATTATTATTACTATAACCTTTACTTTTGTGATGTTAGTTAGCCAGTTCCGGCATTCTCCTGAACGCGCATACGTCTAAACGGAAGTGAAGATACCCTGCTTTGAGCATAGGCGGAGTTTCACTTTTGTGCATGGGGGGGCACCTACCAGGCCAGCAGACCAGGAGCTCAGAATTTTATATATATATATATATATATATATATATATATATATATATATATATATATATATATATATCATATTTATATATCATACATTCTACATATAAAATACATTTACAATGAACAATGACTTTATTGACAATGACCCTCTCCCCGTTTTGGATATTTCGCCTTATTGTTTTCATGGCAATGCGTCATGCTTGTCACGTGACATACCGCAGTCACAAAAAGCGCTGTATAATAGATTACATTTATTTCTTTTTATTCAAAATAGTCACCAACTTGTTGGCTCAACTTGTTGAAACCTAAAAGAAACCTCATTTGGTTGAAAACACTGAATTGTTGTGATAAATGACAAGCTCTGAGCCTCGTCTTTTTTTGGATCAGTGCCAGATATCGCGTGAAAGCACGTGTGAATTTAGTGGTTGATCACGTGACACATATGAACACCGGTGTGATCGTACACGTCAAAGGATGAGGGGATGGTTATCTGAACTTCATATCTGCTGCTCTTGTTCAGTGCAAGAAAACCTACTCCCTGGCAAAAAAAAGCATGTACCCCAGGGTCACGCGCAACGCGGGTGTGCTTGTTACAGTGTGTTGTTCTTCGTTCCGATTAAAGTTCATAAACAGAGTCTTGTCATGTCATGTTGACATACTGCAGCCTCAAAAGCACTATATGACATGTGCATCGCATTTATTTAGTTTATGTCTTATTTATTCAAAATATTCACACACTTGTTAGCTATGTTATCAACTACCTGATATATACCTGATATATACATATTTTGATTCTCAAATATGTGGAAGTGAATGTGTTTTGTCGTTTCAAAACTTTTATAATGATCATGTTAGCTGATCTATGATGTGTGAAGGGCGCCGCCATGTTTGTTTTCGCCGCAGTTCGGAGAATCTGATCGGTCTGATTTACAACAGTCTGATTTACATTCAGTTGTTTCTCCCAAAAAACATGACAGTAAGTGACCGGTGAAGTGAGAGAAGAAAGCAGTGAACTTTATAGTTACCTACGAAATGTGTATCTGATTTATCTGATCAATTTATAATTGAACGATTGCTATTTCTGCTTTTATGGACGTCAGTGTGTATTTTTCATACATATAAATGTATTGTTTTGCGAGTCCTTATGAGTATTTAAATGTCTGAAACCGAAAATAAACCATATGTGGTTGAAAACACTAAGTAGTTGTGATATATGACAAGCTCTGAGTGCGTCCATCTCTAGATCGGCGCCAGATGACGCGCGAAAACACGTTTGAATTTAGCAGTTGATGACGTGAAGCACGAATGTTCTAATCACACCGGTGTGATCGTACCCTCCAGGGCCCAGCCAAGACTGATCACACCGGTGTGATTGTACGTGCGAAAGGGTTAACACCATAGTTCCCATTAAGCTAACCACCAAACTCCTGGATCTCGGCCTGAATTCTTCTCTCTGTCACTGGATTGAAGATTTCCTCACTGGCAGACCTCAGGTGGTGAGAGTTGGGCAGTTCACCTCCACCTCCATCACCCTGAGTGTGGGAGCTCCACAGGGCTCTGTCCTGAGTTCCCTGCTCTACTCTCTCTACACCCATGACTGTTTGTCCACACACAGCTCCACCTCTATCATCAAGTTTGCGAATGATGCTGTTGTCCTGGGCCTCATTTCCAACAACAATGAGTCTGCATACTTGGACAAGGTGGTGCAACTGACATCATGGTGCCAGGACAACTGTCTCTCTCTGAATGTTAGCAAGACTAAAGAACTGAGAGAGATTGGTTGCAACATGTTGGACGTGTTCACTTCAACAACCAATGAGTATCTTTCTCAGAACTTCTAAACTTAAATTCAGGATTGGTCTGACAGGTTGCTGTAAAGGTCACATTGACGGGGGCTCGCAACATCCGGGAGGCGCATGGGGGATGGGCACGACGTGGATGGTCAAGGTCAAAGGTCACCATCAATTACGTTTTGTCATTCTGTGACCTGTTATAACTACTAAAGCCCAACTGACCAGAGTAATTGATGGTGACCTTTGACCTTGACCACCCACGTCGTGCCCATCCCCCATGCGCCTCCCGGATGTTGCAAGCCCCCGTCAATGTGACCTTTGGCCTTTGGTATCCCCCAGGATCAATAATGGCCTATGACCTTTGAATATTTGGGATACTGATGTTGTCCTCTGACCTTCGTTATTCTCCGGGGGTTAATTTGAGCATTGATCTATGTTGGAAGTTTGAGAATGGCTATTTGTGTTTCTCAAGATGGTTTTTGACCTCTGATACCGGGGGGCTTATCTGTAGAGCATGTGTTGGCATTCCATGGGCTGTGGGGTTTTATGGGTGCACGGCATCGCTGTGAGCAAGGCAATTAACAACTATATCTTTATCAGACAATATCACGAGGGTGGATAGAAACACACACACAAACACACACACACACACACACATCAAACTGTTGAAGAAAAGTTTGTCTCTATTTAAAATATCTGATAATAAATAAATAACATGTCTAAACCATGAATGAACTGCTTGCAAAACTGCAATATGTTTAAGTAGAAATAGACAATTTCTTGACTATTTCTCAAACCAAAGCAGAGATAAAACGTCTCAGGTTACTTACGTAACCCTAGTTCCCTTAGAGCATAGGTGTCAAACTCAAGGCCCGCGGGCCACATCCGGCCCGGCGTGTAATTATGTCCGGCCCGCGAGAGCATTTTATTAATGGCCCGCGAGATGTCCCGCGCTCCAGCTGACTCGCCGAACACTTCCTGTATTAAACAGGAAGTGGCTAATGATGCTTCGCGCTCGCGCAAGTACCGCGCGATTGTTATTGTCAATTATCCATAACTGTTCAGGCTCGGTACACAGTGCTTGTGCGCGAAATTCAGGTGTTGATCATCGGATGAGAAGAGCCCGCCCTCATGGCAGAACGTCTTCTTGCATGATTGACAGGTCAGACAGCATATCAGCGCCAGCTGTCAGAGTGATAGTACAAGCGCCAGAAAGAAAATACAGCGCAAAAAAAAAAAACATTACGTCCTTAGGGACGTAACAAATATATTGAAATATTACTACGTGTAAAAAAAATTTTGATATAGTTTGTAAAATCTGCTATAACCCATGGGTTATGTGCGGGAAAATACGGTATATGTTTACTGACATACTGCCGGTTACCCGTGTGTCTCATTTGCGGAGCTAATGTGGCAGTAATTAAATAATTTAATAAGACGGCACTATAAGACAAATGACATAAGAGCAAATTCAACTGAATGATTTGATTTGTTATTGCTGAAAAGCTAAAATTGTATTTAGATTTCCAGGTTTTGTTTTGCAGCATGTCCATATTTTGATTTTGTATAATTTTGACAGGATATATTTTAATGGAGAGCAAAATCTTTTATATATAAATCTTTTTAAGTTTTATATAAAATGACATAAGAGAAATTTGAATGTTTGTTCTTTTAACTTTTACTTTACTTGTTTACTTTATTTCTAACTTGTATAATTTAGACATATTAGATATAATTTTTTAAAAATTTAGATATATTTTTAAAAATTGTAAGTATTTTTTAAATATTTTTAAGTTATTTAAGGTATAAGTTGATTTATTCCAGAATAATATTTCTGTCTGTTTTATTCACATCTAATTTAAAAAAAGGTGAGTTTTAAAAGTTTAGTTTCAGTGTTTTCAATAAATGTTTATCCTGTTCGGCCCGTGACCTAATTTTTTTTGGGATTTTGGCCCCCTGTGCAGTTGAGTTTGACACCCCTGCCTTAGAGGGAACGAGACACTGCGTCGAACGCATATGGGAACGCATTAGTGTAATTGTCTCTTGAAGCGCAATTGAAACCAGGTGTGCGAGTGCACGTAGCCGAGTGTGACGTCATGAGCCAGGAGTATAACTGCACGCAGCAAACTAGCAGCCTCAGCTTAACTAGTGTCTGAAACAGCCGGCGTGCGATGGAGCTGAGGCTACGAGACGCAGTGTCTCGTTCCCTCTAAGGGAACTAGGGTTACGTAAGTAACCTGAGACGTTCCCTGTCAAGGGAACTCAACACTGCGTCGAACGCATATGGGAACGAGAATACCCACGCCGCCTCAGCGAACGGAGTACGCCAAGCTAACGTAGCTCACTACGAAAGGGCCAAGGTTCCCAAAGCGGGGTTAAGGTCTAACTGGTAGAACCTGATAAAGGTATGCGGTGAGGACCAGCCAGCCGCATCACAAATATCGGCAAGGGGAGCCCCTGCGCAAAAAGCTTTAGAGGTAGCCATGCTCCGAGTAGAATGGGCGCGGACATGCAGAGGACACTGCTGACCCGCCAGTTCATAAGCTAGTGAGATAGTCTCGACTATCCACCTGCTTAAAGTAGGTTTAGATGCTGGAGCTCCCTTAGGAGCCCCGAAGCATACAAAGAGTTGGTCAGACCTACGCCATGGGGTCGCTCTGCGGACGTAGGCGTCCAGTGCTCGCACTGGACAGACCTTGTTCTTGAACTCCTGGTCATGATCATCAAAGGGGGGAGGACATAAGGCCTGCAGTACGATGTGACGAGCTGGGCTCGAAAGGACCTTCGGAACATAACCTGGTCTGGGAGAGAGAAAGGCTTTCGCCAGACCAGGAGCAAACTCCAGACAGGAGGGGGCCACTGACAGGGCCTGAAGGTCACCAACCCTCTTGAATGAGGAAATGGCTAGGAGGAACACCGTTTTAAGAGTGAGAAATTTCTCTGAGATGTCCTCAAGCGGTTCAAAGGGTTCCTGGGACAAGGCCTGGAGTACCAGGGACAGGTCCCAGGAAGGAACCCGGGAACGTACCGCAGGCCTCAGCCTGAGAGTGCCACGGAGGAAACGAACTACTAGGGGGTCCCGACCCAGAGGTATACCACTCGGGGGTACGTGGTAAGCCGCAATGGCAGCCACGTACACCTTAAGCATGGAGGGGGACAGCCCGGCGGCGAACCTCTCCTGTAAGAACTCCAGGACGATACCGACCTGGCAGGTCACTGGGTCTATAGGTTTGTCACCGCACCAGGAAGTGAAGAGAGCCCACTTCCGAGCATAGAGTTTCCTCGTGGATGGGGCTCTAGAGTGGAGAATGGTCTCAACGACCTCAGTCGAGAGACCCGAGCCTATGAGTCGGGCCCCCTCAGAGGCCAGACCCACAGATTCCACAGTTCCGGGCGAGGATGAAGGATCCTGCCCTGAGCCTGAGACAGAAGGTCCACTCTGACGGGAATCCTCCAAGGAGTCATATTCTATGGCCTATACATATTCTATGGCCTCTTTCCTCAGCAGTGAGTCTACTTCTCGTTCCATGACCAGAGCCTGTTCGGGGTTCACCACTGTTGGTAACACACCCGCGAAGCCGGGAGGATGAACCCGGAACTGAACAGCGTATCCTTCTGATACGGTACGCAGGACCCAACGAGAGATACCTGGGAGGCGCTGCCACGCCGCCAGGAAATCTACTAAGGGTATCAGTCTCTCGAGACCGACCTCTGGACATAAATATTTTGCCACCCCGGGGCCCCTGCCGAAACCAGAGAGCCGCCGGGGCGGATGCTCTAGGACCCTCCTCAGAGGGGGCAACCTGCCCAGCACGGCCCGAGAGGAGCGTGACTGGACAAAACTGCCAGCGTAGAGCACGGCCCGGGTCCCTCGAGACCCCGAGCCGTACACCGCGCTTGGCGTGCACTGGTCCACCCCTCGAGGAGGACCAGCGCTGCGGGGCCGCGACCAGAATGTGTCAGGGCCTCTTGCTCTTAGCCTTCTTGGCCTGAAGGACAGCCCTCAGATCTGTCCTTCTGCCAGAGGGCTGCAGCTGAGTGCGGCGACCAGCGCCGCCACCCGACTGGGGAGGCTGGCGGGAAGCCACACTCTGCCGCTGAGCAGCGCGGTGCGAGGAGCTGCTGCTGGGCTGCGGCTGGCTCGCAGGCCCAGTTGCCCGAGAGCGGCGGGGAAGAATCTTCCGGAACGCTACCTCCTGCTTAGCAGCCTCCTGAAATCTCTCGACGGCCATCTTGACAGCGTCGCCGAAGAGACCAGGAGGCGTAAGAGGAGCGTCGATGAGAACATTCTTATCTTTTTCTCTGAGAGAAGTCAGGTTAAGCCAGAGATGTCTCTCTGTGGCCACCAGGGCTGCCATGGAGCGACCGATGGAACCGGCCGTTTCCCTAGCAGCCCTCAGAGAAAGATCGGTGGCCCTGCGCAGCTCGGCTACTGCCTCAGGGCCGATTCCCCCGCCCTCATCGAGGTCTGCGAGCAGCTCCGCCTGGTAGGCCTGCAGCAGTGAAGACGTATGCAAACACGCTGCAGCCTGACCAGCCGCGGAGTATGCTCGCAGAGTACGTGCACTCGCACACCTGGTTTCAATTGCGCTTCAAGAGACAATTACACTAATGCGTTCCCATATGCGTTCGACGCAGTGTTGAGTTCCCTTGACAGGGAACAGTAATTTACTTGTAACTATGTGAGATTTCAGTTTTTTATGTTTTTTTTTACTTTGTTCACTTTTTTTCTTTTTCTGAAACCTATTGCTTGAAAGCGTCTACCATGGTATTCCTTTCTACATCACAATCTCGTTGTATTGTGCGACTGTATCCTTTATCCTTTCACTGGAGCAGTTGGATTGTGATTGCACCATGACCAACGAGAGCCGCCTAACCGTCCAGCCGTCTGTTCCCATACCACGCTGTGATGCACTGAGACAGTACACTTTCTATCGCCCCTAAATAGAAAGTTCTCAGGATAGCTGGTGAGACCCTGAATTTCCTCAGCCGGCGCAGGTGGTACAGTCTTTGCCTGGCCTTTTTCACCTGTGTCTGGATGTGTGCAGTCCAGGTCAGGTCCTCGGAGATGTTCACACCCAGGTACCTGAAGCTGCTCACTCTCTCTACCGGTGTCCCGCTGATCATAAGAGGGGAGTATGTCCGTTCTGGATTTGCGCCTTGTCAATGTCACGTTATGATAAACAGGGAGGACTCAAGTGCAGGGAAGGGGGATTTAATAATAACATAAACACACAAAAGAACATACCCACGAGGGGGGAAAACATCGCTAGAAAACATTAACTTAACCACGATAACAAGACATCGAACAACAACAACAACAACAACAACAACAACAACAACAACAACAACAACAACTCAGATGGACTGGGGACCTCAGGAACAGACATGGAATGACAACGAGACCACACCAGACTGCAAACACAAGGGCTATATATAGGGAACACATGAGGACAGCTGACAACACTCAAGGAAACAAGGTAACAAGAGGGCAGGGTTGCACAATGACAATACACAATAAAAGGGGCAGTGTCAGGGCTCTGTCAACAGACACTTGAAGAGACCAAACTAGAATGACAGAGCCGTGACAGTCAATCGCACAGGTATGCGTCTCAAGCTCAAATCAGGTCCGAGTACTGGTTCGTCACGAATGATGCTCTTATATCTCCACATCTCCATCCTTCCACAACACAGGAAGTACCTACGGTTCGCCTTTTGGGGGAAGGCGTACCCGTACCGCGTGCTTCCCTTCGGCCTAGCTCTGTCGCTCTGCACCTTCACGAAGGTAGTGGGATGTAGCTCTTGTAGCACACACATTCTCGAGGCATCTGTGTCCTCAATTATGTCGACGACTGGAAAACCCAGTTGCTGCAACTAGCAGCACAACATCTGCAAAACTTATCTGGAACCATAATACTGAGGTAAGTGCAAGGAAGTAGGAAGAGAGAAAGACAAAAAGAGAGTGCAAAAAGCAGGAAATATAGAGCAGAACGGAATATTAGGATATTAAATGTGCATGTTCAGGGGTTCTGACTGGCTTTAGTGACCTTCATGAATTCTCTGTCTTGATCTCTTTCTCACAGACATGTCTAACCTGGAGAAAGCCATTGTGGCCATAGTGGAGGTGTTTGAGGAGTTTGCAGGAACAGATGAGCAGAAGACCCAGCTCAGTAACGCTGAACTTGGACAGCTTATTAAAGCCCAACTGACCAATCCTGAATTTAAGGTTAGAATGAGAGAGGAAAGGGGAAAAAAGGGAAAAAATTGAAGTTTTGAGAAAGATGCTCATTGGTTGGGGAACTGAACACCTCCAACATGTTGCAACCAATCTCTTGCAAATTTGCATGTTGTGCAGTAAATGCTTAAGGCAACCTGAAATGAGGTTAAAAGGTTATAAATAATAAAGGTTATAGTAATAATAATAATGTTTAAGCATTTATAGGTTTCTGTATTTTAGTTCATTTGATAATGTTAATGATTATTTCCAGTTTACAACTCTTTAACGTGCGTGAACTGGATGGTAAAGTAGGCTCGTTTGTAGGAACATGAAAAATATGCATCGCTCTCAGCCTGTGTTGCCTGAAGTTTTAACTTTTTATATTATGTATTCCCACACAGTTGTTTAGAATGACTCCCTCTTAATCCAATCTAACGGTCAAACCAGTGTCATGTTCTGATGAGATTCATTATTCCTCTTTACCTGTGTCCATCTTTCAACAGTTTCTCACCCATCAAGCATAGTACAGTCTTCTTGTCGATGCTATTGTAGTGTTCCTTGTTGTTCAATAAAAATTAAAAAAAAAAAACATTTATGTGGCAGTAAATTAATTTTATACCTTTCATGGCCTTATAGTAATGCTCCATATTGGAATGTTTATAATGAGTTTGATCTGCACAATGTTGTTATATGTTTGCAGTGTTTACACCGAACCCAAATATGTTCAGTCTATGACTGTATATTGTGTTCAATAAACATCATACATTTGTGATAATCTGTTGCCCTCAATATTTTAATGTAATTTTGAATTGCATTTCCTGTTTCCATGTTTCCTGTTGTCAAAATTCTACAAAAAATGACAACGTCAAAGAAGTTTGTTTGAAAGCTTTGCCAATTTCTTAATAAATCAAGTCACATGTACAAAAGTATTCACAGCCTTTGCCATGAAACTCAGCTGGATCCTGAAGCCACTCTTACTGCCATTTGCATTGTACAGTGTACATTTCACAACGGTATGGGCGCGATTCTTGGACTTCTTTGGTACCGGTTTGTATACTTTATCAAGTTTAGAACGTGTTGTAAGCGAAAATGTGTCTGAAAGTCGTTGTACATCATAGACGGATAGAATGAGAGATGCCCAAGGAAAAAAAATGTAAGTTTTGAGAAAGATACTCATTGGTTGGGGAACTGAACACCTCCAACATGTTGCAACCAATCTATTGCAAATTTGCATGTTGTGCAGTAAATGCTTAAGGCAACCTGAAAGAAGAAGCGAGAAGCGTTGCACAACACACAAGTCACAGCAAATGTAAGAGAAGCTCAAAAATATTCCTGCTTTCTTTCCTATGCTAACATACTATTTTTGAAACTTATGCACTGCTGCTCTTTGTTCTTCATTGTGTTTTGCAATAACAATATTTACTTTTTGCAAAATGTAATTCATAGTTTTGCAAACACTAATAAAAGCCTCTTTTGATCATGCGTGTACTTCTCAATTTTTCTCTTCATTTAGTTTAGTACAAATGTTTTTTTTATTATTGTTTAAAAAAAATCCATATTGAAATGAGTGCATATATTTGTATGTGTGTGTCAGTTAATGCACATTATGCTGTTACACACATAATTACATTAAAAAGAAAATGTGTACAGGTTAATGGGGCTTTTTTGCCGTTGAGATGACAGGGTGTCCCAGTCACAGGAAAAGTGTCCCAATTAACAGAAATTCACCCTATATAGGGACTCTTTCTGCTTCATGGAAACATGTTCTCTACTTAAATACTTAATGTAGGGTGAACTTAATTGAATCAAGTTTATGTGAACTTAAGTTTAACTTCTAAGTTTAACTGAAGTCACCTTAGTTTAGGCCTATAAAGCACTTTATACAATTCAGATTGTTTCAAAGCATCTTTGCAGGATAAAAAGAAAGTTATTGATTCAACGATTAGTTTAATTCTACTGTAAAGCAGCTCTAAAGACAGGAAATTTCAGAGTAAAGACCGTCACATACAAAATCACATATGGTGGGGAGGAGTTGAATATGGCCATAGGGGTCATCTGCAGTCATCTGTAGCAAGCTTAGTTGAATTAACTTAATTCAGTTAATACGTTTTTTTTTTTAGTTTTGATTAAGTAAATTAAAAAAGCGTGTTTCTTTTTATCTGGCTGTTTACTTCCTTAGTTTCCAAAAATAGAACATATAACAACACTGGAGGATAAGTCATTGTCTTTGCATTTATATCAAGAAGGAAAAGCTTATTTGAAAAACTGAAATATCCTATTGCTCCACAACCGAGCAGTCATCAGTGTTCAGCAGTCGTTGTCTAGTATGTGGTTTTGTTCACCATTGCATGCATTATAATAAATGTCTGCAGATGGCTTTATTATTATTAGCGTTTCTGTGTACTGCAGATAAAGTATTCATGTATAGTCTGTTTTGAAAATTAACTAAGGCCATTCTTTGATGTCAGAAGATTAGATCTAGAGAGGATAAGTGTGTTTTTGTTTACTGCAAATATGAAGCTTTGTTTGTAGCTTGTGATTCAAGCCTCTAAACATACCCAAAAATGTCATACCTACACAACGAGTCTATCAGCTTCATCCTAAATGTTGGTTCTGAAACGTTTTTTACAAGAATGTTTAAAAAAGGGTTGTTACGTCAGAAAAAAAAAACGTGAAACAATGGTGTTCAGGCTGCCAGAAGCTTCTACATGGAAGCAAGGATAATGGGCAACACCCAGAAGAGAGGGCAAAAGCGTTCTAAAGTGTGACTCAGATTCCCCATGCTGACTGACATCTAATATATATCCCCAATATATATTATTATTTTTTGTTTTGTTTTGTTTATTTAATCAAATTGCAAACACCACAGATCCAAAGTGTAACAGATCCATAGTGTATTATCTTACAGAGCATAACACTTGTCAGATTGGATGGGGTGTGCTACGAATATTACAATAATGAATCATTCCTACCACTGTGTGTGCTGTGGAGAATAAAATCTGTGCTATAAAAGCAGCGGACGATTTACTCCAATAAAGCATCTGCAAAACCTATCTGCAACCACAATACTGAGGTAAGTGCAAGAAAATGAGAATAGAGTGCAAAAGTAGGCAATATAGAGCTACAAAAATAGGGCAGAACAAAAGAAGACTTTAGAAACAGTTTAAAATTTATAGCGAGATATGATGGATATTAGTGTATGTATATTGTTATATTAATCATACTTAAAGTTTTGTCATAATTTACTCACCATCATGTCATTCCAAACATGTATGGCATTCTTTCCTCCGAGGAACATAGAAAAGGGTATTTTAAAAATGTAAATTATTTTTGTCCATTCAATGAAAGTCAACACAACAAAGCAACATTGGACCCCCCTGACTTTTATTGTACGGACAAAACATTATTCAAAATTTAATTTCACGCAGACCATTTTGTATTTTCATAAAGCAGCTAAAATTGCATTCCTTTGTTACAGACCATCATTTTGTGGGTATATCCTGTAGAAAATATATTTGTGTTGTTTGTTTTACATTACCCATTCTTTATGGTGACCGTAGGATATTAAATGTGCATGTTCAGGGGTTCTGACTGGCTTTAGTGAACTTCATGAATTCTCTGTCTTGATCTCTTTCTCACAGACATGTCTAAGCTGGAGAAAGCCATTCTGGCCATAGTGAAGGTGTTTGAGGAGTTTGCAGGAACAGATGAGCAGAAGTACCAGCTCACTAATGCTAAACTCGAACAGCTTATTAAAGCCCAACTGGCCAATCCTGAATTTAAGGTTAGAATGAGAGATGCCCAAGGATATGAAGTTTGAGAAAGAAGTCATTGTTCATTGTGTTTTGCAATACAACTATGAATGGTGTGTAAGTAATAACAGGATTGACATTCCTCTCTCTGTGTCTGTCTTAGGATAAAGTGGATCCAGAGAATATCAAGGAAGTGATGGAAAAACTGGATAAGAACAGTGATGGAGAACTGAACTTCAATGAATTCAGTCAGTGTATTGCTGGTCTAGCCAGAGCTCACTTCACAAAGAAGTACGGCAAGAAACAGTGGATGAGGGTGGAAAGACCGTGAAAATGTTTGTACACTTCTGTAGAAGACAAACAATATTTACTTTTTGCAAAATGTAATTTATAGTTTTGCAAACACAAATAAAACCCTCTTTTGATCACTCGTGTACTTCTCAGTTTTTCTCTTCATTTTGTTTAGTACAAATGTTATTTTTAATTACTATTAAATATTTTTCAATATTGAAATATTGAGGGCATAAATATATTTATTTGTGTGTGTGTGTGTGTGGGTGGGTGGGTGGGTGTCAGTTAAAGCATGTTCCCTTTGTAGGGTACTCGCGCTGTATCAAGCAGTGTGGGAACGCCCCTGCGTGAATGCGTCATGATGCACGTATATAATCTAGCCAATTGCGTGAGATGACGTCATAGATGTGTGATTGCCATGTGATTGACAGGGGCGGGAACATACCACACAATCGCACATCTGTCTCAACTCCCAGAAAGTTTAAAAGAGGAGCTAATGCACCTTCATCTCCTGGGTTTTTTTGTGAGAGGATATTTTCACAGGCTGGATATTTTTTTTTTGTTAAAGTAGGCTAAGCCATTCCACAGTAGAGCAATTAATATTTTGGAAAAGAATCTGTAAAAAACAAACAAAAATGAGACCATTGTGGATTGTTTTATTTATTTTAAGTTTTCATAACCAGAATAACCTAGTTATTATTACTATGTATTGTAGTTATATAGTGAGGATGTTAAAAACTCCAAAACATTTTTTAATTTTTTTTAAATTGCTTGTTGTCAAAGTTGTTTCAGATAACATGTGCAAGCCCAGCGTCAAAGAAACCTAAAGCTGACATCTCATTACCTCATCTTCCTCTTTGCGTCGCGCTGAGTGAGAGACTTCATGTAGAAGAGCGTGAGAAACAGCGACTACCTCAAGGAACGCAAACTACGCTTTGGAGAAGATCTGACCAAAGAAGAGAAAGCATCCCGTGCACTACTCTGGCCTTTTGTGCAAAAAGCACGCAACGAAGAGGAAAAAAGCTTACTTCGTTGGCTCTAAAGCTTATGTTGATGGAAAAGAAATTGTTGCAGAAAAAATGGATATGTCTTGACTCTTTATAGTGTTGAAGCAAAATCAGGTATGGTTCTTTTTGAAGATGAGCACTATTTTGTTACTTGCAATTTACTTTACAATGGTGAATTTTACAATACAAAATTCTTTATTGGTCATGAAAAATACTTTACTGATAATAATAATAAAATGTGAATCTTATTGTTGACAATTATTAAGGGTATAATTCTAGATCAGAGAACGATCATTTATTAATTATTGTGGAAGATTAACTTGCTTACTGGCAATCAAAATTTCCAAATGCCTACTTACCAGTTGGTGGAGACTTTAACATTGTCATAGGGCTGTTAGCATTTAATTTTGCTTTCTTCTGAAACCAGGCATATCAGGGGAAAATGAATAGCTCATTGCTGAACCATAATGAGGTTAAGTCAGAGCTGGAAGACTTATTGTTTTTTATTGGAATGAAGCTAAGCAAGGAAACTCATTTGGTGTTAATTGGGAATTGTTCAAATTTGAGATTGTGAAATATTTAAGGAATGTTAGTTCTAATTTGGCTAAATCAAAGCGGTGTGACGAATTGGAAGTTGTTAGTGAAATCTCATCTATTACCAAGATTTTACCTGAAAATTTCTTAGACTGTCAGAAATCGTGTTAAGCTGAATTGCAAATGAAGTTAGACGATTTGTATAAATTAAGAGCGGAAGGTGCTTACATAGTCACGGTCAAGGCAAAGGTGGCTGGAATATGGAGAGGAGATGTCAGATTTTATTTTTAAGCTTGAGAAGAATAGAGCCAAGTACAATTCCATTTATATTTAAATATTGAAGGGTCTGTCACAGATAATCCTAAATAAATTTCCAGTTTTGTAATCATCTTTATTCAAACTTGTATAAATCTAAATTTAAATTAGCTGATTTGGATATTTTATGTAATTACCTTGATTGTGTTAATTCTGTTAATCAGGAGGAAAAAAATGTCTGTGATTCACCAATTACGGTGTATGAGATTAAGGGGCGATTTCTCAATTAAAAAATAACAAATCACCTCGTAACGACGGGATAACTGCTGAATTTTATAAGCTTTATTCTGAGCTTCTGTCCCCTTTCCTTTTGGAAGTGTTTACAGAGAGCTTGAATTGCTCTGAGCTCACTGTCAGTATGAAGCAAGGTGTCATTTGTTTGATTCCTAAACCTAAAAAGGATGCTCTTTTTTAGATAACTGGCCTGTTACCCTTCTTAATAATGATTATACAGTGTTTGCTCTTATTTTCGCAAGCCACTTCAAGTCTACTTTGAACGCCATTATTGACGAGAATCAATCAGGATTTTTGGAGAACCGTCATATATTTAATAATACAGTATTAGACTTGTCTTTGATCTTATTGATTACTCTGATCTTATTGAGGATGATAGTCTAATTCTTTTCTTGGACTTTTACAAGGATTTTGATTCTACTGAGCATCCCTTCATATTTTTTTGTTTATAACACTTTGGGTTTGGGCCTTATTTTTGTAATGCCATGAAAACTCTGTATGCAGGAGGAAATAGTTCAGTGAAATTAGGACATGGTACAACACAAAGATTTCATCCAGAAAAAGGAATCCAGTCTCTGTATATCTCTTTCTTATTGTAGCACAGGTGTTCTGTCATTTTATTAAGGATAGCAAGCTAGAAGGAATTCATATTGCTGGTAGAAATATTTTAATTAGTCAACTAGCAGATGACACAGCCTAAACTCTACCTAAACAGTCCAGGTTAGTCAGGCAATTACTGTAATACTATTCAACTGTTTTCAAATGCTTCGGGATTGTACCTTAATGTTAAGAAATGTGAGTTATTAGACTTGAAAAGCTCCTCCTCTGTATCTATGGGATTCCTGTTAAAGAAACTGTTAATTATTTAGGTGTTGTTGTTTCAAAGAAAAGAAAAAGATAGAGTGTCTCTGAATTTTAATCCTGCACTTGAAAAGATTAAAATCAAAATTAATCTGGTACATGGTGCGGTAACAGCACCAGCTAGGACCGCAAAGCCCTGCAAAGAGTGGTGCGCTTGTCCGAGCGCATCTCAGGGTCAGCTCTCCCATCTCTGCAGGACGTCTACAAAAAAAATAATAATAATAATCAAGGACACTTATCACCCCGCAAACCCTCTCTTCACCCGGCTGCCCTCTGGTAAGCGCTTCCGAAGCCTGATGGCCCAAACTGAGAGACTTAGGAGGAGTTTCTTCCCACAGGCCATCAGACTCCTGAACGCTGTCACTAACATCACGTGACTTCACCACACTCCAGGATAAACATACACACACTGACATTATACTGACACTGCACTGCACTTTGTTCTCATTGTTACTGTGTAACAACCTGTAATAACTTATTTGCACATAATTATTCTACATTCTGCTAACTATTCTACTTTATAAATAACCACTTATTTGTAAGTCTACAGTTTTACTTATTGCACAGCTTATTCCACTTATTTTATTTCACCCTTCACTTACTTGATTTATTTATATTCTACATACATAGTACCTTTTATCTTATTTCTATTGTAATTAAATTTCTAAATAGATTTCTCCACGTTAAATTATACCTTCAAAATGATTTGGTTAAAAGTTTGTTTTATGGAATTTCATTCCTAATTTTATTTTCGACAAACTTGGGGGCTTTTCGTTTTTGTTAATGTGTGATTATAAAGTTGACAAACTGCCAGTGAAATTGTCTGCTTTTCATGCTCAAGCTTTACTGGCTTGGAAAATGATCTACAAGCACAACTTTTCTCCGCAACGTAGTTTTATTTGGAATAACCAGTCACATTCACCGTCACCAAGGACTCTTATTTTGCCCCTTGTTCACGTTGTTTTGGTTCAGTTCCTTCAGTCACTCATTTTTTTCCATGGCCACAGATCATCACTTATTGTCACAGGTGTTTTTCATTCCAGTTGTAATCACTGTCAGTATATTTAGTTCCCATTGTGCACTCTTCAGTTGTCGGTTCTCGTCTACACTGTGGTGTGTTTCCCTGTTTTGAGTTCCTTGTGTGGTTAATAAAGACGATGTTCATTGTACCAACGTCTTCGAGTCTGCCTCCAAAACGCCGGCGTGACATAACCGATGTTTAATGTGTACAAGGAAGCTTTTGTAATTAATTTATTAAGTATGTTAGTCAAGTTTCATATACACAAGTGCAAATTTCCCAACAAAAAGCCCCTTTTCTCAGTATTTCTTAAAGAATTTGAAAACTATTTGTCTATTATCAAAACTAATTTTAATAGAAAAGATATTAAAACTGTTCAACTGTAGCTTTTAAAATCCATTAATGATACAGAGACCTTGAATATTAGTGATTTTTTTTCTTTTTCTCCTCTCTTCTTTGTTTGTTTTCCTTGCTCCCTGACATTAAGGTGGTTGTTGTATTGTTTTGTTGTTTAATGCATTAAAAAAAAAACTTTAAGCAAATGTGCCTTATTGTGTCAAGGCTTCAAATATATTTCTACAACCGTCTCCACGGTGACACCTAGTGCTCAAGTGCACATGTGATCTGAAACAACTTTCAAAACAAGCCATTTGAAAAAATAAAAATTATGTGTTCTTGTTTATGTGGTGAGTTTTAAACATCCTCACTATATAACTATAATTATATAATAATAAGAACTAGGTTATTTTGGTCATGAAAAATTAAAATTAATAAAACAAAATCCACAATGGTCTCGTTTTTGTTTTGTACAGATTTTGATTCAAAAATATCAATTGCTCGGGTGTGGATGGGCTTAGCCTATTTCTTTTTTGCAGATCATTTCTCCAGCCAAGGACATACAATACATGACATACATGAATCTGTTTCGCGTCAGCCATCCCTACAAACAGCCAGCAGCTTCTGTGTCTTCAGTAGTGCTGTATGTGATCTGTCTGTCATATTTGTTGTTGTTTGTCTACCAACAAAAGTGAGTTTGCATAAAAACATACATGCAGATATGCATAAAACATACATGTAATAAATAGTAACGTGTGTGTGTATGTATATATGTTATATATAAGAGGAACTAGAGACGGGCGCTCGCTTGCTGTCCAGTGCGTCTCTTGATTCGGAAGCACGCTCTGCGGTTTCTTCCGCCACAGGGAGGCGCTGGAGAGCCGGAGATGCGAATTCAAATACAGGAGTCCTTTCTCTGCTGCCAGGTTTAAATCAAGTATACTTTCTGGCCAGTAGAGAGCAGGTTTTTCTCATATATAAGTTGATATATAGTAATGAGAAATGAAAACCAGCCTTCCGTCTGTGCATATGCAATGCATAAATATCTATATTTATTTATTTTTTGGAGTGTATATAAAAATCTTATAAGAAAGGAACAAATAACTTTTCCTTCTAATCAGATTTTTTTTCTGCACTCCAGAAAAAGCCCTATTGCAGTTGACCTACTTTCTCCATGCAAACATGCATGCAAATATGTTCTTACAGGTGAATTTGCAACAATTGATTCTGTAACGCCTCAGTTTTACAAATGCTGTTTCAGAAAAGCTACCTTTTGAAAAAAAGAAAGAAAGAAGAGTCTTAGAGAATCAGAATTTAACTTTCTTACACAAAATCAGATACAATTTATGCAATATTTTCTTCTGACTTCGTTGATGCAATATTAATAGAACTTCATTACAACCACATATCTGCCCACAAATAATTAGCTTACCCCACCCTCCCCTGTATGGTGTATGTTTTTCATAAAGGCATAGATCAAACAGAGGTGTGCTGACAGTATAGTGCAGGCATTTTTGTTTGAAGTATTTCATTGACTTATTCAAATTTACATTTCTGCTGCAATGCAAAGGCAAATAACACACCCATTTTCATTAGGCAATTCAGATGGCTGTCAGGCGACCAGTCAGTTGTGTCACATTTACACACTCAAGATGAAATTTAGGACTGTAATAAAATAAAATAAAAATCAATATTCACATTTACCATTCAAAGAGAGCAAGATAGCAGACTGTTACATAATATCAGCTTTAATAGGCCAATAGTCCATTTCAAGAACAGGTTTGAACCCGTTTCAGCCATCTGCTACCAATTAGCCAACAGCTATGAGTAGGCTTTACACAACTTTAAAATATGTCTCTGCACAGAGAAAAGAAAAATCTATGTGAAATGCCTGCTAATAGTTAAACATTATAGGAGAATCGCTTTGTAACACTGTCTGGCACAAATGGAAATGTGTCACGCCTCAGTTTTAAAAATGCTGTCATCCTCTCTGAATGTGCAGTAATCTAAACATTAGTGGACTAGAGATACTTAGTTCAACCAATATTTTATTAGTTAGTTAGTCGCTGAAAACACACTTCACAGGAAATGGCAGGCGCAGTCCGTGAGGGACAGATAGTTAATGGCGGGTCCTTGTTACAGTAGTCTTCGGGCAGGAAGTCCCAACGTTATCCTATCATCCATCAACCTCAAATATGCCTTATCATTTGAAACATGTACCAAAGCCCTCACATAATAACCTGGGTGTGCTCTTTGATACCAAGCATTCATTTGAAAGCCATGTTTGTAGCAGCTATAAAACTGCACTCATCCATCTTAACATAATGGATATTAATATATTTCTTAATATATTTAAAGTATGATATATGCTCTCAATGGCAAATGTGATAAGTTAGGATATCAATTAGCACTGAATTGTTCATACAATTTATTGTCAATAAGTTCCTTAATATATAAACCACATACCATATATTGACACAATCGTGTTTATTATCTGCATGTTTTACAATGTTTATTTTTTTCTGCTGCTGCTACAGTGAATATAAGGGATTTCCTAGAGCGTCATAAGTTATTACTTCTACAAATCCATTTTGGTAGGCCAGTAAGAGCTGTGTGTGTAAACCCCTGGCCTCAAGAGGCAAATGGTATTCACAGAGAGTAACGTATGCAAGAGACTGGTGCTAGATGCTGTGGTCTTTAGCGTTCTTGTTGTTCTCCTGCCTCCCATGCCAGAGACATCGGTTCAAATCTTGTCCAGAGTGGATCAAGTAAAGACCAGTTACACTTGAAGAAAGTGTAGTGGACGAGTCTTGCTTTATTAAAAATGTGAGGGACATGTCCGCGTATCTACTCTGTTCAAAAGAGTTAACATAATCAGTATACCTAATTTATTCTATTTATTCAAAAGTCCAGAATCGTTCATTTTTTTGTAATAATCTTTTTTTTCAATGTGGTCACAGACATATTAGGCCACACTATATGTATGATATTAATAAATTCATAAAACATGCTTCATGGATACTTCCAGCAGGGACACTTGTCTCTCTGCAACATATATTGTTTTTCCCAGAGTGTAATCCCAGTCCACCGCACCTGTACAGCAGTTTGAGAGACACACCCACATGTTCCTAAACACACACACCACACAACCAGCATCTCGATTAGACTTGTTTACTCAGAACAGATGGCGTTTGCTCGTTATACTCTGCACCCCACATGATGTAACCTGGAAAAAAGTGAAGAAAATGTGAAACACTGATAGATACTTAAAGTATATTCTTAGCAAATGCATGAGTGCATTTATTATGTTGTTGGTGATGAGAATGAGTAGGTGTATCAAATCCTTCGACTTGAAGTCTACAGTGCATTGCATAATTAATTATTACTGCTATGGAACCATTAATCTCTCATTGGAAAGTAATTTGCTGTAACTCAATGTCAGAGCACACTGTGTCTGCAAGAGACTGGTTGTTGAAAACATGAAGCAGTCTAGATGATTGCATGAGATGTACAGGCATGACTTTAAACCACATTCAAATACAGGCAGGTGGTGACTCATTGACTCATTGGTGTATTTTCATAAAAGATTCATTTAAATTAGGAAGGGAACAAAATTCAAAGATTAAATGCAATCACTGAAGACTTCATACTTGCATGATGTTCCCACCCTGTGTGGCATGACTTGGGTGTGGTGACATGGTGACAGGTTTAACTGTTCAAATTCAAGAACAAAAGAAAGAAAAACCGACTAAGAACAAACAAAGACAGACAAATACACACATAAAACTGCATACTGTGTGTTCAGAAATGATGGATATATGCAAGAGTTTAAAATAGATATTTACATATATTCATGCAAAAAAAACCAAAAAAAACACACACACACACACCCGCTTCAACAAAAGTGATTTACCCTTGAAAAGCTGTGAGGGTAATATGAGAAATGCTCTAATATAAAGTTTCAGAGCTGCAATGGAAAAAGTATGAAAGTACAGGTTAAACCCTGACTGCAGGCTTCTGAATGCATGCATTTGGAGGTGATTGGTGCACATCCAGTGACTGTTCTAGCAGGGCCACATTGAGACTGACAGAGAGCCCAGGGCTTTAAGTCTCAGAGGGATCTGACACACCTTCAACCTACTGATTACATGATCACTTTTCACATTTATTTCTATTGATGTAGAAACAAATTTAATAAACCTCAAGTTACAAATGTTGCTGCTTCTAGAGTAAAATACAGCATTGTTAAAATTCCTGATAAAGGAATACAGTAATAACTTGAGAGAGCATAATCCGTTTCAGGGCGGAGCTCATAACACACACACACACACACACACACACACACACACACACACACAGACACACACCAAATTATAATATATAAGGATTCCTGTCATATAAAATAAAATGTGGTTTTAATTATGAATTCTTACATTCGAGAAAGACGATATAGGCATGTGTGCGATGGGTGTCGCCGTGTTAGTTTGCAGCAGTTCAAAGAATCTAATCTATATGGCGACAAATCCATGCCACAAAGAAACGCGCGTAAATGAAAATATCAACAGGCAGTGTGGATCGTTTGGCACCTTCACATTCAGAAGGAAATTAACTGATGTAAAGACTGTTGACTACTCCACCCAAAAATCTCATCTGCACACAATACACACGCACATTCCCCACATGTGCGCACTTGATCTTCACTCTACTGCTGTTTTTACTCGTGCAAAATTTTTTATTTTAGTCTACGGGTGTGAGGGCATGGGTTCCACCACTAGCATCACGGGATGTAAGCTGCTCATATCTCACATATTAACTCGCATCTCAAAGCAAAAAAATGCAAAAATGCTTGCTCGTATCTCAGAATACTCGTATGTATGAACGCTCGTATCTCAAAGTATTACTGTATAATTTTTATGGAGATTTGTTTTTAAATAGACCTTGCTCTGCACAGATCCAATGGCCAGCTACAACTCTCCATCCCTTGATCTTCAAGCAGAAGAAACTGGATGAAATATTTGGAATTATATTTCTGACATGTGATGCAGATTGTAATCATAATCGCATCATGTCCAATCGTTGTTGTTGTTTTTTCTTTATATGAACTGGTCCCCTGACCTGCTTTCTCCCAAGGTGTTTTTTTTTTCATTCAGTCACCTGATGAATTTTGGGATCCTTGCCACTGTCACCCCTGACTTGGTTAGTTGGGAACATTTAATATTTGCCACTATTATTGTCTTGAATGCACTGACACTATTGAATGATGACTGAACTGAGCTGGATGATGTTGGATCATTGTTTTCAGCAGAGCTGTTTTATAGCTGAATTGAACTAATTTCGGAGACCGAATCAACACTAAACTGACCTCCGCTAAACACTATTGTCTCTTTAGAGCTGCATTATAGAATATTTGAACTCTGTTCGTATCATTGATCATTAGTTTCCTACTTATTAAAGCTACTTTGAAACAATCTGTATTGTTATCGTTGTGTAAATAAAGGAGACTTGACTTGTCAATGTCAGCATGCTTTAGAAATGTGACTTTCACCGTGTAATAATGGCTCACATGGTATATCAAGCCACAGAAAAACTATACATCCTGTGGAAAATTTTAAATGGGTTGCAGGCCTTGTGGTAGGTTTAGTGAGATATGGCAGAGTGGTCAACCCAGCCAGAGACAATGAAGGAAGTGAAAGAGCATAGAGAAACTTCAATACCACAATACCTCAGTCAAACACAACCATCACACACACACTTTTTGCTTAAATAGCATATTTGGTAGTCAACTGTTCTCCAAATACACAGTATAAGAGTGATTAAATGTGATGTTATTTCCATTTGTTTGGGGTCCAATTGGACAGTGGGTTGCAGGTAAATGTTTCTGAACAAAGGCAATTAAACAGTCCTCGTCTGATTTTTAAAAATTTATTCAAATTGTTGCGTGTTATTCAATATTCTTTATCACCATGTTGCAGAACCGTTTCCGTTTGTGTCCAGTTGACATGGTTACAGTTTGTATTTTCAGTGTGTTGCTACAAAATCATAATGAAGCTGTGCATAACCTTGGTGACAAACAAGTTTAGAGGATTCGCACGCAATGACGAATGATTGCTTCACATTTGAGTTCTCAGACTAGCTACAAAAGACATTTACAGCAGTTTTGAGTGAGTCGTGTGTTGATAAAATTTGACTTTACTTTGCTTAAGATCTTAGTGTCATCAAGAGCAGAGAAAACATAATGGAAGCACACAAGAGCGTGGAAACAGCACAGGACAAGCGGCTGAAAGCTGGAGGATTTCCTCTGTAAAGTGTACTATGCCAGTGTGCCAGAGTGGAAAATCTGGCAGCAGGAAAACATTATCTTTTACCAGCCCACAGGGGGAACACAGAGAGACAAAGAGAGACATAAGAGTTGGAAGCCAGTGTGAACATTGTGTGTGATTTTCCATTCTGACATATAGAAGAAAATAAATGCAAAAACAAAACACAAAGTGTTTCCTACAGGAAATATCAATGGATACACACAATCAGCACAAACACTACCCAGCTAACATAAATATATTCCATGAACAGTTTGCTCACATTGCCATTAAGTTATTTCTATCACTACAACACTCTGAGTGTTTGGCATGGTAATGTTGATAAGTTTGTTCTTGAAATAGATCTGCTACACTGCTGCTGTTGGTTATTTCTGCCTGTTCATACACAACACTCTGCTGTGAGCAAGTAGGACATGCTGCTGCTCAACAAAATTGCATACACAAATTACCCATAACAGATACAGGTGTAGTAATGTTTGCTTCTTGAATTAATTGTTCTTCTGAGCTGGTTCTCTGGAAGTAACCAGTCGAGCCAGTTCACTAATCAAACTGAATCTTACTTTCGGGTTGATGGTGCAAAAAATATAGCCGAAGTAGCACTTCCAACTCAAAAAGAAGCGAATGAGCTGGTTCAAGCAACTATCAAAGTTTTCTGAAATTTTAGTGAGGAGTCTGATGATACTATATGCAAGCCTGAGGCATGTAATGCACATATACTTATTATACTTTTATTAAATAATGTTTTATTAAAATATGTAATAATATTTCTGTCGAGAGATTTTAAATACAAACAAAAATAGTGTACTGTGCATGCAGTTTATATTTTTAAGCAAAATATAAATTATATTTTTAAGTTATATAAGTTTTTAAGCAAACTCATGGAATTTATAAGATTTATTCTTTCTATTTACTTGTAGATCATATCTGGGTTTGCGAATCAATGTCTGTGATGTGTGCTGAATGTGTGAAACCTTTAGGAATCTTATCTGAGATGTAGGTTACTTGATATTGGTCAATTCTATCCAACATAAAGTATCCATGAAACTGACCAAAGGCAATAATCAGTCATTTGCATTCTTTTACATTTACATTTATGCATTTGGCAGACACTTTTGCCAAATGTAACTTACATTGCATTCAAGATACACATTGACATTCTAATCAGTTCTTGCTTTCCCTGGGATTTCTCAAATATTTGAATGTTTCAATATGAGCTGACATTTATTTGAACGTTTCCTTAATATAACATGACACTGATTCATTAGAAAAGAAATGCATAGTGACATAATTGTGTGATGACAGTGACAAACTATCCTAAAGAACCGGTTTGCAGAAATAAATCTGATTTTACGTTACAAGACAGGTGACGCTGGGGGAGGTGGAAGGTTTCTGAAAGTATTGCAATGCTGCCCAAGTATTTGAAGTTTGAGAACCCAAGCTCATTTTGCTACTGATACAGCAGGTGATTGCGAGACCATTTAGTTAATCCGTTTCTTGACAGAAACTCTAGATTTATCAATGTTATTTGAACATTAAAAAAAACATTAAGGGAATGTTTTCTTTGTCATTTTGTGAGTATTATGAGAATAATACTTTCGAATGTTCTCTGAAGCATGCATCTGAAAAAAAGTAAGTAGTCATGTTTAGAAGAATTCAACCAAAACATTTCAGAAAAGCATTCCATAAATTATGTATAAATAATTGTTTTGAGTGCTAATGCTTTAATAAAGTTATTAAAGACCAGATAACTTTGAAGTGACATTCTGTTAAGGTTACTGGAACAAAGTTTGTTCATAACTTTGAAAGGACCTTGCCAAGAATGTTCTGAGAACAATCACTGTTAGCTGGATATTTACTTTTTGTTTAATTGATTTAAAATTATTCCTCAAGAAAAGGCCAGAAGGTTTAGTTCAGCTCTCAAGTCTAAAGCAAACAGATCTTATAGAGATGTGAAGTCTCACTGACGACCCTAAAATTCATTCAGTCCAGGCCTCATCTCACACACACACATAACCTCAACCCTGCGTGACAGTACCATATTATAAATGTTTTAGATTACTGTCTGAGTCACACATACAGGCCCACTGAAATCAACTTAGTGCTTCCCTTTGCAGCTGATTGGATGGTAGGGTCTTTTTTCTTTGGCAATCATCATAGTTTGGATTGTTAGGCTGATATGAATTCATGCCATGACATCCTCATAGTTGCCATACTAGGAAACAGCTCTTGTTACAGAGAACAGACTGTTATGTTTTTGCTGTTTCATGAATTCTTTCGTATTTTATAATTGTAGTTTTTAATAGATGTGTTCTGTTCTCTTCAACAAGAGCTGTTTCCTTATGTGTCAGCTGTAAGGAGATCATTGCATTGCTCATAGCAAACTAAAGAATCAAACTTTTTGTATACAAAATTCTTTTAAAACATATCACAACTTGTCATTAAACTAATTAATGTTTCCACGTGTTCTGTGTGTGACATTTCGCAACAAGACTCAAATGAATGCTTGTTCATTAAGGAGTAAAGGAGTAAAAAATGTGTCCTCTGTTAAACTAACATCTTTTTCCAATTTTGTTTAAAGTTCTCATTAGATGTTATGTTAGGAATGGGAAGGCTAAATAGCTCCTTTTATTTGTTATGTGTTTTGTATGCTAGCTATGCCGACAAAGTGATCAGAGCAAAGATAATGCCTTTAGGCTTGCAGGAAAGTTGTTTTCATACCAGCTTACTTCTTCACATTTGATATGAAGCATATCTGCAAAGAAAGACTAACCTCCTTCCACAAAAAATATGTCCACTATGTCCTGTCCTCTCATGTTCTCATCCACCCACGTCACACTGTGATACACTGAGAGTCTGAACACTCGTGGTCAAAATGGCGCCAGGGAGGTCCCTCTTACTCAAAGATTGTTTTGGATGGTGACTCACGAGGAAACTGGCCACAGAATGCATGAGATTTAATCATGAGTTCTTGTTTGTCTTCTCCCAGCTCAACTCATTCTTGTGTCCCAAAACTGTATGACTTTCTTTCTTCTGCAGAACACAGAGTCGAAAAAAAGTAGAAAAGTGAACAAAGTTAAACGTATTAAAGAGTACAAAGAGCAACTGTGGTTAAAAAAGCTTAAATTCTACCCAAATGAGTCACCATCACTGTATTATATAAAGACCAAGGTTAAATGAGGCCAGTCATCTACTCCACCCCCCCCCCCCCCTTTTTTCCCACTTTCTTCTTCCCTGACTTCTCTCATAGCTCTGGCTTTAAACTGGTCCTGAAATACCAGTGCTTTTGAATGCTTTTCGCATGCTTTTTCACCCTGTTTGTTTGACATGTGATGTCCCTCTCATTTTACATTCATTCTCTCTATTTCCATCCATTGCTTTTATTCACTAGTGTAACAGAGTGTTGGTATTGATAAATGCTGCAACAGTGTACAACTGCCCACCCTTCTACATCATGTCTGTAAAACATTATGTTTTGTTTTTTACATATTTTTACATTCTTCTACAGTATTCTTAATTTCTCATCTTATGGAGTATTTTCTGCGTCTAGTTTTGTTTGGCTGTGCAGTGTCCTGAATTTTGTTTTATGTATTTTTTTTTTACATTATTGTCACATCTTACATGGAAGTACCCACAAAGGAACACATTTCTACCAAATCTAAATTAAAATCTATTGATATTAGTACCTTAAAAGGATAGTGCATATTTTAAAGGTATAACTGCTTTTGATCATTAAATGAAAGTCAGTAGGGAAGTAAATTATTTACTATTATTGAAAGTCAAAGAAAGTAAATGAAAATATAATCTTTGACATTTTTGGATATTCTGTCTCTTTAAAAAACTAATATGAACACTTTAGGGTTAGAGTAGGAACAAAAGTGTACATTTGAGAATACTGTCTCTGTGACATTTTGAAGTTGTTGTTGTTTTGTTTCCACTTAAAGATGCAGATTAGATTTCCCTAGGAATATAAAATGCACTTCACTAAATGACATTAAAAAAATCATTGCTTTGTGGCATAACATGCTTTTCGTGAAGCACTACGATGTCAGATATGCATGAGAGGATCACAAACATGCCAAAAGTTTGTTGGTTTTTGGGCTTCCACGGCATTTAGAGCAGATAAGCAGCTTTTTAGTGCAGATGAGCAAGCCATGTATGATTGCAATAAGTAGCCAAATAGTCTCTTTTTTTTTTTTTTTGGCTTTTTACGTTTCTTGGAATAATAGACAATAATCCTGTGCTTCTAAATCAAGTAGGACTGGTTAAGACTGCTGGAGAATTCCATTATGATTGCAACACAAATTAAAGCAGTAAATTCATGGCATCTTTTTCAGATTAATGACAAATACAGTGTGTGGTTTCATTACCTAATAATGGTTTAAATTTATCCCCTTTAGCTACATGTGAAAATGTGCACCAGGTCAGTTGCATAAACACAGCCATTATGTTAAGTCTGTGTCTTAAGAACTAGTCTGACTAACTAGCAGTTAAGGAAGGAGTAATGAGTCTTGGTTTTTCAGATTCTAATTAGACCAATAACTGTTTTAAGTTAAAGTTATTACCGTTAATAAAAATATGGGCATGGTCATTTTGATGAATACAGATGACATCTTTATATCTTTTTTTTGCAAAAGATAACTTTGTATTTTTATACAACTTGAGCAGTTTTGTATACCAGCAAACATGTATAAGTCAGTAGATCTTAAAATGCAGTTTTACAGTTACATAACCTCTATTAGATATACTTTCTGTAGTATACATTTTTTTCAGTGATTCCAGTTTCACTAAAGTGGTTCTCAGATACACCCATCTTTCATTGACAATGGATTTGCCCAAAGGCTCAAGTATAAGCTTTTGTCTGTTTGCGGTTAGGAGCTGGTTCAACCAGCTGAGTTAGAGACTTTACAAGGACAAGAGATGCCAAGTTCACCTGCTTCTGTTTTTTTTAAAGGCAAACTCATTAATTGAGCAAACAAGAGTTTCAATGGTTTAAGGCGATGAGCAATGAGAGAGAGAGAGAGAGAGAGAGAGAGAGAGAGAGAGAGAGGACATGGGGCAGAGTAAAAGAGAGAGACATGTGAATGTAGGTGTGTTTGTATGTAAAGGGTTGGGCTGGTGGGAGGGAGTGAATTCAGGGAGGTGTGGCAATTCACTGCATAAAACACTCAATCTGTCTCCTCAGTCCTCACTCGCTTTGTCTAATTTTCTTTCACTTCTTGCTCATCGTAAATTTCTGGAACACCATGTCTGGTAAGAGACTTTTTATTTTATTTTAACTATCTGCTTAATATGAACTAATTGTAAAGTAGTGCATTGTTGCTCTACTGCTGTATTTGTTGGGTTAAGAATACTTGCTGTCTTCGCTTTCTAATATTGATTCGAAGTCTAGTTCAGATTGTACGTTTTTCAACTATTCATTATTTGGTACATACGTCTTTTGTCAATTTTAACACAATAGTTTTAGAGTTTGTGTGTTGGAAGAGAAAGCAGTTGGTGATGGATCAAATGAGAAAATGTAGTAGATTTCTTTCTTTCTTTCATTCTTTTTTTCACTTCTATCTTAATTAAAGGGAATGTGCAGGGTGTTGGCTGCACTTAAAACAGCCGTTTTTAATCCCTCCTCTTCTTTAGACAATTACAGATCCACCCCTTCTCTTCTTCTTCCTGCATGCTTTATGTTTGACTCCAGAGGGGTGTAACTTGTTCCGTATGTTTTGCTGTTGCTGGGCGTGACTTTTCATATGTGTGTATTTTTGACATCTCCACTACTGATCATTTTGGATGTTGTGGACACACAGCATTTGTTTGATTATTATTATTAATGATGCATCTATTTTGTATCACACTTAATTCACAGACATTCAGAAAGGAATGGCGCTGCTGATTTCAGCCTTTCACAAATACTCAGGAAAGGAAGGAGACAAGCAGACGCTGAGCAAAGGCGAGCTCAAGGATCTGCTCACCGCAGAACTGGGAGACATATTTGGGGTGAGAGCCATGCCTAATTCTTTCATACATTGACATTTGAAATAATTCTTAAAAATCATTGGACATTTTGTTAAAAATGTTTAAAAAAATAAAATGTCTCTTAAAATAAAAAAACAGTATTTCAAAAAATAAAAAAGATTAATTATTTTTTATGAATTCTCATAATTAATATATTTTGAGCTAATAAATAAGAGCTGTTTGATCGTGTCTCTGATTACGCTTTTATGCATGTTGTGCTTGTTAAAGAAATCTCAAGACAAGGCAGCTTTGGACAAGATATTTAAGGATCTGGATGCAAATGCAGATGGTTCCGTGGACTTCCAGGAGTATGTCACCCTGGTCGCCTGCATCACTATGATGTGCAATGATTTTTTTACTAAGAAATAACTTTGTCCTTACAGAAAGGTTTTGTCTGTAAAGTTATGGTGCATCTGAAAAAAAAAGAGAATAAAGATTTTTAATGTTTTGAATTAAAACTGTTCTTACAGTGTGTGTGTGTGTTTGCGTGTGTGTGTGTGTGTCTGTGTTCTTATCTGAAAATGTGTTTGTGGCTGGAGTTTAAATGGTTACATTCTACTCATATATTAAAACTTAATTTTTGAAACATTGACCATCCACGGACACTGCTAACATGATAACATACAATGAATTGTCAACTTACACAATAAAATTACATTGACATAAAGGGTTTGATCATTGCCTAAGAAATATGAAAACAATTCCATCTTGTGATAAAACAATGGCACTGACATATTTTAAGATTTGTCAGTACAAGTTGCTTTCAGTTCAGAGAGCTCAAACAATTTAGTCTGTGACTGGGCTTTAGCTTTGTTTGTGAAACCAGCCAACAGTCTTTATGCATCATTCCTGAATCCCAGCCCATTGCCTCTGAACACTGACTTCTATGTGATCTGCTGCTGTTCAAAGCAGTGCCAGGGAATCCTGAAGCCAAACTCATGTCTTTCTCCCACTCTCTTATAGCGGCTTCAGTAGAAAAATGTGATTGTGGCTTGTATTTCTTGTGGTCACTGCTTTTCATTTCTTTAAACAATGCCAAGACTATTTGGATCAATAATGGAAGATTATTGTTTGGGTGATGTAGGCTACACCCTTCAGTCTATCACTGTTTCAATATGACATGTTAATTGCTTTAGAACTGCACAAATAATATGCAAGTGTTCAATGGCTAATCTAAATGCATGAATGAGGCATTTAGCACTTTACTATCAACTACTGTACACCTAAATTGCTTTACAATAATTTCTCCTCAACGACCAACGTCATCTCGTTATACTGTACTTGTACATGTGTAATGACAAATAAACTTCTTTGACTTTGACCACCAGTGTGCAGCATCCAGCCACCTGGAGAATGTGATGGCAACCACAGAATAATGGTGCTGGTGTGCTTACCACACACCAGCTATAGGTGGAGAGGAGAGAGAGTGATGGAACCAATTCAAATAATGTGAATAATTATTAGGAGGCCATGATTGATAAAGGCCAGTGGATGGAATCTGACCAGGAGATCAGGGTTACACCCCTACTCTTTCAAGAAGCGCCATCTGAGTTTTTATGACCACAGAGAGTCAGGATCTCGATTTAACATCTCATCCGAAGGATGGTATATACACTGGGGTTTTAGGACCCTCACAGACTACAGGATGAGCACCCCCTGCTGGCCTCACTGACCTCTTCCAGTAGTAACCTAATTTTCCCAGGAGCTCTTCAGATATCCAGAATCCATCCAGATATTGACCAGGCTCAATCCTTAAGACTGTGCCATCAGTCTTAGGCTACAGGATGATATGGCTGTGGCTCAATTATTTGTCCCAGTTTTGTTGAAATTTTGGTAATAAAATGTTTTAAATTAATAAAGAATAATTGGTAAAAAAAATGTTTATACTGGGAGGAAACTGTGGCATCTTTCTATGCTTTATTACATTTTACTGCATAAGTATTTATTTAATCTTGACAAACTAGGTAATTAGAAGGGTGAAAGGTTTGAGATTCAATGTTTGGCTTCTGTTTTATTATATATAATAAGAGCAGTGTCACGGAATACTAGGAAGAATAGGACCCAAGCGCAGAGATGAGCGTAAATGATAATTTATTAGAAGTAAACAAAACAAAGATACAAAAGAAACAGCCCACAATGGGGAAAACGTTTAACTAACAATGAAGCACAGCACTCAACATGAACACAAACAAACCAGATGACTAGGCATGGAAACAGTCAGGAATGCAAACGAGGATGACAACAACGCAACACAGGACAGCAAACACACCAGGATTAAATAGGGTAACGAGCAGAAACAGCTGGGATAAATTAAGGGAAATGCGGGAACAAGATGGGTGGGGTTTACAATCACAAGACTCAACAAAGGGGCAGTGTCAGAGCTCTGTCAACTAACACACTAGAAACCCAAACTGAAGTGACAGAACCCTGACAAGCAGTTTCTTTTTTTCCCAAGATGTTTTCAAAATGAAAGTCTATGCATTATAAAAAATCATGCACTTTTTATAAATAACATACCATAGGACTTTTAGTCCAAAAATGAGAAGAGACAGTATAATAATCAGTTAGCATGTTGTCTCCTACAAGCAAAATCAATCTCATGAAACTATATATGTTTTCTTTTAAATATTCCTATCATTGTCCTTTACTGTAGTTATTTTGATGTTGAAATTATATTCAAATACAATACTGATATTGTCCCTCCCTCCATATTAAGCAAACACCAACGTCTTATTATACAAATTAATTTTAACCACTTAAATATGGAGTGTTTTTAGCATATTGTTCTTTCCTAAGTATTTTCCTAATTCAGTGATCATATTGCAAATAACTGTTAAACATTAAAGCTCATTGCAGATTATGGATGTAATATTTCAAGAAAAATGTCTCCATCTTGTGGTGGCCCTCAAAAAGGGATCTTTGTGGATTATTTGTGTTACTGTAATGTTTTATTTAAAATGTTATTACCAGTCTTACAGGGGAAAACAATTATTGCATGGTCATTTTGATGAATACAGGTGACATCTTTATGTATTCTGGCAAAGTCTACTTTACATTTTTATTCAAATTCAGCAGTTTTGTATACCAACAAACATGTTTAAGCGAATAGGCCACAAAATGATTTGCACAACTGGAGTTTCAACGTAACCACTGTTAGATATGCAGTATAAAATTATTTCAGTGATTCCAGTTTGACTTAAGTGGTTCTTAGATACACCCACCTTACATTGACAATAAGGGGCAGGTATTGACAATGGATTTGCCCAAAGGCTCAAGTATAAGGTTTTGTCTGTTTGCGGTTAGAAGCTGGTTCAACCAGCTGAGTTAGAGACTTTACAAGGACAAGAGATGCCAAGTTCACCTACTTCTTTAAAAAAAAAAAGGCAAACTCATTATTTAAGCAAACAAGAGTTTAAATGGTTTAAGGCGATGAGCAATGAGAGAGAGAGAGAGAGAGAGAGAGAGAGAGGACATAGGGCAGAGTAAAAGAGAGAGGCATGTGAATTAGTTAGTTAGTGAATTAGTATCAATGATTTAATTTAACTGATATCAGTGTCAGTTTCAATGATTTAAGGGGATGGATGAACAAGAGGGGGAGAGAGATTGAGAGAGAGAGAGAGAGAGAGAGAGAGAGAGAGAGGCATGTGAATGTAGGTGTGTTTGTAAAGGGTTGGGCTGGTGGGATGGAGTGAATTTGGGGGTGTGGTATTTCATTGCATAAAACAATCTGTCTGTCCCTTCTGTCCTCACTTGTTTGATCTCCTTTTCTTTCACTTCTTGATCACCGTGAACTTCTGGAACACCATGTCACGTAACAGACTTTATATTTGTGTACTGTTTTACAATAATATAATGTAGTGCTCTGCTGCACTAATGCTGTATGATGGGTTAAGCATTCTTGCAGCCTTCACTTTCTAATATTAGTTTATGGGGTACAACAGGACTAAAGGTACACCTTAAGAAAAGTGTGCTTTTCACTACTTTCATACTGTATGATTGCAGAAATTATTTATATTTGATGGAGTAACATATTTATTGTACAAAATGTCTAAATTAATACACAGTTAATACAAACTTTGTACTATTTTTAGTTTATTTTGATAAATAAAGTTTTTTTTTTGCCCAACTGTGATTAAAACATATTCGTTTTAAAAATGCAGAAACAAAATTATTTAAAAAGTAAAAATTCTGAAAGCATTGAATGAGATGCCATAATAATTTAAAATAACTTTACTGTAGTAAAAAAAAAATATGTGATACATGATTCATATAATATTTAATATGCATAATATAAATATGATAGTTTCATTATTGAAAAATTGTGATTCTCTCTAAAGATAAATCTCCACTTGATAAATACTAAGCATCTGAATGTTTTCATGGCATGTCAACAAATGGTTGGCCAGCTATTTATTATCATGTTATTTGTTGTTCCTTTCCCCAACAGTTTTACCCCAAATACCATATGTATGCAAATTCTTCCGTGATTGAAAAACTGTTGCTTTAATTACCTTTGAACAAAACTAAAAATCATGAACAGAACCTTTGTCTCAAAATGTAGTTAATAATAATTTGATTGATTCTCCTTTGCAACAGAAATCTATAACATTTTAAAAAACATTGACAATCAAATCAAGTTAGCACAGAATCAACTTTGTGTTACTGTCCGGGATAGCGTCAAACATCAGCCATTTTTTTATTTGTTTAACCATCTAGTTGTTTAAAAAAGAATAAAGACAGATAAGCTTTTACCCTGGTTATGTGTTTTTCAACTATTCATTATTTGGTACATATGTCTTTTGTCAATTTTAACACAATAGTTTTAGAGTTTGTGTGTTGGAAGAGGAAGCAGTTGGTGATGGATCAAATGAGAAAATTTAGTAGATCTCTTTCTTTCTTTTTGCACTTCTATCTTAATTAAAGGGAATGTGCAGGGTGTTGGCTGCACTTAAAACGGCCGTTTTTAATCCCTCCTCTTCTTTAGACAATTACAGATCCACCCCTTCTCTTCTTCTTCCTGCATGCTTTATGTTTGACTCCAGAGGGGTGTAACTTGTTCCGTATGTTTTGCTGTTGCTGGGCGTGACTTTTCATATGTGTGTATTTTTGACATCTCCACTACTGATCATTTTGGATGTTGTGGACACACAGCATTTGTTTGATTATTATTATTAATGATGCATCTATTTTGTATTACACTTAATTCACAGAAATTCAGAAAGGAATGGCGCTGCTGATTTCAGCCTTTCACAAATACTCAGGAAAGGAAGGAGACAAGCAGACGCTGAGCAAAGGCGAGCTCAAGGATCTGCTCACCGCAGAACTGGGAGACATATTGGGGGTGAGAGCCTCTGCCTAATTGTTAACCATTTGAAAAATAATTTCTCTATTCATTATGACATTTTTGTTAAAAAATATGGTTTTGAGAAATACTTCTTTCTATAATTATTTCCTTCAAAATAATGCATATAATAACTAATAATAACTTCGTTACAAAAATTAAATTGAGGTTAATTTAATTTAATTTTGAATTTAAATTAAAGTTCTTTTGTATGGATTCTCATAATGAATATATTTTGAGCTAATAAATATGGGCTGTTTGATCATGTTTCTGATTACGCTTTTATGCATGTTGTGCTTGTTAAAGAAATCTCAAGACAAGGCAGCAACGGACAAGATATTTAAGGATCTGGATGCAAATGCAGATGGTGTTGTGGATTTCCAGGAGTATGTCACCCTGATCGCCTGCATCACTATGATTTGCAATGAAGAATTAGCTAAGAAATAACTTTGTCCGGCTGCACTTTATTGTACAGTGCATGCAGTTACGTGCACTTAAATAAGAAAGTAATGGGAGATATAAGGTAAACTACATGGGTTAAGGTAAGGGGTATGTTCAAGGTTAGTACCTAGTTATTTGTAATTTCTATAACAACATACTACATACATGACTGTACAATAAAGTGCTAAATTGTGTCCTTACAGAAAGTTTTTGTCTGTAAAGTTATGGTACATCTTAAAAAAAAACAATAAACGTTTTTGATGTTATAAACTAAAACTGTATTCTTACAATGTGTATTTACAAATTAATTTACACTGATAAAAAGATACAACAGTCTTACACAACCTAATGGAGAAAGGGAAGCGAGGAACAGAGGAATCAATAAATCAAAATCATAAATAAAGATTTTGCATGAATGACAAAAATGTATACCTGATAAAAAAATAACAGACTTATATACTGTATGCTTACAAATTCAGCACATTTCAAAAGTGCACATGCTTCAAATTCATATGCCAGAAAATGAATCAAATAGCAGAAACGTGAAAACAATATCATAAATATGATATACAAGAAGAATGCGAGTATGAAAGTGATTTTTAAGGCAAAAAATATATATTTTTTAAACCTACCATGCAAACACAACAAAGGGTTTAGATTAACATGCAGAAGTAAAAAAAAAAAAATAGAATTGGAAGATAGTCACTTCAGGCACTTAAACTTTTTTGTGTAATTCTATATTTTAAACATGTAGAATACATTCAATACCCATTACAGTCACAATTCTGTCACCTTTTCTATCCACCTGTCTCATCATCAATCAACCTGTTAGTCTTGTCAGTTGTGGCTAATCACCCTTGTGCATATATTCCCCTGTGGTTCCCTCTGTCCTGGTTCATTGTTTTCTATGTTGGATGTTAGTTGTGTGTTTCTTTCCATTGGACCATTTACCCGTTCTGCACAAGATGTGTCCTTTTGTTTGTTTATGTTTAAAGTGTATTTTGAGTTTCAAAGTTTCAGTTTATTCCTGTGTTCTGCACCTTCATCATTCTCATACACACAGGCCTGATAATTAAATTAAACACATATGTCCCCCCCCCCCCCCCCCCCCCCCCCCCCCCCAGGTATTTCATATATTGAATTAATGATGATTTATGAGCTTAAGTTCCCTAATTCAGTGATCAAGCAAGCTCCAAATAAGTGTTAAACATTAATCTTCACTGCAGCTCATAATATATAATATTTCAAGTAATTGTCTCCATCTTGTGGTGGCCCTCATAGGGGAACTTTGAACTGATACTTTAACAGTCGGATCCATTAAGAATAAACTTTATCTCAAATTCAGAACTTTATTCTCAAATAATTAATTTGTTGTTGCGTCATTCAAAAATTTTATTCATTCCAGTTTCTGGTCACACCCCACTGTTTAAAAGATGATTTACAAAGAATAGTGCACAGTGCTTGAAATGTGTTTATTTTATCATAGAATTTTTTCCCCCACTCAATTAAATGTTTTGCAGTTTTAAGAGCGACCTACAGACATCTCAATAAACAAACCAAAGATTACAAAAGGTTATTTTGTATAAGAAATTACTTCACGACAGCTAAAAAAGTATGCTCTTTATAGTATAGTTTCTATATAGTCTTTATAGTTATTATATTATATAATTAATATAATCTGGAGGTACTACATTCGTCGTGTTGTTCAGTATCACGTGACCCACCAGCGTCAGTACCATTCATTAATTCTCTCCGGTTGCAAAATTGATAGATTGTGTGCTCACTTAAGAATCTTGCTCGACTAAGCAGGTTATCTGATTGTTGTTGTTGTTGTTGTTGTTGTTTTTTGTTTTTTTTGGGGGGTGGGGGGGGGGGTGGGTTGGTGTTACATACTCATTTATGAATACTGTGAATTTGGCCATACTAGTCACACACTGTTAATCGCATACTATATAGAAGTGAATTATAGTGTGATTTTGAATACAGACAAAAGCTTCATTCTATCAATGAAATTGATGCCGGTCCTAAAAATCACTTCTTCCACAGGGATCGTTGAGCTGCCTGTTTAACTTTGATGAAAGCAAAATTTAGAAATGAATCAAAGTAATTATTTTGGCTACTGTTACGACTATTACAACTTTTGGCTACTATTAGGAAGCAATTCAAAAAGGGTAACGAGTTAGATAGATACGTTTTTTTTTTAATCATTAAATGTGCACATCTATTAATCAAATTTAAAAATATATATATTTTCTATTATTTTATAGTACTAGAATCTATGCAAAACATACAGTGAAATGAAAAGTCGTGAACATCTATGTCCTGTAACCGCCATGCATATTCCGCACTACATATCCCAAGATGAACTGCTTTGTTGTTACGTGACTGAAGTTCCTTTCAAGGCACGCAAATGCAGCAGTGTCTCGTGATGGGGGCGGTTTGGCGTCAGTCTTTCCCGTCTGGAGTCTGACGCACTCCGTCAGCCAATAAGCTCATGTAGCACTTCGGCGCCCGAACCCGCTGTGGAGGCAGGATTTCTTCAAATAAAGATGGCAGATGTTGTCGAAGGAGACGGCACTCGCTCCGCTGCCCCTTCCGCGCTTCACTCGGCGGCTCGCAACGGCTCCGGCATGAGCTCGGGGACGTGCGCCGGCGGCCTCGTCGCGACCACGGTCACCTCCGGGCCTCGGCTGGTCCGCATCGTCAAGTCGGACTCGGGCTACGGCTTCAACGTCCGCGGTCAAGTGAGCGAAGGAGGGCAGCTGAGGAGCATCAACGGCGAACTTTACGCCCCGCTGCAGCACGTCAGCGCCGTGTTACCGGGCGGCGCGGCAGATCGAGCTGGAATCTCAAAGGGCGACCGTATTCTTGAAGTGTAAGTTTATATGTGAATAATCTGTGGACTTTATCGAGACGCGCGAGCGAGCGGGCGGGCGCTTAACCGTGCTATCCTCCGCCGTCCCTTATTTGGGCTTGAAAACAGCAGTGGCGAAAGGCAGTGTTTTGTCACTTTTGAGATTCCGGCAAGGATAAATTGTCTTGTAATCCTTGAGCACGACTGCTAACCTGGCTAATAAGTGGGTTGATGTGTATTGGAGTGATATATGGAGTGATTAGCTGAAAGTTAGCCAGCCATGTCACTGCAGTACTACATATCATCTATTAACTCCCGAAATATACAGTACATTCAAAATGCATAACATTTATATGGCGTACAAGTCCTTTCGTGCTTCCCTGAAAACAAATCCCACCACTTGGTTACAGTTTATGTGAAGGATTGCATATTCTAAATACAGCAGAGCTTGCCGTTCAAACATGTAGCATCACAATCATCCAACAGTGTTACGGTTTTATCATATTATTATTATTATTATTAAGTCGATTTTACAGACTCATTTCAAGGGCATCTAATTGGATTGGTTTTCAGAAAACTCACTCACTGTTCATTATGTCATAATTTATTGACCCTCACTTTTTTTCCAAACCTTTATGACTTTTCACATAGACCAGAATGACAGCTTCACTTTCCTTTATTGTATGGAAAAAAAATGAATTGGAGGAAGTCCCGTTCAGGCTAACCTTTTTATTATGTTCTTCGGAAGAAAGTCATACAGGTTTGGAACAACATAAGGGTGAGTAAATGATGACATGCTTTTCATTTGTGGCTGATCCATCCCTTTATTAATGTCTCTTTGCACACAGTGTCTCTGCCTGTCATATCCATCGGCGTATGTCTCTGTGTGAATGGCTGCTTCATTTCCACCAGATAAAGGAGGTTTGTGTTTGGACGCGTTTGTCTTCATTGGAGATTCAGGTCACATTCAGCACGGTGAACAGACAAGCTCTCTCATTCCTTCTCATCTTGACTGCGCACTGTTCTGAGCAATACTGGGTCAAAATCAAAAGGAATCTCAGTGGACAATTGTGCAAACAATAGCTTTTATTCGCACTCTCCTCAGTGATCGACACATCCTTTTTATAACCGTGGTGATCTCAAACATTTGCGGTATGATTATGTAACTGCAGACTTGTTGTCTGTGGACTACATTAGAGGATGTCTGTTAGGAGGAATGTCTGGGTTGTATGTTGCGATTTTTAATATTTTGTTGATGGTACTGTCTCAAATCTGCACTGGAGCGGTTCCGGTTGCATGTTAATATTCACAGGGCACCTCATTGATGCTGGCATTGGTTGCCATGGTGACAAGTGGTTTCTGTGGCTTTGAAGGTGACAGAGCTCAGCATCAGTCATTGTAAACTCTGGACAGAGAGGAAGAAAAACAATGTTCATCCATCTTATAAACTCCACCTGTTTTTGTATTGTAGGTGTACTGTTGTGTATGTTGTAATATCACGCCTAAACTGTTGAAATGAAATGCAAAGTTTTGCAAAGCACCCTCAGAGACGGGCATCTCAAATGAATAGGAATGGGTAAAAGTATGTGTTTTCTTCTCTTGAAAAATCTCGATATCCCAAAGAGAACTTACTCTATGCCTGTTGCATAAAACATGCATACAATACTGCTTGTCCTGAAGACGTTCCTGTGTTCCACTGAAATAATTCACTTAACTGCATAATTTGGGTCTTATTTTATTAATATAAATGCATGGAGACTTGACATTTCAGATCCCATGGATTCCTATTGAAACAACTGGATTTTGCCTGTCAGCAATGGTAAATGCGACTGTACCTTTAGCGGAAAAACACGTAAAATATTCCCGAATCAGAATCAATTAAAGAACTTGTGAATTAGAATTGACTCGGTAAAACTATATCAATATATCCAGATTTTCAAATTGTTTCTTTTACCACGTGTAGATGTTCTGTGAACTATATAATGGAGTGCTCCACTTTCAAAAGTGGGAGTCCGTTTGGAATCGGGAGATCTGGAAGCGGGTCAGCCTGCTCACTTGGATTTGATACATTAGGGATCCTCAATTCTGGGCCTCAGACTCCACTTTTCTACAGAGTTTAGCTCCACTTGATTAAACTCACTTAACCGTAAGTTTCTAGTAATCCTGAAGACCCTAATTAGCTTGTTCAGGTGTGTTTTATTAGTGTTGGAGTGTAACTTAAAAAAAAAAAAAAGTAGACCTCGAGGGCCAGATTTAGAGAACCCTTGTGATAGAGTGCCGTTAAGAGAGAGATGATGTGAGGACACACTGGAGCCATGGTTGAAATGCTTCCATGGGCAACAGAACTATGATTCAGTGGCATGATATTTACAGCTCTTTTATGTACTGTAAGGAGGAAGGGTGAGCCTTCAGTGAAGCTTTTTGAGAGGCTGACTGAGTGCGTGTTTGAGCGTCTACGAGAAACAGACGAGTGAGAGCAGTGCTGATTACTGTTGAGTATCTCTTAAGTACTTTGTTCCAGTTATTTTACTGCATTGTTTTTGAATGCTCTTTTTGAACTCTTCAGCTCAGGACAACATGATCGCTTTGGGGTGTCAGGGTTGCCTGAAATCTGTGTTGCGGTCAGAATTACATCTTGCATGCATCAACCACGTACAACTCAGATTTTTAGGTCAAACTCAGGTTATCAGGGCAGAAGATATGAGACTTTGAATAAGACCTGTTCAGTCATCTCTTGAAGTTTTTAAATAAAGCCTGACTTTTAGCAGAGCTCAAATACTCAGTTGGTTCCAGTCAGTTCCAGCAGTTCAAACATTTGTACTGGCTTCACTCCAAGTTAGGTTTATTTTCATTTTCTCAGAATATTCTTTTCGTTGTGAAATATTGCAAATAACTATTCTGTTTGAAACCATGTAATTTATTCCTATGATGTGTTTCACAGGATCCTTCAGAAATGATACTAATGTGCTGATTTTGTTTTTGAACATAATGTCTTATTATTTTCCATGTTGAAAAGGGTTGTGCTGCTAAATATATTTGTGGAAATGTTTTTTAGGATTCTTTGAATAGAATAACTGTACTTAAAATAGACTTATTATAATAAGTATTAGACTTATTAGATTTATTTACTGTCACTTTAGATCAGTTAAATGCATCCCTGCTTAATAAAATTATTAATTAATCCTACTGACCCAACACTTTTAAACAGTAATACATTATTACAAAAAAAATCTAATTTGTAACAAGCTGGAAATGATATGGCTGTAGTATAAATCTGTATTCATAAATACACTTTTGCTGAAAAACAGCATGGAAATGGTATAGGAAGCTAATTTTCGTCAGTGTTTTTGTCAACACTTTTAATGATGTATTATTTACATTTATGCATTTGGCAGAAGCTTTTATCCAAAGCGACTTACATTGCATTCAAGGAACACATTGAATTTCCCTGGGATCGAACCCATGACCCTAGCGTTGTAAACACCAATGCTCTACTGGTTGAACTACAGGAAAGCTAGAGTCTTATTGTCATTTAATACGTTTTTTGGGGAAAACATCTGTATTAAAGCTGTACAGGATCAACAAATGTAAAATTTTCAATGGCATCCCAGCACTGGCTTGAAAGAGCAAGTAACAGTTCCGTCATCTGAACCGCAACAACCTCACATCCTTATTGAGTCCTGTAAAGATTAGAACATTAAATAGGAGCTCCAGGAACTCTACCTAAGTAGTAATTTAGGATTAAGAGATATTTGATCTGACCTTAACCCTGGTAAGGCAAGATTTGTAGCATTAACCGTTTATGTCACATTGGTGTAAGGTATTGACTGAGAGTAAAAGCTTAATTCTGTAACCAGATCCTTCTCTTTTCTTTTTCGATCTGCAGAAATGGGGTTAATGTGGAAGGGGCCACTCATAAGCAGGTGGTAGATCTAATCCGAGCAGGAGAGAAAGAGTTGGTTTTGGCCATCCTCTCGGTTCCTCAGCTAGAGACTGACAGCCTTGATCCCGGGGACGATGGCTCTTCGCAGTCCTGCTATGACTACAGTGACAAGCAGGCCGTGCCCATCTCTGTGCCCACCTACAAACATGTGGAGCAGAACGGCGAGAAGTTTGTTGTGAGTGTTTTGTCTGCTGTGCCTGCTTACGCCTCTTGTTCAGTCTGACATGTCCTTGATGATTTCAGGATTATTTTTAAAAGGATTGTGTGTGTGTGTGTGTGTGTGTGTATCAGGTGTACAACGTGTACATGGCAGGCAGGCAGTTGTGCTCAAAGCGCTATCGAGAGTTTGCCATCTTGCATCAGAATCTGAAGAGGGAATTTGCTAACTTTGCATTTCCCAAGCTGCCAGGGAAATGGCCCTTCTCCCTGTCTGAGCAGCAGTTAGACGCTCGCAGACGAGGGCTGGAGGAATACTTGGAAAAAGGTAAGAGGGAGTGACACAGCCTCATGAGATGAAAATCTAGAAAGTAACTGTTTGCAGATGTTTCCAACATTTCTCTCTTCTCTATCGTTCCCTCTTCATCTCACCAGTATGTTCTGTTCGGGTAATCGGGGAGAGCGACATCATGCAGGAGTTTCTGTCGGAGTCTGATGAGGTAAGGCATTGTGTATGTTAGGATTGTCACTGTATCAGATCACAGTAATAATATTGTTGCAATAGAGTTTGTTACTTTAACTGTATAAAAGCGTACAAAAACAACTTGCTCTCTGTGCAGACTGGCATATTTTTCATGTGCCTTCTGACATTTATCCAAAGTTTGCCTGTAGTGTCGTCTGATCTTAAGAAAAGAAGGAAGGATAGCTTAGAGGCGTTTTTTGTGTGTGTTTACACTCATTGTGTGATTTCAAACAGAAATGGGAAGTGTCTATGTACCATAGGGAATGTGGGTGCCATTCATCCTCAGTAGTCACATGACCATTCAGTCTGGACATGTACGGTTTGTCCTCTGGGACAAGGAGGCCAGACCTGGTTTTAAGCATCTTATTATGACGAAAATGTTTTATGCCCTGCTTTATTCTATTCTTTATTCCCTATTTTTGCCATTCCATACCCGATTCAATAGTTTTCCATTGGCTTTTGGATTATTGTAACCATCAAAAACAACACATTTATAATTTTTACACATTTTGTTTATCATGATGATCATCACAAATAAACAACTTTTATAAATTTTAAAGCTTGAATACAATCGGTGGAAGAAAAAAGCTAAATATAGGCTATAAACTAGCTGCACTGTGGTCACATGATTTTAATGTCACCACAATTAAACTTTTGACAACTTTCATTCTTTATTTAAAAACCTTTTTCCTGAAAGTTTGAGTTAGAATGGTTTGGCCTACACAAATACATCATCCTTGCAGTGCTCTAGTCTATTGAACATGGACTCGTGTATGCAGTTAATCAGAGAGCAGCTGGCCTCGGCGTTGTGCGCACACTCCGAAATACAGCTAAATAAGTAAATGTAAATACTTGTACAATGAGAAGACTGTAGTCCTGCGAAAGTCTTCTTCAGCATGATTGTATTTGTGCTATAAAATGAGCTATTTAGGGGGGGAAAATGTACAGTCCCGCCAGGATTTTGCAATAAAATAAACTAAAATGTTCCCGTTCATTTATAAGCTTAAAAAATGTCAGGATCATTTTGTCTCAAGATGCACACCAGTAGTATTTTTTAAGGCAAGTTGTATTAATTGACCAAAGGCTTAATCTAAGCCTTGTCTGTGAAACTGGGCCATAACGTGTTATGTTAAATGCCCAATAGTCATACATGAAACAAAGGACAAATAAAATGCACAAATCTTCTCTCGCCAGATTATGATACGTTAAAACATTCTATAGGATATTTTTAAAGAGGTATATTGAGTGTGGTGTACAGCCATACCCAGTCTTCACAAATCTAAAATGATAATATTTATCCCTAAATTGATTAGATATTAAGGGCCATATTCATAAAACATCTTGGCTAAAAGCAAGCTCCTATCTTGCCAATTTAGGAGAAAGTCTTAAAAATAACTGCTGTCTCAGTCTTAATTCTAGGACTCCTACATTTGCTCTTAGAGTATTTCAGAAAGCATTTTAGTGCTAAAAACGGCTCCTAATTTTTTTTGAAAAGACCAAATCACAAGCAGTCCTAATGGCCGTGGCGTGATTAATAATGACGTCACCTGCACGCTGCACCGGCCTTGTATCTCACGGAGGAGCGGAAAGGACCAGGCATGGATTTTACGATGTGTTTGTGTGAGCGGCAGTCGTCGTGAGGTACGAGGCCGGTGCTGGTGACGCTCATTCTCAATCCTGCCCTGTTTGCCACAGTAATGTATTACAATGTTGTCACTCCCATAAAACGTAACTAATTGCGTTACTTGGTTTTAAAATAAGTAATACATTGTTGCTTTTGCATAACCTTTTCTAACCTGTTGAAAATGCGGCGGCAGTTGTTTGTGTATCCATTCACATGTTCTGTTGCTCGTCTGTGAGTGTGAATCTATTCCCTGTCAGGGTGTTTCTCAGATACACAAGCAGTGCTTGCTATATCTTTTTGGACTGTATTTTAGGTCCTTCTCTTATTTCTCGTAGAACTATAATGGTGTTTCTGATGTGGAGCTAAGGATAGCCATGCCAGACAAAACTACAGTTACGGTCCGAGTGCGAAAGAATTGCACAACAGACCAGGTCTACCAGGTACTGTATTTAACTTCTTTGACACTAAAGCAAGTGCATTCGTTTTTCCAAATCCACACATTTCAATAATCCTCTCTGTCTCTTATTTTTTTCCAGGCAGTAGTGTTGAAGATTGGGATGGATAGCATTACTGCAAGTTATTTTGCTCTGTTTGAAGTCATTAACCACTCCTTTGGTAAGAGCTCCTATTTATCGTTTTCCCTGTATGACAATGTTAAATGCCTGTGTTTAGTGTTACTAGTAACCAGAGGTTTAATTATTCAGGTTTTGGTCAGTAGTAATATTTTAATACAGTGATCGTGATCACCAAAGAGCACATTGTACACAATTTTACAGGTGTTAAGCCATATGCGGTAACATAATGCACTCTGAAATTACAGATACAAATTTAAATGCCAATGTTAACAGTTATTGCAATTTAAATTAAAACAATTCTCTCTAAATCCCTTCTTTCCACAAACCTAGTCATGTCACCTTTTATGTAGCAATGAACTTTAAAGTATTTGAATCAAAACATCTCGCTCTCTCTCTCACACACACACACACACACACAAACGCTCTGCATGTATGGGGATTGTTAGCTCACGACTCTTGTTTGCTCATGACTCTTGACTCTTATTGTTAGTACAAGCCTCTTTGTTTACTAATCTTCTTATCCAGTCACTTAATGAAGGCAAAATGCGCTCGGCCAGTATGTGTGGTTTTCTCATGTGTGTGATTCATGCTAAAACATCTTCAAAGCCCAATCCACATTTTATTCCAATCCAAGTTTTTAATCCTCACAAAATTGCTGTACTTGTGTTTAATTGCTCCCAACATATCCAAGCAATTAGTTAGTATATATAGGAGAGTTTGTGTGTATTTGGTGTTGAATTTAATGCATGGTTTCATAGAGCAGCTTTGAACATGCAGGGTCTTGTCTTCAAGTAAAGCTTAGTAGTTTATATTTATATAATGTATATTTCATATCTAAATGTATAATATTAATGATGTAAAGTAATAAATGAAGTACGTAATAAAGTCCTTCTATGATTTTCTAATTACTCTGACTCTTTATCTTTCACTCTTTCTCTCTGTCCCTGTTTCTTACTACTTATTTCTGTCTCTCTTGATCTCTCAGCACGCAAGCTGGCCCCTAACGAGTTTCCACATAAGCTGTATGTGCAGAATTACACATCTGCAATCCCTGGCACCTGCCTCACGCTCCGCAAGTGGCTCTTCACCACAGAGGAAGAGATTCTGCTCAATGACAACGAGCTGGCTATCAACTATTGCTTCCATCAGGTTTGTATGTGTTTTCAAGAAAACGTGTGTTTGTGGCAATGTGTTTTCAGTCTGTACTAGTATTTCCTTATGTTCTGTCTCTCAGGCTCTGGATGATGTGAAAAAGGGATTTATCAAAGTGGGAGAGACATCCTACCAGCTTCAAAAGCTCACTGAACAAAGGAAAATGACCATGGTCCGTCTTCAAACAATGCAAATTCACAGTTATAGGAATGAGTGGCGGTCTGGAGGTTAAAAGAATGGTTCATTCAAAAATGTCTTTCCAAACCTGAGAGCTGTTATGTTTTCTATGGAAGGCAAAAAGAACGTTTTGAATCTTGGAATCCTTTACATTTTGAATTATCGCACCTATGGCGCAAGTTTAATATCATGAAGTTTAAACATTTGATTTTAGAGTGAATGTTAACTGAAATTACAGTCTGTTTATCATACATCTATCACAAGGATTTAGAAGACTTTATCAAACGCAAGCATTTTTTTCCTGTTTCCATAGAAAACAAATAACTGCATACAGGTTTAGTACAACATTAGATGGTATGAATTTCCTTTTGAAGCAGCTTGAATGAGAAAAATTATACATAAGAGGTTAAAAGCACATACTCTATTTTGTCTTAAATTAGATTTTAAAGTATTTAAAAATAAATTGTATTAATTTATTGTCCATCACCTAATGCTGACTTGAAGTTAATCTTTACTAGCTAATAGTTCAACATGTTAAATTTAAGTTTTGAAAATCTATAAAACTGATATAATTGGTATTTGGAATGTAAAAGTTTGAGGTCAGAAAGTATTTTTTTTTTTTTTTAAGTGACAATAAATGTTACTAAAGATTTCTAATTCAAATAAATGCTGTTTTTTTTAAACATGGTTTCCACAAAAATATTAAGCAGCATAACTGTTTTCAACATTAATAATAAAAAGTTTTAATATCAGTCAATCCCTAATTAAAAGTGAACATTTAATCTTCCTCTTCCTGTACTTTCTTCCTCTATAGTATTTAAGTATTCTGAGGACATGCGAGGGCTACAATGAGATCACTTTCCCACACTGTTCCTGTGACTCGCGTAGGAAAGGTCACGTCGTCACAGCGATAAGCATCCGGCACTTTAAACTTCATGCGTGCACAGAGGATGGCACTCTGGAGGTGAATGTGTTTGCTTTCAAGGAGTGAAAAGTTGCTTACTAGGTGTAATGATTGTAGTATATGATGTTTATAGCTCTCAGTAACTTACTTTTATGAGTTTTCTAAGATCACAGTTTCATATTGCTTAATGATTTATCATTTGTATCCTTACAGAATCAGGTGATAGCGTTCGAATGGTCTGAGATGCAGAGATGGGACACAGATGAAGAGGGAATGGCTTTCTGTTTTGAGTACGCACGAGGGGAGAAGAAACCTCGCTGGGTCAAAATCTTCACTCCTTATGTGAGTCTCATATGTCCATGTGATCTTGCAGCTAGGGTTGCCCGGTAAACTGGTATATATTTTGTTTTACACGGTATAATATCATGATTTTGCTCATTCCAGTACTTAATATGCTGCTGTTCTGAAGTTACCCAAACTGATGTTAAACTGGAAAATGTGACAACATAGAGGAATGTAATGAACGAAGTATTTCAATCTCAGTCAATACGCCCAAAACTAATTGATTAAAAAGTGTAGTAGAAATGAAATTTGGAATTACTTTGCTTGTAAAAACTGATGAAGAACCATCAAACTTGGCCAAGCGTCTGTCATTTACCCAATACTGGCATGTACAAGACAAGAGATCGACAGGTCAGTGCGTCATTCAAACTAATTTAGACCAAAACAAAACATTAGATCATATTGTTTAAATAACACAAAAGCTGTTTTTAATCTCATAATATTTGCACTCAAGTTTAGGTAGGTCTAGCAGTATTCAGGTACTTCAACGTTTCTCAGGGTAAGGACTTAAAATAAAGACCCCTGATAGAATAAAAGTGTCAAACAGAACTGCCTATTATGAATATAACCTTCAATATTCATAGAGCCAAACTATATTATGACTAAGTTATGTAAATACAGTAGATCAGATCTGTGCACATTATCCATAACTGTCTGAATATTGTTACATTTTAGTTCTATGCATCAACATGTTGCCATGTCATTATTTGGTCGTATGCAGTTGTTGTAAATTATTTTATTGGATTTGCAGTGACATTTGCTTTTTTAAATAAATGGATAATTAAATCTTTACCTGACCTTAAGCTACATGTTTATAAAAAAATTACATTTTGATGTGAGGTGGATAATTAAGAATCAAACATCTGAGTATCTGAAATTAGCGAAGTTCTTCAATAAAGTGCAGATGTTAAGGCTCCACCGTAAAAATAATTGCAATGTACAGTGCGATATTTAAGATTATTTACAAGTCACTGCTTTTACAAATAATTGGGAATGGAAATAAAAATATTTATTTATTGGAATATTTTTCTAGCAATCTTTTGAAATGTATTTAGCCTACATTACATTATTTTGACATGCCACATTTTTGTCCCATGCTAGAATCACTGTCAATTGCAATTTCAGTGAAATAGCTTATTTCTATGTAGATGTCACTTTCAAAACTTTGCAGCATGTAATTGGCCTTTGGTCTTCTTGGCATGAAAAGCAATACTTTTATTCAATGGATTATGGCTAAAGAGAGAGAGAGAGAGAGAGAGAGAGAGAGCGCGCACTCACTTTACAATCATTAAAAAGCGGTTCACAATCTCACAACGTTCTATTAAAATCACCTCTTATTGCATCATGGCTTTAATGAGAAGATTTGTGAGAGTGAGCAGAACTCATCACTGACCAAAACCTCTGGCGTTTTGAGCGGTGAGTGGATTCTAACTTAAATACCTCAGATTGGACATTACATTCAAGAGATCAACACGTCTGTGATTGGTTATATTTCTCACCACTGTAGTATCAACTGAGGGTGCTCTTGCTTTCATTTCTAGGTGCTTTGATATTTTTACCCATTTTTTTAAACAAAAAATAGTTTGTGATCAAATATTAATTGGCAATCGCCGGTGGAAGACCCTTGAACTACAGAACAGAAGGATTACAGAAACTGAATAAAGTAATAAAATGCAAAATAACACTGCATTGTCTTCACGGTTAATACATTAAATGGGTAAATCTTTACAAATAAAGTTAAAAATAAAGTTATTTTATGTTTTTGCCTGCTGTCACAGAGACCGAGATACTATTGCACACACATTTTCTTTTTCAACATTCACATTAGACAATAACCGACTGTTTATGTGAATACTCACCAAAACAGACATTTTGGCATAATTTTATGTATATTCGACGGTTCCAAACAACTCAATTTGGAAGGCTCAAGCTCTTTATAAGCAGCTTGTGTGTGAAATCTGTCTCTCAAAGAGCTCCCAAGTACAACGGAATGATAGAAGATCGCTTGGATGTTCAAATTGGCAAGGTTTAGAAAGACGTGGGCAAGTGATTTCTGTCAGCTGTCCCGAAACACAAGCGAAAGTGTTGTATCGCAGCGCGCTAATAGTGCAGGCGAGAAGTCTTTTGAAGCCAGAAGCAATTTGCTTCTAGAGGGAAGACCGCAATATTGCTGAAATTACTTCTCACAAGAAAGTTTCCAAATTTCTGATTTGATTAGATGGATAGATTAATTTACTAATAAACATTGGCAGTAATTTCCCGCTTTATAAACGCAAAAACTGTGTGAATGAGTAAAATTATGTCCAATACCTTCTCTAAAATTCAGACCTTATATGGTATCGTTTTAATATCAATGCTATGTGATCAAGCCATCTCTACTTACAACCTGCATTTATTCTTGTGCACTAAAGATGTCTTTACTTTTCTAGTTCAACTACATGCACGAGTGCTTTGAGAGAGTCTTCTGTGAACTCAAATGGAGAAAAGAGGTGGGTACTTTAGTTCTAAATGAGAGTTTGCTTGCCTTTTTGTTCTGTGTTGTTTTAAGATTGGTTGATTATTTTTTTTATTTTCTATTTTTTCAGGTTGAAGAGGAGGCTACGGACAAGGACAATAAAAACTGCAGTAAAGATGGTATGTGCGGTAAGGTAAGGCTATGCCTGCCTTCGTTTTGAATTGCGGACATTGATGTCCATCCATAATATGTGCTCTTCTGAAACCTGTCTATGTTTGACAGAATATCTTCCAACTGTTGAGACACAGAAGGGATGGAGGCACATGAACGAAGAGATCATCTCCTCTTGAATTCTTGAATACATGCACACACTCACACACTAAAAGCCACATACAGAGACTCAGAAAACCAGTCCCATATGCTTACATGCCCTCCACCACTGATACACACAGAAATATGAAGATGGAAATGACAACCACAGTGCAATGATGAAAATAAGAAACTACAAGAGACTTTTAAAGACTTGTGCCGTCATTTCATTTCATTGGACTGGACAGAATTATGTTGGAAGTACTGGAGTTGACTGCCAGCTCAGGATAGGAGGGGATGGCACTGAAAGACTGTAATGCTCCAAGAGACAGACATGGTCATTGACATGGCACCAGCATTGTGACTAATTCATGTCATGTGACTGGTCACAAGACGAGGTCTTCAGATGCAGACAGCTGAGAGACTGAAATGTTCTTTCGGGAGAGTGTGGCAATTTAAAGACGTGGAAACTAATGCATCACTGACACTAACACATGCACCTGTGAGGGCAGAGAATGTGAGGTACACTATGTAACTTTTGGCACTTGTTGAACATTGTGGCTGGAGCGGTTTCTCTTTTTATGTCTGTAATGAGTCATACTGGTACTAAGCTGCTCTAAAACATTTGGCGTCCTGCTCGGTCTAAAATAGTCTGAATAAAAGTACTTATTATAGGCTTAATATAGTGATTTTGGATAAGACAAAAACATGGCTCGTATACGTTTGGAAAGCAAAAGTTACATAGTGCACCTTTAAAAAAGAAAAGGGAAAACTAATATAAACAAAAGCATTACTTCATTTTCCACTTGGACAATCAGAGTGAGAGAGGGAAAGAGAAAAAGATAAAGGCTTTTTAAGCGAGTAGAAACAAGGGTAAGAGAGACAGATCGATACTTTCCATGCTTTTCCACATTAATTTGTCTCTTACCTCTCTATTGCCACTGTGTTGGTAGTAGGTTTGTACAGATTTTCAGCCCTTTAGCTGAACTGAGGTTTTTAATTTAATTGTTTTGTTGTGCTCTCATCTGTCTTATATTCTCCAAAGCAGTATTTGTTTGCATTAGCCGTCGCCTGGCCCAGATGGAATTTCTAAGGAGATTTTAATGGAATCTTCTCCCGGTAAAATGTGTTAAATGGGTCAATGACATGATGCTCCTTTTAACCCTTTTATTTATTCAGAATATGTTCAAAATGCGATTTCATGTATGTAGATATTAAATGCACATCTTTTTATACACGTGTTTAATTTCTTTTTTTGTTCAGGATTTAAAATATGTAGTATGACTCCACCTAAAACATCATGAGGATAATTCATAATAATTTTTTAAAACAATATAAAAAAAGTATACTTTTTTTGAAAATGTTTTAAGTCAGTGGTGAACTTTTTCAACTTCCCTGACACAATATTCAAAGGCCCCCTCATATTTGCTATAATTTCCTTTGTACTGCTATATTTTGCTGTAATTATTACAAAGCCCATGTTTTCTTTTCAAACTTATTTTGTGAAAACTGGGAGTGGCCATATGTTAAATTAAGCAGAATGATTCAAGAATTTAAAATAACCATATGTATTGTAATAAAGCAATGGATGTCCATTTTATACTTGAATTTTTTTTTTATTCAAGTACTTTAATTGGCTCAGCTTGCGGAAGAACGTTTATATATTCATATTCATGGACATTCTTGCATGTCATTGACCTCATCACAGCTTAAATATCTTCTGGCATTATTTCTATCGGTAGCTAAAAAGCATGATTAAATTAGAAAAAATATTTAAAAAGGGAGCAATCAAGGGCTGAAAAACTTGTGAATGATGAGTGTTGTAAATCTGCACACAGTCTGTGTGGGTCTGGCCATCAATCTTGAACACCTGTGCACTGATCATCTGTTACAGTGCTGTGTGGGTGTTCAATCTGCTCTTATATAGCTTCAGTTTTATTAACACTATTATAAATGTGAAGCATTTGGTGAAAGCCAATGGTGTGAATATTGGACTGCTTGTTTGAGTTTTAGGATGCCATGCCTTCATCCAGCAGTAGATGGCTCTGATTGCACAGGAAGCCGTCAGCTCCAAACCATATGTGAGCGTGTGAGCGTTTGATTTCACCCCCCCCCCCCCCCCCCCCCCCCATTTTACTTATTGTAGCGCAGGCGCATACAAATCTTTCAGACCAGTCGAGGTGTTTTGCACTTTTTAAATGTGTATGTGTGATGTGTTAAAAGACTGACAGCATGCCGTTTCTGTCCTGCATTGTTCCTTTAAATTTCGTCAGATTCATTGACTTTAAAGGGATATATTTTTGGTTCAATACATCTTCATCTTAATTGCCACAATGTTGATTAATACAAAAAGTCATTTAAAACAATTCTGGGTTACAGTGAGGTATTTATAATGGAAATGAATAAAATGCTGAAAATGCATAAAATGCAGTCAACACAAATACAATATAAAAACACAATGTTGTTGTTTTTTTAAGTTCTCTGCGTACTGTTATATCTGACTTTACGTTTTCATAGCTATGAGAACATGAACTCTAAAACGAAAAACAACTGATGAACAACTTTACAGTTCAAATACTACACAAGTTTTACCAGAAGAATGAATGTTTTATAAACTTCATATTTCTGTTTAAATCCTCTAAATATTGGCCCCACCCTACCCTTGATTTTAGCTTATTTTCTTTTGCTTTTTACTAAAGGACAAATAAAAAATGAATGAGCTAGTATTAAACTGGGAATATTCCTTTAATAGACAAACTGAGAGAGCAACGACTTTGAACAGAACCATTGGTGGATTTAAGTTGTGTTTGATTACAACAACTCTCTTATATAACAGTTTTGCTGGTTATCGTGGGATTTCACAGTTTTGTGCAAAGCCTCTGTCCAAGCATACGGATAAAATCTCTTTTCTTTCTTGTCAGATGGCTTGTCATAGACTTAAAGATGAGACTTTTATCTTCATCTCTCCCCCTCTCTCATTCTTTACTCTTTTATTCTCTTCGTTTGTTTGCTCTGGTTGTTTTTCTCTATTGCCTAAAACTTTAATTTATTTGAATATGGAATTCAAACACAAATATCTCTTATGTAAAGTACAGTATTTTCAGCGCTGTGAGTTTTTGGGTAACCTTTTCAAAAATAAGGCACAAAGTGACTGTAGGACAAACCTAAATAAGCAATGTAGGACACGTACTGCAAATGATACAAGACAAACCGTGTACCTGGAGGAGGTTTTGAAAGCAAAACCACAAGTTGACATGAATTAATGTGAAAGCAAAATGTTTGGTCATTGCATTATAATAAAATGTAACATATTCTTTTAAATAAATTGATTTATTGACCCAAAGATTCTGTCTGTATGACCTTTTGGTGGCCTCTCTGTGAGATGTGGCTTTTCTGAACCAGTGACAGACACTATCAGAGTTGCAGGGGAATGATACAAGTACAGCAGAAAGATGTGGGCTCGAGGTGCCAACGCAGGAATAATTTAGCAGCCGTATAAATTGTGAATGGGATTAGTAACAGTAGTGTTGCTCTCTGTGGGTCATGTCACTGACCCTTCACCCCAATGATTTTATCTGGCATTTAACAATTAAAGAACAAATGGGGCCTGAAACACAAGACGGCTTGTGTCACTTCAGCAGCAGCGTGAGCGTCAGGCCTAGTACAAGTTTCTACTGCCTTTGCCAGCTGAGGAAGTCCAACCTGCCACTGAAGCTGCTGATACGGGTCTATTAAGTAGTAACAGAGTCTGTCATGTACACCTTTAGAACTCTCTGGTTAGGTTTGCTCACCAAATCAGACAAAACAAAGCTGAGCAGGTTTTTTTTTTATCTATCTATCTTTCGATGCCGTGAACTGCCAAACAGACTCCTGCAATCCCCATAGGGATCATCCAAATATTTTAAAGACAGCTACATGTTTTCATGTAACTGGACTGATTAGAATGTCAAAGTGTATCTTTAATGCAATGTAAGTCGCTTTGGATAAAAGCATCTGCCAAATGCATAAAAGAAAATGTAAAAGGCCCAATACTTTGGGAAAAAATTTTTTTTTTAAATGTAAAATAAACTCGTTTATTTAAATCAACATATATTCATTTAAATCTACATTAATGTACTTTTTAATTATTATTTTAATATTAATATAATAATATAATATATTTAATATTTAATATATTATTTTTGTTTATTTGGATATTTGATGTATTTAAATAAGTTTTTTTATAATTTGCTATTTATTTATATATTTAACTACAGTAGTTAGCTGGTTTAAGTTTGAAAACCCCAGCTCCAGCGTGAGAAAAAGGATAGGAGAATCAGACAAATTAATATTATTTATATAATATGGATTAAAGGTTATTTCATTACTCCTCAACTCTGGACATTTTTAAACCACAACGAGTGCTATTTACTGAAGGAAAAAAAAGTCAAGTCATGCACTACACAAATAGCTGTTTCTTTTCATCACTAACTGATCGTGTTTTCAGGATCACATTGCGGTTTCTTGCGAAGTCCTACGTCATCAGAGAGCGTCAAAAACACCGTCGCAGCTCCGCGCCACATTTCATTGTCATTCACCAGCGCTGTGTTTTCATGTGGCCTCTTGCAGGGACGTTGCAGGATTGTTTACGTCGTCTGCGCATGTAAGTATATTTCCTCCCTGTAACTTCCATCGCTCTGTGTTGTGTACGATATCAACGCGTTTCCAGAACTGGAGTGAGAGAGATGCTTCAAAGCTCCTCCGATCGCTGCTTGTTTTTGGCTGTCGCATTAAATGCCCCATCCATTGAGTTATTTCGTTGGCTCTAATTCTAATGCTGTTGCATGCATGCAGTTGAACTAAAGAGGAGCAAATGATTCATACCGGGTCGTATTTGCTTACTTGTGTAGGCAGAGATATTTGAATATAAACTGATCAACCTCTGATGTCCTTGCAACTAATTATCTGTTGTCATGACTTAAAGAGCTTGTTGAAACTGGACCAGGACTATTATTATCGGGTTAGTTTAAAGAACTAAAATTATATCATAATTACTATAACACTATCCCGTAGTACCACAATGCCTTTTCCAACGGGACTCTTGACATTACCTCCTTTGGTCTAATATCTCTGCGGTTAATTACTAAATACTTTTATTTATTTATTTATTTGTGTATATATCAAACTATTCAAATTCTAACCGAGATTCCAGACAGTAACAAAATGTATTAATAATTATGATACTTAGACATTTTGCACTGTTAACGCCATATTACACCTGTCAATTTAGAATTTCAATTATTAAGTTATTAGTTATTATTAGGTTATTAGTAGTTTCACGTAGCCTCAAGTTTCATATCAAAACGTACATTAAGTTCAGCAATGCATTAATAAAGATGACAATAATATTAATAACAGGCTAACATGAATTTTAGAGAATACCGTTAGTCTATATGTTTACTCTTGAATATGGTGATGTAAGTCACTGTCATTCAGTCTATGGTGCTCTAAAGCCTGTGTGTATTGGATAAACTGTGTTATTAAGCGTCTCCTGGAGACATTTGTCCGCACATGACCCTTATTCTTGCTTGGACTTTTTCTTTTAGAGAAGTGAAGTCGAGGCACGAGCTTCTGTAGATGTTTCGGCTGGAGGTTATAAACTGCAGTGCAGTTTTATGTCGGTCACGGTACTGTAACCTCATGTATTATGCATCTGGGAGGGTCGCAGGTGGAGGTTTGCTTTCCGTCTGCTGGCTGGTGAAATCTGAAACGAAACCAATAGTTCAACGGCTATGATAAAATGAGTAGTGCGATGCAGTATTAATATGTCGCGCTGTTAACTGATATGCAGTCATGTCCCTCACGAGTTGATTCACAGTTTATATATATTGGATATGATTTATTGGATATGATATTCATGCGTTTTCAGATACGTTTTACTCCATTGAGATGTTATAAGTAAATTAATTACACCAGCTGTAATTACCTTTTGTGGCACTGTAAAATAGGTCTGTGGATGAAGCTGTTACGGATAGCGCCGCCTGCTGTCGGTTTGGCGAAATGCGTCTTTTGAGGGATTTTTGCAGACACTATGAGAGCTTGGAGAAGAATAGAAAACGAAACCTAGAGTGGTCTGTGATAAGTTCGCAAAATTCCGCTTTTACGCGCGTTGTCTACTCTCTTTTATTGCTGGTAGCATTATTTTTCAACACACTTTCCAAAAGTGTTGGCAAGTCTCATGACCTTCTCGCGTTGAGGTGTTTGTGTATTTAAGCCGCTCGCAAGGAAGGCCTCCGGGCAAAACGTTGGAGCATTGCTGGAGTGTAACCCGTCTATTTCATTTTCATTATTCATACGGAACCGTGTTTAATCCGTGCAGGAGTCTGTGCCTCATCTGGTTCATCTGTCAAGTTCATCTATCTTTTGCCTTCAGTTTTTGTGTGTGTGGTATGTAAACCGTTTTCATCATCTGTGCTAGAACTAAGAGTCAGTGATTCGTTTTAAAGAAGAGTTCTAAATTTGTTCTGTACAGGGTTCCAGTCCTCCCATGGTCCTGAAACAACTAGAACTGCCAGGGAGTTTTAAAATTGTGAGTTAGAGAATTCAGACCACTTTCTAATGTCATGGGAATATATAAAATCTTTAGAAGTCTGTTTTTAAGTTCTTTATTATGCAAATTAATTGGTTAATAGCTTAAATCTAACAGTTCCTCTTTTTTTCATATTCATTATTTTAATATTTAAATAATAAATAGCCGAGCTACTTCATCTCTTAGTTTTGAAGACATTAATTAATTTATTTATTTATTTGCATTTTACTATTTATTTGGTTAAAGTTTCTGTGCTTCCAACGAGCTTTATTCAATCTAAACCATTTGTTATTTTGCATTGTACTTTTTTTATTTTTAAGCATGTCCAAGTGGTATTCTTAAATACCTTAGAGAGTGCCATGTTAATACTGTGGTACATGGTGCCTGGGTTTGTTTTATATATATATATATATATATATATATATATATATATATATATAAAACATTACAATTTACTATATTGTACCATCTCTATGCCAGTGTTTTAAAAACCACTGTGCTGCGGTACACTATTGTGTCGTGAGAGATCGTCAGGTGTGCCGTGGAAAAATATTTATTCAATTTCACCTAATTGGTCTAAAAAAATTTTTTGAAAACTAATTAATCATAAAATACTTTTTTCTTTGTTTTTATTTGACTCCCATTCAAAACACTTTGATAAGAATGACTGTATATTGTTAATATAGGCTATAGAGTTTAATTTTTTTAACATTTTCGGTTGGTAGTGTGCTTTGTGACTTTTTTTTTCTGTTTAATGAAAAAATCTACCTCAGCTACTCTATGCTATGCTCCTTTGCTATATTTGGAAAAGGATGACCACTAAATGTCAGATTTGTATTGGGACATCAAAACATTAAAGTGACATGAAGGAGCATATAGAAATTGAGCAGAGTCGTTTTCCCTCTCACTTAAGTTTATTTAAAGAGTTAGCCATTATATCTGAAGTTAATCTGTGAAGTTACATCAAGGAGCTGAATTGTGCTAGGGCTCGCTAGGAGGCTGTGAGTTCAGTTATGTAATTTTTTAATATTCATTTTCATTGTACACTGTAAAAAAAAAGTATGTGGTTGGAAATGCAGCTCTCACATTGAGTTTTTTGTTTTGTGTCTTATGTAATGTGTGATAACCTTGCTATTTCTTTCCAAGCTTTTGTTGCCTGAATCTATTAAAAATACTGAATTTAATGGCTAAGTGCTGTGTATTGTAAGGACTGTATAGTCTTAATAAGCAACTTATTTTAAACTCTCACAGCCATTCACACCAGACCCTAGACTATTCTCTAGAGTGTTGCGTTTTGTAAACTAGTTTTAGATTTACTTTTATTTGTCTTTCAACGTTTTGCCAGCATTGAGCTTTAGATTTATAGTTGCTCACATGCAGAGAGAATGCCCTTGAAAATGCTTTCCTCTAATACCCATGACCACTTTCACTCATCATAAGGATCCACAAATTACTTGCTAAGCCAGAAATAAATTTTTTGTCACAATAAGTATGAATAATTAATCTCTGAGCCTTTTACCAAGTATTCAAATTACAGTCTGCTCTGTTGCCAAGAAATGTGCAGACAGAGATTGTGTGTCCGTACAGTGACACTGCGTTCACTTTGCATTCTTTAATTCATTTTTCTATTCTTCTTATATCTCTCTACAGAAGAAGCAGTGCACAGACTAAGCCTTTGTTATCGTTGTGACATTACATCCAGACAGCTGAGTCTCATCCTAACACCTCCACCAAGCCCAACACTACTCCCTTCTCGCCCCCAACCCCTGCGCTATGAGCAGAGGTAGAGGAGGGTTTAACAAAGATTGCCAGCGATCTTCTCTCCCTCCCCAACACGGAAAACCTCAGTTTTATTCCCACACAACCACTGGTTATCCACGGGGCCCTCGTGTCCCAAGCCCCGGCTCTGTATCAGGCAGCTATTCACATTCTGCTCTTTACTCCTCTCACCCGGGTGCTCCAGGCGTGCCTCCACGTAGTCATACTTTTCCCCCTAGTCCCTCTGATCCACCCTTTTGGGCATCCCCCCAGCATAGCAGTGATCAGAACTCAGACTTAAATGGTGTAAGCTTCCGACAACAGCAGGTGCAGTTCCTCAGGGGGCAGAGTGCACAGGCTCCGCAGTTCAAAGCACCCCAGCAGCGAAGGTCCCAAACATCCAGCCAAGGGGAAAAGTTCTCACCTGGGCCTCTCCAGTACCAGACAGGTTATTGTGACTTCAAAGCAAGTGGTAACATTTTTGAAAGAAAAGACTGCTACGGCAGAGGCCGGGGAAACTGGCAAAGGGAGCATAACTTTGGACCTAAGAAAAAGTCAGGGTGGAATCACCCTCATCAGAAGGGACAGTATTATCTGAATCAACAGAGTAAGCATTACTGGAATGCACAGGCAGATGATGTGTCCTCTGGCCTTCATAGTCTGAGTTTAGATGACCGGATATCAAGGGTAGACAGCTCTGAAACTTTGTCCTCCAGAAGCATTTCCAGTAAGGTTTGCAGTCCTCCTGGCTCAATCAGACAGTCTCTGTATTTAACCCCTGAGATCCAACAACAGGTCTATGCTTTTTTGACGTCACTCAGGCAAGACGAGACCATTCAGGCAAGGGTCTTGGGCAAAAAGCTTGGTCTTCCCAAGACAGTTGTTAATAAGGCTTTATATGCCCTCTTAAGGACAAACCAAGCAGTGAAGCAAGGTGAGACTCCTCCTCTTTGGAGACTCTGCAAGGAAGAGGACATCAAAGGGAGAGACAATTTGCAGTCTTCAAAGGGTTCGGAAAAAGAGCCAGGTCAGATTTCATCCATAAATCAAGAGGCTAGAGAGCGTCCCACCAGCACCAGCGCTCCCACTGCATCAAAGGTCCTCGTTAAGGCTGACGGCGATATCAGTGACCAGTCAGAGGACTCTGAAGGTGACTATACCTGTGAAACATTGTTTCCTATCCAGGATAAACAAACTCTTTTACCTACAGTGCAGTTGGTAACCTTGTCAACAATGGCCGATTCTAAAGATGGCAAAGAGAAGATCCTACAGTACCTCTATGAAGTGGGTACGGGTAATGCACTCGTGATTGCCAAAAACCTTGGCCTGCGCAGTGCCAAGCAGGTTAATCCTACACTCTATGCTATGGAGAAACAAGGTGATGTCAGACGCAATACTGAAGTTACTCCACCTACCTGGACACTTAGTGCACACCGGCAGGAAAAGATGGACCGCCAACGAAAAGTTGCTGCGACTGCAAACCAAGATGTGAACAGTGCTGTGATGCTGAACTTGACAGCTGAAGGAATTGCAAATGTAGCTTCAGTTAAGTTGGAAGCAGATCATATATTTGACATTTCAGGTGATGTTGGAGCAGTGCCGATGGATAGAGGTGAAAATCCATTGGTGGAGATGTTGGACAACAACAACATTTTTGGTAACACAGAGCTTGACATGCCTGGCTTGGAGCCAATAACCCCTAAAACCGGTAACTTTTCCTCCTCCACCTTCCGCTACTTCCAACCTCCTCCCCATCAGTTCACATACTATCAGGATATGACCAGTAATGGTGGAGAACGTTCACAGTGGGCATCTGATGATATTCCAGAATTCTTGAACACGATCCGCTCCGAGGTTGCAGTTTCGTTGGCTGCTCCCCCTCCCCCAGCCCAAAGCCTGGAGTTAAGTAGATTCCAGAAACTGAAAGAGGCCCGCAATAAGAACCCAGTTAGTGGCCTGATGGAGTTTGCTCAGCATCTTGGACACACTTGTGAATTCCTACTTCTCGACCAGTCTGGACCCTCACATGACCCCCGGTTAGTAGATTAAATGTTTATGGATGCATGTCAGGCTTTATTTGTCTCTGTTAAGACAGTCTTTGCTTCTGGCTTTTTTGGAAGTGTATGTGTTTGGAGGGCAGATACACAGCTGTGAATTTAATTTTAAGAAATTAAATTTGTTAGTAAATCCTGGTGAAACGAGATTGCATGACTTTTTTGTTTTGTTTTGTCTTCAGGTTTCGGATGCAGGTCATGTTAGATGGTCGCAGGTTTCCACCAGCTGAGGGTTCAAACAAAAAAGTGGCCAAAAAAGATGCTGCAGCCACAACTCTGAAGATTCTTTGGAGGGAGATGAAGGGAGCAGGTGGAGAGGAAGAGGAAGAACCAAGCTTTGAGGGAGCTGAGTCAACCACTGACCTGGCAGATGATATGCCAGTATGTTTGTTTTCTTTTTCTGTATCAAAGTTGCATAAAGCCTGGTCATTTAATCTCCCATAAATCTCTTTGATGTCCCATTTTTGCCTTTCATTTTATTTATATGCATGCATGTATGTGTGTATGTGTATGTGTGTGTGTGTGTGTGTGTATGTATATTGTAGGGGAATTACAGTTAAGACCCGAGGACCAGATATGTTGAATGAAGACCAGGAGTCAGAAGTGCAGTCAATAGAAGAAATTTTAGTGAAGTTTAGTTTGCAGTTTCATCAGCAGAAGCCAGCTTCAAGTCTCTCAAAGAAGTTCCTAGGCCGCCCCAAATACAATAACATTGTTACAGCAATTATACTTAAACAGAGGGTACTAACTACGTCAATGATGATGGTTAAATGATTCTGATTGGCTAAGAAAGATAAACAAAACTAGTAATTTTCCACACAAGAGCAGACAGTCTGAAGCATATCTTCGCTTATCACATGGTTGACGGGTTAGTGATCTTTCATGTTGCTTATGGTGTCTTTATCCAAGTTATTCCATCTCCTGATGGTGCCAGTTAATCACCTCACCAATGCAGACCATATTAACACACACACACACACACACACACACACACAGATACACAGCTTCTCCAAGGCTGAACTCGGCTCAGGCTCCAACCATCAACAGAGAGACTTCAAAAAACATTCTGATAACATGTTCTATCTGTTGAGAAGTGCAGACAATATTCATCCTTACTCTATGGAAAAATACAGAAAAGTAAAGAAAGGATTTAACTAATAAAAAAACTTGATTATAAATCTGTCTTTACAAATTATTTAAATAAGAAAAAGGAAAAGAACATATGGAAATAAAACAAAGAAAAGAATATAGGTACAAATAAGAAAAAGAAAATGTATACGAAAAAGAAAAGAATATATATACAAGCGGCAATGGATTTCCGAATCGTCTCTATCAATAAAATGTATGTGTGTGTGTACGTAAAAATATTTGTTGTATGTAAAATGTGTTTAAAAATAATATAAATCTATTTATTTGTTTATTTATTCTCTCTGTCTCTCTTCCTTCATATCTCTCTATTATTGTTTTAAAGTCTGGTACAGATACTCCGCCCCAGGCTCTGTCTCGGTCTCTACCTGGGGGAAAGAATCCTGTTTCTGTCCTGATGGAGCATAGTCAGCGCAGTGGGAATGCCATCCAGTTTATCAAGACGGGACAGGAAGGGCCCCCCCATGATCCACGGTAAAATGCATCCAACCGTAAAGGGCTTAATGTTACATTTATTCTTTACATTTAATCCTGCAGCAGAAAGTCACATGCTTTTTGTCCTGATGAGTGTCTATTGTCCAGGCTCTTCTGTCCCCTTGCTGTCCTCACATTCTCCACATCCCCACGAACATTCTGTACTATCTCCTGTCATTCTTGCTCTTCCTCTTAATGTCCTCGACTCTCCTTTTTACATCTTTTCCCCATTTCTCCTTGTTGGCATTACAGAACCTACTGAGCTTTCATGTTGTCATTTTGGTAGCTTAAGTCTCTTTATCTGTTCCAGTTTTCCTTGCTATGTTTTTCTTTCCTTTATTCCCTTTGCCTCATACAATATGATTTAGCTGGGTGTGAAACAATGCCTGCCTGCTTTGTCTGATCCTGGTCTGAAATGTTTTTATCTGTATCTTTTTCATTTTTTTTGTCCTGGTTCTTGTTAATTATACTTTTATTTCTGTTTTTGCACTTTAGTTTTTGCAATTTAGTTTGCTTCCTATAAAACTATTAGATGTGGTAAGACGCTATTATCCATTAGTATTTAACAGTCTGCATTAAAGTAATTTGCATTGACAAATTAAAAGAAACAATCAAAATTGTGATTATGGCCTGGTGTGTTTATTAAACTGAATATTTAATGAAATTAATATGTTAATATCAGAGCGCTCCACACCAAGTCAGATTTTAAATGCTTATTGAGTTGCTTTTTGGAAATGGGAAATGTCTGTTGCTATATAATGTATAATGTAATTTCAACATAATACTTTCACCTGGTGTTGTTTTTACTTTCGATCATGATATCTAAGCAGTAGCAATATGAGATGTTAAGTGCATGTTATATCACATTTTAATGCACAATATGTGTTTTTAAAAAACAAATCACGCATCACGTTGATGAATGTAGTTTCTCTTCACTTCTAGTTTAATTTATTAAATGAGATATCTTTGTATTGGTTTGGTTCGGTTCAGGACAGGACAGCCTCCTCAAATATGCATTTACAGTTCTGTTATGTGCCAGTGGATATTCATAGCCTTTAGCAAAAAATACGTCTCTCATTACTGGTCTTGATGTAAATGTAGCACTGCCTGCCAAACTTTTTTGTTTTGTTTTGTACTCTAGTTGGCAAACGCATGAATTGTCAGCATGCTTGTATGCGTAATTGCATACAATTTTGTTATTGCAGAATTTTGTTTCTCTGTCATTTTCAATTTTAGTGTGCTTTGGGTAAAACAAATATTAATACATTTGAATAGCTGAAGATGGTAGAGAAAGTTGTAAGATTTTTAATGTTTTTGAAAGGCTGCATTTACTTGACTAACAATAGTAAAACAGATATTGCCAAATTATTACAATTTAAAACGACTGGAACTTCAGAGAAGAAAGGCATATAGTTTATTGTAATATACATAATATATCTGCTATATTGATAAATCTACCCAGTTTTTCCATTACAAGGTGGCTTGTGACGTTTGCCTTTTTTCTTCTTTCTTTGTACCGGTAGTTTTAATGAGAAATACTCTGCAATGGTGTTTGACTTGTGAGTTTGCACATGGTTTGTCTTAAAGCATATTAAAACAAACATGTATACATATAAAAAATATTAACTTCATTTTCACCACAGGGGTACTTTAATATTTACTGGAAACCATGATACATTTTTACAGTTTTTTTTATATTTTTCATATATATATATATATATATATATATATATATATATATATATATATATATATATATATATATGATAGATAAGCATTTATGTCCGAATTAATAAGTTTCATGCATCCTTGTTGAATAAAAATATTAATTTCTTTAAAAAAGCGTCTTTTTTTATCTGAACCATTCTGATCTGTATGATTTGTAAAGGTCGATTGGAGGATCAATTCTATTAATTGAATAGAACTGCCTCAATAGATTTGAAAATGCAGTGTCCACTATGACTGATCTGTCATTTTCTCTCCTTTCTCCCTTCATCTTTCTTGCTTTTTCCTACTTCCTGTGTCAGGTTTATGTTCCGTGTAAAGGTTGGGGATCGTCTCTTCCAAGAAGCCTCAGCACCCAGTAAGAAAGCAGCGAGGCAGCTGGCAGCGGAGGAGGCCGTGAAAGAGCTAATGGGAGATGGACTACTACATCTTAACAAGGTGAAGAATGTTTTGGAGACTGTACAAGAAGAAAACAAGGACTGTTTGAAAGATGGAAAGGAAAAAGAGAATCTCGAATGCTGGTAGACTGAACACAATCTTTCTCTTCCAGCCTCCAGGTAATTTCTTTGCTCTGGGCGACAATGAGACTCAGCCAGCGGTTCCAGCATGCCCCTCACTACCCCCCCTGACAGCGTCTGAGCTCCAGGCGGCACATGAAGCAGGGGTGGGTGACCTCATCAACCATCTAAACAACAACGCGGTGTCAGGCCTTCTCGAGTACGCCCGTGCTCGAGGCTTTGCTGCTGAAATCCGCCTGGTTGGCCAGTCCGGACTTTCACATGAGCCCAAGTACACTTGCACTCTTACTTTGTTACGTCTTCTTGATCTTTATGTCCTTATTACCGAAGCAGCAGGATTCTCATCTCAGCGTCTGACTCACTGCTGCTCTGCCACACAAAAAAAAAAAGATTAATTTTATCTCTCTTTTTTTTTTTACAGATTTACATACCAGGCTAAATTGGGAGGGAGGTGGTTTCCTGCAGTGTGTGCAAGTAATAAGAAGCAGGGAAAGCAGGAGGCAGCAGACGCTGCGCTTCGAGTGCTCATCGGAGAAGCAGAAAAAGCAGCACGTACTGGAGAGCTCACGCCAGAGGTATTAAACATGCAGAAACTTTAATAAAAGTTCAAAATAAGATTTGCTGTATCTTTTAACTATGCATTAACTTTTTTATTAACAAAGTACCATAGAATTTTTATAGTACAAAATTAACTTTTTAAACTGTCTCTAGTTTTCTTTCAAACATATTTTAGTTGAATTTCTGAAGCTAATTTCATGCATACATTTGATACATTTTATATATATATACACGTATATGCGCATGTGTATGTGTTGTGAAATTTAAAATAACTGTTTTCTGTTTGAATATTCATTTTAAATTCTAATTTCTTTGCATCATTACTCTAGTCTTCAGTGTCACATGGTCCTGAAAACCGATATGCTGATTTGTTTGTAAAGAAACATTTATTATTATTATTATTATAATTAGATAGAAAGTTCAAAAGAACAGCATTTATTATAAATATAAATTTTATGTAACCATTATAAATGTCTTTACTGTTACTTTGGTTGATTTAATCCATACTTTCTTTCCAGTTACCGGTAAATGTGTATAATGTTACGAACGCTTTGTTTCAGATAAATGCTATTCTCATGAACTTTCTATTTTAATTCATATATAATATATTTATTAAATAGGCTACCGATTTCCTAGATTAGAGTCCAGTTGTACATTTATGTCCTTGTACAGTGGTCATTATTCAGAAATATTTGACTGGTGAATGCTGCACTTGACCAATCAAAATCTTAGATTGATTTGTAATATAATAATAAAACTAAAATAGATTTTTTAATGTTTCAGTTGCCGGTATCGGGCAGTACGATGCACGATCAGATTGCCATGCTAAGCCATCAGCGCTTTAATGCACTCACAGCACGCATCCAGCACAGCCTTCTGGGGAGGAAGATTCTTGCAACCATTGTTATGAGAAATGGATCAGATACTCTTGGAACAGTTGTCAGCCTTGGGACAGGTACACAGATCCATAGACTTAAACACAAACAGCGACCGACATGATGTATGCACTGTAATTAGAGATGTGTTATAACTGTTTTCTTACGCCTGCAGGAAACCGCTGTGTTAAGGGAGAGGAGCTTAGTCTTCGAGGGGACACCGTTAATGACTGCCACGCAGAAATCATCTCCAGGAGAGGCTTTATCCGGTATCCGCTTGCAGAAGAACTTTCTCTCTCCCTCATTCTGTCAATCCCATCTCGTTCTACAGCTTTTTCCATCTCATTCTTCAAGATGAAGGAGTCTTATTTCACATCAGCTCATAAATATATTGACTTTATATTCAGTGTTCTGAAGATGTTACTGAGAGACCGATAGAGCGTCTGCTCATATGCCTGCGGTCTTTCTCTTTCTGTCTTTCTCAGTGATTATGGTACTTTTGAGTTATAGAACAAATTTGAAAGTGTATATGAAAATATTAATATTTAAAATAGCCTTTAATTCTCATATGGCACTAAAATGAATAAATGCATATTAATAATAATTTTATATATGATTTATTTTGTAGTACATTATACATTTTATTATTTTTTTATTGTTGTTATACAGTTGAAATTATTCATATTTCAATAATAGATTTAATATACAGTGCTCAACAAATTTATTAGACCACAACCCAATGTAAGGTTTGTGCCTCAGCTGCCCCAAGTATTGATTTACCAAAATAATTTTTTACTTTTCTGTAGTGGTTAATCCACCAGTATTTGTAATCTCTTTAGTCACAATTGGCCAAGTCAAAGACTTCAAACCTATTGAATGGGATTTAGTTGATTCAAAGAGGGATTGCACAAAAGTTTATTCAAAAGCAAGTCTTTACGAGCAATTTAGTAAATTTGCTTAAAAGTGAAATATATTTATATGTAATCATAAATTATAAATAAATGTGTTTTTAAATATAAATTATATGATACATAAATAATGTATTAGATAATTTATTATTAATAAATTCTATAATAATAACATAATTTATTATATAAATAAGCCACCCATATAGGGAAATGCATAGCCCATATGTATCGGCTTTCAACATCAGTTCGTCTGTCAAACAGACAGTACAATATTCATATCGGCTTTTAAGAAAGATTATTCTTCTGGCCACAAAGAATAATTTTCTTGTTCTATTGTACTAAAAGTACCAAAAGCATGTAGCAGTAGTCAGAATCAGAAGGTTTAAATGACTGATCTTGTGAGCAGCAACTGAAACAATCAAGTGTAGATATAATGGTTTCAAATGCAAACTACAGATACATAAAACTAAACTCAAGTAAAGAATATATGTACTTACAACTAAACTTAAGATATTTTTTTTTTAGAAGTGTGTGTGTGTGTGTGTGTGTGTATGTGTTTTTTGTATGTATATGCATACATACATACATGTATATGCACAGAAGAACAAGTTAAGCAAGAAAAAGTAAGAAGATCAAAGAATGGCAAAAACTACTAATAGTACAAATCTTTGAATTGACTTGTGGTGGATCCACAGAACTTTTAAAAGTGTTTCTGTTTAGCATCGTAAGGCAACTAAAACTTTACACCAGGACCAAAAAGTGTAGACTGGCCGGACCCAGGCTGTGATTTAGCTGAAGAGTCAAAAAGGTTAGAAGCTTTTCCTAAATCTTGGCATGTGATTGATTTGATCGTCATAATTCAGTCCAGACGTTACAACAACTAGAAACTATTTGGAAGTTAATAACAACAGACACTGTAGAAAAGTACTGTACATAAAAAAAAATTCCAGCAGGAATGCAAGCTGTTATCAACTACAAAGCTACTACTTGATTGTTTCAGTTTTTTCCATAATAAATGACAATTGTTAAAGTTTTTGACAGATTCTTAAAATTTTTGTTTTCTCTTTATACATTAAAAGGGTTTAGTTTGACATTTTTAAAAAGTGGGACGAATGCAAGAAAAAAAAACTAACTTTTATATATTACAAAAATTCGATTTTGATCAGCCCTAGTAAAGTAATAAAAATGTTCTTGTAAAATCTGTATGACTCAGGTTTTTGTATGGGGAGCTGATGAAGCATTGGGAAAGCCCTGGTGATGAGAGTATTTTTGAGGTGGCAGACGATGGTAAGCTGAAGATCAAATCGGACGTCACTTTTCATCTCTATATTAGGTGAGACATACACTTCCTCCTGTCTGAACTAGTTTTAGAATAGAGATTCTTCTCTAAACATGGCTAACGCTCCTTTCGTGTGCCTTTTTCTTTCTCAAAGCACTGCACCATGTGGTGATGGCGCTCTGTTTGATAAGTCATGCAGCGAGACTGCTGAAGAAAATGTCTCTGGACACATGCCTCTCTTCGAGAACGTAAAACAGGGCAAGCTCAGGACTAAGGTGGAGAACGGTAAGCGACCGGAAAAAAGGAACTGTAAATAATGCCATCATTTTCAGATTAATCAAGATCTTCTGAATGATTTCTAAATGCTTTTTTTAAATTAATTTTATTAAATTAACTTTAAATGGCCAACTACTGTACAGTAAGATCATGCTGTGGCTTAAGTCCATAACCTCAGGTCTACAACTATAGTGTGCTAACTGTTGGATTAAATAAGATGCACTCAGCAGTGTTTGTTGTGCCATCTGGTTGCGGTTATCTCGCCAAAGAATTTCTCTATAGCCACGTGAACGTGGCTTTTTGCCAGGCAAAACTGCCATTGTCTAGTGGAATGGGAGAAAAGCAATTACGTCACAAAAGCGGTTGGCAGGTAAGCTGATGTATTTCTGTGAATTCAACTTGACAAGTCTGCACGTGATGTTTGCAGTTGTATTGGCACTGCTGAAAAGGAAGTAAAACAATAAGATGAAGAATAAGAAAAAGGCTCATAATATATTGTGATTTTAATAATTCTGGTCGTCCTGCAATATTAACCAAGATTCCCCACCTTTTTCTGTTCTTGTTAACCTTATGTCAGGTGAAGGCACCATCCCAGTGGAGTCCAGTGATATTGTGCCCACCTGGGATGGCATTCAGCATGGTGAACGCCTGAGGACCATGAGCTGCAGCGATAAGATCCTACGCTGGAATGTGCTTGGCCTACAGGGGGCGCTCCTTAGTCACTTCATCCACCCTGTTTATTTGCGCTCCATCACTCTTGGTAAAAACTGTTACCATGCTTTGAGTTATGATATTCAATGTTTGTTTTTTGTTTGCTTTATTATATTCACAGTAAAGGCTTTACATAGAATTTTTTAATTGAAACTGATTGATAAATTAATAATAACAATTAAATCCTGTAAAATGTTCATAATTGTTAGATTAAAATTAGTTCAAAAATATTTATTTTTTTATTACAAATGTGTAAAATTATCTAGAAATTATATTTTTTATAAAATGATGAAAATAATAATGATATTAGTAATTAAGTTAATTTGCAATTCAGTATAAAAATGATCAAAAAATACTTAAACAAATATATATATATATATATATATATATATATATATATATATATATATATATATATATATATATATATATATATATATATATATATATATACAGTAATCCCTCGTTTATCGCGGGGGTTACGTTCCGAAAATGACCCGCGATAAGTGAAATCCGCGAAATAGAAAACTTTTTTTTTTTACAATTAGCAACTATTACATGTATACAAATACAGTGACTCACGTGTAGGCCGTTTCACAGCTCTTCAGACTGGGCTGCTGCATCCTGACTGCGCTCTGCAGTATTCTCTTCTTCTGAAGCCCGCGGTGCAGGTGTGTTTGTTCGGGAGAAGAACATAGTGATAGGCAGCTGTTGTCGCTCTTTTTTCTTCTTTGCAAAAAGATCCTTGTACCATCGATTACGTTGGAGAACTGTAATGAACGGCCCATCAAAGGGTCCCATTCCTCAGCTAATCGCTTAAGTTCAGTGGCCATTCGCACCATGGTTGCTAAGCGACCAAGCGTTAGTCCTTCCTCCTCATCTCTCGTGTCCTCTTACGTACACATAACTGCACGAGACGACAAAATGATAGCACAATTCGTAGCATGTTTTGATACAAGAAGCGGAAGTGAGTTTTTAGCGAATCAGAATGCTGAGCACAATGCACCCAAAAAAAAATGCATTATGAAAATCCGCGAAATAGCGAATCCGCGATAAGTGAACCGCGAAGTGGCGAGGGATCACTGTATATATATATATATATATATATATATATATATATATATATATATATATATATATTAAAATTCACAATTTCTTATTGTTATTAAAGTATGTCAAGGGTAGAGCTTCATTCATGGATTTTTTTTTTTTAAATGTTCGTTGGTTCAGGTTATCTCTACAGCCATGGTCATCTGACTCGAGCTGTATGCTGCCGGTTGGCTAGAGATGGAGATGTGTTCAAAAAGAGTTTACCAGCAAACTTTACTCTCAATCACCCTGAGGTATACACGCACACATAGACACGCAACAATCCATTTAGCACTATGAAACTTTTGTTTTTACTTTCAGTAATTATTTTCTGAAAATGCTCTCTTGCAGGTGGGCAGGGTGAGTGTGTATGACTCGGCACGCCACACAAATAAGACCAAAGAGTCCAGTGTTAACTGGAGTCACCCAGACCGAATCAGCGTAGAGGTACTGGATGGCACCAAAGGCAAAGTGGACAGGTGAGACACAGACCCTCACATCCGTCATACTTCTCCATTGTAAAATGGAAATCCAGCTTATCTAGCTAATTGAACATTTATCCAAAGCACTTCAAGATATAGACACCTGCTTTCGTTCATGATCTATCTTTCTCTTTTCATGCCAGTCCCAAGATGGAGGTATCACGGGTTTCCAAGTCCAATCTGTTCCGTCTCTTCCAAGCTTTGTGCCAGCATGCAGGCCGGGCTGATCTGCTGGCACTGCCATCCTACGCCCACGCTAAGATGGCTGCCACTTCATTCCAGGATGCCAAAAGGCTGTTCTTTCTGGCCCTGAACCAACATGGATATGGGTCCTGGATTGGGAAGCCCTTGGAAGAAAAAAGTTTTGAGTCAGAAGCCAGAGGCTCAGAGCTAAGGGGAGGAAGCAGTGATGTTCGGGCTCCAGGTTGCACGGTTGACCCCAATAGCTGCTTGAGCTCGAACAACAATTTACAGTCTGCAGCACAGGGCTTTTAGAGCGAGAGCGAGAGAGAACAAATTGAGGGATGGAGTGGAAGAGTGGCTGGCAGCAAGAAAGAGAGAATTGAGGAGGTACAGAGAGGGAGGAACAGGGTAAGCCTGTGGCTTTGGAGTTGAACTTTAACCATCATGACAAAGCAGTAACGGATTCTCCTATGGCAACAGAGCCATAAACCCAAGGCAAATTGGACTTGATGAGATGAATTAGGATCTTGTTTTTTTGTTTGTTTTTTTTACTGTAACTAGAGGGTTGCATTCGTTTTAGTGGGTTTTTCTTTTCCCCATTTGCAACCATCAGAATACTGTGTTAGGTGACTGAGTGGCCACATACTTGAAGGATAATTCTGTTTCTCCCTCTCTGTCTTTTCAATTCCAATTATAGATCTAGGTATTCAATAAAGAGATTTTTAATGACTGCTGTTGCTAGTCAGGTAAATATTTACTGAGTTTGGTGGCAAAGGGTCATTTGTGACATGAGTTTTAAAGTGTTCTCTTAAAAATCAAAATTCTCATTTCCTCTGTGAAAAATATTGTGTAAGAAAGATTATTTGAGAAACATTCAGTTACCAAAATTCAACAAAATATCGTCTGTATTTAGGTTTAAAATGACATGAAGGTAAATTGACAATTTTAATTTTTGGGTGAACTATCACTTCAAGTCGCTCGTACCAATTTGTTATTTACCCACCTTTTTTTATTCATGTAAATTCTCAGATTACTTTAAATCTGCATGGAAAAAAACTGCTTATGTATAAAAAAACAAATTGCACTATGTGAAGTTCCACACCAACACTTGACTAGACTGCTTGGAATATATACATAATGTACATACAGATACATATGCACACAGATGTATATATAAGGTCTGTTGAACGAGTTTATACATATGCGTGTGTGTTTATGTATGTGTATATATTGTATGTATATATTTTGTAATGATTCGTAAAGGAAATCCAATTTATTTTCTATCTTTCATTTTTAGGATGTAATTTTATATGAGGTGTGTATGTTCTGTTTTGACTATCGTTGATGTGCATTGTTGGTTATATTGGGGGGGGGCTTGTGGTAGATAATGCATGCAGCCAAACAGTCTACATTTTGAGTGGTGAAAGCCATAGCGGGTGGCTGAATGGCACAAATCAATCATATGCACATGTGTGTGTGTACCTTTGTTGATCTTTGATAGATATTTCTTGGAATATTATTTTGCCCTTTATATTGTACACTCAAGTCTGCATTGCTTGTTATACGTGTTCACACACTGTTAATGTACTGCTTCAAGACTAAAGCAATACTAACATTGTTTCCTCCTCCCAGCAAATGTGAATCTGTATGCCTCAAACATTTGTCATCAAACCATTGAAGCCTACCATACTTCAAAATATTTTAAGATAAGTTCTGTTCTATTAAAAAAGTAAAAGAGCATTTTCTTTTCATGAGCTGCAGATTAATGTCTTACAGTGTTTTTGCATTTCGCAGCAAATGCTGAAGACACTGGTTGTGATGGTTTTCCCAGGATAGGTGGAAGGGGATATTTAGGTCAGAGTGCCTCTATGGTAGTTACATCTTCCTCAAATCAAAGAGAAAATTGTTTAAACTAATGTGCCTAATTATATTTCAGTGTGCAATTATAAGCATGTATGTGTGTGTGTGTATATACAGCGGGTACGGAAAGTATTCAGACGCCCTTAAATTTGTCACTGTTATATTGGTCATTTGCTAAAGTCATTTAATTTTTTTTTCAGAATTTCTTTATTGACAGAAAAAGACAGAATTGTTGACATTTTTGCAAATTTATTAAAAAAGTTAAATTTCAAATTTATTGAAATATCTCACGATCCTAAGTATTCAGAGCCTTTGCTCAGTATTTAGTAGAAGCACCTTTTGCTGTAATACAGCCATGAGTCGTTTTGGGAAAGATGCAACCAGTTTTTCACACCTGGATCCTGATCTTTTGGGAATCATCTGCCATGCCTCCTTGCAGATCCTTTCCAGTTCTGTCAGGTTGGATGGTAAATGTTGGTGAACAGCCATTTTTAGGTTTCTCCAGAGATGCTCCATTGGGTTTAAGTCAGGGCTCTGGCTGGGCCATTCAAGAACAGTTTTTTGTGAAGCCACTCCTTTGTTATTTTAGCTGTGTGCTCAGGGTCATTGTCTTGTTAGAAGGTAAACCTTCGGCCTAGTCTGAGGTCCTGAGCACTCTGGAGAAGGTTTTCGTCCAGATATCCCTGTACTTGGCCGGATTCATCTTTCTCTCGATTGCAACCAGTCGTCCTGTCACTGCAGCTGAAAAACACCCCACAGCTGATGCTGCACCACCACGCTTCACTGTTGGGACTGTATTGGACAGGTGATGAGCAGTGCCTGGTTTTCTCCACACATAACCAACTTACACAACTTAGTATTAAGGCCAAAAAGTTCTATCTTGGTCTCATCAGACCAGAGAATCTTATTTCTTACTATCAATAAGGACCACTGGATGGAGTCCTTCAGGTGTTTTTTTTAGCAAACTCCAGACTTTAATGTGTCTTACACGGAGGAGAGGCTTCCGTCGGGCCACTCTGCCATAAAGCTCCGACTGGTGGAGGCTGCAGTGATGGTTGACTTTCTACAACTCTCTCCCATCTCCCGACTGCATCTCTGGAGCTCAGCCACAGTGATCTTTGTGTTCTTCTTTACCTCTCTTACTAAGGCTCTTCTCCCCCCGGTAGCTCAGTTTGGCCGGGCAGCCAGTTCTAGGAAGGGTTCTGGTCGTGCCAAACATCTTCCATTTAAGGATTATGGAGGCCACTGTGCTCTTAGGAACCTTAAGTGCAGCAGAAATTTTTTTGTAGCCTTGGCCAGATCTGTGCCTTCTGTCTCTGAGCTCTTCAAGCAGTTCCTTTGACCTCATGATTCTCATTTGCTCTGACATGCACTGTGAGCTGTAAGGTCTTATATAGACAGGTGTGTGGCTTTCCTAATTAAGTCCAGTCAATATAATCAAATATAGCTGGACTCAAATGAAGGTGTAGAACCATCTCAAGGATGATCAGAAGAAATGGACAGCACCTGAGTTAAATATATGAGTGTCACAGCAAAGGGTCTTAATATTAAAGACCATGTGATATTTCAGTTTTTCTTTTTTAATAAATCTGCAAAAATGTCAACAATTCTGTGTTTTTCTGTCAATATGTGGTGCTGTGTGTACATTGAGGAAAAATAAATCAACAAATGATTTTAGAAAATGGCTGCAATATAACATAGAATGGAAAATTTCAGGGCGTCTGAATACTTTCCGTACCCACTGTCTGTGTGTGTGTGTATAAAATACACATAAAACCCCTGAAATATTACTAAATAATTATTTTTCAATATGAAATAATATATTCTGCTGTCTACTGAAATCAGAAGAATGTTGTAAAGAAGGCTTGAAAATGTTGTAGGAAAAAAGGTGTTCCATGACAACTTATTAAGGGTGAGCTTACTTCTGGGGAATATCTAAATTATTTAAAAGGAAAAAAAAATATGGTAATTATAGTGTAGGCATGTATAGGTGTATTCATTCATTAATCTGCTGCTGTACTATTCTTATTTTCCTGTACATTATTACATTTTTGTTAGACACCCATCATAAATTTATTAAATTTAAATGTATATATATATATTAGGAAAAACAAAGAACAGTACAGAGAATAAAAAAAATCTTATTTTACTAAAAATTAGAAATGTCACATTCCAACCCTCATTGCAGTGAAACAAAATATTGTTCCTGTTCTTGCAGTTTCAGAGTACTTATCTTAATTTTTTTGGAATGATGGGTGCCTCTTGGCTAGGGTATCCTCAGATCTTATTTGCCTTTGTATATAGGCTTCTATAAACATTTAATTAGAAATAATAAGGATATACAAGTAAATATTATTGTGTGTGTGTGTGTGTGTGTGTGTGTGTGTGTGTGTGTGTGTGTGTGTGTGTGTGTGTGTATTTCCCTCATAGGGTTCTGTGGATATGATTGGACACCTAACTAAACAACTCATTGTATTTGATCCAAGTTAACTCAAAATATCAAGCAAAACTGTAATTAAAGCATTGTATGAAATAACGTTTTTAAAAGGTGACCGCCCACCTTGGCCAATCAATTAAATAAAAGTGTATAAATTAACTTAGCTGGTTCTTGCCTGAATGTATTCCAATGATGTTTCTTTATCAAACAGCTGGTCTATAGCATAAATCTAAATATACATAGAATGTAAAAGTGACATTGAAAGTGGAGTCTCAACTCAAAACTTGTCGCGACACACCATGTACCTTTTTTAATGACCGCTGGATGGCGACCTTTCCCTGTTCCGTGTATTTCTCAGGTGACAGGTTTGAGAGAGATCAAACCCCTGGACGAGAGAGCTGTAAAAGAGAGAACATTAGTGTGAAATTATTCATTTCCCCCTCACTAATTTCTCTGGCAAGTCTGAGAGCATTTTTATAGGATGGGTAATAAGTAAAATACCACCAGCTGCGATAGTGAAATTTGCTGATAATTTCCCGCTTTATTAAAAAGGCCTGTGGAGTCTCGTTATTAACGCAGACTGACAACTGAGCTGTCACGTCCAGGTCAAGCTTTCACGCGCTGGACGCGTCGCACGCTCTCAGTTGCCTATAGACGGGGCTTTCAGGCTCCCTTCGACTGATATGTCAGTGTCTATATGAAGTATTAGTCTGGTCTATAGCCTACGCCGTGTAAATGAGGTGATCGATGCCGCAGAGAACAATGAATGGGATGAGGGAACACGCGAAGATACATGTAGTGTGGGTAGCAGGGAAGCCTCCGGTGGAAAGAACAAGGAAACACGGAAATAAAGCAAACTCCCACAGGTTAATGTACTCAAGTAGAGGTCACTCAACGTCAGTGCTACTGTGTGTTTATGGGTGTTGCTCCCAGTGCTTGTGGCATCCTAGTGATATCAGCATTACAACAGATGACACTGTTTTGCAGGTCGTCACACAGCTTTTACCCTCCCAACAAAAACACATGGTCCTTCCACCAGCTGAGTCAGTAAAATGCAAGTTGTTCTGCAGGCCTGCCTAGGCTGGAATGGCATGCACAAATGTAGTGAAATGTGTGTGTGTGTCTGATGGAGTGTGTGAGAGATCAACTTCTGAGGGTTTTCCCTTCTAACTTCCACCTACACTGCAACTGTCGCGGCACAAGTGTTATTACTCTATTTAGAATTCTGTGCATATCTGTGGCTTACATAATGGCTATGTGCTGCAATACGCAGCGCATGCCAAATATATGGAGTTTCTTTCATAAATTAACTGATTTTATTTTAGATTAATTGTAAACTTCTCTCAGAGGACATCAATTGGGTGTCACAGAAATATTCGAAATATTTGATTCGCACTAGAAACCAGCAATACAGTATATATTTTTAAGCATTTATTAATCTTTGTTAATTAAAATTTATAAATATAACTTACTAGTATGATTCTGATAGAGTACTTTAATGTTCATTGATACACTTGTTAAATTATACACGTGCTAAGTGTTTTGCATTTTTTCCATATAGAGTGGAAGTCAAACTTGCAAGCAAAACAAAATGCAGAAAATTGCAATAATTATACATCAAAGAGGAATTTTATTATCACTCTTATTAGTAAAAGACAAGGATCCAACATTTTCTTTTTTCTTTTTGCTAAACAAAACTTTCAACAAAAATGTATTAAACAAAACTCGGAACATGAAAAACTAAATAAAAAAACAAAAGCTAACTTAAAACAAATATTGCAGCAGTCATACCACAAAGAGGAATTGCAATTTACATTTGTTCATTTAGAAGACGCTTTTATCCAAAGCGACTTTCAATTTGAGGAGTATAGAAGTGATTTGTCCTGAGGATACAAAAATTCATAAGAGTACTTACAATACAAAGTTTCAAACATTCTATACACAAGTAGTACAAGCATGTGGAATAGAGAGAAAATAGTTTTTTTTTTTTTTTGGTGAGGTGTGTGCGTTTGTCATGTTAGATGCTCATGGAAGAGGTGAGTTTTCAGTAGTCTTTATAAGTAAATAACAAAGATCCAACATAATTTGTTGGAAAACATAAAACAAAAACTTGCAAACCCCTCAAAAGAACTTGCAACAGTCATACAAAAGACAAATTGTATTTATTAGTTAAGGATAAGAATCCGCAGTGTTGGCTCTGTATTGTACTCTTGGGTATTTTTAGAACTTTCTGATTGAAAAAAAATGGATCTTTTTGAAAACTGGGACAAATGGTCAAAGTCAAGTTGTGTCAATGTTTAGACAAAAGAGTCTAGCTTTTGCTCTTATTGGGGCAACAAACCGATACCGGCAGAGATGCCAATGATCATCAATCATTCAGTGAGTGCATCACAAATTGAGAGCATTTTTATATTGCCAGACATTGATTGAATTCTCCAGCGTCAGAGAGCCACATTCCCAAATTCTTTTGTGATTCTGTCCATTCATAATTGTCTTCCAAAACACATGCTTTAGACATGTATCATCATTTAACCCAGCCAAGTTGGAACAGTTGGGGAACATTGACCAAATCCTGTTTGAACATTAGGGCCAGACGGGATGGTATAGATTGCTAATGTAGCACTGAGGGCATGTGGGCTGTAAGGAAGTCCATTAGTGAAGATGAAGAATACTTCTCTCTGAGTGTGTTTGTTTCAAGAGTGAGGACGCCACTGCGATTGTGTTGCATTTGGCTGCGTGGATTATTTAGACTCAGTGCCTGCTGTTTTTGAAGCCTGCTATTTTTTTATTTTTTTTGACCATGTATATTTTTAGACCAACTATGCGTGCATGTTTTCTCCATGTCTTTCCATTAAAGGTTATAGTGATTTGTTTGGAAAAGGGATATGCGTTGTGTGTGTGTGTCGTCTTACTTGTAAAGGATCTAAAGCAAAGCGTTTGACGTAACACCAGACTGTTACTGTGGCACCCCTCTCTCCTTCTGTTTACTTGTCTCTGTTTGTCCATCTGTCTCTCCTTCTCTTTCTCCCTCTGGCCCCCATCACTCACACCCTCTACTGCATGTCATTTCTTCTCCTTATCTTCTTCCATCCTCTTATTATTCCTTGTTTTTCGCCTTGCTTCGTCCTGCTCCCACTCTCACCCCTTTTATCTCGCTCTCATTGCGCTCTCAAATTTCTCTCCCTCTGTCAGCCCTGCGAACCCTTTTTATTCATTACCATCAAACGGTGTGGAAGCATGTGACTGCAGGAGCAAACAAAGTTGAATGGCTGGAAGGAAAGATTATGGGCCATGACTCAATTTGATGGATCGTTTCATGAGTTTAGCATGTCCACTGAATCATAGGGGTCACCGACGCCTCCCACTGACTTTCGAGAACATGGTGTGTTTTGAACGGTCCAGAAGATGATGCATAGCTCAAGTGTAGTATTGCTGAGTTCACATTAGCAGTAAATAAGGTGGGTTTGTTTTCGCCCCGCTACCCACCGAGTGATGCTGTTCTGCTATTGATTAGCATCCATGGATGTGTGTGTGAGTGTGTTGTTTCGCTCTTGGTGGAGATGATGGAATTTTATGTCCTGTTTTGGGCCTACACGTCTATTAGCGAGAAGTGCAATTTAAAATAAAATAAGATAAAGGCGAGATGGAGAGCTCCTCCTCCTGTGTCGATGCAGGCTGTATGGCATTTAGATAGAATGGTTTCATCCAACAGGGGAAAAAAGAGAAGACAACTGTCTGTGTACTCTGGTGTTGGCATGGTAACCACTTTGCCTGTTCTCATTCTGTTGTTCGGTCATATGCATATATGTACGTGTGTATATATATATATATATCAGACCAGTGTTTTTCCAGCATTTGTTATTCTCTCTCGAACTTTCATGCTGTATTACACCGCTTCATAGGTGTCCTTTAGGAACGAGCTGACCTTTTCTCTTCACAAAAGGAACAAAAGCACTTGTTTGGTGTCACTCTCTCCATCTCTGCGTATCCATAACCTTCCATGTCGGAAAGACTGAAATTGGTATGATGAATCTCTCCCTTTCTTTTTCTTTTTCATGTCTCTGAGCAGTACTCTTAGCTGTCATGTCCATCATCTTCTTGAGTTAGAACTGGACAGCTGTGTCCCATTTTGTCACTGTCTTCGCATGGTCCTTTGACCTTATCCAGTGGGTCGCTAGCTTTCTCTCCTTTCTTTGGAGTTCCCTTTCAAATTTGGCCGTTTGTTTTTTTTCCCATTATTTCTTAAGTCTTTGATCTGCCCACTTTTCACTCTGTGTTTTAATATCTCCTGGATTGACCAATGGGGAATTAAGCCTCTCTCATGCTTCTTACACTATATGATATCAGCCACATGTATGGGAATAGCTTGACCTTGCATCATCACCCCGGCTACCGCACGGGACGAGGATGATAGCGTTTTCTGATGATGATGTCACCGAGGTGACATATGGCTTGTGTTGTAATAATCACTAAATCTGGGGAAATCGCCTTTTCAGTTGACATGAGTGTTTAATTTATTTTTATCCGACGTGTAAAATATCCTCTGTCCACTTTGATGGAGCGACATCTTAGAATATCCGGTTTACGGAGCCTGAGATGTTGGATTTTACATGCTAATTACCGGAGCCAGAACCATAATGACGTGATGGAGAGGACACTGTTGCCGTGAGATAGCAAAGTGATGAGCCACTTTCACCTGGAATCGCATTTAAACAGCTTTTTTTCAATCCCTTTTTTCTAGATCTACCATGCGTTAGCAAGGGTCAGCATCCTGTGTGGTGGACATATATATATGCTTAATGGGCAGCTGTGGTTTGTGATCGTCATAAAAAGCAAATGTCAACATTTGCTGTGTGGTCACTTAAAGGTTAACCTGAAAGGGTATAGCTCTTCCAAAAATTTAAGTTCACAAAAGAAGATGTCTTGAAGACTGTTGGTAACAAAAAAATCACTGTCACATTTCTAAAAATATCTTCTTTTGTTTTAAACACAGTAAAGAACATCATACAGGTTTGGAACGACATGAGAATGAATAAGTGATTTCCCTTTTTGGGTGAAATCATTTTCCGTTTTTCAATTTAAGAGAGGTCTGTTGGTCCTGGTGACAGGTCTTGTTCCTGTAGACAAAGAAGCAGTTGCGTCTACTTTTTTGGGAATAGGCTAGCGGCTGTGTCCTTTGCCGCCTCCTTTGCCAGTGGGACTTCGACCTGTTGTGGCAGCTGTGTGTTTATACCTCTTATGTGAGACATTGACAAGAAATGTTATGATTCGGTGACCTGAAGCAAGAGTACAGATTACACTGCAAAACATGACAACCCACTGAAATTGAGATCTTAAGTTTAATTGCTGCCTGGAAACTATTTTTGACAATATGAATTTAATCACTGATGAAGAAACGAAGATGAATCTCTCTCTCTCTCTCTCTCTCTCTCTCTCTCTCAACGAAACATAACAAAAATATGTAAGTTGAAAACGGCAAATTGATTATGAACAATTAAGATGATAGTTCTGAGAGTTATCAACTACTCTTTATTTAATTTTTAAAGTGTTTTTTGCTTTAAAACATTTAAAGTATTTAATTATATAGCAATAAAAGTGATGTAATTATTATTAAGGTTATTATTGTTATTATTATAACGATTAACAACTACTATATGGCTATAGACTTATTTATTTCGATTTTTATTTGTAGGTTTTATTTGTGGAGGGTGAGGCAGGTGGTTTTTCTAAATTAAATGTTCGTCTGTATTTTTTTTCATCGCTTATTTGCTTGTTTCAGCGAAGTGTGTCCAATGAGAAGAGCAGAGAGGAGGGACTGGGGCGGAGAGACGGAGCCCAAAAGAGAAGTTGAGAGGGAGAGGGAGAGAGAGAGAGAGAGAGAGAGAGGGAGAAAGAGAGACGTGCTGTCAGAGTGAGAGCTGGAGGACATGCATCCATTTCCACACAATATCAGACTATTGCTACTTTCCCCTGAGCTCATATTTATACGCTACTTTAAAGCGCTTTTCTTCACAGGAGGCTAATAATGCTAATTAACGCAACGGGTGGATATATTTCCTGAAATATTAAACAGCGCGCTAAATTCTTTCCCCGAAATTTATTTTCTGCTTTTATTTCGATCATTATTCAGGTGTTTCAACGCAACAGCTTCCGTCCGTTGGAGTCTCGTTTAAATAAATAACGTTTTATACTTCTGTCATTAAAAACCATCAATCTGGAATCACAGCTTGACAACGAGCCGAAGCAGAAATGATTGCATGATTGTGACAACATGAAAAAGAAAAAGTGTGGAGGAATATTGTTGCACTGCTTTTGAAATCACCATATGAAGGTGGAGATAGACTGACGTGAGAGAGGTAAGTGACAGAGAAAGATATCTGATGGATGTATGATTTATATCTTAGTTGAAACAATTCATATGTTTATAAATGTACTAAGTGATCTATAAAAAAGATGCTCTCTAGTGTGCATTTATTTTAGATGCAATGCAAATGCTCAAATAGTGCAGAGCAGTGATGGTAATATGATGAGTCTTGCATTTGTCACAGGTCAGTCCAGAGGCCACTATTTGACTATTGCATAAGTTTCTTAAAAATACAGAGACTCTTGAATGTATTTATGTGACAGATATTGCTGGAAGGAGCGAGAGGAGAGGAGGGGGTGTCAGAAAGAGGGAGGAAGAGAGAAGGCAATGGAGAGAGAAAAAAGCTCAGAGCAATTAGTAAATATGGATGGGTTCATAGGTTCATCAGTTTTCTTGTTTTACACTCACAAAGATCTTCCACGTGAACTCCTAGAGCACATCGCAACTACTCAGTGTCACCCAACACTTTCAATCCATCCTTAGTTTATTAATATGAGGGTAGTCCCCCATTTTAATCCAGCCTCCTTTTGCACTTGCTAATTTTATTCGGTTAAAAACAATGTAATGATCCGTTCTTCACTCTCTTCCTTTCTCTCCCTTCAACTAAACTCCAGAGTTGAGGAGCAGAGCACAAACAAACCTGCTGGAGCCTGGTTGCCATGGATCCCCCTCCCTCTCTGAGTCTGGCCCTTCTCAGTGGGAGCGAAGACGAAGAGCAACGTCTGCCCCTCCCTCTCGGTGGTATATCCCATGCTTCCCTTTCTGGCAACTACCCTGGGACCAACCACTCAAATCATACGGGAGGCAACAGCAGCCTGGAGTGTCTCAATGGCACTCCTTCTCCCACCACACCAAACATTCCCCCGACATCGCTGCCCAAATTGCCCCTCTCCACGACACCCCAGCTGTCCACACCAATCCCCAATGCGCTCCACCCCACTAGCACACCGCTCTCCTCATGCTTGGGTAGCCAACATAGCCTGAGCGGGGAGACTTCGCCGGTCTACAATGCGCTGTTCTACTCCTCACATTCACCTTCCACTGAGCGAGAACGAGAGAGGGAGCGAGAGAGGGGATGTAAGCACAGGCAGGCCAGTCCCCTGGTGCACAGACGGGACAGTAACCCCTTTACAGAGATTGCCATGAGTTCGTGCAAGTACAGTGGTGGTGTGATGAAGCCGCTCAGCCGCCTCAGCGCCTCCCGTCGGAACCTCATCGAGTCCGACAGTGGAAGCGACACCAAAGAGGGCGGGGCGAGTGCGGGCCAGGTGACCGCGGCCTCCTCTCAGCACAGTCAATCCCAATCCCAATCTCAATCCCAGAACCCTCCAGAGATCGTTATCTCCTCAAAAGAGGATCCGCCTTACGGACACGCTTACGAACTAGAGGCCTCGGCCAATCAAATGTCCATCTACCACCAGAACCACGCCCTCTCTGAGAGCAGGAGCATGCTAGGTAGTGCGGCAGGGGGCGGGACTAATGGCAGGAGGGGAGGTGCCGTGGGAGGGCCAGGCAGGACCGCTTCCAAAGCCTCTAAACGTAAGAATCAGAACATTGGCTACAAACTAGGCCACAGGAGGGCACTGTTCGAAAAGAGGAAGAGACTTAGTGACTATGCGCTCATTTTCGGCATGTTTGGCATTGTTGTCATGGTGATTGAGACCGAGCTGTCCTGGGGTGTCTACAATAAGGTGAGGACTTTGTGTACCGGGGACTTGGGTGAATGGTCTGGCACGAGGACACATCCTGCTGGTTCTGCTCTGTCTGTGTGAATAAGAATGAGAGTGCATGTGCTTCCCAAATAATGTTCCTACAATAATGGTGGTAAAAACTTGGATACAGCCATTCGTATAGTAGTGCGGACTATTGAATCAAGCAGTAGACAAGTTACAGAATGACATTCAGCAAACAAGAACAGATGTTTGACCAAGCAAAAATCACTTAAAGGTATAGTTCACCCAAAAATGAAATTCTGTCATCATTAATTCACCCTCATTTCTCTCCATCCATTGAAAGTCCATGCAGCAAAAACCTACACGCATCAAAAAGTACAAAATTAGATCAGAAAAGTAATTCCTATCAATCGACTTAGCATTTTAACCCAAGTCTTCTGATGAGACATGAATGTTTAAATGTCAAAAATATTTCATTTAGGCTTTTATTCATATATAAACTTTGATCAATGCACATACACTGAACCCATCAAATATGGTTAACACGGCAGTCCAAGCTTGCTTGAAGTCCAGATCAAACCTCAATCGTTCTTGCATGTCAAGACTCTGTGCTTACTAGTTTCTGCGTTTACGCTTATAAAAACTATGCTCAGTGTGTAAGTGTAAAAGAGCCGTCACATTTTCACTGCATATTTGTGGGTGAAATCTAGTCATTTCAGTAGGCTTTCACAAGATTGGTAATTTCACACAATGGTGAAACATTTAGCATTTAATCATGCAGAAAGTTGCTTGGTTTGAATGCAACTTTTGTGTGAATGGTGCTTCATACATTTTACACTATTGATACCTCACCTTTTCTTCCTCACAAGATTTTACAGAAATGTGATCGCACCACGCCATCATTTCTGTTTAGTGTTGTTGTTTTAAAAAAAAAAAATCAAGCACATTTTTGTTGTATTTTCATTTTATGATAAACCTTTGATCTTTTTTATAGTATCTGCTTATGTGTTCTGCTGGAAAAAGTCACAGGTTTTGAGCAACATGAGGGTGGAAAGATGATGAGAATTTTGTTTAAAGCAACTGATTTGCTAAAAGTGTGACTCATTTGGAGTGACCAAATTTAGATGTGCAATGTGAATGCGTGATTTTTTTGCCACAAACACAAACAATAATCTTGCAACTTAATCATCAGAGATATAAATAAATGTTTTTTTTCCGGAAAGTGCTTTTAAAGCCGTCGCAGTTTGAATGTCCACAAAGTATGTGATCACAGAAACTCATCACAGGAACTTCTGTTATTCCGAGGGTGCATGGCCATATCATGTTATACAAGCTAAGCTGAAAATCAACTTCCAAAACAAGCATCCATGGTGAATTGGTATGGCATTTGTCACATTTTTAGAATGGAGGACAGCAATGATGCACCTGTGTATCTGGCGTGAGAATGAATGTTTTAAATAGTTGTCTGTCTGATATTGCTGCTGTCAGAGAAGGACTTACAGGATCAGATGTCTGTACACTCAGAAATAATTTGAACAGCTGAGATCAGTAATATTTGTGTGATTAAGAAACGCTTAGAAACGTTCTTTAAAAAAATGTTGTAGATCCAAAATAAGTTCATGAAAGAACATTTTGAATCATCCCTAACAAACAAGCTAAAATGTTGAAAAAAAGCGATGTCTTGGCCAGTGCTCGCCCTTCTACTTACAAATTGCAGTCGATTTCTGATTTTAAATTCCATGAAAATTGTTTTAGTTAGTAATATAATCCATTACACATTTAAAGGCAAGGTAGGTGATTTGTTGAAAAGACATTTCTTGTTGTGGTGGTTGAAAGTCTCTTCGCATCCTGATAGCAATCACTAAGTTAAGTGGTTTAAATGAATATATTTCATCTGTGGTAGGTGTAGGACCATAAAATGTTCGTCCAATCGTTGCATTCGGTTCAAGTGCAATAATATCTGTCTGTCAACGTATGTATTTGCATACCTCCATGCACCCTGAGGCTATGCAGAGTCAGTCACGAGCACCGCAACTGAAACAGCAGCGACCTTTTTCAGTTCCTCCTGAACCAAAACAGCGCTTATGCTCTGTTCACACCACAGTTCATTTAATTTGGAGATGCTCTGAAGAGAGGGTGGGAGCTTCTGCTTTCAAATGTAGCTCGCTATAGCTAGCCTCTTTCGCTAGTACCTTTAGATTACTTTTGACCTAAATAGAGTGGGATAATTTTGTACCATGTTGATATTAAAATACAAAGAGAATGAAAATATATTCAATTTTTTATCATCAACAACATGAACTGCATTAAAAATGACTTTACGCAGGGCTGGGTTTGAGATTTTCACGAAAAGCTAATTAGTAAGATAAATAATTTTAAAACAAAAACAATCAAAATGGCAAAAATAAATAATATTTAAGAATAAATAATATTTTATTTGTTTACCTGCATATCATATGACCACTAACCAACATCTGAGAAACACAAATTATATATTTGTTTATTTAAGTAAATAAAATGATATAAATGTTATGAGTTATTATTTATCATTAATATTGTTTTTTTATTGGCCTAACTTATTAAGTTAAAATCTCAGGGAGTATACCGCAAGTAAATATATTACGTCAAAGACAAAAAACATTGGGAGTCCCTGCATTGCCCGTAAATGAATTTGTACGTTTGAATGTGTTTGAAAGACAAAAGACTTCCAAAGACAGTAATGCATTGTTAAATGACGTGATAACTCATATAATAATTAATGTGTTCAGGAGTTGATTAGAAATGCAATGTTAAGAAAACATTTATTTATATAAAATGCTGTGTGAGTCTCAGTTTTCAGTGATGGGTTCATGACTAGTGGCCGGTCTGTGTGTGTGTGCAGTTCTTTCTGAACGTAAACAAGGCTTTTTTAGAAAGGCAAATTTAAACTATAAAAAAAATATTGGGAGAATCAGTTGCAATTATGAGAATAATGTCATCTAATCAATAAAAAAGTAACTGTACTCTGTTAGTTTTTAAACATGTAATATAATGTAATTACAAGTACTTAATTTTTGGAATCATTTTACATAATCTAGATTACATTTAATCAGTTACTACCCAGCACTAATCAGATCCAAGAATTAATAATTTGTTCCCCATGACGTTGTACTGATTTGTTCCTTTATTTTTTTTTTTGTAGTTTTAAACCCTCAACACTGTCTAGACTTCCATCAAGTTAAGTGTATATGTGTTTAGCTTCCCTAAAACATATTTATAAAATTTGGAGGAATATACCAATTCTTTATTCATGGCTGACAAACCTCCATCTTGCTCTCCATACGTTTTGAGATGATAGGAGGCGAGAACACACATCCTCACAGTCTTACTTGATGATCAAAGTAGATATAACTGCCATTACAGCCTACATAGTGTTACTTAAGAACTGACGTTTACTTCAGCTGAATTACAGACTAGTAGCATTTTATTTGAAGCCAAAGCCTCAAAATCAGTGTGAGGCTGAAGTTTGGTAAGTGGTTGATTCTTGTGCCGTTACGTTGAAAGGATTGAATGTAACTGACACATCATGTCAAGGTGAAATATTTTCCACTGTAAAAGCCATAGCCTCAGATTGAAGGCTGAATGTGTGTGCGAGTGAAAAAGAAATGGATATTAACTTTAACTTTGGTGTCAGTTGCCCGATTTTGTTGATTGCAGACAGCTAATATGCTAATATTAATTAATATAACCATTATGGAACATTATAAGTTACTTATTTGGGAGCTTATAGGTACAATAGGCATACTGAACTCTCCATTTATTCGGTTTGAAGTTAGTATGTTAACACCTGGATGCTCTTTGAAACTTAAAAACACAGATGTTAGGTAACATCATAGATGAATTGGGTCGCTATATGGCATACTCTCAATTGAGTTTGATGTTAACATGTTACTAAGCTAAATCCTGGGTACTATAATAAGCTTAACCTCAAAGCACACTTAAAAATTTGGGCTAAATCTGACGATTTAGGACTCTATAGCAATATTCACCTCTATTGGCTAAAATAGATTTTGACATTAGCATGTTGCTAAGCTAACAGCTGAATACACAAAACCTACGGTTCTCTATGGTTTTCCCCCATCTTGGATTTATTTTTTGTTTGAGCTTTCTACTGTTCTTTCTGGGATTTACCTTGAAGACTACATGCAATGCTGTTTTGGAATTTGTCTAAAATGAGGTATCTTGGATGGCAGAAATACCAAGTGGCGTATTTTTCGTAAAAGCCTTTTCGTTGCTTAAAATGCTCAGTAGGTTTTGGAACTGCACCGTCTGAAGTGTGTGTCAGTGTGCGAGTGGGTTTGTGCGAGCGTTATGAGGTGTTCTCTTGCATCTGGCACTGTTCTGAATGGATCTGTCTCAGCATGTATTCTGGAAATCCCTTGTACGTGTGGCCATTTTCCTTGTTCTGTGCAGGTGCTTGTGATATGGAAGAAATTTGTTCTGTCTCTGTATCTCTCCTTTCACTGCCTGTGTTCCCTGTGGTTTTCTCTTTTGTCTTTCCATCTTTTCCACTTACGCTTTTATTTCTCTTTCTGTGTCTCTCACACACATTTTTTTTCTTCTCTTTTCTTGTTCTTTTTATCTTGTACTCTTTCTCCCTTTCCTCTCTTTGTCGGTTCCTTTCCTCTTCTCTCCTGGTAGTTATTCTGGGTCTGGATATCTTTCACTTTTTTGTACTCACTATCCTTAGTGTTCTTTCTCTCTCTCTGTCTCTCTGTCTCTCTGTCTCTCTGTCTCTCTCTCTCTCTCTCTCTCTCTCTGTTATTATAGTGGGCGGCAAACGGGGGAGTGTTATTGGAGAGGGAGAGAAAAGCGAGTGAGTGTTAGGAGAGATGAAATGAAAGGCTGTAATAAAATCTCTTTATTTGAGATGGAAAACGGATGAGTGAGTCAAGTTTGCGCATGAATAATGGCTATGCTGATTGTATACCATTATAGCCATTATAAAACAACACAATAGAAGCCTGTTAGTGCTGCTTCGCACCTCAAAGCAATTAAAGGGTGCAAGGGTGCTTTTCTGTCAGTGCATTACTGTTGAAAGTCCAGAGACATGTGATATACTGATGCTCTTCCACATCCTCCAAACGGCTTCAATTTGATTCGATTCATCTAATTGGGAATTACCTCTCCTCAAACCCCCTGGATGGAAACTCCCAATTGAAACAAGATTATTTGAACGGACAATTGAGTAATGGCGGATGGGAAAGTGGAAAGTGACTGCTTAGATGCCGCTGAACGCTCTTATCCGTGAGTGAACGGCTATATTGATTATTGATAATCACCTTTGCACACCATCAAGCGCCAATTGATGGCTTTACTGGACTGCTTGAGTGTGTGTGTGTGTCAGCTGCTTTTGAAAGCATGAAGCCAGCAGGAAATTCCTGATGAGGCATCATTATGTCCAAAACATTTTCCTAACCTCTTAACGCTCTCATCTCTTTTGAAATGGCAGTTGTTTGTGCACTTTGAATCAAAGAAGCTGAAGAATGCTGTCTATGTTTGAGCATATGGAAATGAAGATTTCACTAGTGTGGTATGTGAAGTGTATGCTGATTTGAATGGGAATATACAGTGGGTACGGAAAGTATTCAGACCCCTTTACATTTTTCACTCTTTGTTATATTGCAGCCATTTGCTAAAATCATTTAAGCTCATTTTTTTCCTCATTAATGTACACACAGCAACTCATATTGATAGAAAAACACAGAATTGTTGACATTTTTGCAGATTTATTAAAAAAGAAAAACTGAAATATCACATGTTTCTAAGTATTCAAACCCTTTGCTGTGACACTCATATATTTAACTCGGGTGCTGTCCATTTCTTCTGATCATCCTTGAGATGGTTCTATACCTTGATGTGTGTGCACTCTCAGCCGTGATTCCTCAGGGGCTGTCTTGTCTATTCAGACTCTATACACATCCTTACTTCTTTAAATAGACAGGTAAAAGGAAAAGGAGAGAGGAAGAGCTGATAAGAACAGCATGAAAGAATACAGTGTGAAATCGGAGCCATTGCGTGTTACTAGCATTGTTGTATTTAATCAAATATTTGCTCTTTCATATCAACTTTTTGTTTGCTGTCTACATATGTGCAACTATATGCAAAATAGTTTTCCTAAACCACAGCTTATGCAGTATATGCTGTATAGTGAGGTCCAGAAGTCTGAGCTCACTAAAGAAAATGCTTCTACGGTACTTAGCATTTTTCTTATTTAAGGCATTTTTTCTTTATAAATTAAATTATTAGCATAAACATGAGTTTAAGATTGTCTTAGGGTTTGGTTTTCCTCTTTGTTGTTAATAACAGCAGCAGTCAAGCTTTATGAACTCCTGACTATCTATAGAAATCTACTGATTCATATCATAATCAGTGATACAACATTTATTTGACTAGACAAAAAGTCTCCAATGATTTGGTTTCTTTTTTTTAGGTCATAGCATTTGACATTTTTAAATACTCTGTTTTTTTATTTCCAAGTTGTATTTTGAGGCATTTTGAGTTTTCAATATGGGTCAGATTGGTGAGTATTTTGGTCCCATTGTCATTTTAGGTTTTGATGAAACTGTTCAATAACATGTAGAGTTGCACAAGGAAACATGCATTAAATCCATCCTCCATCCTCACACATCTGCTTGACAGCCCTAACAGTCCTAAATACCTGGAAAAAGCTGCTGTCAAATCAATACTTAATTTTCACACACTTTTCACTCTGTCACGCATCCCTGGGGAACATCTTAGCTTGGACTTGTTTATTAGATGCAAGGAAGCGTGCAAATGCCTTGGTTATCAACCTGTTGCTAGTGCACAAGGTTGTGGAGTACTGTGTGTGTGTGTGTTTAGGTTTTTATGCAGGGAAAGTGTGTGCAGAGGACTACATTAGAAATTCAACTGTGATAATATTAAATGATTCTTGAGTACCAAATCAGCAAATTAGAAGGATTTATGAAGGATCATATTGCACTGAAGCTTGAAGTCATGGCTGCTAAAAATTCACCTTTGACATCACAGGAACAAAATTCATTTGAATATTAAAATATAATTCTGACCCCAAAAACAAACACACACACATATGTAAAGTTATCTGTGATGATTAAATTTAGGTGAAGAGGTGATAGAAAATGTATTTTCTCATTATTAAAATAATACAATGGAAAGTCCCCACCATGTAAAAACAAAACAATAAAACAACAACCTGTGTTTATGTGTAATCCATCTCTAAGACATATATAAGGGGTGATCCAGTGGGCTGCCAGACCCTAATCCCACTCCTGCTACACTAACGCTTTTACAGCACTCTCACAGGAGCAATAATCATCAGTACATAAAAAAAGAGAGACAGCGTGGGGAAAAAGGAAACTAAACGAGAAGAGATGGACAGTCTGAGGAAGGGTCAACGAAAGAGAGAGGGGGCAATAGTGCACTGAATTAAAATGACCTTCAAATGGCCATTAATGCTATAAGCTTAATGTATGTGTGTGTATAACTGCATGCATGTAGGTGAGGTTGTGTGTGTTTCCATTTTTTCCTTGGCCTCGGAGTATGTAATTGGGTTTTCAGGGGTGTAATGGTGTCTGTCAGTGTGTAACCAAGTGTGTGTGCGCCACTCGGTGTGTAATTGGGCTTATCTGTGAGTGTGTGTTTTTCATTAAGTGAGATACATTATTGTGTTTGGAACATTTGGTTTTGGTGGTGATGTGAGTTTTTTTGTACCGTTTTTGATTTGTGGTTTAATAAACCAGTTTGGTCAGTAACCCTATGGAATATGGCAAGTCAGTTTAACATTCATTTGTTTGCTGGAAATAATTTATATATATCTAGAATAGAATTTCACTACATGAAGTTATAATTCTTGACATCAGGATTCTGAATCTGTGTTAGAGTGTATTAATTAATTATATATATATATATATATATATATATATATATATATATATATATATATATATATATATATATATTCCCGATTCTCACCATCCAACAGAGAATACGTATGTCTTTGTTGCTAAAATTTTGGTAATCAACAATGGAACATTGTCTTAATGCTGCCTGCAATGTAATCAATAACATAACATCACTACATGAAAAGCATGATTTAAAACATTGGAACGCTACCACCAGCCAAACTGATATCTACACTACTTTTGCCTAGTTTAGCTAGATTGAGCTATGCTAGTTCATAATGTTTTCACACAATAGCTTTCTTTGGTTTCAACAGTTGTCATTTGTGCCTTGTTGGATTTTTTTTAGTATCAACACAAGTTGATTCTTAAAATAAATAAAAACTCCAAGTAATCTAAGCTATGAATAAGCAACCACTGAGTAATAAAGTTCCTCTTGTAAAGGCGACACAGATCTGGTTCTTATATTACCAGTTGGGGTTAAGTGTGTGTATTTTTGTGTTGGTGATGTATTTACTGGCTTATGTGTGTGTTTATAGAGGTTGATTGTGGTTTATTTGCTGTGTGTTTCTGTAGGTCTCAGGGTGAATGATAAAGTGTGGCATGTGTGCGATTAGTTTGGGCAGAGAGTTCAGATCATTAGACTGCTTGACTTAGACAAAGTGCTCTAAATGAAGGGTCACACACACAACATTGCACATACAGATACATTAATCATCTGGAAATCTGTGTTTGTCCAGGACAAAGTCCACTTTATGGGACGGTGGCCATCCTGGTAATAATTTTCACTATTTTCTGTGAAAGCAGAAGTACATTTCTGTCTACTTGAAAGACCAAAATCTCAGTTTCGATTACACAGTTCAAATCAACAATGATAGTGTCAGGGTTTTGTCACATCACTTTCGACTTCTAGTGTTTTGATCGACAGAACCCTGACACTGCTCTCTCATCATGTCCACGTGCCTTTATATTGTTTGTGTCGCGCGCAGTTGGTTGGTTACCAATTGCGCGTCTGCTTTGTGAACACGTGGCGGTGCGCGTCAGCATTCGCTGCGTGTTCATGTCCTGTCCGTGTTTGCCCCGCCCTCTTGTTACCTTGTTTCCCTTGAGTGTTGTCAGCTGTTTCTGATCACTACCTTCCCTAATGTGCCTATATAATCCCTTTGTGTTTGCTGTCCATTGTGGTTTCGTTGTCTCTCCATGTTTGTTCTACGTCGTGTTCCTGTCTCTTTGTATACCGTCTCATCCGGTTGGTTTGTGTCCCCCGAGGGTCTCGTTATCGTGCTTAAGTTAATGTTTTCCCCTGAGTGGGTTGTTTTCTTTTGTGTCTTTATTTGTGTAATAATAAATTCCTTATCATTCCATCTGCACATGAGTCCTTCGCCTTCCATTCCGTGACAGATAGTGTTATAAATGTAGTTTCTTTAGTGCAAATCCTGCTAAAATGACTGTTGCAGCTGATGCGCATAAACAAACTCTATCAAAAAGGTGATTAGCTTGTACGTGTGGTCCATCTCCTCCCCCTTCCTGCTTTCTCTGTTTATGGATATCAAAATATTCTTGAAGCATTTTTATGTCATACTTGTTTTTCCCTTTGAGCTTGTGTGTGTGAATACACCCTCCTTCCTCACCATGGTATCAAAATGGACAATTATTTTCTAATTTTTTTATTTTTTTAAAAGAACATTCCCATATTGATTATTAATGATTTATCCGCGCGCATCATTATTTTTGTTTACTGACGCGAGGGCGGGACAACCTGTGACTCACATGAGATCAGGAGCAAATAAACAACGATTCAGCAATCCAATTAATTACCAATGGATTCTTCAAGAAGCCCCGGTTATAGTAAGTTACAAAATGGACGAAAGGACTATTACAACTTCCATTTCATGCCACTTAAAGCTAGGTTTGTTTGTGTTTAAGAATCTGAGAAAATCTCTCGTTGTGTTCTGTGTGTGTGTGTGTGTGTGTGTGTGTGTGTGTGTGTGTGGTTGTGTGTTATATGGTATGTATTTGAGATTTTTCAAGTGAGTTGTTTCATCCAACACCAGCAGTAAATGAAGAAATTGAAACAAGAGGAAGTAATTACATTAGAATCACAGATGACTGTGCATTTGTGGTGGTATATTCAACCTCAAATGTGTGTGTGTGCGTTTGTGCGCGAGTGTGTTTGTGTAACTGCTTGACAGACAGAAGGCTCGAAGATGACTGTGTATTCAGACGTCAGAACCGTTTTGCTCAGTGTTTATAAAAGGATGCTGAATAGATGGAGGAGAAGTGAAAAGAAGAAGAGCAGGAGGGAGATGTTGAGCATGTGAGAGAATGCTGATGGAGTTAATGGAGCCTAGAAAGCCTATTAGCTCTGCATGGTGTCCATCATGACCTGGATCAATAACTGCTAATCTAGCCATGAGTCTGTTCATCATATTCACTGCTCACACGCCCGAATATAACATGAGCTCTTGTAGTCATGTCACAGACACTGAGGACACATCATCCAAAAAACAACAGCAATAACAGGCAGGCAAACTACAAACTGCAGGCAGACGAAACAAGAAGAGAGGGTTGTGGAAAGTGAGAAGAGAGCGAAAGTAAAGTTCCAAACGTTCATGACCTCGTATGCATTAAATGTAGTCAGTATCCTCAACAAATGGCATTTAGTAAACATCTTTTTCAATTTCATGTGATGTCTGACATGACATGTTTTAATATCTTGGCTCACATTTTAGACATTTGAAATTTCCTTTGCATTCAATGTCAAGACGTCGTAGCTGTGCCAAGGAGGACAGTGCTTTTCTCATTACATATAACAACCAGGGTCTCTATCCCGCTAAAAATCCATTGTACTATCTATTAAATCTAACCTTATCTTATTTAATATTGTCACATTCCGGTTTCTATAAAGGTAAGAAAGAATCTATTAACAGGAGTGTGGATCTTTATTTAACAAAACTTTATTAAACAAAACAATATTATGTTATTTTAAAGACAAAATGATTTGGTTGTCATACTATACTATAATAATATAGCATATAATATTGTACAGTATATTAAAATTATCAGTTAGTTTTGCCACTATTATTTGTACAAATAATGTATTACAATATATAAATATTTATATTTTAATTGTTTTTTTTTCAGATGTGCATTTGCATTATTGTCTGTTTTGTGTGCGTTTAAATGAGTTTACAGACAGTAATGATTTGTTGTAATAACCGTAACCAACATCTCCAGTATCCCTGATGTTGTTCCAGGACCAACAGTGGGATTGATGAAGAAACATCTACTCTGATGAATCACATTTGAGCTTATAGCTGCATAAAAATCAATCAATATTTCCGCCTATTAGGGGAAATCATCTTTAAGACTTCTTTGGAAGCTTTACAGAGAATGAAACACAAAGTTGTCGTATCGATAAGCTGTTATCCCCTGGAAGTTTACAGTGTGTATGTTCTCAAGATAGGAGCCCATATCTAACACACATATATATATATATATATATATATATATGTGTGTGTGTGGGTGTGTGTCAGTGTGAGAGTGAGAGACTGAGGAACCACTGGTCCCCCAGACACCCCTGTCTGTATGTCCGTGTAGAATAACGCTCCCAGTACAGAACCTTAAATTAGACCCATCGGTGGCCAATATAATAATGTGTGTGGTTCAGTTGGACAGCATTGAGGCTCTGGCTGGAAATGATTTGAAAGAACTTTTGTCTTTTCAGCATGTTTGTGGTTTCGAGTGTTGCAGTTTTCTTTCTTTGTAAAATCACTTCCCAAAGGTCTTTGATTCCTATGTGTGTGTGTGTGTTAAGCTAAATCTGTGCAGAAGGCAGTAGTGTATGGTGTAGGTGTCAAGGTGAGATCCCTGCAATCGCAGACAGACACACATTTGAGTAACCATGACATTTTGTGTGGTGTGTGATTTGATATAATGTGCATGTAATCCACAGATTATGAAAAGACACTAAAAATGTCTTGGCAAACTATATGGCACAGATGCACATGCTGTGATTGTGCTGTTCATTTTTTATTTAAAGAGATAGTTGACCTAAAAATGAAAATTCTTTCATCATTTACTCACCCTCATGTTTTTCTAGACCTGTAGGATTATTTTTCTTCTACGTAAAAAGGTGAATTTTTTTCAATAAAATAATTGTGAATTTGGACTGGGGCTATAAAGCTTCAGAGAGGATGGAAAAGGCCTATGGATGAATCGAAAAATGGTTCATAAATCTCATGAGGGGAAAAGTTTGGGATTGGTTAATGTTTTGAAAGAAGTGTCTTATGCTTAACAAGGCTACACCTGTTTTATCAAAAATGCAGTAAAGCTAGAAAAATATATTTAAATATAAGTACAATTTTCATTTCCATTTTAATATACAGTGGAGTTCGGTTATCTCAACTCACGGTTAACTCGCCAATCCTATTATGTCGACGTGGAACCGCCAAACTCCCTATTTGGAGACTCTCTGAAGTGAAAGCACATATCGTTCTTACTCTTCTCAAGGAGCAGCGAGTGCTGCCGCATCCCCATCCCAAAGCACTCACAGGTGGCCCGGTCCTTGCGCAGCAGATCCGCCCAGATGCAGGGAGAGCAGGAGATGTTCACTCCTCCACGTACAAATGAATCGCGCATGTGCGGGAAGCCGCCTCTTGCCGACACACACACACACACACACACCCTGCTTATGTTCTGACTTGAGCTCTGCTCAGCGCCGCTGTGGATTGACGAACGGATTGAAGGTTGTTAAAAGACGCGACGAAGCCGAATTTGTTGAGAAAGCACATTAGACAGGCAGAACGCAAGAAAGTATGCAATCTAGTACAGCGTGATGACCTCACGAATATGTTATGACTGTTTACGCTGTGAGCGAAATTGTGTTTGCAATGTTGGAGAATATAATTAAAGGTTTGTATGGAGAATCGAAGGTGTTTTTTATTGTTTACTGGTAAATCTCTGCTGTTAGTTGGTGCACATATGGCTTTTGTTGTTAGCAAACATATACAGTGTATGTACATTCTTATAGCATGCCGATCGCTTCATCAAATAAATCGCCATATTGGGTGTTGGTTATCTCGCTAAACGGTTTTATCGATGCTTTTTTGCAACCCCCGAGGCTGTCGACATAACCGAACTCCACTGTAATTTATTCCTGTGATGGCAGTTTTCAGCATCATTACTTCAGTCTTCAGTGTCACATGAGCCATCAGAAATCATTCTAATATGCTGATTTTGTGACAGACATTTCTTATATTTATCAATATTGAAAACCGTAGTGCTGCTTCATATTTTTGTTGAAACTGAGATGCATCTTTTCAGGATTCTTTGATAAATAGAAAGTAAAAAAAACAGCTTTTATTTGGAATAAACAAACTTTTGTAACATTATAAATGTCTTTACTATCACTTTTGATCCATTTCATGCATCCTTGCTGAAATAAAGTAATCCAAATTCCTTTCTTTAAACAAATAATTTTACTGACTGCAAACCACTGAACAGCTATGTGATAGATTTGCATGAAAACTAGATTGTTGTTATGAATCCAGTTGTTATCCATGAGAAAAGTAATATCTGACAGGGACATCTGATGTCATTGCAGGGAATTTTATCACATGGTTAAAAACTTCCATCAACTTGTCACACAGATCTATCGTACACGAGTCATTTGAATCACTATTAAGATACTTCTTGGCACTTTTGTATCCTTCTGAAGCTAGACAAATCCATTCCCCATTCACCCTATTAAATTGATTAGAAAAAACTACCATGTTTGTAGCACATGTCAAGTCACACACCTAAGTTTGTAATAACATGATGTCATTTGCTTTGCTTTTTCATATACACAGGGTTAACATCTGTAAGTGAATTTTTCTCTGAAATAAAAATGGTGTGTGTACTAATAATATTATTTGCTTGTGTTTTACAGAGCTCAATGTATTCTCTGGCGTTGAAGTGTCTTATCAGCCTTTCCACCGTCATCCTTCTTGGACTAATCATCGCTTATCATGCTCGAGAGGTGCAGGTAAACACAAATAATGTTCTCACATTAGTGTCTATTGTTAAGGCGTTGACACACAAATATATACGTGGGTGAAATCCAGTTATTTCAGTAGGAATCCATGTGATCGCGAATTTCGTGGGAGGGCTTAAGATTTTCCAATTCAGATTTCATGAAGTTGCTGCTTTGATCAAGAGAAATGTTTTGGTTTGAAAGTTTTTTTGTGTGTGTGAGCTTTGCTTCATACCGTACATCCCTACACTATTTACATATTATTGTAAATAATTTACATTATGTTTACAGTATTAACACATTTTTGTTTATAGTCAGTATAGTCACCAATCTAGACAGTCAATCATTATAAATATAAAAAAATAGTCCATATCAAAACTTTAATGATGAACAGTATCGTTGGAATCACTTTCAGAACGCTTTTATTTTCCAGTTGTTGAACGATAAAAACATTTTAAGTGGAAGATGACAAATGCAGTGCCTGCATATAACAAACAGAACAATATCGATGCTAATATAGGTCTAGTTATTTGAATAGTTACCTCTATAGTTATCACTCTTAGTGTGAATGGGCCTGTACTCTGTGAATGTATTAAGGAGAAACGGGAAGAAAATTCTCATTCAACAAACCTCTTTTTCCCGTTTATTTTGTTTTTTTACCCCCTCATTCCCCCCCCCCCCATTTAGTGTTGTGTAAAGAACAGATGAGTAATGTTGTCTCAGGCTGTTGCCCTCAGCAAGGGGAGCTGAACTCAACCGCTCATTAGCATTATGCTAATAGGAAGGTTAGCAGTGGAAAGTTGCTCACAGCAGCTTCTGTAGCCAAACATACGCGCAAACAGATACACACACAGAGACAACAGCACTTTAATCTGCTTTTAAAACTCTCTGTCTTTCTCTCATACACACAGAAACTTATTTGAGACATTTAGCAGATATTTTGGGGTCTGTTTCTGTTTGTGAATGAGTCATTTTGTTACTGTTTGATAGTTACTTGATAAAAGATCTTGTCTGCCCTTTTATCAATTAATACATGAATAAACTTTTTCCAGTGTATTTCCAATGGTATCATAAACACAATCACACACTCACACACTCACACACACACACACACACATACATGCAAATTTGAAATGATGAGTACTCTCTATTGACATTTGTTTTTTGTACCCATAAATATTTGTGATTGTACTCATTTTCTAACCTTCACAGAAACCATTTTGGATTTTACCGCATTCAGAAGTTTGGGTCGGTTTTTATACTTTTATTTAGAATGTATCATAGTTTCCACAAAACATATTAAGCAGTACAACTTTCTTCAACATTGATTATAATAATAAATGAACAATAATAATAATATTACTAATAAACCAAAATGAAAAAAACAATATATTTTTTTAATTAATTAAATGCAACCTTGGGGAGCAAAAAATATTAAACAAATAAAAAATCTTACCACTTGATTTGTCTGTTATATGTGTATTATATTCCAATATATATGATAAAGTTAATTGATGTATTATAATTGTTGTTAGATATGTTTTTACTGTCAAAATTTGATTTCGTAATATGCGGTCCTGGCAGGGCCAGTTGGACGGGGAGGCCTCGGGGCTGTGATTTCTCTTCCAGACCACTGTGCTCTCCCAGCCCAATTGTGACATTTGACCAAAATGTCTTTCCAGTTTGTTTCACTCTGTTTAACAGCCATGACATGCAACTCCTTTAAAGAATGAATAGTTAATTAACAATTAAATTTTTGCTATGAGCAGTGTTGCGTCATTGCATATGGACATTTGAGGGCAGGGGAGATCTCTGGGACGGCACGGGGCACTCTCAATCCTGCGGCCCGTGTTAGGGGCAGTTTTATTTGATTGAACCTGTTCCCTGTTCTACTTGCCCCATCATTGAAAATGAATAGTGATGTAACAGGAAACATTTTCTGAGGGGTGTCCTGTGCTTTTACTTTGCCTGTTTCACTATCTGTCTGCACCAAATGAACAGGATAAGCTGTCTGTCCATGAAAAAAAGTCTCCTTATTTGCTAGAGGTGCTAAAAGGTGTTATTACAGGTCATTAATCAAATCACAAAACATAAACTATCGCTCAAATGTTTTATGGTCAGTAAGATTTTATTTTTTTAATGAAAATTAAACTTTTATTCAGCAAGGATGCATTAAACTGATCAAAAGGGACAGGAGAGACTTTTACATTTTTACAAAAGATTTCTATTTTAGTTACATACTGTTATTTTGAACTTTATTCATCATAAAATGGCTATAAATATTAAGCAATATTTTCAACATTGATAATAAGAAATGTGTCTTGAGCATCAAATCAGAATGGAGTATCAGACACTGGAGTAATGAAACATTGTAAATAATTTAATCAAAGAAATGCTGCATTTTTGAAAGATTATTCCTGACCACAGATTTTTTAACAGGGGTGTGCCTTCTCCTAATAAAAGTATTACTTACAAAGTTTACAGTTTTAGATTTAAATGTGCATTTATATATACAGTCATGTGAATCAGAAAAGACACCTGTAACACAGTTCTTTGTTCAGGGAAGAAGGAGGCGGGAAGCGGCGGACATCCAACAGACTTTAATTATGAAAATAACAGAAATACAAAATAAAAGTACTGGCGGCAGCCCCTCGTGGACGACTGCCACCAACAAAAGCACGGCATAAAACCAATGCATGGTCCTCTCTTGTCCTTGACTGTCGTCGCTCCTACTTTTTATGTGTCCGTTCCTCCATGAGATACGAGACTGGTTGCTCATTACCAATCAAGCCACCGGCTCTCGTGAAGCTCTCACGTTCCTCGACCCCGCCCTGCTCGCCACAACACCCTTTAGAATTTTATGTTTTGTACGAATCAGAACATAATAAAAATCCTCTGATCTTTAACAGGTCTTGAATTAGGTAAATACAACCTCAGATGAACGACAAAAAATGACATGTAAAAATGACAATTACATTGTGTCATTATTATTTAACAAAAATAAAGCCAAAAATGGAAAAGCCCTTGGTGACAAACTAAATACACTATGATTCAGTTGCTTATAGAGCCACTTTTAACAGCAGTAAGTTGAAGGAATCATTTTCTGTATGACGGTATCAGTCTCTCTCTCATCATTCTGGAGGGATTTTGCTGGTGCGCTTGGGATCATTGTCCTGTAGCATGACCCATTTTAGCTGATAGACAGATGGCCATACATTTGACTCTGGAAGACTTGGTATACAGAGGAGTTCATGGTTGACTCATAAACTGCGAGGTGCCCAGGTCTTGTGGCTGTAAAATAAGTCAAAAATCATCAACCGTCCATCAGCTTGATGGGCAGTTGGTATGATGTGTTCGTGCTGATATGCTATGTTTAGTTGTTGCCTAACTAGGTGCTGTGCATTATGGCCAAACATCTCCACTTTGTCTCGTCTGTCCAAATGACATTGTTTAAGAAAGTCGTGAGATTTGCTCACATGCAACTTTGCAAACCTAAGCTGTGCTGCCATGTTCTTTTTCGAGAGAACAAGCTTTCTCCTGGCAACCCTTCCAAACATGCCATGCTTGTCCTATCTTTTTCGAATTATACTTCCATGCGCTTTAACATCTAACATGTTAACTGAGGTCTGTAGAATCTGAGGTATAGTTCTTAGGTGTTTCGTGATTTCTCTGAGCATTGCACAGTCTGCCCTTTGGGTGAATTTGCTGGGACGTCCACTCCTGGGACGATTGACAACTGTCTTCCAGTTGTGACTAATCTTGCTTACTGTAGCAAAATGGACTTCAAATAGATTGGAAATTGGAAATTGCCTTATAACCCTTCTCAGACTGATAGCATCAATTGCTCATTTCTGATGTCTTTCCTCCTTGCCATGGTTTTAACACACATGAATGATCCATGACCAGCAAACTACACAAACTTCTGCTTTTATAGAGTTGATCACACTTGCTGATGATCAATTAATCAAAAACATTTGATTAGCAGCATGACTGTCTTAATGAAAGCAGAAAGGGTCTACTGTACTTAGTTTGTTACCTATGGCTTCTCCATTTTGGCCTAGTTTATGTTGAATAAATGATGACAGTGTAATATGTTGTGTTGTTTTTCATATGAGTTTATATTTCCCTAATTTTACTGCCAAGATGATTTTTTTATTATGTCCTGATACATAAAACCAAAGCATTTAAAATTCAACCTATTCTAAATGCATGTCTGACAAAGCTTTTTATTGTCTGTCCTTCCCTTCATTTGATCAGCATTACATTTAAGAAGGTTAAATCGACAAATGTGCACCTCTGATAATATAAATGCCCCTTTAAGTAATTCATTGTGAATGATTCATTGTGAATGATTCCAAATGAATTGAACTTTAAATAATTACATTCCTTTTCAGTTGATGTCAAAAATATATCTTATTTGTTAATGACTCCTCCTCTCTAACCTTTCCTATTCTGGTATTCTACCCTTCTTTGTCATTGAATATCCTGTTATCACCTTTAAACACTACACATTATAGAAGAAAATTGAATGTTTCTTTACTTGGAGAAATCAGTTCACATATTTATCCAACAGAATATTATTACAAGCTCATGCATGCAAACACCATGTTCTCCCTTGTTTTCACTTTATCACTGTGTATTCCACCCACTGTGTAAGTTCCTTCATCACTCTTTCACCATCTAACACACTCTATCAAATTATGCCCATTGTACGGCCTCTCTCTCCTCTCTCTCTCTCTCTCTCTCTCTCTCTCTCTCTCTCTCTATCCCTCTCTCTTTCTGCTCAAATCAATCCATTGTATGCTTTCTTTCACACAGTATTATGCTTTCCTCTCCTTCCCTTCACTCCCATACTTCCTGCCGGTTTTCGTCTCTCTCTTGGTTGCATTTTCAGTTGCTCAGTCTCTCTCTCTCTCTCTCTCTCTCTCTCTCTCTCTCTCTCTCTCTCTCTCTCTCTCTCTCTCTCTCTCTCTCTCTCTCTCTCTCTCTCTCTCTCTCTCTCCCTATCTCTCTGATTGTATTTTTACCTTAATTCAACCATCCCTTGCTCCCCCCCTCCCCCCTCCCTCCGTCTGTGAGTCTGTGAGTTATTTGTCAGCTGTTTTAAGCTGCTGCTGTTGAACACATGCACAGAAATACAGCACCAGTACTCGTTTTACTCTCCGTTTCAGGCCAATGTGTGTGGTTGTGTAAAGGTGCAGACGGTGTTTCATTCATTTCGCTGGATTGAGAAGTTTCTCATGTACGCTCTGCGTTATGCAAGTGTTTTCGTGGTGATGAGACTCTCTTCCTATGTGTGAGTCAGACTTCAGCAGCTCTTTCCTTGACAGAGATTGTCAGTATGTGTGTTTGTGTGTTTTTGTGTATCAACGTGGTTTAAGGGAGATAAAAACATGATGTGAGTAGGTGTTGATTAAGGATGCTTTTGAGGAGAGAGACAGAGGAATAAGACTGGAATGAATACATTCTTTATCCCTACATTCCCAAATTTACAAAGGGATCAAAATTGACAAATTATGATGTGGGATAGTTCTTCTGTGGAACACAAAATAGAATGTTTTTACACTGACTTTCACTCTATGGATAAAAGAGAATTTTTTTTGTCTTGAGATAAGGGTGGTTAAATGATGACATATTTCTTTCTTTTTGGGTGAACTATCATTTTAAGTACTGTGAAACTCTCAACAGATACCATTTTCATTTTCAGTTCAGTCAAAATCCATTTTGCCCATTTGGTTGAAAGCACCTCTAAGGTAGCGTTTGAACTCAAGTGGTTGTATCTATGTGAGTGCATCTCTTCCTGACAGCCAACAGGCTTCATCCTTGGCAAAATTTTGTGAACCGTTTTGGCTCATCTGGGGCCACAATAAAAATGATTCATGGCTGTGCGGCTTCAGCTAAGACCCATTAAAGAATTTGGTGAATCACCAGTATTACATGAAGCCAATTTTATAATTATCTTTAGTTCAAGGTTGGACTGATTCTAGAAACGTTTTGCTTGAGTGGTTTTTATGATGAGCTTTTGGAAGCTGTTTGCCCCTTGGAGACTTAACATGCAGTGCATTGGAGTTCATGTATTAGGCTGGCATAAGTAAAACTTTGTAAAAGACTATATAAAAAGATAAGTCATTGGTATGGAATTTCACCAGTATTTGTCCATATTGTCCAGGGTAAATTTGCAGGAATTTACTATTGTTGTTGTTATTTTTATTTTTTCTAAAACAAAACTGTGGTAAACTGGTATTACCAATGTTATAAAATAAATTAAGCACAATGACAGAAATTACATGACTAAAGAGTTCTGAACAAATTATAGAAACAATAAAAATTTTAAATATATTTTGGCTCGAAGTGGCTTGAAGTGTGTCCTATTGTATAACATGATCCACACTTTTGCTCAGTTATATAAAGAAAATTGAGGCTGGTTGCCACACTATTTATTGAGTCACTCAGGGTAGTTTTATTTTTCAAATTAGAATGGCTATAAACATTTGCTGTATTTTAGAGTCTATTAAACATGTTCTTCATTACTGACCAGGAAAAAAGATACCATTCATATCCTGTAACAACATGCCCAAATAGCTATATAGGGTAAGTGGTCACTAAACTGTCATTAAACTGCCTGTTAGAGGCCTGTAATATAACGTTTAATTATCCAATTATAATAATAATATAAAAGAAGACTTGATTTTACACCAAGTCTACTTGCAGTGTACTTACATAAGAAAGCACTGGGTAATATGAGGTAATTACATGGGTTAAGTTTAGGTTTAGGGGTAGGTTGAGGGTTAGTAACTAGTTATTAACCAGTTATTGCGATTGCAAAGTACATATTAAGTACATGGGAAACAGGACTGTAAAATAAAGTGCTGGTGTCATAATTCTTATATAGGTTATAAGTTATCATGACACCAATTAGCATCACAATACCGCTATTATTGTATGGTTTGTCATTATTGTAGGGGCTTTTGTTTCGTATTAATTATTGATATTATGGTACACTATTATTAGTGTAGGAAACTTGGTTAATATTTTCCTGCGTTGTCCTGAATTGTTTAATTCTGTGTAAACTTCACCTGAAGCACTGTACTCAAATACATAACACTGCTGAATCTGAACCACGAACATTGCTCCACAACTGACTTTAGCTCTAATACTGAACTACTGAGATATAGACTTTGCCACAATTTCCCTGTGTGATAACTAACCTCATACTACCCTAATAACCTACAGTCTTGATGTTGGAGAAAAAAATGAACTGTGAAATTTGTCATCTATCCAGTTATGGTACAATTTTCTTTTAAAGGAGTAGCAAAATTTGCTGAATGTTAAAAGAATAGACTGGAAAGAAAAGACATAGGTTAGCAAAGCGTAAGCAGAATGCTAATGTAGATTAGATCACCTCAGGGTTCTTAAAAAGGAATGAGGTGTCAGTGACAGACAGTCCTGTACTTAGAGCTGAGAGGTTACTGTAGTATTAACCACGCTGTACAGCTCCCCTGCTCTGACATGAAGGAGCTAATGCACAGGGAAGGCTTTTAACTGACAGCATGGATGGTGCTGACAATGGAACGACAAGGAAACGTTCTGAGAACATTGCGAAAGCAACCGTCTCTCAGGTTCATTGTGTGAGAGTTGTATCTTGAAGAAAACAAGAGGGACTTCCTGCTTTCTTTGCTACTGGCTACACACATGAAAGATTGCACATATGTGTGTGTGAGAGAGAAAGCGTGCATATAAATGCAGCTATTTTAAAAAGAGGGAATTCCAAGCAGATTCCACTGCTTTTAAAATTCCTGCTGGTAGATTTTATAGCTTGTTTTGTCTGTGTGTGTGTGTCGGAAACCTGTGAAGTTTGGGCCTGCCTCATTAGTAATCTCATTTGATAGGAGTTACCTGCTATTCTCATCATTTTTTCTAGGCCGCTTTAAGCTGGTTTATTTAAAAAAAAATTGTTGCCACTATTTTATTCTGTAACACATTTCAGGGTTCGTAACCAATTTATAATTTTGTGTGACATGCTTACAGACAGCCGATTAATTGCCTTACGATGAATTTCTGCCTCTGATGAAGATGATCAGACATTTGGATCACAGTCACTGCTGTTGACTTTAAAAACATTTATTGGGCATTTACACGTATTCATCCAGTAAAAGTAAAAAACTAATTATTTTTTTAAAGGTGTAATTATCATGCTCTATCATTAAAAAGTTTGTAAGACTTTTAAGATGGTTTCAAAAAAGTCTCTTATGCTCATCAATTTGATTGATGAGTATAAGGTTGAAAAATACATTTACATTTATCCATTTGGTAGACGTTTTAATCCAAAGCGACTTGCATTGTAGTCAAGGTACATATTAACATTTTAATCATCCCACATTATTATGGCGAACGAACAACAGTTTTGTGTGTTACTCGCGGTATTACAGGCAGGGATACACACGCTCTTTGCAATGTTTATCTGAGAGTGGAGTGTGCATGGTCAGCATTCGAGGGCGCTGGCTGTGCATGTTGTGAGCGGCTTCCGCTGTGTACTTTCTGCTCCCGCCTGGTGGTCTTTGATGAGCCCGTCCAGGCTTGCAGTCCCTTGGGTTCAGGACCCGCTGCTGTTGAGGCACAGAGGAGATCTCCTATCCTGTGGATCACACATGGAGAGGTTAGAGAAGGGCAGGTCCTTTACCCACCAGGTTCTTTACCCCCCTGTCAGGATCCGGAAGCACTCCTTGTGGCAGTTACTTCCGACCTGGCAGAGGCACCGGTACTGTAACTATCCAGTTCTGAGGAGCTGGATGTTGTTAGTATTGAGGCTGGAGAGGAAGACTCGCCACCACCCTCACCAGCTTATGAGGAGCTCATAGAGGTTGTGACTCACACAGATCCGTCTGAGAGGAGGACACTTGAAGCTTGACGAACATTACCTCCTTGCACGAGCGCAACCTCTTTATCGGGGCTTGCCTTTTTTCCCAGACCTCCACACCAAGAAAAAGTTCCACCTCCTGTTGGGTGCAAAGTGACCAGAGTATGCACTATTCTTCCTTGGTAGGGACGAGAGAGTATGGTTATGGGGCGATGCCGAAAGAGGAGGAGGCGCTTGCGAGCCACCTCGCTCCCCAATTGGTGTCATCCCTCAAAGTCCTGACACTGACTAACAAACTTCTTGGTGCAACCATGTCTCTTCTGTGTTCTCAGCGGGCCACTGTGCCACCCCTGTTGTCCCGAGGGCGCCAGGGCGCACAGGTCCGAGGCGAGACTTCTCAGTTGCCACCCAAACTTCTGGTGGCACTCCTAGAACACTCACTCCAGATTTCCCCTGGAGCACAGGGGAAATCTGGAGTGAGTGGTCTAGGAGTGCTACCAGACATCTCTCTGTGGGCCCTGCACATCATCACAAAGGGCTATTCTATTCAGTTGGGGTCTCGTCCACCCAGGTTCAGCAGGGTTCTGGCCACCATGGTGGACCCCGAGCAAGGATCTAGACCAGACTAGCTCCAGGAGCTCAGGTGCTAATATAGTGTTCTATGTTTCACTCGGCAGGCCTTCGCCACTGTAGTGGTGTTGGCATTCTCATTCCCATATCGTTTTGACACAGCGCAAGTTCCCTTGAAAGACTTCAAACACTTTCTGCTCACTACTCACTACTGCTTCCGGCGCACCTTTATCCTCCTGGAGCATGACATCATCATTCCTTGACGTGCATTCACACTCGATCAATCTGTTCTATTGTGCTTCATGAGACAATCACACTAAAGTTCCCATAGCGTTTCGACGCAGCGTCTTGTTCCCTATTCAGGGAACTAGGGTTACATCCGTAACCTGAGACGTTTGCTCAGGATAAGCGTAGAAATAAAAAATATATATTTTCATTTATTCTTTCCAATGGCAAATATAGCCAATATAAGGGTTTGTCAGGGTTTGTGCAGTACCATTTTTTTTGTATGTGAGTGAGGATGTCAGAACAGTCTCAGACTGTCCAGTCAGAGCTGTCAGTTGTGACAAAAGTCTGCAGAACTGTGCATCAAATAGTCTGACATAAAGACAGTTGATGTCTGCCTTGACTTTTACTTAAGATTTCACTTGGGTCATATACGATCTGACAAGCAACAATGATAAAAGAGAGACACAAATCACACAATGTTAGCCGGGACTTGATTGTGTGGAAATATAGTGATCTGAATTAGTATGTATGTAAGCGTTTGTTTGTGTGCAGCGTGTATGTGTGTGACTTATAATTCTATTAACATAACAAAGGTATTCATCTCTGACAGGACAAAACAACAAAACAAACACTATTCTTCTCACTTGGCTTCACTCTCTCCCCTCTTTCCTCTTTCAACTTCAGTCTTCACCCTGGATTTCCCCTTTTTTTCTAACCTCTACATTTTTTCTTTTATTTTGCTGTCTGCTCTCCTATTCATCCTTTCTTCCTTTCCTAATTTTTCTTAATTGGCTCTGGCCCTCATTTGCTGGGAGGTTCTAGGTTTCTCTCTCTCTCTCTCTCTCTCTCTCTCTGATGGGTTTAGAGAGGCAGCTCGCTCCAGTCACTCATTTTGACTGATTACCTTAACTAATGGAATTTAATTATTCAGCATATCCTGGTGGCGATTTGGCCCAAAAAAGAACGACAGGATGGGTGGGGTGGGGGGGAGGAAGTGGAGAGATGAATTAGGAGTAACGTGCGGAGGAGGAAAAGGAGAGATGATAATGGACAAAAAGGAGATTTCAGCATTTTTAGCATTTCTTTTTTTCCCTCCTAAGTTACACCAAACATTCCCACAAGTACTCATAAACCCAAAGCTTTACAGAAGAAACTATTTTAATGTCACTGTCACAATGCAATGATTAATTGTGGAAAGATGTAACTAGATGTAAGTATTAGATTTAAGTATTAAAAAAACTCTTCAGCGACCCCAACATTTACTGTTAATGACAGCCATGGCCAAAAGTTTTGAGAATGACACACATATGCATTTTCTTAAAGTCTGCTGCTTCAGTTTTTATGATGGTAATTTGCATATACTCCAGATTGTTATTAAGACTGATCAGATGAATTGCAAATAATTGCAAAGTCCCTCTTGAAAATGAACTTAATCCCAAAAAAACATTTCCACTGCATGACAGCCCTGCCACAAAATTACCAGCTGATATCATGTCAGTGATTTTCTCATTAACACAGGTGAGAGCGTTGATTCGATCAGAGTGTTGAAGACTAGAAATCACTCTGTCATGCTGATTGAGTTATAATAACAGACTGAAAGCTTTAAAAGGAGGGTGGTACTTGAAATCATTGTTCTTCCTCTGTTAACCATAGTTACCTGCAAGGAAACACATGCAGTCATCATTGCTTTGTACAAAAAGGCATTCATTGGCAAGGATTTTGCTGCTAGTAAGATTGCACCTAAATCAACCTGAATCAACCTTGTGAAGAAGGCTTCTGGCCACCGAAGAAAGTCCAGCAAGCTCCAGGACCGTCTCCTAAAGTTGATTCACCACCAAGTGCAGAGCTTGCTCAGGAATGGCAGCAGGCAGGTGTGAGTGCATCTGCATGCACAGTGAAACTAAGTCTTTCGTAGAATGGCCTACTTTCAGGAAGGGCAGCAAAGAAGCTGCTTCTTTCCAGGAAAAACATCAGGGACAGACTGATGTTCTTCAAAAGGGACAGGGATTGGACTGCTGAGAAATGAGGTCAAGTAATTTTCTCTGATGAATCCCCTATCCGATTGTTTAGGCTATCCAGGAAAAAGCTTGTCCGGAGAAGAAAAGGTGAGCGCTACCCTCAGTCCTGTGCCATGCCAACAGTAAAACATTCTGAGACCATTCAAGGGATTGGGTTCACTCACAATTCTCAGTTTAAAAAAATCCTCAGAGAGCCACTTCTCCCAACCATCCAAGAACAGATTGATGATGAAAATGCTTTTTTCCTGCATAATGGAGCACCTTGCCATAAGGCAAAATTATAGCTAATTGGCTCGAGGAACAAAACTTTAAATTTTGGGTCCATGGCTAGGAAACAGCATGCTAGTGTGAATTGCAGAGGTCTTGAAAACGAAGGGACAGCACTGCAAATATTGACTCTTTGCATAAACTTAATGTAATTGTCAGTAAAATCCTTTTGCACTTATTATACGCCTGCAATTATACTTCAGTAGACCACAGTAGCATCTGACCAAAAGTTCTAAAATACCTGACACAGTAAACTTTGAGAAAATTTATATTTGTATAATTGAATAATTTTGCCATGAAGACAATTGTTTATGAAAACTTCATTATGTGCAACTGAGTTGTATACAAACATTTAATTTTTTATTTGAGTGTAATTATTAAAGTACATCTGAAAATAAATAGCAGTTGAATATAATATATGTTGTTAATTTTAACCTCTAATATTATAGTCATGTACCAAATGAGAGGGTTTTTAAATTCCCTTTAATGGGATATCACACTGCGTCGAAGATGCTATATGTACACTCTTTGTGATTGCATCATGAAGCACATGTGTAATCAAACTAAACAAGTGCAGAGACATCAGAGGCAGGTGACATCACGAACCAGGAACTGTAAAGGGCATGCCAAACCAAACAGCGGTAGCTTCTGTGTCTTCAGTAGTGGTTTGTGTGATCATTTGTCTTATTTTTTAGTTGTCTAGCAATGATTTAAATTGTGAAATGATGAACATTCAGCAATTTACATTATGTTCATCCCTTTCAGGGGATACACACAATCTCTGAAAACCTCAGTGATCTATCGGGTTTTTCTATTCAGTCTAGCTATCACTCCGCACTTTCACCAAATACACAGTACTGGCATCGCTCTGTCTCCAAGGCATTAACGTATTGAACTACATCGATGATTGGTTGATTTTAGCTCAGTCTCAATAGTTTTCGTTTTCACTTACATAGAAGTGTTGGGTTTAGGGCTGAATGCAAAGAAAAGTGTGCTTTCTCCAGTACAGAAGACCACTTTTTTAGGCGTGGTTTGGGATTCGGTTTCGATGCTTGCGTGTTTATTAGCAGAACATATCAAATAAATCCTATCAGCCATAAAACTGATAAAGCTAGACAAGTCCCTCACTGTGAAACAGTTACTGAGACTGTTAAGTCTGATGGCAGCAGCATCCAACATTACTCCTTTTGTCCTACTGCACATGAGACCTCTTCAGTGGTGGCTCAGGACCAGGGGGTTTCCCCAAGGGGCAACCCATTTTGCATGATCAAGGTAATGGGGCAATGCTTACGTGTCTTGGCTATGTTGAAAAAAACCTGGTTTTTATCCCAAGTGCCTGTCCTGGGAGCTCTTTGTTGTCGCAGAAAGCTAACAACAGATGTTTCCCTCACTGGCTGCTCAGCAGAAGGTCAGTGGAGTGGACTCCATCTCTCCTGGCACATCAACTGTCTGGAGAAGATGGCTATCTTTAGGAATCTGAGGACATTCCTTCCAGACACCAGGGGCCACCATGTGCTTGTCCAGTCCAACACATCAATAGTCCCCTACACAAATCATCAGTGGGGTTTGTGTTCACTTCCACTTTTCAAACTAGTACATCAAATCCTCCTGTGGTCCCTGAGGAAGCTGCTCTTTCTCTCTCTTTCTCAGGAAAGCTTACGTCCTAGGGTACTAAAACCAGGGAGCAGACATCCTATTGAGGCAGGGGCTGAGGCCCGGGGAATGGAGACTCCACCCCAAGGTGGTGGAGCAAACATGGATAATTTTTGGTAGGCTCAAGGGGATCTGATTGCATCTCGAGAGACATTTCACTGTCCACTCTAGTTCTATCTCACACATCCAGCTCCTCTTGGACTGGATGCTGTGGTTCAGACTTGGCGAGGTTTCGTTATGTATGCATTTCTTCCAATTGCTCTGCTCCCAAGAGTTTTGGAGTTTGCAGGGTTCAGGGTCCATCCCACGTTGATTGCCCTGCTGGGGCTGAGCAGAGCGTGTCTTTCAGAGAGAGACATGCTCTCCAATGTGTCCTTGGAGAGACATGCTCATAAATTCTGGTCTATCAACCAATCAACCGGTCTATCTATGGACCATACTCCACTCCAGAGCTCCCGCTACAAGCAGACTATATGCCTTGAAGTGGAGACTCTTCACTTCATGGTGCAGTGCTCATCAGCTGTACCCAGTTAAACAAACGGTTGGAACAGTGCTGGAGTTCCAGCAAGAACGATCTACTGCAGGGTTATCCCCATCCACTTTAAAGGTGTATGTGGCGACCATCGCTGCTGACCACATCCTTTTGGGTGAATTGTCTCTGGTGAGAGACCCACTGGTAATACATTTCTTCCGTGGCACACTGAGGCTGAGGCCTGCAGTACGCACTATGGTCCTGGCATGGGATCTTTTTGTGATCTGTCCCTGGCTCCCTTTGATCCAACTGATCCAACTTTGACTTTAAAAACTGTGTTCCTCCTTGCTTCACATCTCTTAGAAAAATTGGAGATTTATTGGTTGCCCATTTGTGCTTAGTCGTTTCTGCCAGGAACGACTTAATCTGGTTTGCCCCATTAGGCATTAGATGCTTACATTCACAGAGCTGCCATGTAGCGAAAGACTGAACAGCTGTTCGTCTACTTTAGAGCCCCTAAAAAAGGGTCCCCTATGTCCACACAGAAAATGAGCAAGTGAATAGTTGAGGCTATTTCACTAGCTTATGAGTTGATCGGGTTGCCCACACCTCTGGCAGCCCTACTCCACTCAGCAAGGACTATGGCTGCATTTTGCCCTTTTGGTTGGAGTCTCCATTCAAGAAGTTTGTGCTGCAGCAGGCTGGTTCTCTTTGCCCACAATTGTTTTGTTTTATGACCTTGATTTAGACACCAGGGGTATAGGTGTTGTCTGTCACGGAACGAAAAGGGGAGGACTCAAGTGCAGGGGAAGGTAAAGGATTTATTGTAACAAACATAAATCACAATACGGGAAACCAAAAACCCACGAGGGGGAAAACATGAACTGAAACAAGACAACCATGAAACACAACCAACCGGATGAGACGGTACGGGGAATCAGGAAACATAGAAAGACAACGACACCACGCAGGACATCAACACACAGGGATATTAAAAGGGCACACGAGGGGAGGAGTGATCAGAAACAGCTGGGAATAATTACGGGAAACAAGAAGGCGGGGCAGGCGCTAACAAGACACAAACGCGCGGCGAACGCAACCGCGCATCGCCGTGTGTTTACAAAGCACGCGAGACATGGGCAACGGGTGAACACACCCACTGCGCAACAATGACAACAAACAGACACGTGGACAGAAGGGAACGCGCCCTCACACGTAACACGGAACGAAGAGCAGTGCCACGGTTCACATTTTAAGGTTTAATAAACATAAAAGTTTTGAATTAAACAGAAAGATTTCTTTCATCAATTAAATGTTTATCATTTCTGTTTAAATGTTTAAACATTTAATAAACACTTGTAATAATATTGAATAATTTTGCTGAATATATAATATTGAATATTGAAATATTTTCTGAAAAATAAAGAACTGTTTAAACATTTAATAATCAAGTTATCTATTGTTAGTGAATTTTGTGTATATTGTGTTAAATAAGTGTTTAATTTAAGTTCATCAATGTTCTGACTCCTGGATAATTTACAGTAAACCAACACTGAATCATTCACAGTCCACTGTAGATGTCAATGATATCAGTCATGAAGACCCATATTGGTCAACCATTATTCAAAAGTCATACAGCAATCCATACAAGCCTCTCACATATTCCCATGCACTCTCATACACACACTCACATTCTCTTTCATTCTCCTTCCACCCACCCACAAGCGTGTATTTTCCCCGCACATTCATTCTCTTTCTCAGCTTCGTTCCCTGCCTTTCACCTCCTTTCTATCTCGCTCCCTCTCACTTTCCTCACCCTCTCTCTCTTTTGCGATTGCATACACACACACATGCACAAATACACAGTCATTCTCTCCCTCTCTCACCAGGGGACCCTAATTAAGCTTGGCTGGTCTTTGATGTTGTCTCCTAGGCAACAGTCACCATGACGAGGCTGGCTTTTCCAGAAAAAAAAAAAAAATGCGCATTTTACTGCCATACGACATGCACAGTGCCCTTCACACACACAGAGTCAGACACAAACACAATTAGACAATTAGACAAACAAAGCAATTTCTTCAGATGCCAGAAAGACCTGTTGCGCTGTGACACAATCTTGCCATGAATATAGGCGAGCGTGATATATCACTGTAGAGATATATGACTTCATTCATGAGTTAACTCAGGATTCCCGTATAATCATTTGCAGCCCTCCTGTGGGTGTGTGTGTGTGGATGTGTGTATGCCTCAGTGGGGAAAACCCTGTTTGCCTTCTGCTTATCAATTAAACAAACCTCGCCAATCTAACACTTACAATTAACATTAAACACATCTAACACCACAAGCCAGCACAATTAGCTTCACGTTTCGCTGTTAGCTTCTGCTGATATACTGCCTGACATTAAGTTGCATTGGGAGAGAGAGCGAGAAATCACATAACTGTCAGTGCACATTATGCAAGCGGAATTCTGTTTGCTTATTGCTCTGTCTGTTTGGCGTTCCTGGCAGGATAAAATGACTATCTGAGCGTGTTCTCATTGTTGGGCTCATCAATCTGTTTCCCTCTCATTTTGCCTCCTGCGCTCATTCTGAGAATACACTTTACTCATTCAGTTAGTCTAACACGAGCTCTATTTATTAGTTGTTCTAATGGGCCAGTCTGAATTATTAATTTGTAATTGAAGTTTTTTGATTAAACGGATGATGAATGGTTGGACTAGAGTGGTTACACAACTAGATTTTTTCATTCGCTGTAAGGGTCTCACGCATGACGTGACAAGCAACTTGTCTCTCAACGCTTACAGCAAAAAAACGTTGTAATGCAACACAATTATAGCCAATCAGAATTATTATGATTTTTATTCTATTAGAGCTGTTTGCTTCTAAAATAAGGAAGATAAATTTTTAGAATAGCTCTTTTGATTTATGAATACATTTCTGATTTGATTTTGTTTACGAGTACTTTCTTGTTTGCTCACTATACATTTTCAAACAGACACGCCTCAAATAAAAAGCACATTATACATTTTTGAGGGAACACATGGTCCTGCTAATTCTCGTCTGGGATTTAGAGGTACCAAGATTTTATTGTGAACACTGCTGTGCTGTAGAAATGAAACCAAGAACAGACAAAAGACTTTGTCCCTACATTATGTCTAGATGTTAAGCCAAATTGTGTATATACAAATTAATATCTATTTTGTTTTGTTTTGCTTTAAAATTCAGATGTGAATATGCGTTTCTGAATAATGGTCTTCCTTTGGAATTTTTAATGATTTTTTTTATGCAGCTTCAAATTATGATTTATGAGATGATTTATCAGCCAGGGTTAACTCTTAATAAAGAAAAAGAAAAAGAAACATGACTCCCCGTCCCGTTTCGATTTCACAGACAGGGTTTAGATTAAGCCAGGATTAAGCCTTTAGGGTATTTAACTAGCTTTTATAAATGTGCCATAGAAATAAACATTACTGGTGTGCATCTTGAGACAAAACAGTGACTCTGACATATTTTAAGATATGCTAGTGCAAGTTGTATTCGATTAAAACAGCATAAACATGCATTTTAGGTTTAGGATAAAGTTAAGAGCTTCAGAGTAACAAAAGAAAGACCATTTGTCAACCTTCAGCATGACCCATGGCCCAAAATAACAAACAAAAATTGTTAATATAAAAAAAGACAAAGTAGCTTCTCTTGAGAGATCAAAGAACATTTCAATTAATTACCCTAACTACTCAAACAAAACAGAGCAAACGTTATTTTGCTCAAAAGAAAAGGGCAGGTGACCCCTACAAAGGACACCAATACTGCTTAAAATATATAACAATCACATAACAATAACATTGTTAATCTGGAAACTGGTGGGGAGACAGGAGAAGTGTGACCGCAGCAGCTCTTTGAAAAGCGGAAGAAACGGTTTTAAACCTTCCGCAATCAGTGCCATACAATCCAATGAAGACAGGCAGAGCCATCAATCAGCTGGTTAGAGGATGCTACTCATGGCAAACAGCAAAAACAGCACACACACACACACACACACACACACACAAACACACACAAACACAATTCAAAACAAGAAATGATCTGGATTCTGTGTTTTATTTTATTGTAAATTTAATTATTTTATTTTTAAACTCAAACTTTAAATTTTATTCACTCAAATTAATATATATGAAGAAAGAAATGTCAGGGCAAAACTCAAATGTACATGAGTTGCATGCTTTACAGCATTGTATCTGGTGTGGACAGTTTTATGTGGGTTGTTTTTTTTTTTCTGTGTTATGTCACTGTTAAAGTTAGTAAATGCTGTGTTCCCTTGAGCACTTATTTACATTTTAATACAAATTTGAAATCCATTATGCAAATTGAAACTTTGCTGGGATACTGCTCAATTTGCATTGTTTAACATTCCCATTCTGACTTTTTCCCTTCAGCTCTTCGTCATTGACAATGGTGCGGACGACTGGCGGATCGCCATGACCATGGAGCGAGTGCTGCTTATCGCTCTGGAGTTAATCGTTTCGGCCGTTCACCCGGTGCCAGGGGACTTCAAGTTTATGTGGCGGGCGCGGCTGGCCTTCTCTTATGCTCCCTCGCAGGCGGAGGCAGATCTAGACATGGTGTTGTCTGTACCCATGTTCCTTAGACTCTACCTCATCGCCCGAGTCATGCTGCTACATAGCAAGCTCTTCACTGACGCCTCCTCCCGCAGCATAGGGGCACTCAACAAGGTCAGCGCTTAACCCAACGAGAAATTAGGGTATTCATTTATATATGTGTATCATTCGTTTCGAGTGTGGTTTTATTTTTCTTGTTGTTTACATTGTTTTGGCTAGTTAGTGTGGTCCCATTAGACCCTGCAGGTTGGTAGCAGTGTATTCTGACTAAATAATATTTTTCCAAGTAACACATCGCCTGATTTCTGTTCGAAGGTCTTTTAAAAGCAGGCAATCACATACTTCCAATTGGAATGCTATCAGCTAGCTTTCTTCAGGCATTATAGACCTACTAGTTCAAACCTCATCAACTGGCCAGCTTTTCCCTTTCTGTCTGTTTTCAATTGCCCACTTGCACTCAGATTCAATAAACACGTCCTTTTTACAAAGTGTGGCAGTAAACTTCACTTTTATGTGGTCAGTCATGAGCATCGAGATTTTCTGCACTGGCGAAAGAGGTTTTGTGTTGATTTTATGTGGTTTGTTCAGTCTCTTGAGAAAGATGAACCTTTCAGCTTTACTGACGGTTTAAAGATTCCTCATGTATTGGCTGGTACATACTGACCCACCAAACGGAAACAGGATTCACACACTGAATCAGCCATTGTTGGGGAAGTTACCTTTAAACCGCTAGACCAGGGGTTTCAAACTTTTCAATTCCTTAGACTTTCAAAAATGATGATTCCTTTGCTAGGGAAAAATTTCCTAAAAAGGGTGCCATTTTCACTGATATAGACCCATTTATACTGTAATATATGAATATTACAATTTAGTATAAAATATTATCTGTAAAATATTTATCTTCTATCAAGTTGACTACGTTACTCACCGTTCGAGAACTTTTAGCTGTATAAATGTGAAGAGAAACGGAATAATAATAATCATAGAATCAAATATTTGAGATCATTTTTATGATTTCTGACTAGTGTTTAGAAATCGTAATTAAACCATAATAATGTCTAATTGGGTAAATCTTTTCTTATTTTTGTATTTTCTGTTTGTTTGCACTTTTTTTTTTACGCTAATTTTCTTTAAACGTTTTGGTGGACCTCCAAGCATCCTTTTGCTAACTTCAGTTTCAAGATCCATAAGCAAAATTATTAATAAAAATAATAATTTACAATGTTAAAGCTATTTAAAGGCATAGTTCACCCAAAAATTACATTTCTGTCATCATTTACTCACCCTCAAGTTTTTCTAAACCTGCATGACTTTCTTTCTTTTGTTGAAAATTTGAATGTGGATAACCAAGCAGTTGCCCATTGAATACCATAGTATAAAATAAAATAAATACTATGAAAGTCAATAGGGACCAGCAACTGTTTGGTTACAGACATTCTTAGTTCTTAACACGTCTGTTTTTATGTTCAACAGAAGAAAGAAATTCATACAGGTTCAGAAAAACTTGAGGATGATAAAAAGTAAATGATGACAGAAATTAGCTTTAACGTTAACTTCGTATTAAAAGTTTTATTTATGGATCTTGAATCTGAAGTCTGCAAAAGGATGCTTGGAGGGTGAGGGTGAGTAAATGATGACAGAATTTTCATGTTTGGGTGTACTATCCCTTCAAGGTGACCAAATCTATTAAAATGTAATAGTATAATTCAATCATTCTTAATTTTATCAGACAATTTTTTTTCAAGTATTTTGTCCTAAATAACAATATAAATGTTTTGAAAAAATACAAACAGCAGCATTTAACTAAATATTTAGTTATAAAAAGGTACAAAGGCTGCAAATACCCTTCGGGACAAGAGACTTGAATCTGTGAATAGTTTATTTTGGAACTGTTTGATGTACATGCATCGTTTGTCTACAATGAATCAAACCAACGTGGAGGACCTTTTTGTAGAGAGTTTTTTATTATTTAGTTGGCTCAGCTATAATGCTTAGTGTACAACACAATGTGACATAAAATTACGTGACAATGACATTTTCACCATGCACTGCAACTTATTGGAAAAAGTGGCTTGTTACTGGAAAAGCTACACTGTTATCTAAACAGCTAAGCTAATGTCATGATACTAAAAATAATGTTAGTAGGGTTGCAACTTTTACTTAGTTACTCTCCGGGGGTCTCATTTATGAAACTGTGCGGAGGATCCCTACTAAAAGTTTACATGCACCCAAAAGCAAAAAATGGCATACACCAAAAAATATTCCGATTTATAAAACCTCACCATCTGTGTCACCAGTTCCCTTTGTCTCCACAATGTGCATACGCGCGGCTCAAAGTTTGCTTAAAGGTGCGCACATTCTCCCGTCAAGTTAGTTTTTTATAGATCACAATCTTCCAAGCTTGGAAACTGGCGTACGTACGTTTCCAGTCCCATTTTGTGCGTATGCACGCTTTATAAATGAGACCCCTGGATCCACAAAACCCCCATTTGCTATTCGTTGTGTATGTTGGCCTTTGTTGCGTCAGAGTTAACTAGCGATAAGGCATAGCTTCATTTGAAGGTCAGTGTTGGACAGAAGCTTAATCTAATTGTTTTTGCATTGTTAGGATGCAGCATCACAGCTCGGTGTCAGTTGATGTGACTGATGAATTTTCTGCTGTAATGGATTTTATGATTGATGGCTGTGTGTTTTTCAAGCAGGTTTATCTCTGCTCCCTTTTAGATGGCTGATTGATGTCTCCAAATATTGTGTATCTCTTCAGCTTTGTGCTTAAGAGTGTTTGAAGAATGACTGCCGTGGCTGTCAAGTGTTTGATAGTTCAAAGTATCAGTTTTGTCTTTCTGTGCCATTGAAATAACCCAAAACAGGTGAAAAGAGTCCTGATGTACTTTAATTTGAATGGCTGATTGGAGAGGGTAATCACTTTGTCCTTTGAGAGAAGCTCTTTTTTCAAAGAGATGTAAATGCAAATTCTCTTTCCTCTCATGTGCTGTTTTATCATTAATGATCGTGTGGCCCATCTTTGCTCAGAGATCTCCGCCTTCCCTCTGGAGAGCTTCCCTTTAAGTGACTTTCAGTAACACAAATCAATAATAATGATGACGATGACAAACATTATTGTTTTCAATAAAGGATAAATTGTGTACAAAGAACTTCACATTCCCCATAAAAAAGCTGCATTAGATTCAAACTGAGTTGAAAATAAAAATATAAATACATACATGTAGGGCTTAAATTTGGATTTCTTGTAAATCTCAGTGAGGACACACAGTATTTCAAATAAATCATGATATTTCAGGTCACATTCCTTTTTACTTAATCACAAAAGCAACCTTTGATCTTTGTTTTAATTTCCAAGTGCAACCGGTGGGACAAATATAAGGACAAACAAAATATAAGGACCCCATATCACCACCTCCGCAGCTGTACTATTTGTTTCTGAGAGAATATGCTTAAAAAAAGCATTTAATACAATGCTTGCAAGAATATACCTATTCTTCTTTTTTTTAGTGCACAAATAACTTAAATAAAGAAGTTTTTTTTTAAAGTCATTTTAAAATTAAAACAATCAAAATAAAACTCTAAGTTAAAAAAATAAAAATGATTAAATATTTTACTTTTGTTTCACTAACCGACATCAGAGAACTGTGAACAACCACGTTTGGGAATTCCTCCTATGAACCATACTTTTTAACATTCATGATATATTGCTTAACTGATCAGTAAAAGCTACTTTCAACTTGTTGCTTGTGTAGCTTAATCTACTGTGGCAGTGAAATCCAGAGTGAAAGGAATCAAGACGAGTGGTTGTTTTTCTCTTTTCAGGTGCACTTTAACACACGGTTTGTGATGAAGACCCTGATGACCATATGCCCAGGCACAGTGCTGCTAGTCTTCAGCATCTCCCTGTGGATCATCGCTGCCTGGACCGTAAGAGTGTGTGAGAGGTGAGAGAGAGAACGAGAGTGAGGAAGAATGAACAAATGAATCATTGTGTTTTGAACTGTGCCGTTCTGTCTAGACGCTGTCAAGTTTCTTATGCTTAATGAGGACTCACCTGAATCCCCACCAATAAGTGACACTGCCTGGATGACAACACATTGCTAGAGCTGTGCAAACACTCGCTCTACACATTCAATGTTCTGAGTGAAACCAGAGAGAAAGAGCGATCGAAGAAGAGAAAGGAACAGTAAAGGAGCACTTTCATTCACATCCTTGTTTCCAAAAGAGACCTGTCTGTCTAAACAGTGGTCCCCTTTTTCCAGATTCATATGCACTCCAGCCAGCAGCCAATCACAATGTGCAACAACAGATTTCCCATGTTGCATCTTAAAAGGGTCGAGGTATAAACTAGGCCCTCAGGCCGGTGAGTGGGTGTTTCCGACTCTGCCAGGCGTGTTGTCATGGTTACAAAAACTGGATGTGTGTTAGTCTCGAGGTATACGCTTTAAAATATTGAGGGTTCCCCAGATTGGGGATCTGAGGTTTGATGATTGTTTTCACAGCGGCAGGCTCTAGAAGCACGAAATGAGTGACAGTTTGTGCATTTGAATTGCCACATGTGATCAGGGCAGCGTCGTTGTGAGATGAGCCTACAGGGATCTGCTCTATTTTTATACACTGCACTCAAAGTCATCATGTTAAAGGCCCTTTCCAGAGGAGGAGTCTCCCTGCAGGCTCTATACTGCTCTTACTCAGTCTAGCACGCACACAGTTGGCTTTAGACCTCCCTCTGAATGGATGAACTTGTTTTGTAAACTACATTCTTAGGAAGTTGCTACGATGCTTTAAGTGGACTTAAAGAAACTGATGCTACTGTACAACAACATAAAAGGCTTTAATTTTCTTGTTAAAGTCAACATGATATTGGTCCTATTTGTGTTATTAATACACTTTCCTGGTCTTATTCTCCTCAGTTCATTAGCTCAAGATACTATATATATATATATCACATTACCATTGTTTACAAATTAATGTATTAGTTTTGGGGTTTCCTGGAATTGAAACGTACAGCCTTGGTGCTTCTAGTGTCATACTGAGCTTCAGAGGGTCCTGTATATACGCCTACTCTCTCTTTCTCTCAAAATACACTGTAGAGCTTTTCTTTCCAAATGGAAAAATGTTTGTCTTCATAAGTATTTATCAAAAACGTTTTTATAAAGGTGCTGTATGTAATATTTTGACTGTACTAAAGCATAAAATATCATATGTTTGCAGAGATTTATTTACAATTATACAGCCAGTTATTCCAGTTGTTCGAAAATGTGCGTTCCATGTCGGAATGTATGTTTGTGCTTTGGTCTGTTTTATCCTACCCACTGCCAATTTACTCATTATTATTTTAACATCAAATATTAGCCACATTATGTATCCGTTAGTTGTTCAACTTTAAATATAAGGCTTGTTCAATTGTGCTCATTCATGTTGTGTGTTCAATATTTTGAGTTGAGGGACTGGAGTGGTTTTATTAACAAAATAAAAACAAAGCACCACAGCCTCATTCTTGTGATGCGCTTGAAGGTGTGTGTGCAAACTAGAAGTGTTACCTCCGGATGCTGCCACCTTCATGAGGCAGAGTTTACAGATTGCCTCATTAATGTTTGCAGGTTACCTATTAGCACTGGGTTTAAATCCAAAATATTGCCAAATAGGCGCTTTAACATTTTGCTTTGAAACCAATTCTTTTGTCAGTCTGCTAGCCTCACTCTTATCAGTCAGTCATCACATGATAAATGAAATCTGACTACTGCTGTTGATCAAAAAACAAAAAACCTTACGTCCTTAGGGATGTAACAAATATATTGAAATATTATTACGTGTAAAAAATGTGTGATATAGCCCGCACCCCCTGCGGGGTTTGGAAAATCTGGTATAACCTGCTGGTTATATGTGGAAAAATACGGTAATCAGTGTATGGCTGAACACTGTGTAACGCGATAACAAGCCTAGGCTGTAGTAGCCATTGGCTGTCAATATTACATACTGCTCTCTTAATAATGTTACCTTGACTGAAAGCGTAGATATGAGTTGGATGGGCAGCAAACATAATGTTTATTTTTATTTTTATTTAATACAATTATTTATTTTTATTTATTTATTTTTGTATTTTTGTATTTTTTTTGTCTTGTTTTTATTTTGTATTCTTGTTCTCAAGAATGATAAGAAAAGTGTTTTTTTGCTGCATCAAAGGTATAACAAAGATTTAAGAACCTTCTCAAAGTTTCTCGACAAGCCTCTGGGCAAGCGCTTAGACTTTCTAGAAATTCCTTCAAAGTGCTTTACAGATCAGATTAAGGGATGGAAACGTATGAAAGAATTTGATGTGAAAACTTTGATGTGATATTTGTGCCTATTTCACATCCAGTTATTGCTTCTCCATACCTTCCACAGCCAGAACCTGTTCAAAGTTGCTTTCAAAAATCGAATCTTTTCAGACTGAACCTCGGTTTCTTTTTCTCTCTCTCAGGTACCATGATGCTCAGGATGTGACCAGTAATTTTTTGGGTGCCATGTGGCTCATCTCCATCACCTTCCTCTCCATTGGATATGGAGACATGGTGCCTCACACCTACTGTGGCAAGGGAGTGTGTTTGCTCACAGGAATTATGGTACAAACACACACACACACACACACACACACATACACATACATAGCACAAACGTTTCACACCCACAGTGGCAAGGGACAGTCTAAAGATATGCTTTCCTACTCGTTATTTTATTTCTAGAAACCCAAACATGCCCATACCAAACCACACAACAGCTCGCAAACATCCAGTGTTTTTTAGGACGAATCCTCTTGTGTATTCTGGGACAGCACATTTGTTCAGCTTTTAGGTTGTTGAGGGCTTCCATTGTTCCGCCTGATTACCTTATGATTGTGATAGCTTAATGTAAACCCCAGGTATTTCTTGTTATAATCTCTTTCCCCCCGAGCCTTTACGTCTCTGTGCTTGAAGAATGCTTGACAGGTGGTGTAGAGCAATGGCTTAGCTGTGTGTTTATTTTGATATTGTGAGTTTACAGATGTAAATATCTGTTAGTAAAGGTCACTTTCTCTCATTTCACTCCTCTCTCTATTGTTCTGTTCGGAGTATTTGTTCTTCTTGTTCACATACTGTCAGTTTCTGTCTCTAAATATCCTATCAGAGAGACTACAGAGGAGAAGCGTGGTTAACTTGATGTGACGGTTCTTTTTCTGTTTATTTTAGTTTTGGGAGTTTTTTAAGATCTTATCTCTCTCTCAATTGCACACACACAAACACATGCAATAACTTTTCAGGCAGGTGTGTCAATGACAAATAGGAGTATCCTTGAAATATCCAGAAAATAGCTTTTCAACTCTAATTAAAAATATTTTTTGGAATGTTTTAAACATTTTCAAAACTATATTAAACTTAATGGTATAAAAATATCATGTGGCGGAACCATCAAGAAAAAAAAGTGTACACCTTAATCAATATTAGGAAAAGTTAGTTTTTTAGTTTTTGTTTTTACAGTTCATTTCTTAATTTATGAATATTTAGATCTAAATATAAATACTTAATAATATCAGTTTTTGGGGAGTTGCACCACAAGACTTTTGATTTGAATGGTTTTTATAATATTTATTTTATATGCCAAGCTGCTCAATAACGATTTTGTCACACCCTCACATATCATGGACTTTTAGTTTTCTATCTATAGTCACGTGTTCCTTTATTTGTCTTTCCCAGCCCCATCAGTCACCATGGACACCAATCATCATCACAGTTTTTTGTCATTTCTGTTCATAACCATGTGCATTTAAGTTTTCCATGTTCACTCTTCGGTTGTTGTTTGTGTGTCATGCATGCTGCTACTTTGTTGTAATTGTTGTTGATTACCTCAAGTTGTTTTCATTAAAGAACCTTTTGTTTATAGAAGCCTTTTTGAATCCTCCTTCTTCAACTTGTGAAAGAACAACCGACCAAATAACACTATAAAATTTGCTGCAGTGGCTCAGTGGCTTGTCTTCACGGAACACTTTTGTCTACTTCCCATTCCCTGCCCCTATGACGATGAGAAACCCCTGTTCTGGATCGGGGCCAACTACCAGCACCCAGTAGACCTCCCAGAAGGGAAGTCGTCATCATCAGATCCAAGACAGAGCCAGAGCCCAGCCCACCACCATCCTCGACCTCAAAGTATTTGCAAGAGCCCCTCCGCAGATGGAGAGAGACCGCCCACCGTGATGCATCAGCCAGAGCCTGAGGAAGAATGGACTGTGCCGACCATCGCCCTGGAGCCCCAAAGTGAGGCTAACCAGGGGTGTCAGCCTGTGAGACCAGAGACAGAGGGAATTCTGGTGTACTTGGACACAGAGGACTGACTGATTTGAACATTGAGGTTCTGCCTCCAACCTGGTACCATCTGCCTATGCAGAGTCATTGCTGTTTCTAGGAATTATCCAAATTGGAATTATCATCATTGATCTCATCAATCTTACCTCCTTCATCACAAAAGAAGTCGACCAGTCCTCCAGCCCTGCCTCTGCTGGATGCCTGTGGCTCTTTGTCTTCCCAGGAATACCTTGGTAGAATGTGAAGCCACAAGTCACACAACCACCAGCCCCCCCTTGGTCAGTCGTCACTCCACCTCCGCCACAGACTTGCTGGCCATTCGCTGCACTCAGTTCCTCCACCCATATGGCTGCAGCGGACTCTTCCTTCACTTCGGTCCATGGTCATGCCGGCTCCACGTCAGCCCTTGGGTACTTTGGTTCTGCCATGAGCACCCTCACAATTGGTTGATTGAACCAGCAGTGTCACTCTGGTCTATCAGTTCTCCATCTGCGCCATGGGACCCATCAGCTCGACCTCTGTCAGTGATTCCCCAGTTGTCATCAGCCACAGAAACACCTTGGCTCCTCCCTCCCTCGACTCCACCGTGGGCTGTCATCCCTACTGTGCTCTGGGTCTGAGAACACAGACAGTGAACATCTTCACCGATGGTGTCCCGTCGTTCTCCTGTCACCATCCCTTCAACTCATCCCAGTGTCCGTCTTCCTCCAGAGCCTCTTCCTGTATTCCTCTGCCTGTATGTGCCATCCCTGTACCAGCCCCTTTCTCTATCGCCATCTCATCCTCTTCGCCCCCTTCTCACCATGGCACGAGGACGTGCCGTCCGGACACCCTCACGCTTCATGGACTTTTAGTTTATCTTCAGTCACGTGTTCCTTTGTATTTGCTACCACTCATCAGTCACCATGGAAACCAATCATCACAGCTGTTCATCATTTGTTCATCACTATGTGCATTTAAGTTATTCATGTTCATCTTCAGGAGAGTTCATCTTCAGGGCTGTTTTTTCTTCATATGATATCAGAACAATTGACAATTTTTGGTTCTATGCTCCCCAAGATGAACATTGATTAATAACCTGCTTAAAATAGAACACTTGTATTCAAGTCATTGTATGTGTGAGTTGCATTTATTTTGTGTTTTCAATATTTATTAGGTCCTGCAAAGAGGGAAAAATAAAAATTGCTCGAAAGGGCAACTAATTGAACTTTAAAAAAAATTATAAATGAGCTGCTGAAGAGAGGAAATTCGTCAGAATAAGAATTCTAGAAGGAGAGAGAGTTGGTTGTGATTGTAATGACTTCTATAGACAGAATTATGGGACTTGTTGCTATGACAACATCGAAGGCCAACTCTGTTAGACTGTACCACTGCCCTGCTGGAACAGGAGTGTTTGGGCAGGGCTTTAGTTTGAAGATTTAGGGATGCAACAAGCACCTGTCTATCCTGTCTGCAAATGTAGATGTGGAATTGAGTACATTTAAATATGGTCATTGAGCATTACAAAACTCACTTCCTCATTGAACAGCTGCTTAGGGATAAAGGATTTTTATAGTTGAGTATAAGTCATTCATCATAACTATGAAAATTCAGTTTTAAACCAGAGCTCTAACATTATGGCTGGTTTCACAAACAGGGCTTATATTAAGCCAGGATTAGGCCTTAGTTCAATTAGGGTATATAAGGTAGTTTCACGGCATCATGGTATTGTGATTAAAGCTCTAAAATGTGTTATTTTAACACATTGTCTGGGTAAAGCAGGTTTGTTTGTGGTTTTAAAACCATGACATTTTCAAACTGCGGAATACGTTGAAATCGGTAACTGGCCCATGCCCATCCGGGACTATAGCTTAAGCCTTGTCTGTGAAACTGAAGGAATATATTTTGGTTTTAGGGCAGGTGTTTTTTCTCATTGTTTCATGATATCAATAACCGGCAAGTCTAGAAAGAGGTGAAATAAACTGCAATGGAGGACATTTGAAGATAAATGGATCATTCTGACACTCTGTTGTCACTTTAAGAGATTAATGTTTTATTTTGTGTTTGGGAGTACAGTAGTTTTATAAGTTGCCATATGGAAACACATTTTGTCGATGTCCTAAAGGGTATTTTCCGTGGATGGTCATCATGTTTTATTAAGCAGGGCATATGGGCAACAAAAGTGCTTCTTGAAAATGGGCTTTTTTGTTGTATTTTTATGTCTTGTGAAATGGCTCTAGAGTATTTTGGGGTTGTACATTTCTCTTCTGTATGTCCTACAAGTGGTTTAAAAACATTCCATTAACATCTCACATACACATACACTACAAATACGTATATGCCACATACACAGTCATAGGAAGGACACACACTTTCATTAGTCACTTTTTAATTCCAATTCATTTCTTATTAGTAGTTCTCCGACCTCATTAACACTTCCCCTCCTCTTGTCTTCACTTTATTCTCTATCTTTCTTTCCAGAGCTCTTCTCCTTCTATGTTAAACCATTGTGTTTCTCTCTCCCTGACTTGAAATTTTATTCCTCTCTCCCTGTCAACCTCACTATACCTCTTCACATCTAAATGGGTTTATTTCTTCATTTTCCCTCAACCTGCCTCAGTCTCTTTTTCTCTGTGTGCATCTACCACTTCAGTGTAGTCGTTGGTGATGTCTTCAGTTTACACGTTTGTGATGTGTAAATGGGAGTAAAACCTTTGTGTGTGTGTTTTTTGTTTGTTTTTTTGTATCATCCTAGTCTCTCCAGTGATGTCTACACTGTTAATGTTTCCTAGTCTAATTCAGTACATGGATGAATCTCAAGAATCTCAGGTCAGGGTCATATTTCTTTCCAGTATTAAAATATTTTTTAAATGTAAATTATATAAATTTATATTTGGTTACTCTGATTAAATTCACAGTATTTTTATATAGTAACAACAATCATACTCATTATCATACAGATTTGTTTTATCAGAATAAATAAGGAAAAGGCAGTACAACAGTATGAATACTTAAAAATATATAATTGTGTTTGCGTATCATGAATGAGAGAAGCACATTATGGTTCATTCAAAAGTTTGGGTTTCAGTCCTGTGCCAAATGTGCTTTTTAGTTTTTATCATTTGTAGCCAGCCTTGAGTGTAGTCAATGAAAAATTAGTCACTTTTTCATCATTACTGCTTAATTATTTACCTCAAAATTACAATCACAATGATTGTCGGCATTTTAAACATTTATTTTTCATCAGAATTATTGCACTTTCATCTGTAAGCACAGATCAAGAGAATGTCAACTCATACGCATGGTTTATTGTACATTTAGTTCCCTGAATTATTATAGGTTATTTGTCAAGTAATCTAACACACTCTATATTATGAAAGTTTCTCTCAGAAATTAAAGCATTGAAATTCCTAATTTCAAATTGCATTAATTTTTTTCGAAGCAATAAACAGAACAAATAAAATAACACAAAACAAAACAAATAAATAAAAATATTATCATACAAAGGGCATTTATTCAGCAATCATAATTGCAAACAATTTAGTCGAGATCCATGTTTTAATTTATTACAGTTAACCACAGAGAAGGTGTGATTGAAGATTTAGTTGCACAAACAGCGCAAGCTCTCTTGATAGACTGGCTGATTAACACTTTCATTTAAGCAGAGTCTCATGAACTCCAGCTTCAGGGTTGCCAGGTCCCAGAAAACTTTCAAGTCCAAACCGACTCAGAACCCAGACAAAATAAATAAAAACCAGCCCAAATCTTTATTCAATGATTATTAAATTAAGTTGATGTCTTTGAAAAAGTAAAGCAATAAAGCATTTTTTTTTTTTAAACAATAGCGCTTTAGAAAAAAATAGTTTTGCAACCATGAAAATGCATTATATTTTCCATATGACATAACTTAGAGAATTAGTATGGGCTACTGATGGTACTTGAGACTATTTTTGATCAATTTGTGTTTCTGTGAAAAAAGATGGTCTAGGGTTAGGAAAACACTAAAAGCTAAATGTAAAAAAAAAAAATTTAAACTACATTCTAGTCAATGATATTACATGCTTATATAGTCACAGTTGTAGTTTAATGACCTTGGTGTCGTCTCTCCTCGTCTTAAGCCATGGTCACACTATTTCAATGGACACAGCAAATTTCAATGGACACTGCAGCAGTTGCAGATTGACGTTATGTAGTAAAGCCTCTTAAAAAAATGAACAAAAATTTTATGGAAAAAGTTTTTGTCAGAAAAGAAATTGACACTATTAAATTGTCAGAGCTGCTCTTTTCCATAAAATTAAGTACATACACACACACACACACACACATAACTCTTTGTTATATTGCAGCCATTTTCTAAAATCATTTAAGTTCATTTTTTTTCCCTCATTAATGTACACACAGCACCCCATATTGACAGAAATTGTTTACATTTTTGCAGATTTATTAAAAAAGAAAATCTGAAATATCTTATGGTCCTAAGTATTCAGAGCCTTTGCTCAGTATTTAGTAGAAGCAGCTTTTTGGAAAAGATGCAACAAGTTTTTCACACCTGGATTTGGGGATCCTCTGCCATTCCTCCTTGCAGATCCTCTCCAGTTCTGTCAGGTTGGATGGTAAATGTTGGTGGACAGCCATTTTTAGGTTTCTCCAGAGATGCTCAATTGGGTTTAAGTCAGGGCTCTGGCTGGGCCATTCAAGAACAGTTTTTTTGTGAAGCCACTCCTTTGTTATTTTAACTGTGTGCTCAGGGTCATTGTCTTGTTAGAAGGTAAACCTTCGGCCTAGTCTGAGGTCCTGAGCACTCTGGAGAAGGTTTTCATCCAGATATCCCTGTACTTGGCCGGATTCATCTTTCTCTCGATTGCAACCAGTCGTCCTGTCACTGCAGCTGAAAAACACCCCACAGCTGATGCTGCACCACCATGCTTCACTGCTGGGACTGTATTGGACAGGTGATGAGCAGTGCCTGGTTTTCTCCACACATAACCAACTTACACAACTTTCCTACACAACTTCCGGCCAAAAAGTTCTATCTTGGTCTCATCAGACCAGAGAATCTTATTTCTCACCATCTTGGAGTCCTTAAGGTTTTTTTGTGCAAACTCCAGACTTTCATTTGTCTTGCATTGAGGAGAGGCTTCCGTCGGACCACTCTGCCATAAAGTCCCGACTGGTGGAGGACTGCAGTGATGGTTGACTTTCTACAACTTTCTCCCATCTCCCGACTGCATCAAGGCTCTTTTCCCCCTGATAGCTCAGTTTGGCCGGACGGTCAGTTCTAGGAAGGTTTCTAGTCGTGCCAAACGTCTTCCATTTAAGGATTATGGAAGCCACTGTGCTCTTAGGAACCTTAAATGCAGCAGAATTTTTTTTGTAGCCTTGGCCAGATCTGTGCCTTCTGTCTCTGAGCTCTTCGAGCAGCTCCTTTGACCTCAAGATTCTCATTTGCTCTGACATGCACTGTGAGCTGTAAGGTCTTATATAGACAGGTGTGTGGCTTTCCTAATCAAGTCCAGTCAGTATAATCAAACACAGCTGGACTCAAATGAAGGTGTAGAACCATCTCAAGGATGATCAGAAGAAATGGACAGCACCTGAGTTAAACATGTCACAGCAAAGGGTCTGAATACTTAGGACCATGTGATATTTCAGTTTTTCTTTTTTAATAAATCTGCAAAAATGTCAATAATTCTGTGTTTTTCTGTCAATATGGGGTGCTGTGTGTACATTAATGAGGAAAAAAATGAACTTAAAATTATTTTAGCAAATGGCTGCAATATAACAAAAAGTGAAAAATTTAAGGGGGTCTGAATACTTTCCGTACCCACTGTATATCTATGTGTGTGTGTGTGTGTGTGTGTGTCAAGATTTGAAAGTGGTCAACTTTCTCATACTGAATACAAAACTGTACCACTTAAAGACTCCTCTAGGGCACCAAGCAAACTGCTACTCGTTCCCCTTTAAAGAAATAGGTGCATGACGCCACCGACTGTAACACTGCATAACTTCTAATAGTGCTAAAATTTTTTTTATTTTCCTGAAGCATTTAATTTCTTTTTCTTTGGATTTTGCTTGAAATATCAGTAAATTATGTATTTTTACTCAAAACACTTCACATCCATCCTCTTTGCGTTTGTTTTGTTTTTCTCTTTCTATTGCTCTCATGAACTGGAGTTAATGTTTACCTGACCCATTCATGGATCTCTTTTTATTATCAATCCATGTGACCTCTGCCAATGATATAAGGAAGAGTTATTTTTATTCTTCTGTTTTTCACACCTTAACCTCGTCTCTTGTCTCTCGCAGGGAGCAGGTTGCACTGCATTGGTTGTTGCCGTGGTAGCCAGAAAGCTTGAGCTGACGAAAGCGGAGAAGCATGTGCACAACTTTATGATGGACACACAGCTCACCAAACGGGTAAACACACTTACACACGCTTCAATAATGGACACGTAGTCACAGGTTTTTATTCAGAGAACCATATACATGTACCAGTTTTCTTTCTCCGTAGGTCCTTTTCAATTTTTCATGCACTTGAAAGACTCAGAAATAGTTCCCTGTATCAAATATGTAGGCAACACCACGGCTGACATCAGTGACTAGAAGGCTGGTGATCAATAATTGCAACACAGATTTAAAAAAAGAAAAATTACTTTAGCTCTGGAGTGCTTCTTCTCATGAGCAGCTAAAGTAAATGCCTTCCTGAAGTGAGTGAGTAAGACAGAGGATGGAAAATGAGCCTCCTTTTCTAAAGTTTATTACCTCAAGGTTACTCAATTGCCTCAGCTTAACAGGCCGTTGTGGGACAAGAGAAAGAGAGATTGATAAATTATGTACCGTTACCGTGCTGATCATCCTCATGCATTGAATTTCCTGCTACTATGGTTACAAACCTCTACAAAAAGCAGAAAAATGTTCTTGCAACTTTGACCTCACAAACCTGTTGCCGTGGAGACACAGTGACAAAGCGTTTACCTTCAACTGGATGGAAGGGTGCAGGTTGTTCCTCCGTCTATCTGTCAGGAGGAACTGACAGTGCAGTGAAGATGGACAAGTTTCTCAGGCTAGAATTGTTTATCATTAACTATCATTATAATAGAAATGCTAATGTGCTCTTTCTAAAGTATTCCAGTTTTGTAATCACGCCATTTTCGCAATTTTTCATAAGCGTAAATAATCTCTTCTGAACTGATTACACTTGTCTTCAAGAAATGAATGTGCATTCATGAGGGTTGTAAATGTTTTCTTTCTTACAAGTATTGTTTTAAAGGTTACTGTGTGATGAACACACAACAGAATGATCTTTCAATTTAATAATTTTTAACTACCCGTTTATTCAATACACTAATAAAACAAATGTGCTTTATTGGTATCTATTTCCATGAATTATCCTTTAGCGTCCATGAATTATCCTTTAGGAACCTTAGCATTGCAAAAAAAGATTCTTTATAGTGGTTATTCAGATAAAAGTTTAGGTTCAGATTAAATTGATTCTTCAGATTATTAACATTTTCTTCACACTAAGAAAAAAAAGGTTCTTTTAAGAAATGTTCACAGAAAGTTTCTTTGGGAATTCCGAAATGTAGCTTCTATAGCACCGCTGCGAAAAACCCCTTCTGAAAGCTTTACTTTTAAGACCACCGCGTCCTCCATTCTCCAGTTGTTGAATCCAATGATTAAATTACATCTGTTGGACGGTTTACGTCACTTCAGATTTCCTACTGGTGGTGCAAATGCAACCAGAAAATGGCTCTAAGGGAACATTTAGTTCTCGGGGGACCACTTGTGAACCTTATTTTACCAAGTACAACCTGTTCCTGGGTCAATATATTTGTTGTGTATTGAGTTGAGCTAGTCTGTCAGTTATAACTAGATGTAATAATGGAAGGCTTCAGTTTACCAAATAATCAACAATGGCCCAGACTTCATTACAGTTTCCTGTCCTGTGCCTCCTCCTCTCTGACATCAACTTACAATGGCTTCGACCTCTCTGACAGTCTCTCTCTCTGTCTCTTGTCCTATCTTGTCTTTGATTGATTGTACAGTGCCTAGTAGTGATTACCCTGTGAAAAATGCTGTATGGCAATACTGTAAGAAATAGGACATTTTCAATTAAATCAGTGGTTCACAACCAGGGGGCCTCAGCAAACTTCCAAGGGTGCTTCAAGAATAATATTATTTAAGACAAATCCATGTATATTTTGGATTTCATTTAAGAAATATAAAATTGTCTAGTTGTGCCAAGTCCCAAAAATATATTTTTTAAACCCTCACCCTTAATCCAGTAAATCAAAAACAGTGTTAAAAGTCTTAATATTGTCTGAAGGTCTGAATATTGTTGTAGACAATGGGGGACCTTGGAGTCAAAATAATTAAAAATCACTGGATTAAATGATGATGATCAAATGTTTTAAAATGAATGATGAGAGAAGCTAATTAAATTATGCTTCAATGATAAATAATCAATTCAATTAAACTTTTGAAAATGGTACAAAAGTGATTAAAAACATCTGTAACCATGAATAAAATCATGGTTTCCTGAGAAAGGGAACGAGACACTGCGTCCTAGGATGCTTTTGGGGAATGCATCTAGCATGTCTAAACACACCATAACTTCTGTTGCGGCCAGAGAATAAAAGGAAGCAAATTAATGTCATAATAGCTGACATAACTCCACAGAGCAAGGTCCATATTCACAGGTCCCCATCCAACTCTGTTCCCTAGGGCCAGAAACCCCAGCTACTTACTCCGCTGGCAGAGCTCAGGGCCTGGTATTTTCCCTCATACTTTCAAGGAAACATAGCCAAGGATAAGGAATATCCTGCTTGTTACTTCAGGGGACCCTATATCTATGATGAGCGTAGGTCTCAGGAAAACCACTTACAAAATGAGAGGAGAATTAGCAACACTCTAAAAAAAATATTATCAAGGAGGCATGCAGAGAGCCAACGACCTGATTGAGTATCTGAGGAGAGCTCTAAGAATGGAAGCCTCAGCTAGAGGAGAGGAGGCCTAACTACTTTGTATGCGAAGGACTACTTACCAAGGAGGCTCAAAAAAGAGCCTGACATCTTGCTAAAAGACGTAAAAGCAGTACGAATTGGTCATGGATCTTAAGTGGGGCTCTGGGGAGGACTGCTTACTAAGGAAGCTCACAAAAGAGCCTGATAACTCAATTCTGCTATGCAAGCAGAACTTTGGGGAGTGGAGGCCTCAGCAGGATGACTCTCTAGACCGTGTGGAGGCCTAACAACACAACCTTAAAGACAGTTCCAACAAGAAGGTTCATAGAGCACCATAACACTCAATGTCATTGTCTATACGTAGAATGATAAGTCAGAATGAGCTCAATACAGGGAGTGGAGGATTTTGCCCATAACGAGGAAAGTTCTACTCTATGCTCATTCTAAATGACCAATGAGAGTAAACAGCTAAGGTTAGCTACATCCATTGTAAAACCTGTAATATGACTTGGTCTCTACTAGATTCCTACACTCTCAGAGATTCTGTACAATAGGAGGGGGTTTGCCCAAGGCAAACATACCAATTCCCTTTGGAGTCCAAAGACCAGAAGAATTCAGACCACAGGAAAGAATAAAGGGGGCTAGACAAAGTGCTAGCCATGCCATTATAAATGCTGAATAGAAACTCCAGCATCAAACCAAGCTCTCTCATAGGCAGTGGAGAATTCTACTATTAAGAATTCCACTTACACTCAACCATGAAGACATTGCCAGCAAGGGGAGCCAGCTAAGTGCTAGCTGCAACAACTCAGACGCAAATGTCTTCATAGGATCTCAAGACTCCAGATATTCTCAAAGATGCCTTAATGTCAAAGAAGGTTTCGCTAGAAAAAAAAAATGAAAGAAATGTCATAAGACTCTCCCTTTGCTCCACCCACCACCTCTGTGATCCGGAGTCTCCCACTATGATGGCCATTGGACCCGAACCGCTGGGTACTGGTACTTTATTCTCATCCCTCAGCAGAGAATCAAACAACAAAGCTTATCACAGTGACCGCATAATAAAGAGTCCATTCAACTCTCTCGGAAGCTGAACGTTCTTTGCTCAAGCACTAGACTCTATAAATATTCAAGAATCACGTGTAGAAGACTCACAAACACGTCACTGTGTGTGCCTTCGACTTCCTTGAGAGTCAAACACTCTCGTGCAAACTAACTACTACCCCTCAGGTGAGAACAAAGTAAAAGTTTCTTACCTGTCTCTTTCAGTCAGTATCATGAACACATCAGAAAGAGCAACTGACCATGAGCACATTCTGTCCTCCGAGATCTGAACGTGCATGCTCCTTACCCAAACATGACACACGAGTTGTGAGTCCTTGAGTGTTGGCCGATGGTATTTTAGTGTTTAGACATATGCTTCACACATCGGTCACACTGGAGGCGTTCCCTATAAGCGTCCTAGAAAGCAGTGCAAGTTCTAATTCGAAAGGGAATTGCACATTTAGAAATTGTATACAATGATTACATTATTTTTATTAATGCATTTTAAATAAGTTTAATTAAGGATTTAGTCCGGGGAAAAAAATGTAGACCTTCTATTTCTGCTTCTATTCTTGCCCAATACCCCTGTTAAGGTTGACATAATTATGCTGCATTTTAGCAAGATTGTACAATGTATTTATAAAGCTAAATAGTAGCATAAGAAAGATTCTATTCTTTAAAGGAAGGCAGAAATGCATATATTCATTGTTTATGGAAATTATATTTATTTTGGGTGACGATTGTCATGACTAAAGCTTTGTTGTGGTATTAAAACATTTTGTCCTTTAAAAAAAAGGTCCAGAAAAAAGTTCCATAACTCTCATCTTTAGATGATGACTTTCATCACTAAAAAAATCTCAAATATGCGGAACCTCCATATGTTAGTGTTGCTTACCATGAAAAACAGCATACTGAAAAGAAATTATATTGCACATATGTTGGATGATTTCAGTAATAGAAGAAATTGCAAATACATTTTGAAAACTATCAAATCAGTGTTTAGAAAAGTGGATATAGGGACAATGAGGATCTCTCCTTGGGCACCAAATGGTCAGAAATGGCTCTTGTCTATGTGAATAAGTCCATTTATTGTATGATCTAGTTAGTATATTTAGGAGATATACGGGAGCTGTTCTGGACTATTTTATATGTAGCAGTATTAATTACTTTAACACTTGGATTCTAGATTCCAGAAAACTCCACTTGTAGACTGCCATGAGCATCCCTGCCTAAATTATATCTGGTATCATCGTTCTCCCTCTCTCATTCCCTAATTTGCCCTGTCTCTGGCTCTTCTCATAAATGAGACCTACATTGTGGTTGGGCCAGAGCTCCTACTCTTGTATTATTAAATAAACTGACCACTGCTAATTAATCAAAGCTGTGCAGTGCTAAATCCAGACACAGTACTTAAAAAAGAGCCTGGTGCTGCCCTATGTGTAGAGGAATACTGTCAAATCAGGAGCTTATTAAAAAACTGGAAGATTCTATCATCCCAACGTTGCCCACAGAGGATGTAATTGTTCTTTCCACTGAAGTGGCGCCCCTTTGAAGTCTCCTCATTCATTTTTCTTCAGCAGATTTTCTTATTCAATTTTGTCCTTTATTTGCCCTTATCTGGTGCAATATGTGAGATTTACAGAGTATTCGTGGCTTCAATATCTCACAAATGAATCTTTCAATGCACAAGGAGGTCTTCAACAGTCAAGAGTTTAAAATTTTAAAATATTTGAAACTTGAAACATTCTTTTGTGCCCCTTTCAGTGCAAAAACTTGCATCTTATTCGTTAACGAGGAACAATCCTGTTTTATCAAGTGATAATTGTGCTAGAAAAGCACTGCACTGTATTTTTAAAAAACTTGACTTTTCTTCACTAATATTGTTCTTCAAAACTTTGCCACAAAGATATAAAAATATCTTCTAAGAGCTTTAGAGTTGACTCTATCGTATTAGACATCACTGGTCTGCAGCCCGAATAGTGAATTGACCAGATGACAGAATTATGGGCTCCAGTGTCTTTTGTCAGGTCACTGAAGTATGTCCCAAAAAGACCTTTAATTTGGCAGATGTTTGGGGTTGTGTGCATGTATTGGCAAAGCAGAGCTTATACTTGTCATTACTCTCTTCTGTGGTGCTTTTCCTGTTGCTAATATTGTTGTTATGGCGACATGTCCCCTCAGATAAAGAACGCTGCAGCAAATGTTCTACGAGAGACTTGGCTGATATACAAGCACACCAAGCTGATGAAGAAAATTGACCATTCCCGTGTACGCAAGCATCAGAGGAAGTTCCTTCAAGCCATTCACCAGTGAGAAAATCAGCCTCCTTTCCCAGACACAGAGCTTTACACCACAATTTCACTTAAGCCCACATCCATGCATTTTTTTACTTTAAACACACATGGGCTAATAAACAACAAATGTACTTAGTGAGCTTTTGCAAAGTACTCTGAAACTCCACTTGCTTCACAATTGGGTTGAGTGGCCAGCTGTGCGATGAGTGTGGTTGTGGCAGTTTGCATGTCTGACCTACCCATGGACGTAATACTCAAGAGAACTATGACAAATGCGTACACAAATGGCAGCCTTTTCTGATAATGGTTAGTTATTAGGGCTAATTTATCAATCTTGACATTTTAGTATTTTCAGGCCTTATCGAGAATCTTTCTCTAAATGACCATGCATTTAGCAACCATAGTACAGTGGTTGAAAAAGTGTTTTTTGCATGTTTGTCACACTTAAATGTTTCAGATCTTCAAACAATTTGAAATATTAGTCAATGATAATGCAAATATGCACAAAATGCAGTTTTTAAATGAAGATGTTATTATTAAGGAAAACCCAAATCCAAACCTACCTTGTGTGAAAAAGTGTTTGCCCCACCTAAAAGTGTATATTTATATTTTAAAAAAATGTCCTGGCTTCCAAGCTTTATAATGGGAGTGAATGGTACCTTTGATTTTGAAGCCCAAAAAAGCGCATCCATCCATCATAAAAGTGATCTATACGCTCCAGGGTGTTAATAATAAAGACCTTGTAAAGCGAAGCTATGCGTTTTTGCAAGAAAAATATCTATATTTGTACTCTATAAACTATAATCACTGGCTTCCGGTAACAGCCATACACTTCTGCATTTGTCAATACACTATGCACTCTGCTGAAACTAGACTCACGTACAGTCGTTACAGGAAGCCATTGATTATTAATGTTATGAAGTTATAAGTATGGATATTTTTCTTACAAAAACATTTGGCTTCACTTCCACATGGAGCCATATGGATTACTTTTATAATGGATGAATGCGCTTTTTTGGCCTTCAAAATCCAAAGTACCATTCATTCCCATTATTTTTATATATATATATATATATATATATATATATATATATATATATATATATACCTTGAAAGAGACAGGATATTTTCTTTTTTTAACTTTGATTATGTTTGGCTGAAAGAAGAAAGTCAAATACACCTAGGAAGACTTGAGGTAACTCTTTAATAGTTATTCTAATTCGATGAGAAAAGTAAAGAAAACTGCCACGCCTACAACAATAAAGACACAGATATCATTGTAATTTCTTTCAGTTTTCTTTTTCATCAAATAAACAACACAAATACTGACAGCCAATCAAAATCCATTTAAAGGGCGTGGGCATTTAAAGAGGCAAACAATAAAACTGCAGTACGGACTTATGATCAACAGAACTTTGTTGTCTTTTGGTGTATAGTAATCTTTATATTTATTTTCTTGGTGTAAACGGGCCTTAATTTACACTTTTAGAAATTGCCCTCCCCTGTTTGAAAAATGGTTATTGCATTTTTAGAGGTGCAAATAAAATTTGCAAATAAATTTATTAAAACAATGGTTTTAAAGTGATAGTTCACCCACAAATGAAAATGTTGTCATCGTTTACTCATCCTAATGTCATCCCAAACTTGTATGACTTTTTCATTTTTGTGTTAACTATCCCTTTAAGACCAATCAGAAGCCTCTGTCAGACGGTTGTCTTGTTAGTAGACTGGACAAATACACAAGCGCTAAAGCTAATATTGCTAGAGGCCCTAGAGTTTGTTAGAAGTACTGGGCAAATGTCACATCTCCGAATTCAAATTCATAAGCCAGTCCAATTTGGTTATAACATGTCCCTCTGACTTTTCAGATTGTTGTTATGCTACTGCGTTATGCGATTATTACATTATGCAACTGTTAGCTCGCTAAGACTAATGCTATTCTCTGTCTCTGTGTGGGTGCCCACCACACACATACTCATCATTTTAAGAACTCTAATCCTCCTGTCACTGTTTTGTCGTAGCCCTGGCCTCCAATTTTAAGGGCTCCTTTCAAACCGAAGCCTTTCTTTTAAAGAAATCCCACACTTACGGAATCCTTTTTTGTCTGAAGCTTTCAGAATTTACGCGGTAATTGCGTATTCATCTTGAGGGATTCTCATCAACAACAAACAAATAAAGAAAACAAGCTGATTAAGTTAATTAGCTAGTTGAGCCTTACAATTGAGGGCTGTTGGTGCTAGTGAGATTAGAATAGGGTCTAATGGACTGTGTGTGTGTGTGTGTCTGTCCCTATTTTTGTAGATTGCGAAGTGTTAAAATGGAGCAGAGGAAACTCAGTGATCAAGCCAATACTCTGGTGGACTTATCAAAGGTAAGACTGCTGTCCAAGCACACACATCAACACAAATCACAGACATGGTCGCACATCAGAGCCCACGCATATGCACGTTACATCTGTTAGGAAACAGTAGACTCCCACACACACTTTCGATGACATTGTGTTCCCTTTCCTGCAATTTTACCATGCCCACATACACACAAACACTTTATAATGCCCAAGGCTGCAAGTACATCGACGGCAACACATATGCCCGGTGAAAAACACATACCTTTGCTCTCCCAAATATATCTCAGCATTCAACTGTTTCCATGCTGACCCGTTTGTTTCTGTGGCTTTGTGTCTCCTAGCAACGTGAACAAGTGTTAAAGCAGGGATGACAGTGGGAGCGAAGAGGGAGAGGGTGGGAGGGGAGAGATACAGCAAGCTGAAGAATGACATAAAATGTGTGCAATTCAAGATATTTTTTATGATGGCGGTGTGTGCCCATTTGGGCTTATTTTCTGAATGTAACGAGAGTTTTTATTTCTTTTCTGCTTTTTTGGTGAAAGAGAGTGAGTTGTGTGTTCCTGGACTATGCACCGTTTTCTCTTTAGAAATGTGAAGATGTAGTACAGTGTATATATGTCATGTGTTTGGGTGTAGTTGTATAAGATATTAACACCTGTTTTCATTGAATCTGTCTGGTAGATTTTTTTCTGACCCAACTGACAAATTGTTTTCTTATTATTCCTCTCTAAATTTTACTATATTTCATGCCTAAAGCCAAAAAAACAAACAAACAAATCATTCATAATATGTTCACTGAAAACAAGTCTTAATATTTTCTCAAACTTTTGCTGCTGAAGTTACTATAATGTATTTAGGATTTTTGTGAATTCTAATTGTTCTATTTTCCTATTACAGTATATTTTTTCTATATTACAGCTAACTGTAAGGTCTCTCCAGAGGATAACTCTATTGCTCAAATAATGCCCTTTCGAAGCTTGGGAGATCCGCTCCGTTTTATTCAAGTATCAACATTGTCTTTAAAATTCCTGAGAATAAACAGAACATGGGACACTAATGAGACAATTTTAATGACAGAAAGTATGACTTTAGGGCTGTATTTATAAATGAATTTTATATTTCAGATGATTTAGTTCTAGAAAAATATTTGATTGCAGATATTGTCCACAGTTTAAGATCTCGAAACAGAGCGATTACTAGAGTCTTTTTTTTTTTCATAAGAAAAATTGAAGCTGAAGACTCGAGCTAAAATCTCCATTTAATCTCCATTTAATTGTATTGCTGTCTAGCCAAAGAAACCGAGTTATACAGATGAAATTGATCCTATTTAATTAATGAACTTAATGCACATTACTGATTCTATTAAAAAGAATTGTTTGTCATCATAATCCTTCATCAAAATATAATAACTTGCTTTTCCTCTGCTTTCCTTTTCCATTGATGTCACTGTTTCGTAATGCTGTCCAAAAAACAAATACAGTGGAAAACGGTTATCTCGACGGCCTCGGGGGTTCCAAAAAAGCGTCAAGATAACCGATTATCGAGATAACCAACAGCCAATATGGCGATTTATTTGATGAAGCGATAGGCATGAAATGTACATACACTGTATATGTTTGCTAACAGCAAAAGGCATATGTGCACCAACTAACAGCAGAGATTTACCAGTAAACAATAAAAAACACCTTCCATTCTCCATACAAACCTTTAATTATATTCTCCCACATTGCAAACACAATTTCGCTCACAGCGTAAATATTCATAACATATTCGTGAGGTCATCACGCTGCACTAGATTGCATACTGTCTTGCGTTCTGCCTGTCTAATGTGCTTTCTCAACAAATTCAGCTTCGTCCCGTCTTTTAATAACCGGGTTCTTCAATCTGCAGCGGCACTGAGCAGAGCGCAAGTCAGAACAAAAGCAGGTGTGTGTGTTTATCTAAGCCTTAGATAAACACACACACACCTGCTTATGTGCTTTCACTTCAGAGAGTGCTGCGCGGCGCTGTGAGTGAAGCGTCACTGACAGAGCGATGTGCAACGCAAACTCAGCACATGCGCAGTGAACTAGGTACGCTCAGTCATGAGTTAACCATGTGAAGTGGGGAATTTGTCCCTCTTTTGTGCTCGAGATATTAGGGTTCGGTGACATAAAAGAATCGACATTACCGATAAGAAAATGCTAAGACAAATAGGGAGTTTGGCGAATTCCACTTCAAAAACGTTGACATAATAGGATTTGCGAGTTAACCGTGAGTCAAGATAAGTGAACTCCACTGTATCTACATGTTTTTAGCAAACTTCATTCTGGTATAGTTATTCTTATTGGTGTGAACAACAAGCCTTAAAGGGATATTTCTACCAAAAGTGAAAATTCGGTCATAATTTAATCACCCTCAAGTTGCACCCTGAAGAAAAAAATGATGACAGAATTTTCATTTTTGAGTAATCTATTCCTTTCAGTCCCATCAAGTCCCATCCCAAAAAAATGTATGGTTGAAAATCCTGTTTCCTTAGAAATGCGTCGTGCACAAGAAGTAAAATGGATTGTGCACACCATGTTGACTTTAAAGAGATCTTGTTTGAGATTTTTATTTCCTAAGGGTATTTATTGCTCCATTTATTATCGCTGCTCATTCTGTTTAATGTTTCTTATGGTCTTGTTTAGTGTTTGTACTCTTTTTTTTCCTTCCTTTAACTGTCCTATATCCCTCCCTTTAGTTTACCACAGTATTATTGTCTAACTACGGTGTTGTTCTCTCTCCACATAGATGCAGAGCGTCATGTATGAACTGATGTCTGAGCTGAACGACCGCAGTGAGGATCTGGAGAGGCAGATGTTAAGTCTGGAGCAGCGGGTGGAGCAGCTGACGGCCGGCTTTAACGCTCTGCCCGCTCATTTGTCGGCCACGCTCAGCGCCCAGCATGCCGCACTCATTCAACTGCTGCGTGAGCGTGATGCCAAGGTCCTGAGCCCCACTGTGCCCTCTGTGCTCTCACCCACCGCTGCCAGCCTGCCTCTAGCCACCCCACCCTCCGGCTCCGGGTCCGTCCCGGCTCAGCCCACCGAGGACAGTGCCAACACCAGCAGCTCCAGTTGCTGAGAGCACTGGTGCGGGAAGTTTCCTCCAGGGCGAAGAGATGTGATGACATAACCATATACACACATACACATACGTTGCACTGTAACTACGAGCATTACGCAGCTTAACGCCACAGAATATATCACAATGGAGGAGACGCTAACATTTGCACAAAAACCCTATGATGAAACTGCCATATTTCATGTAGTCCAAAAGAAGGACGTCCTTTACTGTTACCATGAATGTATACATTTTAGAAGACACTGACTGAGACATGTTAATATGCATGGACACTCGTACACACACTTTCTCTAATTCCGTCTTTGCTACCAAAGTGCTTTGTCTATAGTTGACTGAAATGGACTGAGGTCTATCGGGTCTTTGGGATTAGAGAGTGTATAAATAATCAGCGCCCAAGAATGTTATGATGGCAAATCATCATAGAGATCTGGACAGCACTTTTTACTGTCTGCGAGAGACTAACAGCCATTTGAGCAAAGCATTATTTCGAAGAGCGACGCTGAAGCCAGTCGATATATTATAAAAACCACCCCATCAAGGTGGAACAGCTGCTCACACGGAAATAACTGTAGAATGAGTGATTATAGTCATTTTCTTGGTGGGATTGCTTCTATTATAATGGTGTTGGAATAAGAGACTTCTGACCCCATTTCAATGAAGAGACCATTTTGAAAACTGACTAATAGTGACATCCTGTGGCCGGAATACTGAATTACATCCGCTTGGAAATTTGTATAGTACAGTATGCTATTACTGAAACTTAGCTTTGTATCGCTCAGTTTTTTACCATTAATAATTACTAACGCAGTTATAGCCCATATTTATTATAATTACACGATAGCATTCTTCTCATTCGTCATGGAAATTATGATTGCTGTATAAATAACGATTTTATTAATATTAATTATAGATAAGGGAGGTGCCGTTTGAGGTTGAAATTATTTTGTAATTTTATTTTACCAGAGAGAATTAATAAAGTATATATCTATACTTGACTGTGTCTGTGTGTGAGTATCATTGTGTGACTGTGTAACGGTCAGCGATAGATCGCACATCAGTATTCATGTCTTGAACTACGTTCAGCTTTAAACTTCTTTTTGGTCAGAGATACATACCTTGTTCACAGCTGCACCATCTTTGTGCCATTTTTAACAGTAATGAAAGCGAGTTTCATTGTTTGGGATAGACATACACGCACAGCCTCGCTTTCATACTGTTCAGGGCGCGAATAAGATCTATTGATTTTAGAACGTATAGTTTAATATTTATTTATAATTATATATATACATATATATATATGGTGGGGGAGCCGATTGTTGAGGGGGGGGGGGGGTGTAGAGAGAGAGGACTGTTGATGGTAAGCTTGTTTTAATGGAATTTACATGGATTTATACAACAAATTGGGCGGGTTTTTCATCTAAAACCAGCCCAATTTTTATCAACCAGCCCAATGCATTTTTTCCTGTCGGACGTGACCAAAAGGAGCCCAATCTGGCAACACTGGTTGGAATTAAAATTATTATTCGTAGTAGTAGTAGCATATTTACACTCAATAACTTTAGGGACGGGTAAATTATTTATTTATTTTGAAATCCCTTTAAAATAATAGACCGACTTGTTGGTTTTATAATCCTCACAACTCCATTATTTCCCTTAAAGAAAAAAACATGGGCTACTTTGAAAACAGCACCGAGGACTCGCTAACCGTTGACCGCATTATGTAAACACAAGAACAGGAGGATTACAATCAAACAGAGCCACACTGTTTCAAAAATCAACATTAACAAGCGTCATTTTAACGACTAGTGCTGTTTACCAGCGCCCTAACATAACTCCAAATTGAGCTCTTACAAATTAGATAAAATAGATTGCGGTTTCTGCTCGTGTCTTCGCTTCGAAAATGATGTCAAAATAATTGTTTAGCCACCAGCAGTATTCAGTTGAGTAGTGTAGTTGATTTCTAGAGCTGTCCTTTCAATATGCCAATGACGGAGAGAGCAGTTTGGGTAGTTTTGCTAATGAGCTCATTGATTACACTCAGTAAGTCTACTAAACTGAACGTTCCCAAGCTGCTGTTACCTCTCAGCGTTCATGTGCCTGTGAACATCACACTGACAGCACAGAGTGGATGCTACAAATGGTGAGCGACAGGGGCTGTGGAGCACACTCGGCTTAACAAGCCGTTCTGTCTCATTATGAGCTGTCATGTCTGAAAAGTAATCAAATTAAATCAGTTCGTTTCTCCTTGCTGAATAACAAAATTCAAACGATCTTGTAATGACATAACCTCCAGGGTGAAGTTTGGTTTTCCTATGGTATATATTCAGTAACTAGCCTGCACTACCTTTCACTGCCATGTAATTCAGTAGATGCTTTTCCTTAAGGTTAGGCCTACCAGTGTTTGTAAAGCTTCACAGGAAAAAATGTAAAAACAGAATTGGTTAAATTTGTGTGGTGTTTTGGTGTGATAATGGTAGAGTGAAAAGCTGAATGATTGAGGGACAAGAGGGAAAGCGCGAGGGATTGACAAGCGACCACAATAATGGTTCACTATGGCCTTTGCATTTATTAACGGAAAGATAAAGATAAATGTAGTGTGATAAAGACAATTTCAAATAGATATTACAATGTGTCTAAACATATCAAAATAACTTAAGATAGACGAGGCTAGGCGTCCCATTTTTTAGCACATTAGTACTTTTTCATTTCCTCTTCATTTTATCAAAATGGTGACATTATTTACTCTAACATTTAAAAATGTGTAATCAGTTTGAATTTTAAAGGTTTTTTCTATGAAGTCACTTATGCTCACCGAGGCGGCATTTATTTGATCAAAAATACAGTGAAAATAGTGATATGGACTCTTTTCACAGACCGATGATGCGTTTTTATGGTCATCAGTATCGTAAAACCTCCAATGTTTTGTGTGTGTGTGTATATATATATATATATATATATATATATATATATATATATATATATATATATAAAAATGTGTATGTATATTTATGACACAATCTCTCTCTGTTTTTCCTTTCATTTGAAAGTTCTGAAAACATAAATGTGTTATTTTATTAAATTTTATTTAGCTATTTTATATTTTGCTATCTTTTTATTTTGGTTTACTTGCAGTCATGTGTCTAACTCTGTTGCTGTCTGTCTGACTTTAGGGTGTCCTCTAAGCCTGAGACTGTCAGGGTTTATCCTCTCTCTGCACTCAGCCCTCTGGCTCTGCTGCCCCTCTCTTCCTGTAGTCAGCAATGCTTGGTGTCAGCTCTGTCCTCCCCCCAGGCTGTCCCTATCCGCACTGTGGTCCAGGCACAAGACCCTGGTGAGCGAGAGAAAGGGATCGTAATAAATAGACATGCATTTTCTTTCTACAGAAAGACATACAGAGCTATAACAGCAGTATAGATGATTTTTTTCACAAGCAATTCAAATTAAATATATAAATCATGAAACCACTTTCCATATGAAATGAACCGTCATTTTAATTGACAAATAAATGCAGTCAGCCTGCTCACTCTACGCCTCACTGACTACTTGAATTAAAATCCACCATTTAAATCTCATTGTAATTGTACTCAATCTGTTAAAATGATAGTCCACCCAAAAATGAAATCTGTCATTATTTATTCACCCTCATGTCGTTCCAAACCTGTAAGACTTTCTTTCTTCTGTGAAACTTGGATATTTATAATATAAAATATATTGAATGTTGGTAGACAAACAATTTTGCTTCTAATTGACATCCATTGTAGTTCATAATAATAATAATTCATTACATTTATATAGCGCTTTCTCATAGACACTCAAAGCGCTTTACATGGAAGGGGGAATATCATGGTATTTCATGGTCATGAGAACTCTCTGAGTATTTGGCATGGTAATGGATATGACAATGTTGATATGTTTGGTTGAAGTGCGTATTGCTGCTTATTGCTTATTTCTTATTTTGCTTATTGCAAAATACAGAACCAACTGCTGCCAATACATGCACAATATGCTGCTGTGAGCAAGTAAGACATACTGCTGCTTTTTGATAATTACTTATCGCAGATCTATACAGGTGGAGCTGGGGAAGGTGGAGGGTTTCTGACCAGCATTTGAAGTTTGAGCAGCAAGCTTCAAATGGCTTCTGGCTTGCTATTGGCTTCTGATAAAGCAGGAAACAATCAGCTGTGAATGATGTGATTGCAAGCAGATTGAGTTAAAGAATTATCAGCCTGCGCCATTCTAGTTTCATAACAGATCTTTGTATGGACAGGAAACACTGGAAGTCAATGGGAACCGAAATTGTTTGGTTACCAACATCAAATAATCAACTTTAAAATATCTTGTTCTATGTCTCAAATAAGAAAGAAATTCATACAGATTTGGGACAACATGATGATAATTTTAGTTTATTTATATGATTGTCTTTTCTATGTTTTGGATCCTAAAGAGAAGGAAGGCCATCAAACAGAAGATTAAGAGTACTGTTTGCTAAAAATGGACAGATTACAGACATCTTTTGTTCATCAGTTGCTAAAATTAATAAAACAGAAATGTAGGTCTCAATAGGCCTCAGGATTCTGAAGAATAGAAATGTATTAACATTCTTATGTGTTTCTAGTGTCTTATTTGATGGTGATGTGTACTGATGTGAATTAATCTGAGACAGTAAACACTGAGGGATGCCAGGCAATTTTTGGGAGAAATAGCAACTATAAATGAAATTAAAATTGAAAAGTCTGACTTCATCCATTCCCATTTTAGTGACAGGTAACATTTTGCGCTGTGACGTCATCATTGATCGGATTGAAAGCATTAAGATCGTCACGACTGCTCGGCAGCTTTTTATCGACGACCCCCCACTGCAGTTATCTGTCCAGGCATTTGACTCTGAAGGTACTTTTCATTTCACATATTTTACTAGGACACTGTGAAGATGTATTTCATTGAGAATGAGATGGTTATGACTGTACTCTGTTCTTGGCCTGATCCACAGGAAATACTTTTAGCTGTCTGGCTGGCTTGAAATTTAATTGGCAGCTGGCAAAGGATTCTGATGCAATACAGACAGTGAGGTGAACAAGGGTCTTTAAGTGAAGAGAGGGAGAGAGATGGGAAAACACATAAAGCATATCTTGTTTTCTGTAATTTACTCAGGTTTGTGCGTCACCACGATGCTGGGTTCGTTTCCCCAGCTCATATCCTGTCTCTAGAGGATGCTGGTCAGAGGGGTGAGAGTGTCCTGCTGTATGGGATGCACAGTGGCTCATCACTTATAAAAGTGTCTTTTCTAGACTCTGAACATAAGGTATGAAAGCACATATAACACTAGGCAGTATTATTAAATATTACATTTGAAAAGTATGGCAGATGCACATAAGACAATAATTACTTACAAGTTATGACTGATAACCATTTAATGGCCAATATTAAAATTCTATACTGTATGCTCTACTAGAAATAAAACTAAATACATTTTACACAAATTTAAATACAGTGTTTAGAAGGCAAATTTAGGCATCCAACATAATATTAAGTTATATGTAATGCATGTTATGTTATGATATCTTAATATTAAAAATTGATGAAAAAGAATGTGCATAGTTAAATACCAGCAAGGATTAAAATACATTTGAAAAGTCAACAGACAGTAGGCAATCAAAACACAATAAAGACATTTAAGATATAGTAAAAGATTTCTGTTTCAAATAAATGCGTTTGAACTTTCAATGCATCAAATAATGTGAATAATGTTTCACTGTTTCAATATTAACGATAATAGGAAATGTTTCTCTTGCACCAAATCAGCATATTAGAACATGTGACACTGAAGACTGGAGCAATGATGCTGAAAATTAATCTTTGCCATCATATGAATAAATTACATTATAAAATACATTAAAATAGAAAACAGTTATTTTAAAAGGTAATAATTCTGCTATGTACTGTTTTACTTTATTTTAATCAAATAAATGCAGCCTTAGTGAGCATAAGAGATTTCTTTTGAAGACATTAGAAAATCTTATTGACCCCAAACTTTTGACTGGAAGATTAATGTATGTATACTGTAAAAAAAAAAAAAAAAAATGATAAGGTACTGACATATTTTGCATCCCTAGATACGTGTTATCCATAGCTAACAAAACTTGTAGAAATTGTTTTGTAATGTATGGGCTTATCAATCAAATATTATTATAGTAATGATAATACAATATATTCTAATTTGTGTTTTTGTGTGTGTGTGTGTGTGTGTGTGTGTGTGTGTGTGTGTGTGTGTGTGTGTGTGTGTGTGTGTGTGTGTGTGTGTGTGTGTGTGTGTGTGTGTGTGTGTGTGTGTGTGTGTGTGTGTGTGTGTGTGTGTGTGTGTGTGTGTGAATGTTTGGGTGTTCAGCATGTAGAAGCAGACAGTGTGACTTTGTTTGTGATAGACAGACTACACCTGAGTCCAGCGGGGGATACATACCTGCTACAGGGATCCACTGTCAAATACAGTCTGTGGAAAACACAGCAAGAAGGAGAGACTGGTACATATCAAATCTGGTTTATGCTTTTTTGGTGCTGGTTTAGCTGATGGACCATGATAGCCCTGTTGTTCACTAACAAAAAATGACGATGAAACTGATTGATCAATAATTGATCTTTCTCCAAGCATATTAGCATCCAAAACCAGCAATGATGGTCTTTTTATCATGACATACTGATTCATAAACAATATCGTGCTTTGCAAGACTTGACATTAAAGTTCAGATCTCAAATGCTTGTCATTGACAGAGAAATGTTAAAAATGTAAGCATGATGTTGATTATTCAAGTGCTGGTTAAGCTCTGGAATGTGTTGAGCTTTCCTTTAAAGCCAGCTGAAGGCAAGAATCTCATTTGACAAGTGTCTTCAACACCTCTTCACATAAACACACACCCAAGATTACCAATATGCCCGTGGCTTTTATATGCTCATGACAATATGGCTTTTAAACTGGAAGTTAACACTTTAACACCCTAACCACATGGCTTCACACGTCTAGACCGATTATATTCCATTGCGTGAACATTGCATATGTCAACATTAATATGTTATATTTTTTACACCTGCATCTAATTACCCCTCTCCTGTCTGTTTGTAGAGGTCACTCTCTCTGAGAAGGGATATGGTCTGGTTGTGGATGGACGCAGGGGCAGAATGTACCATCATGACATCATCTATGTTGAGCGGGAAACAGCTACTGTCACCGCCCTCAAGCTGGGTCATGCAACAATATCAGTTGCACACAACAGTATCCGACACAATTGTGTTTATCATTGAAACATTCTGTTGTAGGGCATATGAGTATATTGTTATGGTTCCAAGCTCAATTGTGACTCAGATCTGCCCCCTGAAATAATGTCTCAACTCCCTCGCACTTCTGTATATGTGGTGAAGCCCAGCTATATGAGTGAGTTACACATATTAAATATTGTAAACTGCACACCTGTATGACAGTTTAGGTTTATTTGCATTTGTTTGTGTGTTTCAGCATTGAGTGTTGAAGAGGAAGAAGACAGATGGGTGTTGGAGACGGAGCGGCAGTATTATTTGACTGTCCGTATCTATGACAGCGAGGGCCATGTGGTTCACCTGTCACAGGTTGTGCTTCATAGTTTCTGCACTGTTTGCTCCACTGCATCTCTTGACAGGAGCATAACGTTTGAACTTTAACCCTGTGCAGAATGTGGTGGTTGTTGTGGAGGAGACTGAGGGGTTAGTAACACTCAAGTCTTCATCTGATCCATCCTGCCATCTCATGCAGACCGTCATGAAAGGAAAGACTGTAATACAGGCCTCACTTTATAGCATCGTCTCTGAGGTAACGTACTCACACACATACACACTAAGATTTGACAATTGATCTATATGCTATCTATCTATATTATATCTATATATAATTTTGAATCTTCAAAATGTAGTAGCTTGTTCTTCTTTCCTTTTGCGATTATGGAAAATGTTAAAGTTCCCGTAATTTGATAGTTTAAAGTTACATAATGACGTAGATATGTAACAGGAAGTGAGACTGGAATTACTGACAACTCGTTTCAGCAGTTCAGAATCAATTATTTCTTTGAGGAGACAATAACTTTATTTGTTGTGCACTGTTATCTGTAAAACTTTGCTGATATTTTACATTCACAAACATGTAACATTAATTCTGGCTCAATTCTGAATTCTCAATTCCATTCAGTTCATGTTGATGATTTATCTTGCTGAATATCAACTCCTAAAAACTATTGCCATTTGCATCTGCTTATCTTTTTTTAATGTACACTACTATTCAATTGTTTGGAGTCTGTAAGATTTTTAATGCTTTTGAAAGTAGTCTCTTATGGATCAAAAATACAGTAAAATTGATTCTGGAAAATATTATTACAATTTAAAAATAACTGTTATCTCTAAAGCAGGCGACTTCTAAAAAATTGTAGACCAACATTATTAGGAAAATAAAAAAAATTCTGAGGTCATTACACAAAGCTTTCGCTGCTAATTTTAAAACTGATGATATGATATGCCAATGATATGCAGACTAATGCCGCTATTTTTTTATTGAAATAGGCTAAATAATTTGCCAAAGTCATGTAATGGAACTGTAATGCGTAACTGTATGCCTGCAACTACTTTAGCTGTGCGTTTACTGAAAAATAGTAGAACAATCATCAACTAATTAGAATCAAGCATTCAACAGTCCCTTAGTACATATAAAAATACATTTACCTGACCCCAAACCTTTAAATATAGTGTATGGCTATATAATTACTTTATGTTGTTATAGCTTTAAACAGAATTTTACAGCACAATTTTACAATGCAGGATACAAGTTTTGTGTTTTCATGTGCAACTCCAGTTCATTCCTGTGAGATTTTCTGCAAAACTTTTCTGACCATACAACAGCAGCTAGAAGGAGGATGAATCTTAGGAAATTGTCTATTTGTCATAGTGAGCAACCTGAATGTGTACATGGATGTTATATACTTCCACATAGACATCAATATCTATGTTTACTGCATTACCAGACCCTAAAAAATGGTTTTACTGAAACCATTATTTTTGCTCTGGTCTCTGTTCCCTGTTGGCCCATGGGTTTAATTAGACAATACCAATGTCGTCAGTATGACAAATGTCCTACTTCTGGGATTTTTTTTTTTCATTTCTTTGTTCAGTTTGAGGAGTTCAGTTTGGGGTTATTTTACAAAAGTGCGTTTCAGTCTTATTGGAGTAAATGGCACAAGCTGTTTGCAGATCTAGAGGGGAGCCCCACCTTAGGGGGTATTAAAAGACAGAGAGCAGGAAATGAGGACACACACAGTGTGAAGTATAAAGAGAGGCATGTGGTGTGTTGGGAAACCCATTGTTTAAAAAGGAAAAGACAGCGTGTTCCATCTGCGGGAGGCACTGTGGTGGCAGAAGATGAAACGTATCTTAGAGGGGGGCAGTTTTATCCGATCGTCATGCAGGCGTTATGGTTCTATAAGATGAGCTCCGGGGTAAACATTACTCATTAATTTCGTTCTGCAACTTCCTGTCGATCCCTGCTCACTTATAAGGATCATCCATTAGGTTAATGGGTAAAAAGGAGGGAAAAACTTCCTAACTGCCTTCAAGGGAAATGATCCTTTAGGCAGGCGTACATTTTCCTGTCAGACCTTCACTGCGAACACTGTGGTGCTGCTTTGTGGTTTGGCTGACTTCTGAGCTGATTAGTATCGGCTACATCAGGTTGGGATTTCCTAGCCTTCCTTAAAATGAAATTTACCTAGGTTTTCCGAATTTGTTGAGAAAGCACATTAGGTAGGCACAATGCAAGAAAGTATGTAATCTAGTACAGCGTGATGTCTTCACACATATGTTATGAGTGAATGTGTTTACACGTGTGTTGTGACTGTGTTTACAGCGATCATTGTGTTTGCAAATTTGGAGAATATAATTTAAGGTTTGTATCAAGAATCAAAGGTGTTTTTTATTGTATACTGGTAAGTCTCTGCTGTGAGTCGGTGCACATATGCCTTTTGTTGTTAGCAAACATATACAGCGTATGTACATTTTTATAGCATGCTGATCGCTTCATCAAACAAATCACCATATTGGCTGCTGGTTATCTCGATAAACGGCTATCTCGATGCTTTTTTGCAACCCCCGAGGCCGTCGAGATAACCGTTCCTCTGTATTATAAGTAAAAGTATTTACTTAAAACAACTTTCATGTGTTATTTCAAGCATTTTCAAACTTTTTGTTGCCACAAACCCACAAATATGATGGCTACTTTATAAGGGACCATGCTTCTAAAATATAAAAGCAACCACTATATATATATATATATATATATATATATATATATATATATATATATATATATATATATATATATATGTATATATAATATATAATGTTTTTTTTTTTTTACTTATAAACACATTATATATTACTTTATTCATTCTATTAGATAAAAATAATAACATATTGTCTGAAAATATTTGCAAGTATTGTATCCACCAATAGGAATTTTATTTTATAACAAATGTCTTATGTTTCAGGATGGTGAAGAGTGGCCTGTCATTCCATCAATCACAGTGCAACAGGAAGTCGAAATCTACAACCCTCTTACCTTGAAGCCCTCTATGATTGTGTTTCCATGGCAACCCAACAATAAACTGTATCAGTACAATATTCAGGTGCCGTTAAAATCAATATTGTTGGCTATATATGTTGGAACATAATCATAAGAACTGTTTGCTATAACTGACTTTGTGTTTTTAGGCGGACGGAGGAAGTGGCTCTATGAAATGGGAAGTGTCTGATAGTGAAATTGCTACAGTTACAGTAAAAGGGGTGGTCCAGGCAGGAAAGAGGAGGGGACAGACTGAAATTCAGGTTTCAGATTCTAAAAATATCCTACACACAGTAGTCGGGAAGGTAAAGTTAACACACACCATCACACAAACATACACACACACACACACACACATATATATATATATATATATATATACATACATACATACATACATACATACATACATACATACATACATACATACATACATACATACATACATATATATATATATATATATATATATATATATATATATATATATATATATATATATATATATATGTATGTATATGTTATAACGTTATAAAGTTATATATAGAGAGAATTACAGTAGTACCTTGGTTTATGAGTTTAATTCATCCAAGAGCGAGCTCGTAACCCAAAATTCTCGTACACCAAAACAATTTTCCCCATAAGAATGCACTAAAAATCAATCGATTTCTTCCACACGACCATAAATGCCCATTTTAAATATTTTTAGGTTTTACCCTATTAATTACAGTTAAAATTATAACCATTAAGATAATATAAATACTAATTAATAATTGACAATTAAACTCTAAAAATATTTGACAATTTACTGTAACGCGCACTTTAGCTTTGAGTAGCGTCGCTGCTGGTGTGAAGGAGACGAGAGGAGGGGGTGGAAGGAGGGGGGAGCGGGGCGGGGTGTTACTGCTTAGAGGGAGAATTTCCGTCCTTCATTCTATATGCTGTACTGTACGTATATATTTCACAATGTGAACAATAGCGATCACAATTAATGTGAAGATGCTGAGCGTTAGATCTTTTCCACACAAAAATGCGCGTGGGCGAGGGAATATTTTTCTCGCGCACTGATACAATGCTCGTACACCGATTTGCTCGTATACTAAGTCACTCGTAAACCGAGGCATCACTGTATATGTAAAACTCCCGTGTCTGATGTTTATCATTATGTGTGTACAGGTGATGGTTGTAAGGCCTGGCCGGTTGCAGCTGATTCCTCAGAATGGCGATTGTCGTGTGGGGGACAGGATAAATATTCCCTTGGCTCTTTGGGGCATTCAGGACCCACCAAACACTTGCTCTCAGTCAGAATATGTCTTTGATACACATTCAGACACTCACAGGAGCACCATTACAAAGTCTGAGGCAAACTTCTCTGATACGCAAAATCATCAATGTGGAGAATCTCTACGGGAGGACAGAAATCTTGTGGCAGTCACAGACTGCTCTCAGTTATCTCTACATGTCCACACTGAACCTTCCGGCATCTTTACACACATCTCAGGTGCAGCATCTTCGCCCTCTCCATTCACACTCCTCTGATTCCTTCAATATTCTCTGATGGCCCTTTCATTCATTGCGTGAACATGAGGAATAAGTGATGTACACCCAGTCACACACGACCCCTCGCTGCTAATTTTCTCTCTTTGCCCAGTCTCTTTCTCCCCCCTTCCAACCCAACCCTTATTTAGGATTTCCTCTCCACTGCACGCACAAATTAAAATAGAATTAATTAGTTCATTTCTCTTGGTTTAATTTAAAGTACTAGGAAAATCAATATGCGCTCTCTGTGTGTAATCCGGTTAGTACATTAGCCTGTACACATCAAGTTGATGGAGTGTATGCGTGTTTGTGTTTGACAGAGGATTTATGTACCGATAACTTGCACAGCTGTCCGGCACGTGAAACCAGCACTTTGATTCAAAACTTGATGTGAATCAAGGCAAACATTCGTAGAGTAAAACTTATATTCAATTATATTCACAACAAAGATTACATTTGTTCCAGTAGAATAACACCAAATTTACAGTTTAAATTGAATGTGTATAGCATATTTTTTCTTAATCGTTAGCTTCCAGTCATTAATTAATTCCACTACATTGTATAAATGAATTCAATAATTAATATATGAGATATCTATAAACATTTATGTAAAACAGTGTTACTTTAGAATTATTTATTTACTATGATGGTATTTAATCATATATTAAACTAGCTTTTATTTTGAAATGCTTTTAATTTGAGCAATTTTAGTTTTCTAGATATTATAAATCTAAATATTTAGATTTAATTTTAAAAAATAAGTTTTAGTTTTTATTTTAGTTCTTCGGCATAAACTTATTCTATTTTAGTTACTTTCAAATATTCATATTTTTATTTAGGTTTAAAAGTTTAAGTCTAATATTTATATCTTATTTTATTTCAGCTTTATTTCAATCAATAAAAAGCAAAAAAATTCATTTAGTATCATTTTTCTTACCCTATTTTCATTCAAAAATCTTTAAAAGGTTTATGATATAACAAAAACTATTTGCCAACTGGAATATTTAAGGCTATTCGTGGTGGTTTTCCCTTATCTGTTAATGTATTTACCTGATCTAAACCAGCAAGAACTTCACATTAATATTTCCTGGCTAAAATATATTATATTTCTTTCCGGCTCTCAGGATCTTTGACTCCAGGTGGTGAATTCTGTGGAGGGGTCCGTATGGAGGCTCTTTCACAGGGACACACTGTTGTTACCATCACAGTGGTAACAGAAGCATGCAACATCAGTGAGACAACGACACTGGTGGCTTACAGCCCTCTTAAAGTATGATGTTTTTGTGTGTTTGTGTGTGTGTGTGTGTGTTTCTGTCTGTGTGTTTCACTATGTGTGCTCGTTTGATTTGTGGTTAGTGTCATGTCTCTATAAAGGGTGATTTATCAGCCCTAAGGTGGCTATTTATTAAGATAATGAACTGTTTGGATGTAGCAGAAGATTAATGTGAAACTGTGCACTCCTGATCACTGATGTATGACTCTGTAGCATGTCAGGGACATAGAGAGCGGTGTAGCTGGCAAGCACACTCATGAGAGTTTAACAGGACAATGTGATGGATCAGTGCTTTGCTTTTGTCAGTCACACACTGAAAGACAACAGCAGTTTTAACAAGGACATTATCATGAGCTTTTGACTCCATTTAACCTCTCAGTGACATTGCTCTCTCCTTTCACTCAGTCGCTTACATCTGAGGTTCTTCTCTCGGTGGGCTCATCTCATGTGGTTATATTTGAGGGGGGGCCTCAGCCCTGGCCCCCGGCTCCCTTCCTTTTCTATACTAACATCGAGGTGCAGCCAGCTGGGAGTGTCACCGTGGAGTCACTGAGTCCGACCGAAGCAAGGACACTTCAACATGCGTATCAGGTCGTGTGCACCGCTGTAGGAAAACAGGTTTGGAGAATATCCTAAACTGCCTAATATCACTCATTTACTGTATATGCAGTTTTTTTTATGAAAGCAGTATTTTAATTCAACAAATATCAACTAAGTTGATAAAAAATGACAGTTAGGGTTAGGTGCTGATGCTTTTTGCAAAAATATTAAGCAGTACAACCATATTTACATTGATAATAATTACTATTTTTTGTTTCTTGAGCAGCAAATCAGCGTATTAGAATGATTTCTAAAGGATTATGTGTCACAGAAAATTGGAGTACTAATGCTCTCCCTCTCTCTGTATAACTATTATATTATATATGTTATTATATATATTTATATAATGATGTCAGTATTTATTTTTCTAATGTTGTCTGACAACAATTTGGTTCATATTTTGTGGGTTTTATGCTGAAAACAGTCCCAATGTATTCTTACCAAAGAATATCGATAAATTCTCTGCTGCAAAAGCCCTTTATGCTTTGAGTGGGTGAAGTGCTGTAGCCTTGCAATCATGTAGATTTTTATTTTTTTTAAATGTGTGTTTATGTGTGCAGTGGTTGGTCTTCAGGTGTGGTAATACTCCAGGTCCGTTCAACAAGATTCCCGCAGTCGAGGAGAGCAGAGTTCAGGTGGCGTGTGGCATCCCCGCTAGTATCTCTCTCTCTCTTCTCTCGTCAGCCACTTCCTCCCCGTCCTCACCTTCATCCATCCCTTTATTCTCCCATCATAATTCCTGCACTGAGCCTCAGTACCCCTGTGGACTGGTGAGTAATGCCCACTTTATCGTCTCTCTTTCTCTTTTTGCCCCCTCTCGTTGTTACGTCTTCTCACAAACTCTTTTATGATTCACTCATTTTCCTCTTCCCCCTTCACCTGCCCAGACCTCTCTTTTTTTCTTTCCATTTTTTCATTTTCTCACCCTCCAGGTGTATCTCTTTCTTTCTGTTTCACCCCTACACCCACATCAGACCTCCGTCTCTCTCCTTCCCTCTTTTCACTGCTCTCATTTGCCATGCAATTATGTGAGATATGCAGGGTGAAGTGTTATGGCAGTTTCCATAGTAACTGCATGCATGGGCCCTCGCTGTGTGCGTGTGTGTGTGTGTGTGTTAAAGTTGTGTGAGGGCTTTTCCTCTCCTGACATAGATGCTCTAGAAACCAAGTCTTTGATCAATGTCAAACCCTCGCAATCAATATACCCTCAGTAATATATTAAAACCATTTCTGAGAATGAAACATCACATCACATCTCTAATTGAAACTAAAGGGCATCCATGAGTGATGAGGAAAACTTAGACTTTTGGTCATAAATGTTTCTTTTTTGGTCACAGCACACTGAGAGAGGCAGAAATTTCATTAGATTTACCACTTTAATTAAGCATATCATTATTCAAAGTGAAACACACACACACACACACAGACAAAATGAGAAAAATAATTACAAGCAAGCAGAATGCCACTGATTGCATGCTCACTTATTTTCACACATTTCTACAAACCATGTTAATGGTATGTTAAGGACTAACTGACCAGGTATACACACACATAACTGTTCAAATGTTTGTGGGTCAGTAAGATTTTTTACTCACCATGGCTGCATTTATTTGATAAAAAATACAGTAACAACAGTAATATATCTTAGTAATGGAATATCATTACTATTTATAATGCCACGCTTTAACTCTTTCAGTGTTTGGACACATTACCAAATTCTTTCATGTCATTTTCCTCTTTTTCTCTCACAGTTATCTGTGTCCAGCACTAGAGATGCTACATTGCTGTTGTCTGTGTTTGACCAAAAGGGGGTGCAGTTTGATAATTTCACTTCCTGTTCAGTGAGGTGGTCCTCCTCTGACCCTGGTCTCCTCTCACTGGGCCCCCAATCCACAATGACAGCGGCTGACCAACCAACTCAGACAGGTTACAAACTACATCGTGTTTTTGCTTTGCAACTGTATAATTTTGGCATTTTTTAGTTCTCACAATATTGTGTAAGTTGATGATCATTTGTTTGTCTGAATCTTTTTTTAAATGTATTTTTATTTAAGTATTTAAATATACTTATTTAATAAGTACTTCATATATAATATTTTTGTATATATTTGAGTAAATATTGGATATAATAGTTCTGTAATATTCATTAAAAGACTTAAAATGATTTCTTAAAAATGGTTTTATTATTAGTGAAGCAGTTTTGGTAAACTATTATTAGTGTATTATATTATAGAATTGATATTTCTAAATGTGTGTGTGTGTGTGTGTGTGTGTATATATATATATATATATAGTAATTATTAATTTAGAAGTAGCACAATATAATTATATAACATAATAATTATATATATTCTATATATACGGTAAATAAAATATAATTGACCTGAATCTAATCAACTAGTCTGTTCTACAGCCTGGCAGGTTCTTCAATCCCACAGACAGACAGGAACTGTGACTGTCGACGTCAGTCTTACATGTCCAGAGGTGTGTGTTTTTGTTTATTTTTGATCTGTGCAGTAATGTGTCCATATTTGTGTGTGTATGCCTGAGTAACATATGAACTATGTGCACTGTATAAGATGTTGACAGCTCCAGCATCTCAGTGTCTGAATCTGCGTTTGGTAGATGACGTTCAGTGGGCCAGACACTCTGTCACTTTATTCAACCATCCAAAAGTCACCGTGAGCAAACTCATCCCTCTCCATCTTATTTTATCTAGTCTGTTTTGTGTTGTATTTTAATGGCTCCACATCTCTGTAGGAAAATATGACCCTGATTCATGGTTCAGGACATTTTCACGTCCATCTACAAGACAACCAATTGGTCAGCATTAACCACATGACGGACACCAATATAATACAGGTGGGAGTATAGTCTCAAATATTTCACCACAACGTGAGAGTACAGCACTAACTTGTAGATATTTTGCAATACAAATAACTAGTTCACTTGTAATCTTTATATCTCAGGTGTCCCCACGTCAGACTGGTTTTTCAACTCTTTTGGCTCATGACCTCTGTCTGACCTCTGATCCTGCTGTGGCCTCCATTCTTGTCTCTGACATCACAGATTTCCAAATGGACTTCATTAATATTGTATGACGTAAACAGATGCTCCTCATCTCTTGCATTATGTTTTTGCATTTTACTACACTGTATTACTTTTATCATCTCAAGTTCACTAAATCTTTGTCTCCTATGTTAATGGTTTTTAGATTGGGGTCAGACATTCTACTGTAGTACGAGTGCGTGTTCTGGATTCAAAGAATCAGCCATTTCTTCATCATTTCCTGTTGCTCATGAACCTCATGCTTATCCCTTCTTCATCCATCATTTCTGTGGAGTGAGTTCAGACCATGTGTTTTGTATCAGTCTTGTTTCTCTAGTTTACATTTTCATGTCCATAAATAATAATCATAATCCTTGGATGAGATAAAAAATTCCCTCCTATGACTTCTCCCCTATGATTTAATAAACATTATGTAATATTTAATACAGCATATAAATAAATGAATCTAATGAAGTTGAGGTGGTGGTGAGGTGCATGATAAAATGGTCAGGAGTGAAACAAGTAGTATTTCCATTTTATTTTCAAATTGTTTTACTTAATATTATATTAATATTTTGGATTTCTGTCACTATTACCTACATAAAAAATTAGAGGTAAAAGCAGGTGGCGTTTGAATTGTATGTTACTGTATGTTTACAGGGAGGCGGGGCCAGTGGATGATTACAGTGTGGGGTTCCATGTGACAGGCCTGGCAGTGGGCATGGTCAGTCTCCATCTCTCAGCAGTGGACGGTCATGGGCGTGTTAGAAGCTCCTCCCATCAGAATATGCAAGTTTACCCTCCATTCAGCCTGCAGCCCAGTAAACTCACCCTGGCGGTTGGAAGTGTGCAGCAGGTGGGTGTGACAGGATGCACCAAACCATATGTTAGTTTCCACAGAAATGCATTTTTGAGATATATGTGATGTTCAGGTGAAATTGGAGGGAGGCCCTCATCCTCAGTCCAGCGTCAGGTTCTCTGTGAGTGACAGTTCTATCGCCGTGGTAACAGAGACAGGACTGGTCAGAGGTGTGGCAGTGGGTGTGGTCAAACTCAGAGGAGCTCTCCAAACACAAGATACAGAAGCACCACTTACCTTTGAACAGGTAGCACACAAGTTTACATTTGGTAAACCTGGATTTGTTTTAGATTTCCTGCCATCTGAAGCCATATAAAAATATATTATTTGCACAGATGTTCACATTGAGGGTTTTTAGGGTAATGTGAACCCTCAGTTTTAGGGTCTGTTCACACAGAACAAGTAAAAAGTTTTTAAGAACACATTTTTATGCTCTTATGATTTATCTTTGAAATACCCCTTAATCACATATTGATAATTATAAGGGTGACTCAGGAGCAAACATTTATGCATGATTTGATTTTCCATTGCCATGGCACCCAGCATGAATAATTAATAATAGGCCTTACTACTCACCTACTTCAGCTAATCCAACCTTTCATCCACCTTAATTATATGCTGTAACCCCTACCGTCTCATTCTAACACATCATGTGCTTACATGGTCTTATTTATTATTTTTGAATTCTTCTATGGATAAAATTCTTCTATATTTAATTTTGTACTGGTTCACTTAGAGTTTACAATGAATTTTTACACTGAATGATACAAAAAATCATGATATATACTCCTGACTGCGTCAGAACTTACCGAATATACAAAACAATGCTGTGTGCTGTGCTGATCTTCGATCGCGATTAATATATATATATATATATATATATCTTTTATGTTATATGCTATTAATCACAATCGAAGATTAAAGATTCAATTGTGTGTGTGTGTGGATAGGATGGATAGATGGATGGATGGATAGATAGTTTATTGTCATTTCACATGTACAAGTACAGTATAACGAAATTAAACTTGGAGCAAGTCTCAAATATTTATATATATATATATATATATATATATATATATATATATATATATATATATATATATATATATATACACACATTATACAAATATTATATTCACTTATATTATACAAATACAAACTTTTATGTTAGATATGATTAATCATGGTTAAGCAATTTGAAAGCACTAAAAATAACGCTTCTTCAGTAATACATACAAACCACAGGAAAAATGATAACCACTTTAACATAGGCTAGGGCTATATATACACAGGGAACACTAGTGACTGAACAAGATAATTAACAAGACAACAAGTCTAACACAAGTGGGCAAATCAAACACTATGGATCAAATGAAAGACATGAAACAGAGCAAAACCAACTCAAAGTCCAAATGAAACATGACAGTATGTGCATTCATATGATGAACTTTTTTTTAAGTACTCACAAAGAGCTTATAAAATGTGGAAAAGTAGCACTAGGAATTCCTCCGTTGCACACAATGAAAATCTGCTGCAGGGAGATGCAGTTCCAACGTCTGTACTGAGCTATAACAGATCGACGTAGCTCCTGTGACTAGAGAAACCAGGGCTGCTTCCAAAATTGCATACTTTCCTACTATAATAATACCGTAGTTATAATGATTATGACAGTACTCCTAGATTACATTCATACGGCACACACCCTACCTATATAGAATGTACTGTAGTTATGTAATTTAGTAATATTAATTTTAAATAAATACTGTAATAGAATGTGAAGTGATTACTTATTCAAAATAAATATCTACTTTAGAGAGTATTCAATCTTGGACGGAGTTTGTGATTTTCCATGTGCTTGAGCATTCTGTCCTTTTTTACGGTTCCATCTTGTGACACCACATGCTGGTTTTGGTTCATTTGAATGCATTTGGTATGCTTTGCATTCATATTTCAGATAAACTACACCTGAGTTAATTCAAAATCAGAAAAGGTGTCTCTTGCACTAAAGTTCATTTTAAACAAACTAAGCCTACAAAGTGTGAACAGACCCTTAAAGATATAATGCTTCTCCATAAAGCTGTATCTGTGATTTAACTGTATGTGTGCTGTGATCAGGAGGTGGAGGTGGAGGTGTTTAACCTGACAGCAGTGAGGATACAGGCTCCTTTAGTTACTCTATCTGTTGGAACAGAGGTTTGTCCTTCTCATGCTCATTATTATAGTGTGCAGCCATGTTTTTTGCTGTCAGTATAAGGAGGTGTTTGGATGCACCTGGATCTTTAATTTCAGATGCCAGTTTACGTGATGGGGAGAGACAGCGGTCAGAACCCTCTGTCTCTGGGTAGTGTCGAGTCTGGCCTTAGGTTCCACTGGAGTCTGAGCAACCCACGTGTGCTGGAGATCAAACCCAGGCATGCACAGGTGAGACGCACACACATAACATAAACTGACTTGTATGAACACTTGTTCATTATTCTGTCTGTTTTAGGTGGGCGTTAGTGTGTCTCCCTCTCACAGTTTCTCTGTGCTTGTGAGGGCCAATGCTCTAGGCAAGACCAGCCTGAAAGTGCGTGTGCAGCTCGAAGAGACACAGACCAGCAACACTTCATTCTCTGATCATCTCACTGACGAGATACAGATACTGGTAAATACATCCTCCACAAAGAACCACCGATGACAAGCTATTTATAGGAGTCACATCACGAGGAAGCAGATTTTCCTTGATCTTCTGAGATAAAAGTGTTCTGTACTGAACTATAAAATTATTCTGTAGAAACTTTTTTTATATAATTAGATTTAATACAATAAAATAATAATAATGAAATAATAATAAATAAAATAAATAGTAATGGACTATAACCCACCAATCTCAGAATGTATCATCACAGATTATTTTAGTCAAACAGATTTAACAAGACTATTCAGCAAAACAGAATATCTGGATGTTTAAAATATTCAGGAATTAATGGAAGAAGAATATTTAAAGTCAAAATTAACAATGGAATGTTGCAGCACTTATTATTAATGGTTTATTTATAACATCAGTAATTTCTTTTAAATTCATGTGGCCTTGTAATCTTCTCCCTCTTGCAACGACCTCTCACATGAGATCACAGTGTCACAGTTATGTCGTGTTTCGTTACGTTTCTCCTGTGTGACCCTTCTGTGTTTCTGTAGTGTCACGTCTACCCCTCCCCCTTGTTTGTCGTGCCAGGTGTTCCTCGTTTCCCTGTCTATTTATATCATCATGTTCTCCCTTGTCTTTGCCGATTGTTACATGTTGTTCCGGGTGTGGATGCCGATTCCGAGTTTTGCACCAAGAGTGTGCCGTTTTGTTTCCGAGTTTATGTTATTAAAGTATTTCTGTTGGACTTCCGTGTTTCCTCGTTTCTCCGCATCGCACACCGTCCCGTTTCGTGACACACAGCAGTAGCAAACCTGATGGACAAAATCAAGTCCCAGCCTATATTTAATTCGAGAAGCCATTTCACACGTCACAATAGGGAAGAAAAAACATCACATATTCCATTTCATGCTGACTTTATTTAAGCATATACTAAAGCATGTTTTTATATTTTGAGTTTGCTCTAAAAGTATCTCTTCTCTTTTGTTCTCCCTCTTTTCTCAGGTGTTTGAAGATATACAGTTAAAAACAGGAACCCCAGGTTCTATCCTTATGTCTCCCCTTTCTCAGTACAAACTGCAGAGCAATAAGTGAGTTTGTATGCCTGAATATATAAAACAAATATTTTTTTTTTGCCCAGCTTGAAAAAATATGTCATCCACTCCATTAAGTCTGTTCCGCATCATTGCAGTTTGCATAATGACTTGGATGAATAATGTGCCTGATCAAAATTACATTTACATATTTTCTCTAAATTTGACTGAAAAACTGGCTAAATATCCTGGTTGTTTCATCTGACATTTTGCTGTTTAGTCTGGTTACGCATGACTTGGTAACACCATACTGCTTTTAAAATGTGTGTTTTCAGAGACTCGGTCTGTCCGGTCCGTTACACCCTTAGCCGGTGTGTCTCAGGGGAAAGTCTTGTTAAGGTTGACGATCAAGGAGTATTGAGGACAGGACCTGATACAGGCGTGGCTTTTTTGGAGGTTTTTGCCATGGACATTTGTGGCATCAACCAAACATTGTTAATCAGTGTGAAGGTGAGTGTAATTATCACGATAATTACAGTAAGTAACCCTTCATTTTAGATCCTCATGTCACCCTTTTTCCTGCCTTAGGTGTCAACAGTGTGGTTTGTACGCATTTTGACTGTGTCGTCAGTGAACACTGATGATGAGAGAGCCCTCCCTGCCTTCCCTTTGGGCTGGAGCGTCCATATCAAAGCTCTATATTACGACAACATGGGACAACAATTCCACTCCCATAATATCCAAACACTGGTCAACACTAACAGGTAATTACAAAGATAGACATGTTTATGTGACTCCAAATACTCACAGTAATGTAAAATAATCCTCTTTTTGTCTCAGAGATGACCTGGTGCAACTGATTGTTGACGAAGAGAATCAGTCGTTTCTGGTTCAGACGGTGTCACCCGGTCTGACTATTTTGAGGGTGCAGGGAGACCCTTTAAACCCATTTCTGAGCGATTACACCCCTCTGTTTGTGATGCCTGCCATCTCAGAGCCCCTGGGATTCATTCATCCCGGGGACATCATCTGTTTCAGCTCTCCCATTACAGACCAGCAGGGTAAATCAGCAGGTTACTAGCAAGCAGAGCACTAGTTTTAGTTTTCGTAAACTAACCCCTCTAATATAAAGCTCAAACTATACTCCATTTTTGATGTGAGTAATACTGTAGCGTATACTGTATACATAGATCATTTTTGCATTTGTTTTTTTCGTCCTTAAAGGTCGGCGAGGGAGATGGGAAGTGTCATCAAGTAACATTCTTCAAATTAACTCTGAGACTGGAGTGGCATTTGCAAAGGATTCTGGGACAGTAGTGGTTTACTACCAGCTAGAGGGTGGGCAGCAAACCTTCAGAGAGGTAATTATTGCTAATTTTGTGATATTACATAAGTGTCCTTATGTTTCCTAATTCCCTCATAATAGCTCTATTCCAAACCTTATATACAACTTCTATATTAGACAATGGAAGCCCTTCCAGTTAAAAAAGGTTGAGAACCACTGATACAGAGTATTACAAATTGATCACTTGTGTGGTTCCATCTCTTTTAAAATGTGGCCCAGCAGCTCAGTATGTTTTGGAACAGACCCATTGTGAATGTTTTGATTTAACAAACTCTTATGATGTCATGCAGATAACAGTGGAGTCTGCGTCCATTCCTGTGATCATTCTTCCTGCTGATAGATTCCTCCTCACTAACTGGCCTGAAGCTTCAGAGCACACAGTGAGAGTGGATCTTAACACCTCTGCTGCCAGCATAGGTGACTCCTTTCCCCTCCTGTTCACAATCTTTAAAAAAAATCTGACATGCCATTAATCCAATTGCATAAAGATTATTAAAAAATAATGAGGAATATTTAGACCGTTGTAAGTAATGCGATTATGATGGATCCACGAAACTCCATCCTTAGACTAGAAATGATTCTCAGTGGTGATTATCTCTTAACTGTTTAAAACGTACAATTAAAACAGTAGTGAGTGAGTGGGTGGGAATTTGTATTTGCGCATCTTTGTTTGATCTTCCTAGATCTAGGCTGGATATTCACTTTCAGTCTGACTGACTCCTCTCTCTCTCTCTCTCTCTCTCTCTCTCTCTCTGCATGGAAGCTCAATGCAATCTAGACCAGTGGGAGGCCATAGAGAAGAAACTACATCCTGAGGCGGAGCTCCTGTGCTCGTTACACTTTGGCGCCCCCTACCGAGACATAAGAATACTGCAGGATATCTTTCACGCAACACCCTTTTACAACACAGCCACTGGTGAAACCATTTTTTTTACAAAACCTAAAATACTCAAAGATGCTGTCTTTTTTTTTTTTAAAGCCTCACATTATGCTTGGTGTCTGAGAGAATAATTAAAACACAGTTATTAAAAAAACATAATTAGTTTGATACTACTGAACAAATGCTCAATTTTGGGAAAGCATGGTAAAGTTTAAAGCATCATTAAACATTTTATTTTATTTTATTACTTATTATTATATACTATGACGCAAGCCTTTCTGATTGATGACCTGTCTGTCATGTCCTGTTTCAGCTCAGTACAGCTGCAGGATCTCTGTGCAGCCCCAGTCAGACTCCATCCTCCATCTTCTGTCCACTCTGCCTCTCTCCATCTATCTGTCTGCCTGTCTGCAGACTCAATCAGCCCCAGCTGCCCTACTTTCGCTTCCTAACTCACCCCCTTCTTTTCAATCTTCCATTCGGCTCCAGTATGTGCCAGCGTTTCATTGTCCTGTCAGCAAGATCAAACTGTCCTCCCAACAGCCTGTGGCTGAAATCACAGTGTTTGGCACCACAGATATGCTCAGTGCGCTGAGGGTGAGAATGAGAGGGGTCATGGGGGAAATCGTTATACTGCTTTACTGAATTGATTGTATTTAAAATGCATTTGAAATGAAATGACTTTTCAGTTTCTTATTTCTTCACTCTTATCTAATTAGGTTCAGTCAGACATCCCAGGCATAATGTTATCTGATCCGGTCCGGTCAGATGAAGACCCCACTCTACTCTTCATTACGGTTTATGCAGCCTCACATTTCCTGGATCAGGTACCTTCTACTGCAAATATTACCCTGTATACAGACCTTTCTCCACAGACACACAACGTGATGGTGACTAGAGTGATGGACAGCCAGGAGTCAGGTTAGAGAGCAACATACACACTTCTCACAATATTCTAAAGATATGCTACAGTTCAACAGTTTGGGGTCAGTAAAAAAAAAGAGTTTTTGAAACAATACTCTTATTCGGCAAGGATCGTTCAATTAAAAAGTGACCGTAATTGCTTAAGGCATATTGTGATGGGGAGACCGTGTACACCCCCAACTTAGTAATGCCCTTGTATGCAGCACCACTATTTTAAACATTGATAATAATACGAAATGTTTCTTGAGCAACAAATCAGCATATTAGAATGAATTCTGAAAGATTATGTGACAATGAAGACTGGATTAATGATGCTGAACATGCAGTTTTACCAATAATAAAAAACTACTTGTAATATTTCACGATATTACTGTTGTACTGTATTTTTAAACAAATAAATGCAGCATTGTTGTGTGGGTAACTTTTAAAAACAAAGAAATATTACCAACCCCTAACCTTTGAATTGTAGTGTAACATGACATCTGTGTTTCTGTAAGAATTACAATACTTTTTTTGTTTAGGTCACCTTGGAACAAATTTGGGGGTTTTGTTTATTTCAATATTTGCTCTTTTTGCTGTACTGGCCACCACTGCTGCACTTTTCATAGGTAGAAACACACACACACACACACATGAGTTTTAACTTCTGATTCAGTAACACTGAAGTTTGCTGAATATGTCATGATCTTCTTATGTTCTCTTGCAATTCCACAGCGTACAATGCCATGCTGTCCTTCACACAAACTGTACCTACAGTCTTCACATCCTCTACTACAACAGGTGTTTGATCTTAAGGAGGTGCATGGCACCCCTTCACATTTGATTTGATAGAGCTCCTTTACAATAAAGGGGGATGCAGTACTTTTATATTGGCTTTCCTGTAGCTCAAGTATGAGCTACAGGAAAATAGAGGACTTGTGTTTACAATGCCAAGGTCATGGGTTTGATCCAAGGGAAAGCAAGAACTGATTCAAAGTGTACCTTGAATGCAATGTAAGTCGCTTTGGATAAAAGTATAAAGTGTAAATGTAAATTTTATGAGTAGCAGTTCACCATATTTTTTAAATTCATGTTTTTGATCTTATTGTCGATGTAATAAAATGCAAAACATGCAATGCAAATCTTTTTTTTAAGAATTTAAAGTAATTAATAGGTTTGATTGCTATTCACTTCTGTTAAACTTTTTCGATTAGGAAAATACTGTGAAAATAATGAATCCCTTCAAAAAGTGCTTCCAGACTGATATGCTTTTTTTTTAAATCAATATTTTCTTACTTTCTTTCAGAAAAGGATACAAAATATTTCTATCTGTGGATTACACCATCACTGCCAACACAAAGAATCTTCCAAAGAAAACAGTGGCTCTGGAATACTAACTAACTTGCTGCAGCTCTCCCCTCCCTCATGTTTTATTCTCTGTCATAAAGAACCATGTACTTGTTTTGTTACAATAGATTAGATGCAAGTCATAGTTCAATCTATACAGTCCAGCAGTAAACGTGTGCAAACTACTTCAGGTTCCTCAAGAGTATCATTTCTCATTTTCAGACTATTTTTCCTTTAACTAAAGTTTGGGGTCAATAAAAAGTTAAGAAATTAATACATTTATTCAACATAGACTCATTACTCATCAAATGTGACTAAAGAAATATGTTACAAAAAATATATTTCAAATAAATGTTGTTCTTTTAAACTTATTTTACTAATCAAATTTTAAAAAAAGTAAAGTAGAAAAGTAGCACAAATGTTTTCAAAAAAATATTTCTTGAGCAGCAAATCAGCATATGATTTTTGAAGGATCATCACAGGAATACACAATTTAAAAATAGAAAAACATTTTATATTGTAAAAAATGGTCTTGGTTAACTTAAGACTCGATATTCAGTGAAAATATTAAAAACATCTTACTGACCTAAAACTTTTAATCAATAGTATAAAATGCCTGTTACATGAATGTTGCCCACCAGTCAACAGACCTGATATTTTGAATTACCTAGTGATGGGATCAAGGGGACAAGTATGACAGTTTCACAGACAATGCTTAAATCAATTCTTCGGTCCCAGACTTCAAAATGCATGTTTGAGTTGTCTTAACTGAAAACAACTTGCACTGGCAGATCTCTTTTTTTTTTATTGAGTGCCGTTGTTTTGTCTCAAGCACACCAGTATTTTTCTTTCCCTAAAGCACGTTTATAAAAGCTACTCGAATGTCCTAATTAAACTAAGGCCACATCCTGGCTTAATCTAAAACCTGTCAGTGAAACTAGACCATAGTATTTATGTGGCTGTGACAATGCAGATTGGCTAGCAATCGATCAACCACAACACACATATAAATGAAAAATGAACCTTTATTTAAAGGGAGGGAGAGAGAGACAGGTTTGGTGGTTATACATCTCACAAGCACTCTTTGTTCAGACAGCACTTTAGACAGTTTTCTAGCAATCTTCTCGGTTTAGCTTTCATCTCCATCGCCCCATTATAGATCCGAAACACAGCCTCATTGTGGGCGGACCCACTGAAATCCCTGTGGAGTGGCCAATCCTGTCTCTCCTCCCATAATCGTCCTCATCCTTGCATACTGGTTAATGAGAGACTAGTGCTGCTTTCTCCTAAACGAGCATCCTGTTAACAGAAAAAGTAATCAGTCAAAAACCACTTTGATATTTCTTCACACTTCACAGTAGTGGAAAATAAACACTTGCAGATCAAGCACAAGATGCTTAAACGTTTTAAACAAGGTCATAAGCGTACCACTGCATGTGGGTTGGCATCAGGTGCTCGTTTAATGAGCTTGAGGAGTTTTCACCAGCGCATTACTTGCATTTTACAGAGATTTTCTTATCTATAAATGTTAAAAATTCATGCGAGCAGTTTCATTTTGAAAAACGAATCATCCTGACAGGGCTTTCGAACTTCAAAGACTTCAGAGGCAGAGAGTGCGCCAAACATAAATGCATTCATATTATTTTTTATATATAGCCTTTAATATACACAGAGTTTGAAGAAGAACATTGCACTTTTTTCCTTTCTTTAAAAATCCCCACAGCAAATAAATTATGAAAATAACTGTTGATAATTTAAGCAGTTGCAGTAAAATTCTCAATAAGTCATTCTGTTTAAGAAATGCATGCTTTAAAGAATTTAAATTCTTTAATAGAAAATATCAATGTCTATTTTTTGGACAAGGATTAGCTTTAAGTGTTAGTGTTGAGTGAGACAGAAATCTACCACCGCATCTCGTTTTCTCCTGATTTGAGTTTCAGAGCTTCACCAATCGTCAAGCTTCAGCTCAAGAAGAGAACAATGATTAAGTGGGAAACACTGGGTTAGTCTGTGTGGGCGTGTTGCCATGGCGCTGCTACATTTACAAGCTCATGTGTGTCTATCTCTGATCTAGGAGTGCACTTCCAGCCATATTTCTCCCACACGAAAACATGAATTCATTAGTCATCTTCTCAAGGCTGTATTTTAATGTTAGTGTGACATGTTCTGACTGCTCTGCTGCAGGAAACAAGAAATTCTGCTTATGGGATCATAATTATCAAGAGTCTGTGCGACCACTAGATTGACAAACTAGGCTCTTTCATGCTTTGGGTCGTGTGTTACCTTCTGTGAGGCGTGCCTTTCCTCCGGTAGGCTGGCACAGCACTGTGGAGCATCCTACACATAAGACGACCGTCTGTGCGTGACTGAACACCGTAGTGATCTTATAACAGCCTGCAAACAGAGAATGGACAATAGTTTCAAACATACCAATAGAAAAAGTCCATTGTATGAAGGCACAATTTTTCAATGGCCTTGGTTCCTAGAGTTATAAGCTATTTAACAAACCAACCAGCAATGGGTGAATCATAACATTACCCACTTTGAAACAAAACGGATTTTGAAAAAAAAGAAGATAATGATTCAAGACTGATTCAAGTGTCGACTATGGCATTAAATGTAGATCTGCTCATGCTGCATCAATTTTTACAGCGTTGCGCACTATAACCAATCACGCACGGCTTTGTTGAGATTATGAATGCAGTGGCCAATCAGAGGCGTTAAGATTAGTAATCACTGAAACGCTGCACTCTCGTGAACGCTCTATCAAACTGATAAACAGATTTGGCATTGATTGTGCTCTTGAGAGCATTTCAACTAATAGAAATAATTCTTTCTATGTACAACATTTTTGCAGCATTGAACAATCACAAACCTATCTGATGACTTCTTGAATGTAACGGCCAATCAGACGTGTTTTAGTTAGAATCCCCTCACCAATCAAAACGCAGTTTTTGTCCAGTGCCGAGATCTGCACACTCAAATCCTCTTGTTATAACTTGTAACAAAAAAGGTGTAGACATTTTGTAGGCAAAATAAGATATTTATAGTAAAGTCAACTTAATCGATTAACAGAACTTTGTGAGATTGCTATTAATTAACATGAGTGACAGCTTATTGATGAAAAGAGAGCACTTGTATGAATGCATTCTAGATGATAATCCATTCAGAATCTGAAGAAAACATGTTTAGCTGTATTAGAAACGCTAAGGCTATTATAGTATTTATTTATTATAAATATATATTTAAAGGCTATTTATTTGAATTGGCTACTATGCCAAATCAGGCATATGCTTGCCCTGTTCAAATTATAGTCACTTGTAAACACAGCCACTTTCGTAACAAGAGTTAATGCTGGGATGTGTAGGAAGTTGCAAAAACTAATGACATTATTTAAATTTTTAAAGGATGAATCGTTATCTAGCCTTACCCTAGAGTTGGTTCACTCTCCGCCTATGGATTCACCTCATAGCTGGTGGGTTTGACTCTTAAATTAAAACTTCTTTTTTTTATCCTTACACAAAAATATACTTCCAGAACAAAAGCTGCCCCATAAATTCCAATGAGTGCTCTGGAGAACCAGTGTCTTGTTGTGACCCTGCTTGCGTACAAGGAGCAACTAGTCTGTAGATGTTACCTGGGCATTTGACATCCATAAAATAAGAGTTGGGACTCTGTACGAGACGCTTCTTCTTGTGTCTTCTCTTCTCCTCCTCTGGCGTTGGGTGCAACAAATCCTTCGCAAGCTGAAAGCGATGAAAGATGCGTCAATCACCTTTGCAAAATGCACTAGAGAATATCATAGGATTGATCGATTTAACACTCAGAAATAAAGGTTCCTTTTCACAGTGACACTGTAGAAGAATAATTTTGGGTTTCTCAAACAAACCTTTCAGTGAACAGTTATTAAAAGAACCATATTTCTAGGAGTGAAGGACATAAATAACCCTTATATATGTGTGTGTGCGTGCACAAATGTGCTTTAAAGGTTCTTCATGAAACCATCAATGACAATAAACAACCTTTAATTTCAAGTGTACAGGTTATGGCATTTCAACACAGCTACGATATTAAGAGATGAGAACATTTCTCTACAGAATTGACATTAGCATAAGCTTGATGAAACAGTTGATCAGCTGACTGTCAAATGATGGACAACACTGCCACTACAAAGGGTGATCGGATTCATGACATCCTTTCCGTCTAGCAAACCCTAAGAGGGACATCCAATCAAACAGTCCACGTTTTACTTCTATTTAACGCATTACTTAGTTCTTAAATCTCACCTAGGCTTAAAGGAGACGCTATAACTCGAATGGGAAGCTTGTTTCTAACGCACATGCACGCGGCCATCTTGTCGTTTCTCGACACACAGCACGCGCTTCGCTCTTTCCTACTAAGTTTTAGCCTCAAAATAAGTGAAATTAACTGCACGTGGCCAGTGAGGTTATGAAGACAAAATCCTCCCCTCGCCAGTCGATACTATTTAAATCACGCATCGAGCGTAGTTTTGTTTTAAACGGTCGTGATTGTAACAGCACGCACTTACAGGCATGTTGGCGACGGTGGAGCAGCAGCCGAAAAGGGGGGTGAGCGGAAATACATGGCGCAAAATGAACGGGGCTCGTGAGCAGGGGCAGGAAACACTTCACTGACATTTGATAAAAGCTTTTCTTCTTAACACATTAACTACCGTAACACTGAACTATGACAGGCTATGGGTTATGTTGTTCAAGAATGTAACATAGATTCTCACTCACACACACACACACACACACACACATTAATGATACATAATCAAAGAAAACATACCGACATTCAAAAGCATAATTTGGTATATAGTAATATATAAAATATGATCGTAATAAAAATCATGTTTAACATATATTTGTGATATTTTCAATTATGTTTACCAACAAATGCAATTAATGAAAGTACAATTAATTTCATTATATACCGCATATTTCTAACAACCATTGGTTATTGTTTTCGTTACCTGAATAAAGCATATTAAAAGTAAAGCTAAATAGAAATGACAAAAGCACATAAAAGTATTTAAAACTAAACTAAAATATTACTATAAAGGCTCAAAATGATATTAAACATAGGCTAATAGCACACAAATAACAATAAAATAACACCACAGCAACTAATTTTTTTATCATTATTTTTATTTTGCATCATCAGGCAGCTTAGAGTAGTACTATTGTGACAAAAACGGTCTATATGGGTACAATTTGCACATCTATTACAATAAATTCACTCATCCCTACTTAGCCTATCCAAAACAACAGAATTCAGTGTTTTGTTTAGAAAAGTGAAGTAATGATTTGGGTTTTAAAAAAAGAAAATTACATATTGTAAAAGCATATTTTATTACATGTACAATACAATTATTATTTTAAACCCTTTAAAATGTATACATCTAATATCAAGAGAGCATAAATGAGCTGAAACTGGAGTTCAGCGGGTTTCGGGATGTTGTGCATCGGCGTCCTCTGCTGACGGACGCGGTTATCGGCTCTCCTCAGCTCTGCTTTAACAAACTTTTCCCTCCCTCCCTCGACGTCAGCTTTTGGGAACTCGGGCAAGGGAAAGTTTAGGGGGAGAGAAAAAAGTCTGCTGTTGTCTATGTATGGATGAATAAAGTATCTCGTACGGGAGAGAAAACTTGCGCCGCGTAGCTAGAAATGGAAATGCGTGGCATCCGCACGAAACGAACCTCCCGCTGACGCGTTTAAAGGACTGGAAGAAAACGTTCTACTTTCATGGAATTTTTACCTCTTTCCGGACGGACAAAGCCAACAAAGTAAAACTAAGTTTACAAAGTGATAGTTCTGCAAGGAAAGAAACCCCATGAAGTTTGAAACAAGGATACTTTTCAGTCAGAGGGATTTTAAAGCACTGCGCGTGACCGCGTGTTAACAAAACAGGAGGAAAGTGTTTTGAAACTGGTTAAAGGCTACAGGCGAAACGAACAATGGCAAAGAAATACGATCTCCTCTTTAAACTATTGCTGATTGGCGATAGTGGTGTTGGCAAAACCTGTCTGATCATCCGTTTCGCAGAAGACAATTTTAATTCAACGTACATCTCAACCATCGGTAAGTGTATAACATGAAACTGTTTGTAATGCTGTTTGACAGGGCAAGATGTTTCTCTATGCTGCCAAGTTTCTACCTTGTAAAGCGAGTGTTTGTTCATGTCAGTACTAGTCTAAACGTCGCCTCATTCCAGTATAACTCAATCAGTCCTGCGGATCATCCCGTTCTTCGTGTGTCCTCCTCCCTGATTGCATTTCCGGCCCTCTCTCTCTACTTTACTTCTGCCAGCCACAGCCTGCCCCTCTCTGTATCTCATCTTTCAATCTAACGTCCATGAGTTACACCCCCTTCATTTCTGAATCAGATGGAGGCCACCCTCCATGGAATTTAGTGCATTCACCCAGATCTTCAAAAGACCTACCCCCCCCCCCCCAAATCACTGAAAAACAAACCAGGGTATTTATCAAACCATTAGAGCACTGATTGTATTTCATTATGCCTGCTCCTGTGTTTCTAAATGCGGCAAACACGTTCATTAGTCCACTTATTTTGTGCCTCTTGGGGTTAAAACATGTTCATCCTTCCTTCCTGCCCCTCCTGTTTTATTCATTTCCTTTTTTTCCTCCCCTCCCTGCTAGGTATTGACTTCAAAGTGAAGACTATTGAGGTTGAGGGGAAGAAAGTTAAACTCCAAGTCTGGTAATAAAATAAAATATATTATATATAAAAAATGTAATATTATAAATGTTTTGTTGTGAGTTTTGTTAACTTAGGCTTTGGTCAAAAATGCACCTGCATGTTTAAACTAAGTCTGGTCATAAAATCAAAATACAAATGAAAAAAAGTGTCGTCTGTGGCATTAAATTTAGACGTTGCATCATAATTTTGACATGTTTTACCACTTTGCGCACTACGACCAATCACACACGACTCTGTTGCTCAACAAGACAAGAGTTGCTCAAGTTTGTTCAGATGCACAGAATCTGTGGGTAAATAGGGTGGCAGTGTGTTTCTGTTTGACAGCTGAGTCTTAAAACTGTAGGTTTAGTGTAAATATGCCAAAGGTGGAGTCTGGTTGAGATTAGCTCAGTCGGGATTCTCCCAGACCTTCTGACGACTCAATAAAGTATTTTATGTCCAGCGGCAGTGGCAGCTAGAAGTACAGAGTCCAGTTGCTATAAAATATGTATATAAGATGCCAAATGAGATAGTTGTTAGTTACACTAGTCACCTATTTATTTTTTTTGTTACTCACAAGTCTTTTGAGTGCTAAAATGTCTTATGTGTGCGACTGGTTTTATTTGCTAGGGACACAGCGGGACAGGAGAGGTTTAAGACCATCACTACTGCATACTATAGAGGGGCCATGGTGAGACAAGAAACACATGTTAACACAAACTAATCTTCTTAGTCCTAAATTACCTGTCAATTTACATATGTGATTATTGTGAAACCAAGATTAATTTGACAGTTATTTAAGTATGGCAAATCATACACCGAACGTTAATGGAGTTTTAATTTGATCATCTCTTTCAGGGCATCATCCTTGTGTATGACATCACTGATGAAAAATCCTTCGAGAATATTCAGAACTGGATGAAGGGCATCAAAGAAGTAAGAAAGAAAGAGGAGAATAAAATCTGTCAGCTATTATAGGAGTTTTATAAGTAAAGGTCAATATATGACCTCTAACACATTTCTCTGTCCCATCCGTGATTAGTTTGGACAACTAAAACTAATTTAATAAAAGTGTGGGTGTGGGAAATGTGCCTTAGTTGTTGATTTCGATTGTTTTTTTTTTTGGGGGGGTGGGTGGGGTTAACTACAGTAAATCCATTTATTCTTAATATAAACAGCGATTATGATCAGATATGTTCTGTCAAGCTCCAGAAAGTCATATAAAATGAAACTGGCTTTAGTAAGTGTGAGTTTCAGTTCTTGTTAAGATGCCATAGGAAGCAGATCCTGCACAGGTTGCCAGAACAGAGACGTACTATTGATACAAATGGGGCCTTTTGTTAAAACAAATCTCAGTTTTGAAGAAAATAAGGAAGTGAGCATATTCTTATTTTCTGTGTTTCCCAGAATGCATCTGCAGGTGTAAGTCGGATGTTACTGGGTAACAAGTGTGATATCGAGGCCAAACGGAAAGTGTCAAAGGAGATTGGTGAGAAGGTGAGCGCTGTCATACACACTACTAGTATGTGGGTTGAGAAAAGATGCCTTCCTTTGTCCATCCAAGTGCATAAGATGTGAAACATACAAACGTATCACTATTTACCATGTGAAATCTGTTACATTCAGTACTACTTGCGTGTTTACCCTCCCAGTTGACAGCAACTATCACCTTAAAGGGATAGTTCATCCAGAAATGAAAATTGTAATTTAGTTACCCTCATGTTGTTCCAAACCTGTATGAATTTTTTTCTTTTGCTAAACACAGAAGAAGATATTTTGAAGAATATGTATAGCCAAACAGTTGATTGGCCTATACTTATTTCCATAGTATTATTATTTTTTTTCATCCATATTCTTCAAGCCATCTTCTTTTCTGGGTGAAATATCCCGGAAAATCCTTTCATCATAAAACAATCATTGTCCTTTTTCTTTCATTATAGCTCGCAAAGGAACATGGTATTCGTTTTTTCGAGACTAGTGCAAAGTCAAGCATCAACGTTGAGGAGGTATGGATTGACCAAGATCAAGATGTTCACTTAGCAAACAAATTAGCATGAAAACAAAGACATGCTTTATTATTACTATAATTAATTTATAGAGACGTTCTTACAAATGTACAATATAAAGATTGTTTTGATATTGAGATACGTTTTATGAGTTTAAGTGGCAAAAATGTCCCTGACATGAAATCTATAACCTGTGTATTTTACTATGTGGAGTTTTATATAGTTGTTTTGTAGTTGGTCTGCTTTTTGACAAGATTTACCTTTCCCTCCATAGTCTTTTGCTTGTCTTGCTCGAGACATTTTGCTGCAGTCAAATAAGAAGTCGGTGAGTTTCCAGTGTGTGCGTATGATGTGTCAATGGATTAGTCCGTTTTTAAAGTTTCAAAGTACTCATCTTATGTATAGATTTTATCTTGACTTGTATCACTTTTTTTTTTTCTGACAGTTCTAAAGAGTAAATTAACATGAACTGTTGCATATTTAATATATTTACTATTTTTACAGGGTCCGTCTGGTCGAGAGATTAAAATTACCTCCAGCACAGATAAAAAGTCCTCCAAATGTCTTCTTCTTTAGATATGCCTTTATCCAGAGGACGTGCTCACACACACACACACACACACACACACACACACACTTCAATAGAACCGCATTGTTAATTCCTGAAAGTCATTTGCAAAGTGAACATGGAATGTTAATAGGAAGGGGTTTCCAAGGATGATGGCACTAGTCATTTTTTTTCATGTAGATCATCACACAAAAAAAAATTGTATTTCACGTTTATATTCTCGCACTACACAGACAGTGACTAGGCTACAAAAATGTAGGTTTCACTTGCACAAGTCCTACAAGTTTTGCTCACTTTGCTCACTTCAGCATTATTTCAGGTGTAGATGGGTGTGAAAAACAGCCCTTTCAGTCAAAATGAGCAACAAGTGCCAATTCAGTGTCTTAAGTGTTTAAAATATAGCCCAGTTTGACAGCTAATCTGCACTTTCTGACAAATTGTTTGAATGTTCACTTCTTTAAAAGGCAAATAACTTCATTTTTTAAAGACTTAAAATGGATGGATAAGAGAGATCTCAGGATGTTAAATGAGTTTGTGAGAGAAGAGTTAATGGATTGTGGGTGTGAATATAATAATGTTCTACTGAAAGTTCACAATGTGTTCCTCCAAAGGGATTATGATCAGACATAATACAAGTTTGGTTTTGCATAATTTTTGCATCAAGTTTCTGTCTTTCAGCATTATTACACTTTTTTGGTTGTTGTATTGTTGTTGTTTCCCACACCATATTTCTCAGAAATTGTACAATGAACTGCTTTTAATAAAATGAATAATGTCCAACACTTTGTGAACATTTTTCCTTTAACTGGTAATACTTTGATAAAATATATGAAATATCAGTACTTAGTGTTTAGTTGTGGCCAAAAGGGGTGTCCAGAGGCAGTATTTGTTTTAATATTTTAAGCCATTAAAAGCATAGAAAAACAAAGTGCTCACCGGAAAGTAGAAAACAATGACTTCAACGTTCAGTTATGTGGAAGTGAAAACACATATCTGCGCATGCGCGGAAAGGTCGCCAACCGTTGCGACTGTCGAAGTAGGTTGCCAAGCAACCGCTCATTCAGTGCAGCATCAGCACCTCGCGCTGGGTGAATGCGGTGCCGCATTGAACAAATATTAAGGACACGTGCTACCACAATGCGCTGCCTATTTTATATTTCCAAAACTGAGTCACGCTGAAATGTAACGTTTACGTGACATAAAGATATCGTGTGTGAATAACACACGTAAGCTAAGACACGTAAAGTCTGGCGCGATTACGTAGTGATGCTCAGGTCCGGGGATACGGACGGGACGGGAGTCCTCGTGACTGCGGGAGGAAAAGGGGGAGAGTGGATCTAGGATAAAACACAGTGAACACCATGGGAACAACATAGCGAGCGCGTCCTCGTAAATTGCCTCCGCGCGGCTGCTTCCATTTCCTTTTTCTGTCGATTGTTCCCTTTTCTCTCCTGATACTGTTCTGCTTCATGAGACATCTTTTCCGAGCTCATGCGGGGGCTGTGAGGCTCTCTAGTGGAAACCCTGGGAGACACACTTCGATGTGAGCGGGACTCCTCTTCTGCTTTAGTCCTGTTCCGCGCATCCTCCTCCGCGGAGTAGCCTGAAGGCCAAAGCTGCTCCGCTGGCCTGCGGATGCGGCAGCCACTCGGCCTGCTAAAGGCTCTGGGTACCGCAATGCCGCGGAGATGCGGGGAGAGAGACGGCAGGTGGGCGATGGAGCGAGCGAGATCAAGGGATATAGGAGAATGCAGATGTATGACGCCAAGAATAAATGTTGACACAACATAAGTGTGTCAAGTTCAGTTTTAACAGCTGTGGAATTAATGTTAGGTATATATATATAGACCCTAACTGCATATTTAAAGTAGTATCTTCACATCCCATGTCTTTTGAACTGTCACATAGTACCATCATTTAAAGTAATTCAGTAGCCAACATGCCTTCACCATCGGATTCCAGTAGCGTTGCCTCGATGTCAGGATCTCGAGCTTTGTCTGGCAGTCGCAGAGCAATGTCTGGGAGGACCAGTGCGCGTCTGCTGCTGTACCTGGGCTTGTGTCACCTTGCGCTTGGGGCCATGGTGCTGGCCTTCAGCTTCACAAGCCTAGCCTTCACCTCATCACCCCGTGTCAGACAGTCCTGTCCTTTCTGGGCTGGCTTCTTCGTAAGTGTCTTTTGAATATATTGCAGTGGATCGTGCAGTTTTTTGGCCTCACATTATAATGAGAAACTGCATGGAATATGTGAGCTTAAAAAATTGAGATACCACAGGGCCCTTTAAATAAATTGCAATTAATGCATAATAAAAAATAATAATAATAAACAAAGGAAAACAATTCTGTCATTGTGTAATCGCTGTCATGTCATTCTAAACCAGTATGAATTTCTTGCTCATGTAAAATACAAAAGAAGATATTTGAAAGAAAGTTAGTAACCAGATACTGTAATCTATCTATCTATCTATCTATCTATCTATCTATCTATCTATCTATCTATCTATCTATCTATCTATCTATCTATCTATCTATCTATCTATCTATCTATCTATCTGTCTGTCTGTCTGTCTGTCTATCTGTCTGTCTGTCTGTCTGTCTGTCTGTCTGTCTATCTATCTATATATCTGTCTGTCTATCTATCTATCTATCTATCTATCTATCTATCTATCTATCTATCTATCTGTCTGTCTGTCTGTCTGTCTGTCTGTCTATCTATCTATCTATCTATCTATCTATCTATCTATCTATCTATCTATCTATCTGTCTGTCTGTCTGTCTGTCTGTCCATCTATCTATCTATCTATCTATCTATCTATCTATCTATCTATCTATCTATCTATCTATCTATCTATCTATCTATCTATCTATCTATCTATCTATCTGTCTGTCTGTCTGTCTGTCTGTCTGTCTATCTATTTATGTCTATCCATCATGTGTGCATTTATTTAATTATTTATTTAAAAAAGGTTAAAAAATGTTTACCCCTAGATTTGTTCAATATTTTCAATTATTTTCTGTATATTTAAAAATTAAAATAAACTGGCAACTCTTTTCAATAAAAAGTGAGGTGTGGGGCTGTCAATCTTAAAGAAAGCTCCATAAAAACACTCCATATGCATGTAATCAAAGTCTTCTGCAACCATCTGATATAGATTTGTGTGAGGGACAGAAAATCTATCCCTTGAATATTTTTTGTGTTAAACAGGTTGTGGCATCAGGAGTAGTGGGTGTGATATCATGGAGGAGGCCCTTCACTCTTGTCGTATGTATCTTTTATCATTTTGGCATGTTAGTGTGTGCATGTGTGCTCCTCTTAGTTTTGCAGTGATGCTGTTTTTGTTTCGTTCAGGTGTCGCTGTTCATGCTGCTGTCTGCAGTGTGTGTGATTCTCAGTCTGGCTGGTTCCATGCTGTCATGTCAGAATGCACAGATGGTCAAATCTTATGTTACCTGTCAGGTACTCTTTTCTCTTCTCTTCTCTTCTCTTCTCTTCTCTTCTCTTCTCTTCTCTTCTCTTCTCTTCTCTTCTCTTCTCTTCTCTTCTCTTCTCTTCTCTTCTCTTCTCTTCTCTTCTCTTCTCTTCTCCTCATAAAATCTGTGTGTTTGTTCCAGATGGAGAATCGACTGTGTCTTTGCTGTGACCCAAAGCAGACGTGCTCTCCAACAGAAGATGAGACACTAGTGCTCTACCAACATTCAGATTGCCACGCTGTGCGACACCAGCTCAAAGTATGTGTTTTTGCGGATTGTAAACAAGTTTGTAATCAGATTTTTCTGATTACAGTTATGTTGTGTCATTGCAATGATTAAGTGACTTATTTAGAATATATTTTTGGTAAAAACAAGGTTTCATTAGTTAACATAGTTAAACAACCTAAATTAATCTAAATGAATGTTAATTTAACATTTATTAATCAATTATTAAAATTAAACATTGTATTTGATAACATTGTTTAATGCACTGTGAACTAACATGAACAAACAATGAACGACAGTATTAAAGATTAATAAATACTGCAACAAATGGTTTGTTCATTATTAATTCATGTTAGTTAATACACTAACATATGTCAACTATTTGTAAACCTTATTGTAAGTGTTAACATCTTTTTTTAAGTTCAATGAAATAGAAAATGTTAAGTTAGACAACAGTTAGACAAGAGATAATCATTTTTAATTTTCCAATTCAAATTAGACCAAACTACCATTATATGTAACTGAATAAAAAGTTAAAACCAGTCTTTACTGTTCCAATCTTTACTTAAGTCTAGTCTAAGCAGTTTATGCAACCAGAAAACATTTCCACAAAAAACTGTCCACCTAATTCACAATGCTTGTGTACATCCACATATATTTGTTCATAAACTTGTTCTAATGTTTATGAATTTGGATTATTTTTTATGAACAACTTCATACCAAAGGTTGGTCATTTGCATAAAAATCACCCAAACCATGTCTATTTAAGGGCTTTTTCTCAGCAAACATCTGATGCGCTCTCAAGGCACAAAGATATATTTAAGATAACTTCATGTCTCTAGACACTCAATTAAACAAATAGCTCAGGTGTCTGAATAAGTTTGAATTTAACCATGATATTATATGTGTGTGCAGGATTTGCTGTTCAGTGCCTGTGGTCTCAGTATTCTCTCCACCATTATCTGCACTTTGTCCACAGTCACCTGCAGCATTCATATCTTCTCTCTGGACCTGCTGCATTTAGTGAGACAAAAAGCACAACATCTTTACACCAAAACACTAGGTTTACTAATATAATTTTTTTCTCAAATGTTACGATGTAACATGTTTCAATCAACCTACTTTGTTTGTTGTAGCTGGCCCCTCATCGCTCCCGTTCTGTAAACCCAGAATGCACCACTCCTCAGGATGCATTTCTCAGTAACATGATGGACTTTGAGGAGTTTGTTCCCCCCATTCCCCCACCACCTTACTACCCTCCTGAATACACCTGCAGCTCTGAGACCGATGCACAGAGGTGAAAATACACACACATTTGTTTCTTCATCATTATCGTAGTTTCATACTGAGATAATGAAATCTCCTAACCCAACAAAACTGTTAGGAAAACCTTTTTAAATTATTATTAATTATAATAATTAATTATTATTTAGAGTATTATTCAGTTACATTTCTTTATCACTCTGAAAATATTTTTGCAGTTTCTCAATCTTTTTTATTCCTATAGGCATTTTATATACATTCATTTTTTCTTATGTCTCGTTTTTCTATGTGTACATGCAGTGTCACATATAATGGATCAATGGAGAGTCCAGTACCTCTGTATCCAACTGACTGCCCTCCTCCTTATGAGGCAGTGATGGGTCAAAGGGCTCCTAGTCAGGTTTGTATTTATTTTTTATTAATAAAGAAATCTGCTCAATGCTCAACAAGGCTGCATTTATTTGATCAACATTATTATAATTTAAAATAGCAATTTTTAATCTGCTTTAAAATTATTAATTTTAATAATTAAAATTACTCTAGTCTTTAGTGTTATATTCTTCAGAAATCATTCTGAAGAAATAATTTATTATTAGAACAGTACTAATTTGAAATATAAATCCTTTGTAATATTATACCTATCTTTATAATAACTTTTGGCCAATTTAGCCAGCAGCTAACATTCTGCAGCTTTCGTGTGGTTGTTCACTGAATCTAATCACTGTTCTTCAGATAAGGTGTTAAACCGAGGTCCTGACTCTCTATGGTCATAAAAAATCCTCAGATGTTCTTCAGAAATAGTACGGGCATAGCCCCGGCATCCTTGGCAAACTTGCCCATTGGCTTTTTGTCACAGTCTTGTCCCGTTGTTCACATCCGGGTTCCTTCTATGTATCTTCCAGGTCCTTCACGCACCTGTCTGTCCAATCACTTCCTAAGTCTCGTCAGCTGTTTCTCATTTCCCTCCCGTATTTATACCCTCCTGTGTTCCCTTGTCTTTGTCGATCGTTGATACTCTTTGATGTTGTTGCTCTGTGTATGGATGCCGTTCTCTGTGTTCTTCCGAGTTTGCACAAAGTGTGCCATTTTGTTTATATTTCAAGTCTTTTGTTTCTCATTTTCTAATAAAGCCTGTTGAGTCCCTCGTCTCCTCTTGCCTACGAATCATATACCGCACCCTTCACTGACACTTCTACCCATCATGGCCTCCTAATCATCCGCTCAATCAATCGGTCTCCTCTACACCAAAAAAATGGTTGTTAAGAAGGTCCCGCCTTCCATTTGTAAAGCACTTTTAGTGCAGAGAAAAGTACTATATTAATATAACAAATTATTTATTTTTATGCATCCTTGTTGAATAAAAGCATTCATTTCTTTAAAAACAATCTCCTCTATATAGTGTATATTATTATCAAATTTCATATTTTATCATGCTGCGTAATCATCATTGTATTTTGTAATACTCCGTTCATGGTGACACTCTCACTATCCATAGGCCACGGTGTTCGACACTCAAGCTGGTGAGCTGTCTGGAGAGAGAGGAACATCCACGGCTTTCAGTGGTGAAGGTGAGCCTTCAGCAAACAGGCCCTGTTTCCACCTGGTGTTAAGATGCGTTTTCACAACCCTTCATTTCAAATGTGTCTTCTGTGATCACTTATGTTTGTATTTTGTCTTTTGTGTAGCATCCTACATCACATTCACGGGTGTGCTGAGTGTGCATGAATTCTATGGAATGATCGAATCCATGTGTATATGTGCACATTTTGTATATTTTCTCTCTCAGTGTCAATGGACAGTGGCTCTCTGTTGATGTCTGAGATTGTGGATATTCCAGATGACAGCTCCCCATCCGAGGACTCCTGTCTCCTGGAAGTGGGTGTCGGTATGCGGGTGCAACCACGGGGGAGCAGCGAGGGAGGGGAGGGGGGAGACCACGCCAGCTTCCGTTCTGCACAGCATCCTGAGGGAATGATGGTCGTTCCTTCTGGCAGGCATTGTTTCAGAGGCGAGAGATCGAACTCCTGTTCCTCCCCGAGCACATACAACACCTCTACCTACAGGTGGGAAAGACTTAAATCATTAAAAATCGTTATATAAAATCACTTCTTGGGTATACATTTCCTTCATTATTTTCTCCGTAGGTCTCCATTGCTGAGGCGTCAAGCTCTGTTGGCTAGTAGCTGCTCTCAGTTGGAGTTCTTATCGGGGTCTCAGCATTCCTTTATCCCGGAAATCCGAGTTCGGCCCTGCACTCCCTCCCGACGGGACTCCTCATCTGCATTCAGCAACCCGCCTACCACAGCCCTGTCAGGTCCTGCTCAAGAGCGCATGGACCACGCTCCCGGACCGCTCCTTTTGAGGCCATGTTTACGTGAGCAAATTGGACGGGATCGGAAAGACAGTGATGGATTCTTACCCCTTGTTAGGTCACACAGTGAACCAGGACTTAGCTCTTCAACTGACACAGGTAAAATGTATGATTGCAGTGATTGGTATTTATGTGAAAACATGAATTTTGTCTGTTCCTGCCTTTAAAAAAGGAACTCAAATGTTAAAATGTAAATTTATAAAGTATTTGTTACATCACAAAAATTGATCTGATTTACTTGTTATTTTGTATTTTCTGTCCTCAGGTGATTTCAGTCTCTCAGGAGGCAGTAAAGGAGTCAGTGAAGGGGGATCACAGACCTCGTCTGAAACAGGTAAAGTTTTTTAATCTATTTAATTTCAGCTGTAGTTTTAGTTCATTTTTAGGTTTTATTTATTTCCAGTAAGGAATTTTAGTGCTTCGACTTAAAGTCCCCATGAAATCAAAACGTTGCTTGGCTCTTACTATGAATATGTCTTATTATTATCTTTAAGCTAGTGTGCTCTAAAACAATGACAAAATTCTCTTTTAGAAGATATAAGCATTAAAAACTTACAGTCAGCATGGATCAGTATGGACTTCAGATCAAAACTCTTCAGATTTCCTTTCCAAGTAAATGCATCCCACCCCCTGCATTATGAAACATCAGAACGATACTTCATGACATCAGAAATATGCTTTCCATTGGTGCGTGTGAAGTTTGGTTTCATGTTAGTGTCAAGTGAACCGCCGCAGAGGATGAGATGCATGAGTCGGCAAATACCAGAAAATACACAGAATGCTATATTTTAAAGCGATATGGAGCAGTTTAGGAAGAAACTGCAGCTTTACCAAGCTCAATGACTCTGGCTAAGCTGTGACATAAATAAAATACTATTGTATTGTATTGTATAAATACTATAATAAAATGTCCCGCCCTGTCTTCCTATTTCAGTGCAAATTATGTCAACACATTAAATAATGCAGTGCGTTTCACTTCTAATATTTATATTTTATTTTGGCTGTATTTTAATTCAATCCTAACTATTTTGTTTTGAATTTAAAATAGTTTTAGTTAATGATAATAGCCTTGGTAGCACATAATAAATATACACTGTAAATATGAAATGGAACTACCCCTAGTACCTTTTTCAAGTTAATTTTAAGTTTCAACACTCATCACTTGCTTCCCATTTCAAAAAAGACTATGTTGATACTGCGTTTTTTTGTGCAATCCTCAAGTTTCAAAGCTCAGAAGCACAAATGCGTTAGTGCATGACCAACCACATTTACACTTCAGCAGCAGCTATTCCTGTTTTGCAACATAACTCACTCAGTCACAATGAGGTAATTGTCACAGTTTCAGTGTAAACACAAAGAAGAGAAGCCTAAGGCAGAATTATGATCATCAATACAAGTAAACTTTAATAAAGACTCACACAAACACCAAAAACGTTAATGCAAAAAAGTTATGCACACAAACGTACACAGAGGAAGATAATTAACGGAACAGAGAACTAATTAGAAACCACAACTAATAATGAACTAGATCTCCGGTGAATGGTGACAATGAAAACAAAACTATAAAGAACAAGACAATGAGAGGCACATGAATGTGACAGTAATAAAGAGGAGAAGTTGGATAAATTCAATAATTCCTAAATAGTGATAAGAGAAGAATGTGGTCTGTCAAACTTGGCTGTGTGAAGCACCTGTTAAATTGTATATCATTCTGAGGAAAGCCAATGATACAAACATGCATCTGTTTTTGTTTTTGTTTTGTTTTGTTTTGTTTCATTTATTTGATTTTATTTTTTAACAAGTTCCCTGATCAATTGAGCTATTAGTGTAGTGCTGGTATGGCAAAAAAGTCTGATATTGAAGGATGGAACAGATAAAAAAAACTATATTAGATTTGTAGGCAAAGGAAAGAAAGTTAATTTCTTCTGCTATATTTCTTAAAGGAACAGTAGAAACAAACTATCCATTTCATTTTATCGGCCAGAGATATGACTAAAATGTGCGCTAAGTTACTTAGTTATTGTTAGAGAAACAATCAAAAATATAGATGTTAGATGTTAAATAATTTGATAAGAAAAACGAAACTTGAAAAAAATAAATAAACGAAAACAGGAATGTTGCCTTGACAACTAACTGAAATAAAAATAAATTACAGTTAAATAGAAATGTTTAATAAAAGTAACAATATTATAGATTTGAAACTTGAATTAAAATGATAAAAAGAATTTGTATTAAATCATGAATAAATACTATAATAGTGTATATATAAGTAATAATACTGTTGCAAAGGTAAAAATAATCATTTAAAATAATCATCTTATACCTAACATGTTTTGGTTTGTTTGTGTCACCCAGGGGTATCATCTGGAGCTGGTTTGTTGCCTCGCTCCTCTCTGGCCTTCACTACTTCCCTGCCCAGAAAGGGGAGCATTAAGGCTGTAAGTAGCCGGTTGCCATCAAAACAGGTTCCAGCCTCCTCTCTGCGTTTACCCAAAGACTGTGCACGCTCACTTGGAGACCTCAAGGTTAGACCCTTAAATATGATGATCCACCACAGTCATATCACCCTGTAGCCTGTGGTGGCAAAAGCTTTTATCAATTCTGAATAAGAGACAAATATCCCAATTATCTTTATAAAGGTTTATTTTCTCATGAGAAAAGGTCAGCAGTCATACAGACATCCGAAGCTGCCCTGCAGAGTGTGACAAAGAAGGGAGGGCTCCTCCTGCATTTATAAATCTAGTCAAGGCTAAAGGCTCAGTGGTAATTTTCCATTCCTTATCAGGAACACATTACCCTCTCTACACATCAAACGTTTTTCTTCAAACTTATTATCTCGTACTTATTCATTCTACAGAATAGAAAATACAATTAATGTCACACAATAACCAGTAATGTCAAGAATCAAAATATAATCATGGATAAGAATAAAAAGAAAACATATCATTTATAAAATTCCATCACAGGCAAAAGACCTGGATGGGAGTCCTCCTGTGAAAATCAGGTTGCTAATGGAAGAGGTGTTAGTGAGGCCAGAAGGGGGTGCTCACCCTGTAGTCTGTGAGGGTCCTAAAGCCCCGGTGTAGTGACAGAGACACTATATTGCAACAAGCACCATCCTTCGGTGTTTAAACTGAGGTCCTGACTCTCTGTGGTCATAAAAACTCCCATGGTGTTTCTTGAAAGATTAGGGATGTAACCCTGGTGTTCCAGATTCTCTCCATTGGCTTTTATCAGTCATGGCCTCCTAATAATCCCTAATAATCATTTGAATTGGCTTCATCACTCTCTCTCCTCTCCACCTATAGCTGGTGTGTGGTAAGCACACCGGCACCATTATTCTGTGGTTGCCTTCACATTCTCTAGGTGGGTGGATGCTGCACACTGGTGGTGGTTGAGGAGAAATGATTGTAAAGCACTATAGGTGTACAGTAGTTGATAGTAAAGTGCTAAATAAATACCTAATTCATTGATAATATTACTGCAATATTAAATGCATAAACATGTAAACAAACATTTTTAATTCAATTAAAATTTCTATTGCATTGTTCACAATTATCATTTTCATTTTTCACCTTTCCTTTCAGGTTACCAGAAATTTAGTGCAACGTTTCCTGCAAAGATCCAAACGTAACTTGGCCCCTGCAACTGAGCATGCTGGAAACTGTACTCAGGGACCTAAAAGAAAGACAGGAGCAGAGGGAAATCTGCCGTTAGAGCAGGTAAAACCTTGCCAGTACCATCAATAAAATCTGTTGGTTCAGCTAGAATTTTGTATAGTATAATTTAGCACTAAAATAATCCATTACATGTTTTTGTTTCTATGAAGGTGCTTCGTAACTCTCTGGGAGCCAACAGGGGACAGCAGCAGCACGTCCACCACCATTGCCGTGGACACCACCACTCCCACAGCGACAGTCGCCATAACGCCCGTCGCCATGATGATGACCCTGTAAGGGCCGGAGGAATCCACTTGCGTAGCTGCGGAGACCTCAACTCAACATCAGTCGCATCACTGCGCAGGCTCCATACGCCACCGCACGGATCATCGGGGGCTCTTTACTCAGAATCTGCCCTTTGAAATGGGCAACGGATTCTGGAATAAATCACTGCGGGATTAGGGAGATGGGGCTCAGAATATTTGAGGAAAGAATAGCAGGTGGGAAATAGGTTTGAGGTGAGGAATTTATCTAGCAGGTTTTGCAAAGCTACCCTTGATGATGTTTTTAGCTGTTCTTACCATAATAAAAGACTGAACACTACACCTAATATAAGTGAGCTTAACCCTTCAGACCCACTGCTCTCTGTGCCTGACAAACTCTCATCCCTTTTTTTTTTTTTTTTTTTTGTTCCATCTAGTGCTTATTTTTCTTGCTTACTGTGTTTACATGGATATGGAAAGAATGCAGCACCTCAGACAGTGCTTCTTAACTTCACAGTTTATTACAATGCACTCATGCAAATACAAACACGGCCGTAACCTTGTCTTAAAATATTTCTTTTAAAATATGCACATATTTGTATGTCGAAAACACAAAACAACACATTCTTTCTATTCTCATCACATTCAATTATAAATTTTATTTATATTTATTTGCTAATATTTGCTAATCTGATTTATCTTATATTTTCAATTCAAAATGGCAAAATTTGACAAAGTCGAAAAATGTAAGGAATATTACAGTCAGTCATTTAGCGCTTCTGTGTTAAAACAGTTGTCAGATATAAAATGTTCAGCTACTTATATCTTACCTTGCACTCTTTCACCCTTAGAAACTGTGCTGGAATTCTTGTTGGGACTCTGTGAACCGTAAAGCCCGCCTTGATTGTCTCTCTCAGTCATCACTTTTTGACGGCTGCGGCAGATCAGCCTAAATCTGAACCTTTTAAACCTTTTTGTCATCCTAACAACAAACAGAGCAGCAGCAAGAATATGGCCTTGCAAATATGCACATGCAAAACGTATGGCCACACACACTGAAATGTTGTAAGCAGCCACTAAATGCTTTTCACGAATTGACCATCTCTCTTAGCGTAGCCAAATATATCCAAACATCATCTTACATATATGATATAGCTGTTTTTAACCTCACATTGTCTCAAAACGTGAGGTTGATGCAGCAATGATGTATTAGAAATCATTATCTTTTTCTTTCTTTTTTTCTTTATAGAAGTGTGTGTTTTGTTTGTTTTTTATATTGATTTTTTGCATCTCTCTGTCTCTCATGGTGGAGTCTAATTTTTCCAGTCTGTATAATACTTTCATACAGAATGCTTCTGCATGCATTGAGAAGGCTTGTTTTCTCTTTTTGACTGAACACCAAATGCACCAACACACAGATATACAAACATGCTTGTGACAAAGCTAGAATGCAAAGAAAAATGTGAGGGAATGTAGGATTTTATAACACAAATTATTCTTTGGCAATAAACATACTTGTACAGTTACGTCAAACTTGAGCTATCAATGAAAGTTGGGACATTATTTTGAAAGATACTTTTGAAAACTGAACTCTCACTGGAAGTGAGACAATGAACACTGTCAGACTGACGTGTTCAAGGATATTTCAACATTCTTGACCGTTTCATTTGACTTTGGGAATAATACATTGGAAAGACAGCCGTGAACTTATGGTGTATCTACTATGTTGTATCCGGAAATGGATGTACATCTAAAGGAATAATTGCTGTCGTTGATTGTTTAGAAGTGCTTTGGAATGCTAGCTAATGGCTTTGAATCTGTAGCAATGTTGCTCAATAATGCATTAATACAATTGCTCTATATGTAAATAACTTTGATGCACGGACCCTTACACACATTCTGCATCTTTTTGAAGCACTGAAACCAAGTCTGAAAAGAGCTTGATATTCTACCTCTTGTATTGCATACACTGACATGGTATGACCCTGTGGAATATTTGAGTTAATTTAAGGATTTTATGGATTTTAATTTAATGATTTAAAAGAAAACTGATGAAAACACTGTTTTTCTGTAAATATGATGCCTAAAAAGAACATTTAAAAAAAGCTCTACTTCATGAACTTTTAATGCAAGTAATGTAATATATATTAAAAAACAACAACACATGAATAAATGTATACACATCAAATACATTTGGAAAGTTCTGAAAATCATTTATCACTATCACTGTAATTTCTTCATACTTTTTAACCCTGAAAATTATACATTTAGATTTAGTTTGAAAGGTAAAAAAAGCACTTGAGAAGGTGGTGTCTGTTTTGTGAACTACCGGTAATTGTTTTTCTGAGTCATATCTTTTTACCGAATCAATTGATTCCGGCTGCACCAGGGCTTTTGAAACTTTTTGTGTATGCTTTTATACGTAAAATACTGTATACTGAAAGTATGCCCTGATTTTTTTCAAGTTAATAATTCATTAACTTGATATGCATGTTTACAGTTCCGTTTCCCGGTTAATGGTCACATACATTTGCTTTAATAATTTTAGGATTTTAGGTTTATTTCGTTTAATCGTGCAGCCCCATTGATTTATTTTAATTCTACATTAAATTTTAGTTAATTACTGGTTTGACTGATCACGCCAAAACATTGAGAATCGCTGTTCCATGAAACGAACTGTTCGAAAGAACCGATTCTCAGAAATGAATTAATTGTCTGCTGTAGGACTTTTATTCTGAAACTCAGATTTATTATGTCTCTCATGTAGGTGTAAATGTGGCGCGTCAGTTCATACAGTTCAGTTTTATAGCGGCAGATTATAGAATTATTGATTCGCTAGAAAGTGACGAGTATTGAAATGTGGAAACTGCAACCAAACGAAGCTGGAGGTAACGTTTATGTGCAAAAGAGTCGGGGTTTTTGTGCTGTTATAGTGTGCTACGATAGTACGTGCTATCCCGACCAACTGCAAACCATTTAAGCATTAAAAATTGCCATGCAATGTTACCGTTTACATAACGTCTTCCCATTATGAGACGTCTAGAGTTATATATACACTCACGGATAGAGAGGAGGAATGCACAATAATTGTTTACAAGGCTAATTTTAATGTTAAGACTTTTATTATGCGAACCTCAAATGACCTTACCTTAATCTTACCACGCAAGGATATTTTACTCATGGAATATCCCAATAAACAAACTGCTTGTCTTAAAACAAAAAACATTTAGTGAGAGTATTTAATTTATTTATTGGTAACGATTGTAACCAATTTTCTCACTAAGTAGGAGTAATTGGTTTATGTTGTGAATCAGTTACTTGTTCAGAATGTGGCTCTTGGTTTTGTCACAAATGTCACCACTGACATTTATGATTATGTTTTTATTAGACAGAAATTTTGAAGTATTTTTGTACCAGAGATAGTAGTTATATGTGTATTATGACATGCTTCTCTTAAATGGAGACGCCATGTAAAAATTATGAACATTTACAAGTAAACCGTGGTTACAAATGTGATTAAATAGTTTACTATTATTATTATTTACAGACCCAGAATTTGTCATATAACATGAGAAATTCCCCATGTTTCCAGTAATTATTGTCTAGATAGTTTGGGATGCCTTAATTCACACCATTCCTTTCTGTTTCTGAAGGCGAATGTATCGTTTTGCTCCCGGGTCAGGAGTATGTGGTCGGACGTAAGAATTGTGAGATTCTGCTGTCCAATGATCAGTCCATCAGTCGTGTGCACGCCAACCTCACTGTCACTGAGCAGGTCAGTAAGAAACAAAGGTCATCTTCAGTGAAGAGATTACTTGTACTGTTAAAAAAATAAATTGCACCTTTCTTCCAACATACAAAAGTTAATACACTAGATAGATTTTAAGATTCTATCTTAACTAATCTTTGCTAGGGTACTCAGGCTGGTTGCTTTTCTGGATGTTTGTTAGTGTATTGCTCTGCACATTGCTTGCATGTTTCTGATAAATAATATCTTAATAACTATTGGTAATGTGTAGTAATACATGCAAGTGTTGGAAAAAATCTGACTAATTTTAAAGAAAATCAGAACACGTAGAAATAGAAGAGAGGAGAAATAGTCAAAACTAAACATTAACACAAACAAATACTGCACAGGGAACTAACTCAAACTGTGGCCTTAAAAACAAAGTAGCTAACAATATCAATAATGAGAACACGAATGAACGGTATGATTACCGGTAATCAAACAAAGGACAGGCACAAAGGAAAATAGAACCAAAACACATACCTATAACACTATTCTTATTAGCTACCGGTATATTTATTTATACAAAGCTTTTTATAACACACCTCTCCATGATATAAAAATATGATTCTTATGATATTGTTATTTAAGTAGACAGTTTGCCACCTAAACTGGGTTTCAACTGAACTGTGAATATTAATTTGATACACATACATTATGTTCCTGCTTGGTCCGTGCAATAAACACAAGTTTTGAAATAGCGTAGATCAGGTGTGCTCCTGTAATTGCATGGCATGATCCAGTTTAGTGGCGGCCAATTGACTCTTTAAAATAAGTCAGAGCTATATAATGTATATTCGTATTTACAAGGAAACATGTTTGCCAGTTTTTTGCTTGTGATTGTCAACCTCTAGTTTTCCGTTATATAAGCTGGAGCACCTCGTTAGAATATTGCGCACCAAAAGTGAATTACTGTATTTTCCGGCAGATAATCCGCACCCTCATATAGCCTGCGAGTTTTATGTAAAAAATCGTTGGCATAACCCGCACCCATAGATTTATGAACTTTTTTTGTGTAAGTTCACATTTCGAATTTTGAATGTTGCTCGCATGACGTCAATTATCCATAACCGTTCAGGCTCGGTACACAATGCCTGTGCGTGAAATTCAAACAATAAGAAAACAAACACAAGTCAGAATCAGAACAAAAAGAAAAAGCAGTCTCTCCCGCTCTGCAGCAGCACGTCCCTTCAGAAGCGTTTTCTACAGGTGTTGAACATCGGATGAGACGAGAAGAGCCCGCCCTCATGGTAGCACAGCCAATCACGTCTTCTTGCATGATTGACAGGTCAGTCAGCCTATCAGCGGCAGCTGTCAGAGTGATAGTTGAAGGGCCAGAGACAACAACCCTTGCAAGAAAGAAAATACCGCAAAAAAACCTTATGTCCTTATATATTGTGACAAATATATTGAAATATTATTATGTGTGATATAGCCCGCACCCTTATATAACACCCTTATGTAAAATCTGATATAAACAGCAGGTTATATGTGGGAAAATACGGTACTTTTGATACACATACATTGTTCCTTCTTGGTCCGGTAAAACCTTCTTTTGGGTGGTTTGGGGCATTTTACAGCCTTTCTCAAACTCAAACTTCTCAACACACTGCCCACCTCAGGTAAAAATAAAAAGATTAAGTCTGTATGTGCCCAAATTCTGATTAGGTGGGCAATACAGACCTAGAGACAGCCCTGGATTTGATGGTTAGGTCTATATATCTCGTTTACCTTGAGATGGGATTGCATTCTGTAAATGCGTGCTTGCAGGTGTCATGCCCTAGAGGGCCCTGTTTCCCCAACAGCTGTATTTTAGATGGATCAGTTGACAGTAGTTTGTTGCAAGTCTGACAGGGTGCTTTCTTGTTTTTATGCTGTCGGCAGGCGGTCACTCTGAAGGAGAACTCTAAATATGGCACTTTCATCAACGGTGAGAAGCTTGAGACTGGCTCCACAAAAACCCTGCAGACAGGAGACAAAATCACATTTGGAGTCTTCCAGAGCAAGTTCAGGTTTGTGTGTGAGGATGCTTTAGAAGTGGCTGATAGTGGTAATGGAATCAATAAGCCAAAAAACCCTCATGCTGTTCCAAAAGCCTATGATGTTATTTCTCTGCACTATAAATAGTCACTTTTTCCATGTAACTATAATGAATGACTATTGAAGCTTTAATGTACATGTATTATAAAGGTAGTCTGTAAGACGTTTGCACAGTTTTTCAGAGGTCATATGGTTTGTGTGAAGTGATTTATAAATTCGCTGATGTTGAATTTGAGAGATTGTTTCCCCATTTAGTTTGGAGAAAGAGTGTATTGTGGTGTGTTCTTCGTGTGTTGATAACGAAGGGAAAGCCTCCCTCTCCCAAGATGTGCGCTCTATCGGAGGACGACTCGTCAACTCCTGGACACTTGACTGCACGCATCTCGTCATGCCCACTGTAAAGGTCACAATTAAGGTAAGGTGGCCATTGATCTCTCAAACACTTTATTTTGTTCTTGAGGGTTTATCCAGTTCTCTGATAATAAACATTCAACTATTCGATTTCGCTCTCTTGGCAGACCATCTGTGCATTGCTATGCTGTCGGCCAATAGTAAAACCTGAATTCTTCAGTGCGTTTAGCAAGGCTGTGCAGCAGAGACTGCCACTGCCTAAAGCTGAGAGGTATGGAATGTTTCTTTATCTCTCTCACAGTTGCTTGTTCTGTTTCATTCATATATTTGAATATTTTGAATAGACATTCTAGCTCAGATGTTGCTGTGTTTTGTGTTGATTAGATTTAGGCCTCAGATTGATGAGCCCAGTCTGGCTAAAGGGGACGTGGATCTGAGTGCACGACCTGAGAGAAAAGGCCTCTTCAAGGGGAAAACCTTTCTATTTTTGAGCTCCAAACAGGCAAGAGGGATTGTTTACATTTACATTTATGCATTTGGCTGACGCTTTTATTCAAAGCGACTTGCACTGCATTCGAGGAACACATTGACATTATAATCAGTTCTTGCTTTCCCTGGGAATCGAACCCATGACCTTGGTGTTGCAAGCGATGTGCTCTACTGTTTGAGCTATCAAAAAACAGCTACTAATATTATAAATGATACCATCACGGTGAGATTATGACAGTTATACACTACCATTCAAAGGATTGTTTTGGGGCAAAATACATTTTTATTTTTATTTAAAAAAAAAAAATTATTCAACAAGAATGCAAAGAAATTAATTGTTAAAAGATTTCCATTTCAAATAATTGCTTTTCTTTTGAAACATTTGAAAAATCATGACAAAAAACATATTTTCCACAAAAATATGAAGTTATTTTAAATTGTGATATGATTTTACAGTCTTGTTGTTTTTGATCAAACAAATGCTGTTTTGTTGAGAATGAGAGACTTTAACATAAAAAAGAAAGAAAACATTTAAAGAAATCTAACAAGCCATATACTTTTGAGCAATAACATATATATGAATTCTAAAGCTTAGTCATGTGTAGTAAAATATATAGAGACACTACAATAATACAGGAATATAAAAAAGTCATTCTACAATGACTTAGTAAATTACACAATAAAATTAGTCACCTGTGCAAGAAATCTTGCTAACATGTCTCGTAGAGAAGGATGTATATGCTGGTTTGACTGCTGGCATTGCACTGGGATGTAGCCTACTTCACTAAATATGGAGCCAAAGGATTGGGATATTATTCTCTCACTTTCATGTTCCTTATCAAGTCATGTGTACAGTTACTATAAAAGAAAAATGTCACCTTTGAACCCATGTCTGTGCAGATGTTTTTCCACAGCTCACCCATAAAGTGCAGCAGCTGTGTTATTATACTACCATAGCGACACTAAGGCATCTTCATTTTGTTTGACTTACGAAAAGACTCTTTCATTTCTACTTTATTTCTCTATTATACTCTAATGTTGGGAAATGTTATTCATTACAAGCACTCTTTCTTAGCAATTTCATGTGTTATTTATCGTTATCGCAGAAGTGAAAGTTAGACATTCATCAGGTCTTAATTCATTAGGCTGTTATATACAGTGTAAAAAGTTGGATCATGTCACATAGGAGTTCCTCCCTGCTGTTCTGTATTAATCAGAAGGTGTAAAACAGTGCTGATTAGCTTGGTGTAAGAGCAGACCATGTGAAGTCGAACAGCTGGTATATTCTCTGTAGCCAGCAGGTTCATTTGTGAGCGAATACCTGCTGATAGAAACTACATGGACAACTACATTTCTGTGGTTTTATGGGAGAAGTTTTTAACCTCTGGAGACTTAGAAAGAAATGTTTTTCTAATAGTTCAAAGTAAGTTTTTTTTTTTTTCCCCCAATTATTTTATGTTTGAGACAGTGTTATTTACATATTATAGTATTTATCAATATTTTTAATTGGCTTTTATTTTCAGTTTTCGTTTTTTATTTTCTTCATGTGGTTTTGTCTTTTATTTTTATATAAATTTATTTAAAAAAAATTTCAGAAAAGTTGAGTAAAATTCTAATTATTTATATTGTATAAATTTACATTCATCTAATTATTTTATTTCAGCTTTATTTAAATGAACAAAAAAAAACCTTTCCTATAATGTTTTTTTCTAAATTATATTTTTATGTATAAATGTTTAATATGTTGACACAAAAATTGTTGAATTCATGGTTCACTTTCATCTTGATACAAGAAGTTTAAGTGAGACAAATTAAAGGGCAGATCCTATTCTTTTGAATAGCCGTAACATTAGTTTGGTCTTTAAGTTCTGGACATGGCTGTAATTGGGTTAATTTCCATTTAGAAATTCCTTGTAATCCTGAATTACAGCCAATAATGTTTTATTGTTCTACTCTCTGATGTTTTTCTTTGTATCTTTTCAGATGAAGCGTTTGAGTCTGGCAGTGAGTTGTGGCGGTGGGGTTTGCCAGCTTTTGGATGAGGGCTCTCTGCCCGTTTCACTCTTGGAGTCGAGCAGCTCCTGTGTGGTTGACATGATATCAGGGAACTCCCAGACTGTGATCCATCCAAAATCCAAGAAGTGGATGGATTCTGTGTCTCAGATTCTGCACAGGTGTGTGTGTGTGTATTTTGCTGATGTGCAGTCTATGCTCTCTGTTACTAGTTTGGATAACGTCTATCGTAATTATTCTGTATATTCAGTAATATGATAAAACTGTTCCACCTACTGTTTCAAAAATAATTTTTTTTTGTGTGGATTGATTCCATTTTGTATGTGTGTGTATTTATTGTGTGTTTGTTTTGTTTTTGTTCGCATTCCTGCTCCATTAGTACAAAAATGGCCATTTTTATAACAAAAAGGAATACATTTCTTACTTAAACTAATTATTTTATATAAAATGTGCATGCATATAATTTTGCATATATTATGGTAAAATATAGTAAATGTTTAGATTTTCTGATTTTATACTCAGCTGTAAATTATTTGTTGATCTTGCTTTCTTTCTAAAGTTTTGTCTTGTTCATGCAGAAATGGCTTGCGCTTTATCACAGAATCTGAGATTGGATTGGCTGCCATTCATGTTGACAATCAAACATACTGTAATCCCTGTTCTTCTATTAAATCTGGTGGGTTTACATCCATACATGCACATCTGGTGCTGAAGGACTGTTTTAGAACGTTACTCATTCTTAGTATTGTTAATGATGACTGAATAATGATGAATATGATGATGATTGATACTTTCTTTTTTTTGGTCCTTTCATGGCAGTGAATTTGTGAAGTGGACTCCCTACTGGCTAAAATGATTGGCTTTGCACACAAACTGACACATCAGTAACAATCTCTCAACATATCTTCACAGAATCCGTGAAAATGAAGCCAGTCATTCCTGCAGCGTCACTGTCTCAGAACACTGCTGTGGATGAGACGGCGCTCGCGGCTCCTTCCCAGAATATCACAGCCTATGTGGTCAACACTGAACTCTCTCAGGACCAGAGCAGGTAAGTGTGTGTACTGAATCATACAGAATACCTGTGTCAGGTGGTGGGCATCTCCACATGTGGGTAGGGTTGCACCAGCAACCTTTCTTAAATTGAAAGGTAAAGTCCACACTAGAGGCTTAGTAACTACTAGCTAGTTTGTTTCTAACTCTGTACTTTATTTGGTTGCACCATTTGTTCTTAAGGAAAAACATAACTAGTTGGTCGTAAACTCTTTGTAAAGTAATGCATAGTTGCATAAAATGACATTTATCCTTAATGATCTAATAGTAGACATTGTCGCAAGGCTGCGAATTTCAGTGACTCATTCATTCTATAAAAATAATATGAAACTGTATTTGAAATAAGGATCAATAAATAAATAAATACTAATACAAAAAGACATCAGAAATGACATTTATTATTACTGATTTATGTCTGTCGTATAAAACAAGCATATTGATTCTGCTGTTTTATTCCAGCTGTTACTCCTGGTTGGAGGCTTCCGTAAATATTCATCACAATTCTGCTCATCACTGGAGTTATTTCAGAGATTTTACTTACCCAACATTATCAAAGTAGTCAGTGGAAGGACAGTGATGTGTCAGAGTATTACAGTGACAGCTATATAAAAGCAAAACATGACGGCTCGTATCTTAAATGTTTAGAAACCCTTTGTTTTTTATATTGCCTGCGCATAAATTCCCTGTCTTCTGTGGCAGACCACACAATACATAAATGCATAATCACTTACATTAATGTTCTCTGTGTTTACTTCCATATGACGGCGTCCTGCGTGAAGTCCTTATCGTTCTGTTGCACATGCGGTCAGTTCAGGACCATGATCTGTTCGCACTGGAATCTGAAATTGGCCACATTTAAATCAACAATGTTAACAGCTATACAAAAAAATCTGAATTTTGTACTAAGTGCAGTGTGCATTTAGTGTCTATTTAAGTCAAAACTGGACTAAGCTGTAACTTGCTGTAACATTGTAACATTAGCTGGTGCAACTGGCCTAACATTTTAAATGCTGTTCAAATGATCCTTTATTTATACCTTATAATAACTTAAATGAATAAGTTGCCTGATCTATAATTACTGCTCTATAATTTAACAAGAGTGCTTCTTTTATCTTTGAAATTAACTGTTATCTGTTCATTTTAGTTCATTTTAGCAAATGATGTTACTTTGTATTTGGAAGCAGGACAGCAAAAAAACAAATGAAAGTGAAGAACATAATATAATAAACTCATAATAATGAATTAACTGATTATCTATCCAGTGTTGGTGCTTCCTTTTTTAAATTAGAATTATTGGATTTATTTAGGTATTTTATTAAAATATTTGAACCAGAGTTTCAAAACCACTGTTTTAAAGCAATACTTACTAATCATAAGTAGTGCTAATTAGCAACTTTTTGGTGAAGTTGGTCCATGTTCATATTTTCAGGATGGTTACAAGTGGGATCAGTGCAGTTGGTGAGACTCCTGAGAAGACACGTCCCACACAGAAGGAGTCCACACTGTCAGCAACCAAAAAATCCTCATCCCTCGGTGTCATCGGTGAGACAGTGAGGTCATCTGAGAGCTTCAGCATGTTTGAGCCTGAGCAGAGGATGAAGAAAGGTCCTGCTTCTTCAGGCAGGGAGCAAGTTGAATTTGAGGGTTCTGTGAAATTGACAGCACCTCCCAATGGCAGCACCACATTAAAAGAGTCTCCACAGAAACAGACAGCCCTCACAAACTTCTTCCAGCCTGTCGGCAAGAAAAGGCAAGTCCATGCCATACTACATCACTAAAGCCACCTTCACACTGAAAGCTTTAATGCTCAATTCTGATTTGATGCTTTTTTTTGTTTGGCTGTTCACATTATATTTTAAATGTGGACGATACATACCCAAAAAAACATTAACAAAGACGGCACGCAGCGCACACTGTCATACGGAAGTAAACATGGAGGTTGCTGAAGTCAGTATTTACCATTAATTTATAGGTTTATGTGCAATAGAGCAATTTTCTTTGTGTGCAGTTTTTCCTCAAGTTTTTCCTTTGCTTGTATAAAGCTGTCACCGTATTACTGACTAACTTCACCTCCGTCTTCCATATTCAAAGAACTAATTGTAAGTCAAATATTTGGAGTGATGTCCATTAGCTCAGAATTGTGAAAAATGCCATTCAAGAGTGACATAAAAGAATGACTATTCAGACTGAGGTCGCATTGCAAAACATCTGACCTGTTTGGGATTTAGGACCACATATTGAAGTGGCACAAATCAGAATCGATAAGATTCCATGTGTTCTATGCTATTCACACTCTTATTAAAAAAAAATCAGATTTGGGCCACTTTTGCCTGCAGTGTGAACGTAGCCAAACTCATTTTAAAATACTGGTTTTCTGTTTTAATATATTTCATAATGTAAATTATTTAAAGCTGTATTTTCAGCATCATTACTCCACTGTCACATAATCCCTCAGAAATCATTCTAATATGCTGATTTGATGCTTGCTTATATTTCTTATTATTATCAATGTTGAAAACTGTTGTGCAGCTTGATATTTTGATATACCATGCTACATTTCTCTTAGGATTATTTTATGAATAGAAAGTTCAGAAGAACAGCATTTATTTTAAATACAAATATTTTTAAGTATTATAAATGTCTTTACCAACACATTTGATCCATATCCTTGCTAAATAAAAACATTTTATTTTTTCAAAATAAAATCCTAAACTTTAGAATGGTTATGTTGGTCATGTGAAGCACATACATATGAAGTTACAGTTGCTTGAATTTATTTATTCTGTTTATTTCAATTTTACTTTTTACATTTGTGCTTTTATCAGTATGTAAAGTAATGAGACAAAAGTGACAGAAAATGAGGCATGTAGGAATTATGTGTGACTAAAAGAATTCACAAGCACAACCAGATACTGTGTCTCAACTGACAACTTACAATCAAATCACCCAGGATTTTCAGTTGAAATGTTGCGTGACGTGAACTATTTTATGAATGTTTTGTTTATGGTTGCAGACCCCGTGAAGACCATGCCAGCTCTGTCCAGTCAGAGACCAAAATCCTCAGAAAAGACAGTGAAGATAAAATAAAGGAGATCCAGCCAAACTCCTCCGCTAATAGATCTTACAAAAACTCACATACTGCCCAAAACCAGCAGAGCTCAATGTCAAGATCTGAGTTCAGTGCCAGTCTCGGTCAAGCTTGTGGGTCTAGTCAAAGCTCTGTCAGCAAAAAGAGGAAGGAACCAGAGCAAGATGTCCCATCAGGCCTGGAGGAACTGGCAGCATCTGCTGATTTAGACATGTCACTCGAAGAGCTTGAATCCATAATGTCTGACGAGATGGATCAGCCTCTGTGTGCTGCAGCCAATAAAAAACAATGTCTTGAGTCAGGATCGAGCAGCACAATCAATAACCCACAGTTAGAGGGCACTGAGTCCAAACGCAGAAAAGGCGAAAGGAATCAGCAAAGCAGTGCCAAAAACGTTCAGAACTTTCAGTTGGACAGAACAGACCCAGCTGCAACAAATCAGGGCTCTGAAAGGCAGTCAAAGGGGAAAAGACCAGAACTTGACGAGGTCAAAGAAGAGGAAGTGTCTTTTGTTGTGGTACGAAGACAGCTATCGTTTGTTTCATGTTTTTATCTGCAGAACAGCGAGTCCCATGTTTTTTGTTTTTCTTTCAGAATTCAAGGGCTCAAAATGGCATTTCCCAGCACAGTGAAGCTGTAGCCAAACAGGAAATGCAGGTGAGAGGTTTTAATACAGACAATAGTTGTGAGTCAGTTTGACCTACGCTCCCTTAGGGTTTCACAAAGTTCACGATTCATGTTCACTGAAATCACTACGTTCATTTCGTTTTCCCTTAGAGTGTCTTTTAATATGTTGGTGTAATACATTTCTGTTTCTCTAAAGGCCTCAAACTCCAAATCTGGATCTGAGAATAACCCTGAGCTGCCCAGGAGGCTCCTACAGGTTCAGTTTAAGTCCCTGACTGTGAGCACCTCTTCCAGATCAAGAACCAGCCCACTACAGACCTGTGACCCCAATCACAAAAATGTCAAAAGGTTCCGCAAGGTCTGAGCAAGTGTTTCCTGCATTCTTCTGTAATGTTATGGCGAAGTATCTCTGTGTCAGCTAATCTGTGTATATGACATTTTGAATGGTGTCTGTGTGTGGATGTGTAGACAAATGTCCCTGGATTTAATGGGCTGCCCAACATTATCGGAGGCTCGGATCTGGTAGCTTACAATCGAAGCAAGAACTCTGAACTGGAGGAATGGCTCAGACAGGCAGCAAAGGTGAGAGGAATAGGGGTTATACTTAGTTGCATTATATTTATGTTATTGGCTGAGACTGGATATTTAATTGCGCATGCTCCTTTCCTGTTCAGATTTTTTTTTTTTTTTTTTTACACTCAATTAAAGATCATTTTTAGCAATTTATAACAATTTTTATAAAAATCTTTTTTTTTGTTTTTTAAATATAGCATTTTTTTTAGCAATAAATAGCAATTTATTAATGGTGCACACCTAAAGTTTTTCTTTTTTTTAATGGCTGCTGTTTGTCTCTGACCATTTAGCAGTGGTTTTATCCATAACCATAAGGCTTTTAGCTTTTATGTCAAAGTATACCGTGAAGGGGATTCTTTTTTTCTGACTTGCATTGAAAAATAGTTTTTTTTTTTTTACTACCTCTTTTGCAAAGCTTTATGCTTATCTCATACCGTATATAAAGTGCCCTTTTATACAGATGATTGCCAGGGTGCAAATATAATTTTTTAATGTTCCTTGTTAATCACTGTGCCATACCCATTTCTTAATAAATGAATCCATTAAGTTGATCAAAAGTGACAGTAAAGAATTTTACATTTAATAAATGCTGTTCTGTCTGAACTGTCTATTTATCAAAGCATTAAAAAGTTTCCACAAAAATATTAACATAATAATATTAAGGACATGTGACACCAAAGATGATTAATGACTGCTGAAAATCAGTTTTGAAGAATAAACTACATAAAAATAAAAATACATTTTCATTCAATTTTAACAATATTAAACATTAATAAGATTAAATCAATAACATTAGCTTTTGAATTCCAATTTCCTCACTGAACCCCTCTGTATTTATGTGATCTTGATTCCCTTAATGTTGTACTTCGTCCATAACGATCAGTGATTTGTGTGTGGAATACTAAGGTGTTAAGGACATCGACACTGTAGCAGCAGTCATTTCTATTCTCTGAAAAATAAAACCAACAATAGCAGACCCGCCTGAGCTTTCATCCGTCCACACAATTGCTCAGTGCAATGGATGTGAAACTGAAACCTGTTAAATGACATCCTTACTTTAGAGCACAAACAGGACAAAATTACATTTGCTTTCAATTAATGTGTATTTTGTCATGTTTTAACATTGGTTAATTTATGCAGTGAATGACAGTAAACATAGAAAGTGATCAATGTTCAAGTTCACGTGAAGTACAGTGGTTTTGCAAGTAATTTGTTAGATCGGTGCACTTCTAGCTCCTAAATAAAACGGGCCGTGTGAATTAGAGGAAGGACTATCTCAAAATGTCGTCTTTTTTTAATCTAATTGAAATGCATTAACCTCACTAGTGGTTGCCAACCCCTGTCATATATTTTCTTTTAGGAGGAAAAACAGAATGAACGGGAGGAGATTTTGGGAGATGATTTGTTCAGGTATGCAGTCTATGCTATGTGTTTGTACAGGGCATAAAAAATGGATGAGGGGAGGGTCATAGATCAAACCGACAGAATCAAGTGCGTGACGTCAAGTGGGCCGTCAGCACTTTTAGTGCTCTTTTGAACCCTGATTAATATTGTTTGATCCCAGTACATTTCTCACCCTCATCCAGACAATTGCCACCTGCCTAAACTAACACGACATTCAACATAACACTGACCTCTGGCCCCAGATATCAAGCCTCACAATGAGACAATAACCTTTGTGCTGGCACTCTATGGGCTTAGCCTGGAGTGGACAGGCTGAGACCGGTTTAAGCGGCGATGGGATAGTCTTATGCATTGAGGCAGGCTGGGTCCGATTCCCAGTATTGTGCCCCACTTTGAATCCTCTGTCAGACAGGCGCTTGGACTTCTACAGCTTTGAAATACCAGTCCTCTGACATAGAAAAACTTCACTCAAACACAGCAAGTTTCTTGAGTTCAGTTTATAAAAAGTGTGTGTGACTTTATGAACTCATCATCTGTGTGTTCTGGCTGCTGATGAGCTATCGGGCCTGATCCACCAGTGTCACGGCGTCACACACAAGTTCTGGAAAGGGACGTTTTCTCCATTTTGCAGAGCATGCTTGGAAAAAAATGACGTTAATGATTTCCCTACTGCTTTTAAGTCATTGTTCACAGTTGAGGTCACGCTGGGCTGTGAAGACCCAGTGATATTTCTAACAAGCTCCTGCTGATTAAACACTAGTTGATTAGGACAGAAAATACAGTGAGGATTTAAGTTAGTGGTCAGTGTCTTGAGGTTATTTCTTCGGTATGTTCACTTATATATATATATAAGTCAAGAAAAGATCGAATATATGTGTCTGTGTCTATATACACAAATTTTTTTATAAACATAATATTCATCATGCATAATGAATATATATATATATATATATATATAATATTTATTTTCTATAAAAAATATTTTATAGAAATTTAATTTTTTATATACTGTGTTTGTATATATGTATAACCTGTATTTATTATGCATGATGTATAAAAAGAACATGTGAGACTTATTGAATGGACTTTTGCAAATATTTGGCATGGCTTGCTAATATTGATGTAGACATAGTTCTGATACAACTGAAACGTCACCACTTTTTTGAATTACTATCCGGGTACACTTCATTTTTCTGCTTTCCGCTCCGTGCGCAAGCCTTCAAGCTGTTTAAAAGATTCTCCTCTGGCTGAACCTTCAGTCTCCTTTTTCTTAGAGAGAGAAGGGTTAGGCTCGTCAGGCACAGAATTGTTGCCTGGAGACTGAACCTGGCTAACAAGGGACTTTCAAGTGGTACCATTTCTCTTGCTAAAGCAGAAAAACCCACACTCGCACCCTCAAATATACACACAGTCACGGCTGTGTGGTTGTCCAACACAACTGTTTGATCTCTGAATCTGCTCAGCCAGTCATGCAAAGGCTGGGAACATCACACAGAAAATAAAAAGAATCTAAAGAAAACAGCACCTCTGTTTTTCCAACATCTTCTCGAGCTCTCTCTCCCCCAGGCTAATGAAGTGTCCCAGACATGTTTTATGGAAGGGGATGTCTGGTTTGATGACTTTTAAATGTCAGCGTACCAGTTTATATTCAATCATTTAGACATTGGTTACTAATTGTTACCATAGGGCAGGAATGTTAAAAGCCTTGGACTATATAAGGTACTTGGTTTTTGTGCTGAATCTGTTTTGTCTTTCTTTTTTTTTCTCAGGTACAACCCTAAACCTGCAAAGAAAAGATAGTTCAAAGTGTTGTAAATTTCTGTTATTTGATTGCAAAACAAAACACGTTAACATTTTTATAAGAGATTTATTTGTCTATAATAAAAAATACTGTGTACAAAACTTGAATGTAATAAAAGTTGAAGTTTTACAAAACTGAGCAGTTGTATTCTGCCTGCTTGTGAAACAGCTTCAACCATTCTGCACTTAAATAACTTTTATTTATTACAGCTCAGATTTGTCTTATGCTTTTGGTTCCATCAAGTGTACCTTCATGTCTTTTGATGATATCTACAGTGTAAACTATCACTCACACAAAGGTTCTCTCAGTAATCTAAATTTACAGCATGAATGGCTGAGGTGAAAACGTAATGTTTCAGAAGTTATTTATTATTATTTCAAAGCAATATAACATTTATTTGGCACTATAGACAAATATGAAGTAAAGCATTTCACTGTCCAGAGCTGTGCAATACCTTGAGGAATCAAAACCTGTTGTACATCTCTAAAACATCTCACATTGGATTCTTTTGAATGATCTGATCAGAGCATCCGTAACCATTATAATTACTTCAGGAACTGAAAAACACCATGGTTACTATAAATTACAATGTACTGTAGGTTTGGCACTTGTTTTTGGTTAAAAGGAAAAGGAAAAAAAAGTCATCCAGGTTTTACAATATGGCCTCTTAGCAGAAATCCTTTTGAATACCAAACTTTTCCAGATCATGAACTTGTGGCTCTGTTTCTGTAGTGACACAATACATCAGCTTTTTGATGACGTCACACAATAAGCTCAAAGTTAGAAGACTGGGCGATATAACTATATTCCAATTCTGAATATTTGAATATTTATCCAAATAGTCAGATTTAGCAAATATATGGGATCATCACAAGAACTGATTCAATGTGTTCCTTGAATGTAATGTAAGTCTCTTTGGATAAAGGTGTTTTCCAAATGCATAAATGTAAATGAATTATTAGGCAAAGTAATGCATTAGCTGATCATTAGCTCATCAATGTTTTTGAAATTGTCTGCATATTATTATACATGCATAAATGGTATTTCACAACAAAACCTTTAGTGCAGTCTGCAAAATAATCTTTTGGAATAAGGCCTTCCAAATAATTCATCTGCTGTGTCGGTATTACTTTCCTTTACAATTTAGTGTAGGCCTTCCCTGACGTATGCTGTATTCACACTGACAGCAATTCAATCACTGAAGATTGCAAAGTTTTTGAGCCTTTGGTGTCTAGTAGGTGCTCATCTCTTTGCTCTGCTCAACTTTGTCACTTCTCATCAGCAACAGTCTGTTGCTTGTGAAGCCAACTATGAATGATGTTCAGTTGCTTTGCTGCTACAAATCGCTGTCAGTGTGAACAGCCCTTTAGGCACTTCAATCATTACTGAGAAATATGCAGTCTGTGATGCAATGCAAAAGCAGATAACTAATTACAAATAACAAGGCAACTGACAGCAACAAGAGGTAAAGCGTACTCCATCTAGACTTTAAATGATATTGACAGATTGGCACATTATTTCTGACCAGCAAAAAAAAAAAAAAAAGACTACTGTTATAAATGTACTTTCTCTTGTAAGTGGTAGGAAAGTTGAAGTTTCATTAGTATTCACTGCATACATACAAGAATAAGATGTATCCCAAGATGACTATCGTCATGAAACACCTCTTGGAACCTTATACGAATCCTCTTCCTCCACCCCCACTTCCTTCTCTTACCCGTCCTCCACATCCTCCTTCCTCGGCGATTAATTTCCTGTTTTTCTTCATCCTCTGTTTCAGTCTCTTGAGCAAACAGCTAGCAATGCCAAGAGCGCCACCCTTCAAGAAGCGTACAAAGTTATCACCAATAAGTGGCCCCATGGCAAAGAGCCCAGGCTCAGCATTGCACTCAAAAGTGTAAGGGTTTATGTCGACAGGATTCTGTCTGCAGGAGATTGGCCTACTAGGATCCAAGCCAAGATACTGCCCTTGCTCCTTCAAGAAAAACAAGTTGGGATAGGTCCCGATCAGAACTAGCACCATAGAGACTTTGAAGACTCTGAGGACACCATTGGATCCCTTCATCACACAGTGCATGTCAGGCTGGAAGGAGAGCACACAGTGCTCGGGGAAGCTGGTGTAGTCAGGAAACAAAGATGAACTAGGAGCTGTTGGATTGGCAACAGGGGATGTTGGGTACATTTGGGAGCACATCATGTGGTAGACCCTGTGATATTCAGGGTAAAGTGTCTTTGGCAACTGTTTGAATATGAGACCTGGGTCATCAGCACGCTTTCGGAACGCATGCAACACGGAGACCCTATGGTTCAGGGCACACAGCACTGCGTCAGCTGCACTAAGCCCCGCCCCCACTACCAGCACAGGGTCAGAGGAAGAGCCAAGGTTACCGTGACAGCTGACAGCCACCCCAAGGTCATGCACACTGTGAAATACATAAGGAAGATCTTCCCCCTCTACTCCCAATCGAGCTGGAGAGTCAGATGCCCCTGTTGCTAAGACAACATTCTCTGCAAATAAGCTAAAAGGGACATGAGTGTCACCTTGGAACTGTTGGTACCCTCTGACCTCCCAGAGTCCCTGTGAAAGCCCTTGGGACACCCCAGTGGTCTCTTTCATTCCATTGCCTCTTTTATCTTCACCTTCCTCCCCAATTTCTCCCCTTCTACTGCTATTCTCCATTCCATTTTGTAACTCATTACTAAACCCGTTTACAACTCCATTTTGACCATTCTCTGTGCTGTTCTTATTGCAATAATCAAACCCATGTTTCACACCATTCAATTGACTATTTATAGTGTCCTTTTCATTCCCAAGACTTTTTTCATGACTGCGGTGAAGTTTTTGAACAGAGGTGACATAGGTGTTGTCCACAAAGTTCTTCTGGAGACCCATGAGCTTGACATAATTTTTGTAGTAGGAGGAGATCTCATCTGGAGTGGCTCGATCATTGGACACCACCCTGTGAAAAAATCCCACAAACATACAAAAGAGTTCATCAATCTCAGAAATTACTAAAACATTTGAAAACTTAGACCATATTTCTGTTTGATAGCACCCATAATATCTTCTTGACATCCTTAAGAGATGTCCAATCCTGCTCCTGGAGGCCTACCTTCCTAGCTTCAACCTGTTCCAACACACCTGCCTGGAAATTTCTAGTAATAGTGAAGACCTTGACAAGCTGGTCCAGGTGTTTATCTAAACTTTGCTGGAAGGTGTTTCTCCAGGAGTGGGAGTTGAAACCTCTGTACTAATGGAAGCAGCCTTAACCATGTATGCAGTTAATAGTGCATACTTCCTTTTGCCCGGAGTCAAATCTCTGTAGTTGACTCCTGGTAACTCCATCCATATCCCAAGACTAATGGTCAGCATGGAACCTTCCATTGCCTAGGAGACCAGAAGGATCATGTTTGTAAATGAAAGATATTTAGACAAAAATATGTTAGGGTAATAAATTCAGATCCAGTTTTCTTCACATTATGCAAGTTGTATTGGATAACTAGCATGACAAAACTCTATGGTATTACCCTAACCTCGGCAGTTAGAGAAGATAATTTTTTCAATTAAAAATGTTTTCAGCTCAGGCAATTGTAAGTGAAAAGCATAAACTCTACTTATTCCAGAAAGTTCACTCACGTGCCATGCACCGCCAGGTGTAGCTTTGCCCAAGACCAGATGAGGAATGTGATGTTTCTTTTCCAGCCTCCACTGCAGTACAGAGGGGAACTCAAAGCCCAAATCTGCATTTGGATGGAGGAGTGTGTCAAAGAGCACTGCCACAGGGTTCCCAGAACGCCCCTCTAAACCTTCGCAAAGATACTCCAAATCCTACAAGAAGACACACCTGGCAATCAGTTTATTACACATTTGAATGTAACATTTTTGATTTTTCACAATTTTCTAGGCTAAACTCCACAGACTGTTTTGCAACTCATCTTTTTACCTGTTCAGTGATGGGAAGATGCTTGGCTTCCTGTAGTTTACGAAAGAGGATGGGGTTTGGGTGCACAGCCATGGGGTCTAAGTAAGGAGTGTACCCATTCAGAAGGTATGACAAGCAAATACCGGAAGGGCCATTACCTGAGAAGGGGAGATGGAAGAAAAGGTAACTATGGAATGTTATTTTTTTGTGCGTCTTTTTTTCTTTAAATGTATAATAATATTTCTTCAAATCCATACTAAATTAAGAGGCATCAGGATTGGTAGATGCTGTAAAGACCCATCTTTCACTTTTGATGAATCTGATGATGTTTGCTCCTTGATGACTCACCAATAATGACTACTGGCACAGTTCGAGTACAGTCCCTCGGCACGGAACTTTCTTCCAGCAGAGGCATAGTGGCAGCCAGAATTAGAGCTGGCACTGATAAACACGAAAAAAAGTTGTTTTAAGCTTTATTGGTTAATGATACCATTTTAACGTGTTCACAAGTTTATTTTGATGTGTTGCATATTTACTTGCATTTACATTTTTTTTCACATGACAACCTAAAACGTTTTTATACCATAGAACCAATTTAACAGCAATTTCTCCCCTGTTGTCATATCTCATATTGAAAAAGCTCAATAACAAAAATGTCACCAGCTCTGTATGCAAAGATGGCCTTGCTCGAACACTCTACCCTGCTGAGCTAATGCTAGCATTAGCACTGCCACTACTTCCTGACAAAAGCAAATCATAATCAGTTTTTATGGAGTGAGGCAGTGTTATCTGAGCACACTCATTGTCTCGAGTTGACAGGTGTAAATCCCCCCTGATTACACCTCAGTTTGGCCTGTAATCCATGCTACCCGCGTTTATTTTTTTCAAAAAAGTGGGCTTGGCATGCTGACAGTCGGCACATCACAGCCACCCGTCACAACCTGTTTTTCTTTGACCCTGGTTGTTTACTCTTTTCAGAGAGAGTGCATGGGATTCCAGGCATAACCGGGGGTGAGGATGGCGGGACAGGGGTGTGTAAGGGGCGGAGGCGAGCATTGGCAGTGTTTGGAACTGGCATTTCCACCCCACTGCCCCATTTAACAGTCTCCTGACCACATTCACAAGGGGTACTCACATGGGCGGACCAGCCCCTTGTTTTTCCACACTCATTTGTCTCTGTTTTCAAAAAAGACTCAATCCTCATAACATGTATTGCGCCACTCTCTAGAATACTTGATTCTGATTGGTCAAAAGAATTCCAGAGGTCAAATATTTCTGATCAATGAGTGATGTCCAGGAAAAAACTAAACAAAAAAATAACAGTATAATTGACCACTCATCCAGAAAGCCAAATGTTTACTCTAGCAGTGCTCGTGTTCTGATCCTTTGGATTCCCCCCCACTCCCAGTTATAATAACTGTCTGATCAAGTTTGTACATGATCCCTTATATATTTAACAAAGCCGGTGACAATAGCAATTTTGAATGTTACAGCTACTGTTGATAAGTAGAATCAATAGAACTGTACACAGCTGTTTTGTGAACAAACAGTTCTTCATTCAATGACATTAGAAATGAAAAGTTGTTTACATTCTTAAGACGTGGTATCTGTTATCATATGATGGGAAACCAAAACATCAGACATGGCAGGACACACTATTCTTGATAAGCATCTCATAACTGAAAGTGCATTAAAAGTGTGAAAAAGATTCTACAGTTAATGCCATTGTGTGCCATCTAGACAGGGCTGACAGAGAGTTTAAAGCTCAGACTGGATTGTATGTCGTCAGTATGTATACATGCGTACACGTGTCTGCGAAAGCACGTGTGTATGCATGTTGCAAGTTTATACGCCCCCAAAATAGTAGATGCACAATAAAAAGACCGGAAAATAAGTCAATATTGTTTAAAAATTTTTCATTTAGAACAGTTTGAAGAGTGTTCGGATAACACTAATTTCTGATATTAACAAATGGAATGACAATGTTTACATGTTACTTGCACTTAAAAAGTGTATATATATATATATATATATATATATATATATAGACACACTTTTTAAGTGTATAGTATAGTAACATATGTGTGTGTTACTTGCACTGAAAAAAATATATATATACATATACTTTTTGATATACTGTATATGGGTAAATATATAGAAACATAAAATATATACAGTATATCAAAAAGTATGTGTATATATATTTTTTTTTCAGTGCAAGTAACACACACACATATGTTACTATACTATATATATATATGAAAAAGTTTACCGCAGCCCTCGTTTAAAAGAGTCAGAGTCAGTGTTTATTCTGCGTACTAATTGCAAAAATTACAGCAGGTTGTAAATTAATTTTATTCAATATCCTTTTTGCTTTTGAACGGTTTTTAATTCTAAAACGACTTTTATATTTTTTTCAGTGCAAGTAACACACACACATATATGTTACTATACTATATATATATATATATATATATATATATATATATATATATATATATATATATATATATATATATATGAAAAAGTATATATATACACATTTTCAGTGACGTAAACATTGTCATATGAATATGCGTGCTACATAGTCTCTGTTTTTGTCTTTATGGCCTATGTCTATTCAAACACCTTTCTACCTTTCTAAAGAGCACATTAATGGCACAGGAATTGTAGTTGTTTTAGTCTTTCGTAGCAGAAACTTAATTTCAGGTTGACATAAAATGACAACACTGACTGTAACTTTAAGCGGCGGATGTACGACTAAAATGCGTGCCAAAACGAGACGCTTTACCAGAAACGAATCTGTGAGAATGATGTTTGATATTAATCTGCATAATTTAGGTCACATCTCTACAGTTGCAGGTTATTGATCGGAATGGTAATAAAGACGTTTCTGTAGAGATTTTCTTACCTCCAAGCGACAAATCTTCAGATTTATTGTTTTGCTTAGCTTTTTAAGATTCTCGTATCTCTAGAAGGCTGGGGATGCTGCACGCGGTATAAATAGTCCGTATCCCTAGTGGGAGGATCCAAGCCGAGTCACCGGATGACATGGACGAGTGGTTTTGTAAAGACGCTGCTGACTGTTTTCTGGGGAAGCGCAGGATAACTAGGACGTATGAATGATAGTCAACACTATTTAAAAGACGCAGCACGTCGCTGACTCGTGTGCGTTACTCCAGAGTAGCAGCAGTGAAAAGCTGGCAGTCAGTCTCCATCCAGCATCATCTGCGCCTCGTGCCGCACCGGCAGGCATGCAGAGCGAGCCCAGATACGCGGAGTCTGCCTCGAGCACATGGCATCAGTGAAATAACAGCACACACTTTTCCCGTTAAACGGGAGGAAACTCAATCGATCATTACTCGATGCGCGTGTCGGGTTAGCAAAAACATCACCTTACCGCAGCCCTCGTTTAAAAGAGTCAGAGTCAGTGTTTATTCTGCGTACTAATTGCAAAAATTACAGCAGGTTTTAAATTAATTTTATTCAATATCCTTTTTGCTTTTGAACGGTTTTTAATTCTAAAACGACTTTTCTTGGCTGTTTTTATAATAGGATATAAAGGTATCATTGTACGTTATGTGCGTGGTTTTAGTGCCCTCACTGGGGCACTTGCTGGATTGGGTCAACACAAACACGTTATTTGAATCATAAAATGACTCTTATACGTAAAAAATAATAATAAAAAAAAAAAAAAAAAATATATATATATATATATATATATATATATATATATATATGGGTCAACACAAACACGTTATTTGAATCATAAAATGACTCTTATACGTAAAAAAAATTATATATATATATATATATATATATATATATATATATATATATATATATATATATATAAGTAATTTAGGTCAGATAGAAAGTGCGTAACTGTTTTGATGAAACTTGTAAGAGGTGATCAGGACATCAGGACATCATGTCATTAATATCATTAGTTGTCAGTCTACTAAAGTAGCATATTCTCACTTTGCAGACTTTTGCTCTGAGAGTCGTCATCTATGTACTGTAAAAAAATACACACATTATTTTGTTGCCTTATTTTTTTATAAAGGGATAGGGGGGGGGGGTGTATTAGTTATCTAATATTCATATTATTTCTATTTTACATTATTTAAATATATTTAGTTATTTTAATTTATTAGTTTGTTTTCGTATGTTTAAAATATACATGTGTGTGTGTAATGTATCACTAAATTACTAACCAATTACTAAAACAATAGCTATATTATATTTTAGTTCCGTTAACATTAACTTGTTAATTAAGTAACAATTTTTTTTAATGGTTTTAGTTAACTATAAAAACTCAGCTTGAAACCTTGATAATGCACATACTGATGGAAACAGAATAAGCAGGAAAGAACATAACCTTCTTACACTTTTTGATCAACTTTAAACATGCAATCAGCTTTAACATGCATGGTCTACACTTACACTTTAAAAAAGTAGTTGTTGAGAGTAATTGAGCAGTACTTTAATTGGCCGTTGATTTGTGATAGTGATTGATTGTGTAGTCATCAGGAAGATCCCATGCTGTGCCACAACAGTCTCAGACAATAAACACAAATTGGGTTAATTGTCTGAGACTTTTGTGGCACTGCATGGGATCTTGTGACTAACTCAGGCGAAATTTTGCTGTTCGCTCATTTACTGTAGAGATCAAAATGAATAAGTTGTGTAAACTTTATAAAGTATTAGGCCTATTATTATACAGCTCCCATATCACAATAAATGAGTCCTATATTATTTTACACTGTTGTATTTTCAATGATATACATATACTGTTATTCTTATTTTATGTTCTCTCACTTTTGTAATTTTAACTTATAAATGGCATATCTAAGTGGGCATATTGTACATGGATAGGTATAGAGTAGACAACACGTTCTTAAAAATAGTTTTTTTAATAATGTGGGTTCTCATGTATTATGGTATTCTGACACCGTTGCACCAGAACGAGCTACATGCAAGCTAATTTAGCTTAGTTTTGAAATGAGTCACAAAGAACACACATTTAAAGTTCCGTAGATACACCCAATCTACACATTTTGACAGGTATTCAAATGTAAACAGTAAAATGACTAGATTTCCATCACTTTTGAAAAATAAGTTAGCACTTCGATGATCTCTTGCCTGGACCCGCTGGCCCTTCTGCCCAGTCCGTGCGCGCGCGAGAGCACACAGTCCACATACCGCTCCCAAAACACCTGCGCCAGCTCCATGAACATGCCTTGATGTTTGGCTTGATTAGACTCGCTCAAGTGTGTCATGAAGTCCCAGAGACCGGCGACCGTATCGACAACGGGTAATTTGCGCGCTTGTATTACCGCTAGTGACGATGCGTCCCAGCATTCACGGTTTATCTCGCCCAGGTGACCGGGAGCCTTGCCGCCACCTGCCCTCTCGGTGTTCAGCATCTCGAGATTGGGAACAGAGAGCGACGATACGGTGGCGAGCACCAGCAGACACACTGACAGGAGGCGCCACCACTGGCCGTCATGGAATCCAATTAACCGTTCCATTGGAGCCTATGGGATTAACAGTTACATCTTTAATGACTTGGAAATTGTTTCGGTTTATGTGACGTTAAACAACAATAATCTTTTAGTAAAAGTGTGTTTTCTCCCACCATAGCGAGTGAAATAACTACATGTAAAACATCAGGCTATTCAAGATGATTAAGGCTACTTACAATGTTTAGTTCAGTCGTTTCTTTGCTGCGATTGTTCTGCGGACGCGTTTCCTGATACCATTGAGGCGAATAATTGGCTTTGATCGAGTGTTTGACGACTTATAGACTTTTAAAGCTCTGCGCGCCCACGTTTCAAGCGTCATGCTGTTGACCGTAGGTTCCTCTCACACTAAAACCACTTGACGCGAAGAACAGAATTAAATGACAATATAAGGAACACAAGATTAAGAGCTCATGATTAACCTACACCTGACAGCACACGTACATCTCAGAGATGTCTTTTTGATGTGGGTGTTTGCATCTGGAAGACCCTCTATTTCTTCTTCTTTTATTTTTATTTTTTTTACATTGTTTGCTCATCTGCAATACGTCTCTACGTTTCCTGTCGGACTTTAACTAGACATCTGGAAAATGCATTTAAGATGTTTATAATGGATGCAAAACGAACATTTTTTAAAGACGTTCCTCAGATGTTTGCTCACAACAGATGCTTTCCAGACATTTAACAGACATCTTGCAGTCGTATTTTTTTTGTTGTTGTATGTTGTCTATTTGATTATATATTTGATTCAACATTTGTTAATCTATTAAACTAATTCTAGATTATTGAATGAACCGTTTTTGTTCGAGGTCCAATTCGTCGGTCTGGTGCAACAAGAAAAGTAATTTAGCGACATAGCGTTATTTTTTCCTGATATTCGCACAGAAGTGTATTGTCGTGTTTTGTCGAGGTACCGCCCAAAATTTATATCAATAGACTGAGAGGGCACAATACAATATACTTTATTATTTATTTAATGAGAGTCATAGTCAGCAGTATAAATGATGCCCACTGTGTCAGACAACTAGGAGAGGCGGGAATATGTAGGTATGACGGGCAGCTCTTGCAGCCAATGAATGCACACATCGCCATGTTTCCGGAAACATACACGTGTGTTGGTTCTTCACTTCAGCGATGAAGAATCAGGGACGTTGTAACTAAAAACAGATAGTTTGGGTTCCACTTGAGTACAGTCTCTGACTCGAGGAGTTATTCCGGGATGGTCTGGACAAGCAGAGCTTGCTTCCGCAAGGTTAGTAACGTTGACGAATGACATTTAGGTAGCCCGACCTTCACATGCTTGCTATGTGTCATAAGCATAGTATAGTGATAGTGTAACAAATAACTAATTGACTATTTCTGTTACCAACATAATGTTTATAGTGTAATCGGATTGTCATCGCTTGGTGAAATGATTAATAGAAATCAAGTGGACACAGGTCTGTTCTAGGTAATTAACATGATCCTTAATTCTGATTTAAGAAGTCCTTATTTTATCTTTTCAGAGTTGACTGGGTTTTGTTCGTAAATGAATGATTAATGCTTAGTGAGTATTAAAGGTTAATCTCACTACAGGCTTAGCAACTCATGATGACGTGAATAAGTTGCCTCTGTGTCATTTTCCTGATCCGTTTCCCAGAGGGTCCAGGCACACTTTAACTGATTAAATTGAATGTGCTGCAAAGTGCGTAATGTTGTCGAGGCGTTTGTGGAATTGCTGCGTCTTCCCCTCTTAGGATGCGAGCATTGATTGAAGTGTTTGTTAAACGGAATTTGCTGCTCTCTCAGGTGTCGTTTTAAATGGACATTATTTGATGGCTCTGCTCTTATGTTTTTGAAAGTTCATTTTATGTTCAGTTTAAAACACTTATGTGAATTATATGATTTATCTAAATCACAAACTATTTTGAAACTTTATTTATTTTTTATACAACTTTACTTTTCAATCCTGCAATTTTCTTCAATCCTGCAGTCTTCTATGACACAAATCTGCATGCACATTTCATTAAAATTATTAATATATGAATATGCATTTGAAAAAAAGTCAAATCTTTGCAGTACATTTATAGAAGGATATGCATAATATATGTGGCAAACTTATTTGAAATCTCAAATGATTGATAACCATAATAGACAAAGTGGTACTTATTCAAATAGAGGCACAGCAGTCTCTGCAGAAAGATTGTACTGTAAACACCAGCGAAATGAAAAACGTGTTTATGCTTGAAAATGTCCATGCATTTAAAAGTGAAATGCTACCAGTTTCATTAACTTAACCTACTAAAACTCTGTGTTTGTTTTATTTCAGTATGGCAACTTTGTGGATAATGTACGGCTGTATGTGCGAGGTGGGAGCGGAGGAATGGGTTTGCCCCGTTTAGGGGGACATGGGGGAAATGGTGGAGACGTGTGGGTGGTGGCCAAAAAAGGCACTACTTTGAAGCAAATCAAGGACAAATACCCTAACAAACGATTCACTGCAGGTGTCGGTTCAAACAGCAGGTTAGTCCTTTTTCTTATAAAGAATATAAGTGAGAGAAATGTGAATTGTCAGTAATACCTCTGAAAGGAAATGCATGATAAAATGGTATTTTTGTTAACAATATTTAACATATTGTTTTTAAAATACACTATTTAAAAAGATGAAGGGAACACTAAAATCACGCTTTTGATCTCAATTAATTAAATATTTAATTTGAAAATCTTTATATATATTCTATAATTTGTCCGAAAAAAATGGTCACAAGAGTCAATGGAATCCAAAATCATCAGCACATTGAGACCATTACTGACCCACAGCCAAATGGTCCATGCTGGATGATGTCACACACAACACAGGGTTCCCCACAGCATCTCCAGACTCTTTTATGTCTGTCACATGTTCTCAGTGAGAACCTGCTCTCATCCTGTTTAGAGAACAGGGCGCCAATGGGAGACCTGACAATTCTGGTGTTCTCTGGCAAATGTCAATTAAGTTGCGCTGTGCTGAGCTATGAGCACAAGTCCCACTTGAGGACATCGTGCCCTCATGCAACCCTCATGAAGTCTGTTTGAGACAGTTTGGTCAGAAAAATGCACACCAGCATTCTGCTGGGGTTCTGAGAGCGCTCCTCCTGTTCCTTGCACAAAGCAGCAGATTCGGGCCGTGTGTTGGGTTGTTGCCCTTCTGTGTATCTGTGTAATCTCCTCCATGCTCTTGAAACTGTGCTGGGAGACACACCAAACCTTGCAATGGGACATATGGATGTAATATGGATGCAATAATAGCTGTGATATTCAACACAATGTAAAATCCAGCTCAGGACATTTCATTCACCCAAACCCACTGTTCATCCTGTCATTTCCTGTCATCTCTTCTCCACAGTTATATCAAGGACAAAATAATGCTCCTTATTTTACTAAGCTCATATTTGTATTCAGAAACATGTTTAATGATTTTGAGAGCTGCTGAATCTGATTTATATTGTGCTAATTTTGTAGTAAAGAGACTGTAAGTAATGTGTTGTGTGGTGCATTTGTCAGCATTCATGCACTGAGAGGAGCGAAAGGAGAGGACATGCAGGTCTTCGCACCTACTGGAATCAGTGTTACAACGGATAGGGGGAGAATACTGGGTAATTCCATTTACACCTCTCTATAAAATCTCGATCAGCCAAAGTTTGCCTTTCACATTACTCGTATCACTTAACCCCTTTGTTTGAATTTTATTCCCTATACAGTTTTCTCTCACAACTTAAACTTTTACATCAAATGCCAATTTGTGTTGTTTGTTTCTTTTCATATTGTACTCTGTGTTTCATAAGGACATTTTATTCTTTCACTTTAGGGGAGTTGAACTGTGAAGGAGACAAACTTTTGGTGGCTAGAGGTGGTCATGGCGGCTCTCTTAACTCAGGATTCATGCCCAGTAAAGGTCAAATCAGACAGATTCGGCTGGACCTTAAACTCATTGCAGATCTTGGACTTGTCGGGTAAGAGAGGCTCTGCACAGAATGTGGACTGGAGGGGGAAGTATTGCTGTCAAAAATAGTGTACAATTACAAAGTAAAGTACATAAATGCACAAAACAAAATTGATGGGTAATATTAAACTAAAATGTATAATGCAATTATAAGATAATATTATTAAACTAATTGGTATGAAAAAACTTTATTTATTGTGATGTTTTGCAACAAAAAAGAAAGAAAGCGGCTCTTTTTTTGTGACCCTGCTTGTTTTTTTTGTTTTTGTTTTCTGTGTATTTCACTCACGCACACCTCAAACATTTTTACAGGTTTAATAGGATTTTATTATTTTGGCAGGTTTCCAAATGCAGGTAAATCCTCCCTGCTGAATGTCTTGTCTCATGCTAAACCAAGGATTGCCAGCTATCCCTGTAAGTACTGAAAATCATTAACAAGTTAGTTAAACCAATGTAGTAATACAAGTTGAGGAACAGAAAGCTTGATTTTGGTAAATATCAACAAGAATCTAAATAAATAATTCTGTCGAGATTGAGAATAAATGAGGGAAAGTCACATGAGAGGAAGCAATGCCTCTATTGTTCGTGCAATAAATCCTGCCTCCTGTTTTCAGTGTTAGTGAACAAAATGTTTTCAGGAATGAACAAAATTATGCCGTTGATCAGAAGACTAATTAAAAGGTTAAAAAACTCAACCACTTTATTGCTTCAAAATCAATGTTGATCTGGCCTGAAAACATGACTGGGGGTTTTTAGTGAGCAATCACAATCAGCTTGCTGAAATTAAAGGCACAGAGCTTAGTGACTAATGATTCCGAAAATAAGCTGACTATTTATAGAACAGCTGAACATCAGTTCATAAATAAAATATATTGTTTAAATTGTTACTGCCCTTACTTATTATTTTGGAATAAATGTAAAAATGCTTAAAAACACATGTTTTATGCTTGATTCTAATAAATAGAACATAAAAAAAAAAAAAACAATTTGAGTTTGGTTTCTTTCTCTTTTTTTAAACTATATATATATATATATATATATATATATATATATATATACACACACACACAGTTTAATGTAATGTTTATTTAACCAGGAAAATGTGAACAACATTAAGTATAACTGGGAAGTGAATCTACATTTGATTGTGTATTTAAAAAAGAAGAAAAGGGATAAACATATGAGGACTTTTAGAACACCACTGCATGCCACTGATATATATATATATATATATATATATATATATATATATACACACTAGTGGAAGAGTGGTGTAACATCTCACAGCAACAACGGCTGTAGTCCATGAGGATGTGATGCACCATAGCCCTTAAAGCAACTGCTTCTGATATTGACCTCCCTTTCAGGGACTCATTTCTGTTCGTCATGATAGAGACGATTCGGAAATCCATTGCCGCTTATATATATATTATTTTCTTTTTCTTATTTCTACCTATATTCTTTTCTTTGTTTTATTTCCACATGTTCTTTTCATTTTTCTTATTTGAATGATTTGTAAATCAATGATTTATAATCAAGTTAGGGATTTTTATTAGTTAAAGCCTTTGTTAACTTTTCTGTATTTTTCCATAGAGTAAGGTTGAATATTGTCTACACTTCTCAACATGTTATATAACATGTTATCAGAATGTTTTGGGAAGTCTTTCTGTTGATAGTTGGAGCCTGAGCCGAGTTCAGCCTTGGAGAAGCTGTGTATCTGTGTGTGTGTGTGTGTGTTAATATGATCTGTATTAGTGAGGTGATTAACTGGCACCATAAGGAGACTGAATGACTTGTTGTTCTCGACAATCCACGTAGAAGGTCACTAACCCGTCAAACATGTGATCAACGAAGATATTATGTTATTGTATTTTGGGCGGCCTACAAACTCCTTGTGAGACCTGAAACTGGCTTCTGCATTATGAAACTACAACCTATTCTTCACTAAACGTTCTTCAATTGACTAGAATTCTGACTCCTGGTCTTCATTCAACATATCTGGTCCTCGGGTCTTAACTGTAACTCACCTACGGTCATATGATGTGAAACTTAAGTTTTTTTTTCCTCAGTTGTTAAATCTTTTTCAATTTGTCATGCAAATATTTACTCATAAGATATGTGCTAGAAAAAAATCGAAAGTTCAGAGGATTATTATTTTTTTCATTGTATATTAATAATTGCTATTTTTACAGTTGTCTCTTGTTTTTTTTTTTTCTCCCTCAGTTACAACTTTAAAACCTGAAATCGGAAAGATAATGTATGATGACCACAAGCAGGTAGGATTTCATGCTTTTCAAAATGTGCCAGACTCGTAACATTCACTCTGTCAGGATGCTGTCATGTCATGACTTATTGTAGTTACAAAAACAGCATGCCTGTTCATAAGACCACATTGTGTGAATGACTCTTTGTTTTTAATTTAAGGATACAAATACATTTATTTGTATCCTTATGTATTCTTTATTTTGTATACTTTTTGACAAGGTTGGTTTTGACCTTCAATATACAGTTAAACCAAAAATTACAATATACGGTTAGATTTGTTTGATAAACAGATTTTTAGCAAATAGGATTTTATGTTACGAAATATAATGCACAATTCTTCTTCAGGTTTCAGTGGCAGACTTACCAGGACTCATTGAAGGTGCTCATGTGAATAAAGGCATGGGACACAAGTTTCTCAAGCATGTGGAAAGAACCAAGCAGCTCATGTTTGTGGTATTGCGTTCAGTCTGTTATGTTATCAACTTAATGTTTAGTACTGGGAGAGTTGTATAGTAATCTCATGTTCTGATGTTTCAGGTTGACGTCTGTGGGTTTCAGCTAGCTAATAACACCCCGTTTAGGTCTGCATTTGAAACTGTACTGCTTTTAACCAAGGTACATGTATACACTACTATAATAAAAGGTTTAAATAAATATACTCTTATTCTGCAAGAATGCATTGAATTGATCAAAAGTGACATTTGTAATATTACAAAATCTTTTTATTTCAAATAAATGCTGATCTTTTGAAATTTCTATTCATGAAAGAACCCTGAATAAATGTCCACTAAAGGATTAGGCAGTTTTCAACATAAAAAAAATACATTTTTTTTTTGAGCTACAAAATAAGAAAATTATTGCTGCTGAAATTTTAGCTTTGCCATTACAGAAAGTTATTTTAAATTCTAATAATATTTCACAACATTGCTATTTTACTGTATTTTTTCCCAGTCAATTTTTGATCAATTAAATGCAGCCTTGGTGAGCCTAAGAGACTTCAAAAACATTAAAAGTACCTCAAACACGTACACGGGTATATATAATCCATGTGTACTGATAAAAAACTACTGTTTCTCTCAAATGCTTCTGCATAGAAGATTGTACTAGATAACTTGCTCTTGAATTTCTTTATAAATCAGGAGCTGGAGTTGTATAATGAGGAACTGTTAGGCAAACCAGCCATCCTAGTCATAAATAAGATGGACCTCCCTGTGGCTCAGGACCGGCTCAGCGAGCTGGAAGCTCACTTGGAAAACCAGGAAGGTAGCTACCTGTATTTTTGGAAGCAAACAAGCCATTTATTATATAGATAATATCATGCATATTTTATATTAGATATATAACGGTTGCATCAGAAATGTCATATCATAAAACAGATCAATTGTTTTTAAAAAGCATTTGCCTCAAGTACTTTTAATTAAAAAAATTTAATAAATGCAGGCCTAATGTGATTGTTCCATTGCAGTAACCTTTAAAGAGTTTTTGATGACTGTGTATGTGTATTTTCCTCAATTTATAACCGAGTGATTGTGTGCTTTTGTAGAATCGAGCCACCTCTTTCCTGAGGACATCGTCCCTAGAAGCCTAAAGCATTTCACACACATCGTCCCAGTCTCTGCCAATACTGGCCTTGGACTGCCTTTGCTCAAGTCCCTCATCCGTCAATCACTTGAGGAGCAGGAGAACACAGAAACTGAGAGTCAGCACAGTGAGAAGCTACTGAAGTTGAGAAATGAGATTCCCATATCATCCATACCCAGCTGGGGGATTCCACAACCAACCTGAGGTCCTATATACAGATTTGGATATACAAAGACCATAAACGATCCTCAGGGATACTGTTAATCAGACAAATATGCAATGTGGGGATAAAAGGAACACGAAAAGGAAGGATTTTCACTTAACAAATCAGTGTAGATTGTACAGACTAATATCTGTGCCTTGTATGTGTTTAAATGTAATGCTGGAAGTTGAAGCTTGTCTCCCAGTCTTATCAGGCTTGATTTGCTAGTTTTAAAGACGTTTTGGGAATTTGTCAATTGATCAGGCTGGGAGACCAGAATAAAAACCATACAAACTATCTTGGGCTGGTTTAAATATTTTTTTCAAACAAAGTAGGAAGACTAAAAAGGCTCTCTGTACTTTTAACAATTATGTGTTGTTAGTCTATGCATTTTGTGGAAAGTTTTTTTTTTAACAGAATAAGAGCTTTATTGCCATCTGCTGAGATTTCAGCAGATTTCTGTTGTTTGTGATGTAATATTCAACAAGAGTGATAGTGAATGAAAGCATGAATCAGGAAGCAAAAGTCAAACATTGACTTTTAGAATAGTGAAAGAATTACAAAATAATAGGATGAAATTTTGGCCCGGGTGTCAGCAAAGAATAAAACCGAGACATATCTGACATGCCGCATAAGACGCATTTTTTCTTCCCCAAAACTGGAACGCACTTCCTTGAGCATATTTGCCTACAAACCGATTTGTACGCTTACATAAGCAGAAAATGAAATTATATTAGTTATAATGAATTATAGTAGGGCTATGGGTTCACCAGGGGGAGTCAGATTTTCACCGCAGAAAAATACACCTGTGAAAATCTCACTCCCCTCACTAACTCTGGTTTAAAAGCTCACAGACTTAACATATTTATTTTTTTATCTCATTATGGTATGGACATTCTTTGCTCAAAAGCATTTGGTTGTAACAATTATAGTATCAGTTTACCTGGGGGAGTCAGATTTTCACAGCAAAAAAATAACTCCCCATATTTATCTTATCGTCTCATCATATGGTGAGTCTGTGAGCTTTTAAACCAGAGTGAGGGGAGTGAGATTTTCAAAGGTGTATTTTTCTGCTGCAGAAAAATCTCAATGTTAGTGAGGGGAGTGAGATTTGTCCGGGGAGTCAGATTTTGGTACAACACCCCACTTCCCGGTTTACACACAAATTATTGGAGTTTGAATAAAAACATTACAGCCTTATTTTTGTTACTTTCACTGTTTACTGACTTTACTGACTGTTAATGAGAGTAAAGATAGTTCTTAATATGTTACGTGGTTGGCATAAAATTGTTTTATGTTTTTTTGTGCGGTTAACTTTATACAGTTGATATAAAATATTTTACTACAGTATTTGGTTCAGAATCTTTTTTTTCTAGATTTTATTCCTTTAAATTTGGGTGCGTCTTATATGGCGAGCGTCTCTTGGTCAGCTGCAGACAAGCGATGTGCCACTAGATGGAACTAAAGTCTTGGTTGTTTTTAGTGGCAGTGGTCTGTTTTAGAGGTTACTGATACTTTCATCTGTGTAAAATTTGTATTGCCATTCAGTAACATTCACACTTGAACATTTTAGTCATATTTATTAAACACACTTGCAAAAAAATCAGTGATTTATGCAAAACAATTAAAAGAAATCATATTCATGGAGTGATATATTACATTGAAAAGACTTCAGTGCTTCAGATTAATATGATATATAATGGTAATTGCAAAGATTAACATAATTGATATAAGAAGCTCTATCTAATACTCTATCTAATACTCTATCTAACTATCATATCCCAGAAACCTGAAGATAGGTGCAGTTCTTTGACATTCATTGATTTCTCATGATTAACTCACTAGCAAAAGAAAAACAAGCATCAAGATGATCATAGTGGAAGCAGTCTTGGCACTGGGATTGCAAAATATGTCTGTGCACCCACTAAAAGAAAGGCATAAATGAGACAGAATTAATTGCATATATTTCGATGATGTAGGCTACATTTTGTAATGCCTGCAATAAATTCAACCAGTTCTTTTTAGGGTCGCAAAACGTAGGCTTATAGTGCAACCAGTAACCTATATACCAGTAAGGTATTACAGAATGATCCCATGCAGTGTATTCCAGGGGTATAACGATAGGGATAGGTGAAAATCAACCCAAAATTTAAAGTATTAATTAACTAAAGTCTTGACCTTTGACATTGGCTGTTTTCTTTCCTCTGTCTCTCTCCATTTAGTTACTGTATATTTGTATGTGTATATGTATATCTATGTACTATATGATGTTTATTTATGTCTTTTTGTACAGTAACCTTGGAAAGGGCACTTTACAAATAAAACATCATTAATATTAATATTATTATACCTATTTTGTTTGGAAGCAATGGCAGTTTTCAAATATATATACTAAATACAATGGGTTTATTGAGAACATGCATTGTCATTATGCATGGTTTTAGTTGACGTAATCTTCAAATGTATAATTCTATGGAAGAACAAAATGGTCAATTTTAATGAGCAAATAACAAAACAGAAGCATGGGCTGTCCAGCGCAACTTTGTTGCGCTCTAAAAATATTTAAGTATTTCAAAATTAAGTTTTAAAGATATAGTTAAGTTTAAACAAATTTACATTTGCTTCCCTACTTTAATTCTATTTTAGCACTTTTCTCTCCATTTCCACAAGACAAAAATTAAACCCTTATTGTTGGCACTGTGGCAAGTGACTTTAAATTGTGGCAGTAAAATATTCAGGAACAGTGTAATGTGATTTTCAGAGAGAAAATGATAAATGTACATATTTCAATAGGCCTATATATGTTCCTAATTTTTCAGAAATGTAGTTACAAATAATTTTAAATGCTTGTACAGGGAGTGCAGAATTATTAGGCAAATGAGTATTTTGACCACATCATCCTCGTTATGCATGTTGTCTTACTCCAAGCTGTATAGGCTGGAAAGCCTACTACCAATTAAGCATATTAGTTGATGTGCATCTCTGTAATGAGAAGGGGTGTGGTCTAATGACATCAACACCCTATATCAGGTGTGCATAATTATTAGGCAACTTCCTTTCCTTTGGCAAAATGGGTCAAAAGAAGGACTTGACAGGCTCAGAAAAGTCAAAAATAGTGAGATATATTGCAGAGGGATGCAGCAGTCTTAAAATAGCCAAGCTTCTGAAGCGTGATCATCGAACAATCAAGCGTTTCATTCAAAATAGTCAACAGGGTCGCAAGAAGCGTGCAGAAAAACCAAGGCGCAAAATAACTGCCCGTGAACTGAGAAAAGTCAAGCGTGCAGCTGCCAAGATGCCACTTGCCACCAGTTTGGCCATATTTCAGAGCTGCAACATCACTGGAGTGCAAAAAAGCACAAGGTGAGCAATACTCAGAGACATGGCCAAGGTAAGAAAGGCAGAAAGTCGACCACCACTGAACAAGACACACAAGCTGAAACGTCAAGACTGGGCCAAGAAATATCTCAAGACTGATTTTTCTAAGGTTTTATGGACTGATGAAATGAGAGTGAGTCTTGATGGGCCAGATGGATGGGCCCGTGGCTGGATTGGTAAAGGGCAGAGAGCTCCAGTCCGACTCAGACGCCAGCAAGGTGGAGGTGGAGTACTGGTTTGGGCTGGTATCATCAAAGATGAGCTTGTGGGGCCTTTTCGGGTTGAGGATGGAGTCAAGCTCAACTCCCAGTCCTACTGCCAGTTTCTGGAAGACACCTTCTTCAAGCAGTGGTACAGGAAGAAGTCTGCATCCTTCAAGAAAAACATGATTTTCATGCAGGACAATGCTCCATCACACGCGTCCAAGTACTCCACAGCGTGGCTGGCAAGAAAGGGTATAAAAGAAGAAAATCTAATGATATGGCCTCCTTGTTCACCTGATCTGAACCCCATTGAGAACCTGTGGTCCATCATCAAATGTGCGATTTACAAGGAGGGAAAACAGTACACCTCTCTAAACAGTGTCTGGGAGGCTGTGGTTGCTGCTGCACGCAATGTTGATGGTGAACAGATCAAAACACTGACAGAATCCATGGATGGCAGGCTTTTGAGTGTCCTTGCAAAGAAAGGTGGCTATATTGGTCACTGATTTGTTTTTGTTTGGTTTTTGAATGTCAGAAATGTATATTTGTGAATGTTGAGATGTTATATTGGTTTCACTGGTAAAAATAAATAATTGAAATGGGTATAAATTTGTTTTTCGTTAAGTTGCCTAATAATTATGCACAGTAATAGTCACCTGCACACACAGATATCCCCCTAAAATAGCTCAAACTAAAAACTACTTAAAATATTGATACAAAAATATTCAGCTTTGATATGAGTTTTTTGTGTTCAGTGAGAACATGGTTGTTGTTCAATAATAAAATTAATCCTCAAAAATACAACTTGCCTAATAATTCTGCACTCCCTGTAAGACTGAACCAGGATATCAAGATTTTTTATTATTTAGTTTATGATTAAATGTAAAGTAAAAAAAAGCATCATCCTGTTGTTGAGTACTGTATATCAAACAAGAAGCCCTCTAGATTATTTTATCCTTTGTGGTAACCCTCACTCAGATCATAAGGTCATATAAAAACCTACAATATCAAAATCAATTTGAAAATTGTGGGTAGATCCTTTACCAATTTAAATGCCTAAACTCTGGGATTTGTGAGTCTTACTCTTATTAGAGCAACTGGAACAGGGAATATGTTTAGGGTTAGGACTGCAATACAGTTTTAATGCCTAAATTATTTCTTAAATACAGTTATTAAAGTAGTTACATTAAATGTTTTAAGGGTCTGTGTTTTGAATAAGGATATGAGAGATGTTAAAAGGATATTCACCTTTGAAAACACGGTCCTTGAGCACTTGCGTCAGAAGGCCTGAAGTTCTTCACCGTCACTTTAGGGCAGGGTAGAGAGTTCATTTTAAGTAGTCCTGAGATATCTATGACAAAAGTATTCAAGATTAGTAAACAATTTCATGACAAATAGCATTTTAGCAAACATTATCGCGACACATTTTTTCATGTTCTAGTACAGGTCTGAAGATTAGTGAATTTACTGAAAGGCTATAAAGAAAATGTAACCAAGTTTGATTATGAAATCAAATAAAACAGAACCAAGTATGTAAAATATATACATCAATTACACCATTCACTTAAAGTTACTATGACTGCTTTTTACTTATAAAGAAAGGTAAAAGTAGGACAAAAGTATGTTACAAAGCTCTCTGGAGTTCACTGATAAACGATTATAAACTCAATGAGGCTGTGAAAGTGGACTGGTAGATGACTTTTCCTGTTTAGTGTGATGATGTTTAATAGGGTTTTCCATAACTAAAGCTTTTTCTAGTCATCTAATAGTCATTTAAGCCACTAGTGGACTAATTGACTGACTAATGATACTTATATACACAGACTGCGTGACTTCACAACAAGTTTTTTGTGTGTGTGTGTGTGTGTGTGTGTGTGGTTAACCAAATATAAAATCTTGGTAGACTAAGGGTCTTCTAATCAAGAAACGTTTAGTTGATTATTAGAGGGCAGCCCTAATGTTTAATGTCACCTCCACCATGTTTTTCCAATAAACATTTGTTGCATTGATCTATTTTAGGGCTTACACTGAAAAATGCTTTTTTTTAACCGGTAGACTGGTTGTCTGAAATCGGATTCAGTTCTCGCTCATTTCTACGGCATCTGCAAACAGTGACTGAACATTGTACAACTCCAATATAAATTGAATGACCTCAAAGCTGTAATGTGATTGATCCTCTAGGAACACATGATCCAAATTGACATTTACACTTTCCCCAAAAGTAGAGCTGCAGACGTTGGTATCTGCCAATAATGCAACTATCTCTGAAAATTGCCTTAATGTGGGGTAAAGCCATGGCTGTGAAATATCCCAGCCACCCATCAAAAAAAAGATGAACTTCTTTCAGTTGACAGGTACGTCTGATCTATATTATAAATAACTGGATTTCTCATCACATTCATGCAAATTCATGTAAATGTAACAACAGCAGTGCTATTTTACATATGATTACCTTATTCAGTTTCGGTTGTAAGGTATTACATATTTGAATACCACTGATAGTAGACCGATATTTTACTGAATAGCCCTAAAGCATTTTTGAATTTAGTTTGTCAGTTTTGTTCGTAGTTTAGTTTCTTTGCTCTTGTTGAATTGCTGATTGTTTATTTGTCTTCTGTAACTGTTTTTGAGGACTTTTACTTACATTAATTAACCTTGCATTACTTTCTGCTGAAGTATTGATAATTGTGAAATTTCACTGACATTTAAAATGACTCACATCATGAAATACAACTTTGATCAAATCACTCAACATAATCGAGTTAAATAATAGTTTTGAATATTGAGCAACATAATCATGATTATGATTTTTTCCATAATCAAGCTTGAATTTTATTTTATTAAAATCCAAGGGTATCATGCATCATCTTGCTCTGATCTACAGTAGACCATACAGTAAATACTGGGAAACAAAGCTTCATGTCTTTTTTTTTTTAAAGTGTGTTTTATTTCCTTATGTCTTTTTGTTGACCAACATCCACTTCAGATGCTTGGTGATATTGGAAACCATTAAAAAGCTACAGGTAATCTCAAATTCTATGAATTTTTATTAGCATGACAGTTTTTTTTTTTTTGTAGGCCATATATATTGTTGAGGTAATTATTAATTTAACCAACGTTTAAGTCATAATCTTTTCTACTTTGATATAATATATCTAAGATATATAATATAATATATCTACACTATATAATTATGTAACCACATTGAATGGTGAATTAAGTAGTATGTGTGTTCAGATTCCCGAATAATTATTTTGACATTCGTGTAACAAACATTTTTTGTTTGTCTGATATTGGCTACTGTAATGAAGATGAATGTATCTTTTAATGCTTTTAATAAGCAGGGGAATTCCCAATTTAAATATTTAGGATGAATGTACAGGAATACTTGAGATATAAAAACACTGACTCGTTAGGAAATATTTTCTCATTAAGATGATATCCTATTAATTCATTAAAATTTAAGAGAATACTAGTAGGGAATGCCAATATGTCGTAATATGATGTTATAAGTAATCTAGTTATTTATTGAGATCAATGGTTCACAATGCAGCATTAATGTTAAAAAAAGTAGCGAGACGCAGCAGTCACAGACGTTTGTCTATACTACTGCATGTTTAGAACATAATAATTTAAAAGTAGTGGCAGTAGAACGCAAAGGACAAAAAAAAAAAAAAACTTCTGTGAACTGGATCTAATTCAAGCCCATTGAAACATGGTTTCTCTGAGGTTTTCTCAAAACCTACCTTGCATGCTGAAGAGAAATATGGTCACCACCCTTTATAAACTCTCTTCTAGTCAAATCATCTTGCAGTATGCCATATGGATAGTTTAAAAAAGGACCCACATATACATTCTCATTGTCAATGGTGACTTGAGTTCCATTTTTTTGAGGATTGTCCCAGTAATATATGCCATCTGTTACAACAAAACATAGATTTTAAAAAGCCATTTAAAGTTAGAGATAACTTGGATCTTTAGCTAAATAAAATGATGCACATAAACATAATGTGACAGAAAAATAATAGGATTCTCACTGGAAGAAGTCAAAGCAGGGTCAGAGGTGATGCTTTGCTCAGAGGACATGCGCTTCTGTATGTGTGTATTCTGGTCAAGCATCTGGAAGGTTATTTGTCTCCATGGACAAGGCCACTGCAACTGGTCATCATATGCACCAGATACCAGACGAACATACATAAAAAGATAATTCTGATACAATTGTAACGCAGCCTGAAAGCGATAACCATCATTGGAGTAATACAATGGACTGTAATGTACTGAAGATTTCCTTATTGAAAAGTCCTTTATCTGCCATATGTGAGGACACTCAGTCTCTGAAATATTGATATCATCCAGTGAAAAGCCTCCACTGGAGTTTCCAGCTCCCTTACGGCCTTCAAATACAACTTGGAAGGTTTTATTTGCATTCAGTGACACATGATGCAGTTTCCAATATTCACCAGGGAGTTCTGCAAGAAATTACACTGTAAAATTATACATTTTAGGAACATTTTAAAACTATGGGCCTACATGTTTTCCATCTGTAATGTACAGCACTTAAGGAAGAGACAAACCTTTGATCTGATCCATAAGTCTGAGAGTTCCTTTGCTGTCTGCTTCATTCTGGTACTCTCGGATCCAGATGTTGAGCTGGTCAGACTCATTCCCACTGTGATAATAGTAGAACTGAAGGCACTGGACTTTGCAGTCTCTTTTAGGCGTCATTATCTTGCTCTCCATTCTGGCTGAGTCACCCTCGTTTCTCCCCTCAGTGCTGAAGTGCATGAAAAAAGATGTTCCTGCAGGCATGAAAACAGGTGTATAGTTGATATATAAAGATGTGTGGAACTGGATGTTATATCAGCTTGTAATTGCTCAGTATCTACTGAAAAGCATGCGATAATGAGAAACAATCAAAATCCGTTATATGCAAAAGCACATCCAGATTGATGTCAAAACACTTTCCACTGACTGTTACAGATCTCACCATTTTGTTCTTTGTCCAAGTAAGTGTGGTCAGTCACATTGACGCCACTCACTGTCTTCACTCTCTGCCAGCCATAATCAGCAGCAGAACAAACACTCATCTGACACAGAGATTCATCATCAAAACTACAGTGATCAAGGAAAGAGATGGAGGAACCTGTAATGCAAACAAACAAACATGTTTGATGCTAAATCAATTCATCATGCTGTCTGCATAATTTTTTATCCTGCATTTGATACTACATGTAAGAGATAATGTAAAGTCAGTGTGTCATCATCGCAAAATAAACTGACAGGAAGATGTCGCACTGACAGAAAAAAAAAGTACAAATATTTTTTAATGTTTATTACATGTCATTACAATCAGTCATAACAATTTCCATCATTATCTCTTGCAAAAGTTACAAGTCAACAATACATATTATTCAACAAACACAGTAATGGTAAGAATACACATTAACATTGTGAAAAATACTCACTGCATTTATAGAGTTTGTTGAGCTCAATGGCATCATATTCACTGATATCCAGGCGTTGACCAATCACATCTTGGAACTCAGGACGCTTGGTGATTATTGTGGCTCCATTACCATTGCTGAAGGCATTTTTATCATAATGCATCACAGAATAATAATCATATGGGGTTCCTTGGGTGGTGGTCAGGTTCTCGCTGTATTTATCGAAATTTGTCTCATAGCCTGAAAATAAAGACTAATACAGTTATTAAGGTGATTGTTCATTAAGAACGGCTCACTCTCTATAAGTGCTCTTTAGTTCAAAAAAGTAGTTTTTCTTTAGTTCGTTAAAATAAACAATAGGGTAACCTTTTATGATGTTTTCAAATTTGATGGTCACATAATCATCTCTGTCATATCTTGACTGTTCGTGCCAAAATCCCAGTGCATGGAGAAACTCATGCTCAACAATTGCTTTTACCCCACAGCCATTTCCAATGGAAAGAGTCTGGCCTCTAAAATATGTGCGTCCGACATATGACCAACACCTGGAAATTAAGTGGGAAATAACATCACATTAACATTACCAATAGATGAAGGAAATGTTGAAATCACTACCAGTCAAATTATATAGCCAAAAGGTTAGAACAAAAATATAATAAAAATATTATTAGATTCTTTTTATATTTAAAGTGGCCACTCTTTGCCTCAGATTACAGCTCTGCACACACTCTTGGTTTCTCAACCAGCTTCATGATGTGACAAATGACAAGTTTGTCAAATGTTTAGTCTCATAAATTAAGTATTGAATTATGTAGCCCACATCAGAATAGTCTGTGAAATAGGTGTATTAACTGTAAGCATACTGTACCCTTCAAGACTCTCCACAGAGATGTAATAATCTTCTGCTGCTCTGGGCTTAAAGTCAATACATGATTTCAGTCTGAACTGTTCAAAAGCTCTCAAAACGACTCCTCTGTAGTTCATACCTACACAATCAAAAATATATTATAGATGAAAAAATATAAAAGTAAAACTAATTTAAAAGCTGATTTGTTAAACTGTAAGTGAGAAATCCATGTTTTCTTACCGAGATTCACACTCAGCTTATACGGGACGGGAATATCCCAACGGTATTTATTCCCAAGAATGGCACTCCTTTGATTAGGCTTTAAAGTAAATTGTTTTAAATATCTTGAGAATACTTTCTACTGTGTTTCAATATTGTACTTATTTAATTAATTGGAACAGAACTCACCTCCATGATGTCTCCTTCTCTGAGATTCAAACCTATAACAAATAAGTATTGAGTTTAAAGTAATTGTTTGCTTGAATTAAACAGGAGTAATAAAATAATAATAATCTATAAACAAAAACACATACCGGTAATAGTAAGTTACCTTGTTGTTTATATAAATGCATTTCGGTTATTAAGATAATATAGGAGTTCTACCTTTGTTTATATCAGTAATGTCCTTCCATTTCTCATCAATGCCTATGAGAAAACAAAACAGACACAGCATAAGTGTAAGACAAAACTATAATTTTATTGAAAAACCCTGAAGTAAATCACATCATCGGGCAGTAGTGATGAGTCAAAACAGGATATTTTACCCCACAACCATAGTAAACATATAAAAATAACTTTAAAACAGACTGATGTCAGTGACTGTGCTGTACTCACCAATGGGATCTGGTGGGGGCTGAGAATGAGATATGAAAACAAGATTCAAACGTTAAGAAAAATAGTTTATACAGTCACTATACATGAGTCCATGATACAACTTACCATAGGTGATGCTGGGCAAAAAAACAATGCCAAATGCAGCGAAATAAATGTGCATGAATACATCTTCACTGGAAATCACAATCTCAATTACATTTAAGGTCAGCAAAATATTGATAAAAAAATAATGGAAACTTAACATATGGTTACATGTCATACAGTTTTCAGTCACTGAACAAAACTGTCACTATACTTCCTCATACTGAGCCCCAGTACAATATGTTTATTTATTATGTTTTTACATATTTGAATAACTTCCATTTTGATCATTTCCATTTTTTGTTTCCTGCATTTGAAGAAACAATATAAATAGAGCTTCTGAAGGCGGTGGAGTGGCCATGTATGTTTCTGTGAATATTGTTGTTTCTGAATGCGTTTTTCCAAATATAGAGCATATTAACTTTGAGTAGGTTTTACTCATGATAAACAAAAATGTAACTTCTGGTTTATAGGCCACCATATCCTCTATGTGATTCAATGATGTGTGTTCTATTAACTATTAATTCTCTTGAGAAGGGCAATGAATTGATTGTTTGGGTGGTTTTAATATGAATTGGTTGGATTGTGCTTCTGTTGATGGTAGAAATTTATTTGGGAGTGTAAATCTTACACCGTCAATCTGAGTTGATTATCATTCTTAATCTTTGGATTGGATACTTGATACTAATCCTGAAGATTGTTTAAGTGATCACTCTGCTATATATTGTGTCAGAATTAAAAAATTAAATCTCCAGGTTCTTGTCCTAAATATATAAGTCTCAGAAAATGTAAAAATATGAATGTAGGTTTCTAAGGTTTTTTTTCAAGCCCTAACTAATATACATTTTAATACTATCCAGAATTCCTTTTGTTGAGGATGCATGGAGTTTTTTTTTTCATTCTTGCTGATGTCCCATGTTGGCATTATTTTTGTAGGGGAGTACTTAGCACCCTCTCCTCGACACCGCATCTGATTATTTGTTAGTGTTAACTCATTACAGTTTTTCTCAATTGTTTACACAAATTTTCTGAAAGCATGCCTCATATTCTCATATTCTCAAAACTCTACACACAAATCCAAAAAAACACACACAATGGGCAAAACTCCTAAATTCTCCTGCAAAATGAAACTTAACATTCAAAACAATGTTATTTCTTCTCAAAATGGGATTTTGTTTTCAAATGACACACACAAACCATCATATGTAAAGACATTTATAAGAACCAGCTGAACACTGATGTGCTCAGTGTAAAACACTATGATGAATGTAAAACACTTCTTCTCCATTCATCATAATGACTTCGGCCTTTTTTTGGTTCAGTGTTTCACTTACTGTAAAATGTTGTAAAATATTTGAGAATATTGTTTTTATACTCAGACTACACAAATACACGGTAAAATGTTATTTCATTTTTCCTTCAAAAACAATGTACACACTGTACATCCCATTCCCACCAACATAAAGTTGCACATACATTACATACAAAACAACAGAAAGATTTACTGTATACAGTTACAGTAAAAAAAAAAAAAAAAAAAAAATAGCCATGCTGCATCCTCTCTTCTGTTGCGGTCATCCATCCACATCACAAGCAATGCTTTCCCTGGCTAAGCAGTGGGGGAAATATCGCCTAGCATGCCGATTCCAGCCATGAAAAGCATCACCTCCATAGCTTGGAGAATATACGGTATACGCATTTGTGGATTTCGGTCATACACTTTCCATCGCCAAGCAGAAAAAAATTCCTCAATTGGATTTAGGAATAGAGAATATGGAGGGAGATAAACAACTAAAAAGCGTGGGTGGACAGTGAACCAGTTACGAACCAGAGCAGCTCTGTGGAAATTGATATTGTCCCAAATGACAACGTACCTGAGCTGCTCTGGGCATCTACCTGATCTGGTGGAATGAGTGTGTTGAGAGTATGCATCAATTGTGGGACTCACTTGCACATAGTTACATCGCAATTCTTTGACTCTTTCTGAATTGCGTTCAAATGGCACCCTGTAGACCTGCTTCATCCGGAGATGATTTCTGCGCAAGAGACGGTCCAGTGTTGATAAGCTTTCCCTATCAATATTTTGAAACATGTCATTGTTTTCTATTATTTTTCTTTATATTTGCCGTAATGTTATGGCGTTGTTTTCTAGGAACATGTTCATGATTTCAGTTTCCTGTTCAGGAGACAGAACACATTCCCGACCACCTTGTGTTGGTAATCTTTCAGTTCTGCCAAACAAATAGTAAAATACTGTAAATACAAAGTAGGTATACATTTCCTAAATACTTGAAACATACTTTACAGTATTTTTACAGTCCTACAGAACAGTCCACAGGCAATACTGTACTACTGTACTCATTGAGTACTGTATTGATATGCAGTACTGCAATTTTCTAGTGAGAGTAGACTTCTTACCTATTCTCATTTCGGAGATGGTCCAGATGATGAATGCTACACTGTCTCGTCCTCGTCCTCTTACTTTCGCTCCTCTGGCTCTGCCACTGTTTCCAATGTTGGCATCCATTGCTACAGAACAGAAGAGCTCACCTGTTGCTCTTTTATGCTAAAGCTCTGATTGCTAATTGTAAAACTGTGTGACGGGTGTTTGCCCTTGTGATGAGTCAGTGTGCATATTTGAATGGCAGTGTGTTCCTTGTTAAAACAAGATATTTTCTGCATGAAAATTGTGCCAAAAGCAGAGAATTGTGTGTAGTGTTTTGAAAAAAGTGTGTTTTAGAACTGCAATTTAAGTGTAAAGCAGGAATTGTGCTTGTAGTTCAGCAGAATTGGTTCAGGGGGTTGGTGAATGAGTTACATGTTGTGGTCATTGTGTCTCAAGTACCAGAATTTGTGTGCAAACAATTGAGAAAAACTGTAAACACAAGCTTCTAAACTCTATTGTCAGTTGTGACATCACTATTGTGCAGTAACTTCAAGTGTATTGTACTGCCTGCAAATGCCTCAATTAATCTGAATAGGTCAAAACAGGTGTGTCACAGGAGATTCTACAAGTTCCAATGGCATGTGGAAGTAACATCAATGCATAAGGAACCATACCAACAAATGTTAAATGTGAGTAGGATTAATAAGGTAATAAGTCAATGTAGACCACAGCATATAAAACCTTACGCTGTTACTGTTAACTTTCCTGTACCTCAAACAGTACAGCATTGGTGCTGTCAATGCCAAGGTCGTGGATTCGAATCACAGGGAAAGCAAGAACTTGTTAAAATTTCAATTTGTATCTTAAATGCAATGTAAATCACTTTGGATAAAAGTTTCTGCCAAATGCATAAATGTATAATAATTTGGCACTTTGGAAAGAGTCAGATATCGCAAAATCAAACTTTAATCCAACTTTAAAGAGAGTGCATAAAATATTAAAGATATACACTTCAAATCATTGGATTTAGAGTTAAGATTAACATGATTGCTTCATCGCAGGAAAAATAAATATATATGCAATTTGTGTAAAGAGCTAAATTAAAATGCACATTCAATAGTATCAAGCCCAAGAACTTTACATGTTCTCCACCTCAGATGCTGGGATAGGCCATGCAATCTGAAAAGGACAAGTGTCTTGGAAAATGGATGGATGGAATAGAATCATACTCAGAAGGCTGAAGAAAGATGCAGTGCTTTGACAATGACTATAAATCTTGTGTAGTCAAACACTGGGTAGAGATTAATAGGGGCTTCTTATGTTTAATTCATCAGCAAAATAAAGCAAACCACCAAGAGGATCAGAGAAGAAACAGTCTTGCCACTGGAATTGCAAAATATGTCCAGACATTCACTAAAAGAGGAGAGAAACACAGATGAGATTTTATGAATTTAAAACACTCTCTGCTTACATACGATACTGTGCATCTTTCTTCACAACACTCTTTCATTATGATAACTATATAGCAGACACATTATAACACAGACTACATTTTGTCCCAAAATATTTTTTGTTTTTGTTTTGATTTTTGGCTTACCCCTTAGTGGGTTCTGGTGTAGAAGTTGATGAAATTGTCTGATGAGGTGTGGGAAGAGTTCTAGGAAGGAAAATACTGTTAGGTTGATTTAATCAAACACTACATTAATGTAGACCATTTGCTTCTGTAAAATGGACACCATTTAAGAGTGTTTTAATCAATAGCCTCATTCTTCCCTCGGGTCATTTTGACGAAATGTTTTTTTATTTTTTTATTTTATTGAGTGTTCATCAGAGTGAACCAAACTCTAAGCCGATGGATAGTCGAGGCTGGTCGGCCGGACATTCCTCTCCCCTGAGGGTCCGGGCCCACTCCATTCGGAGCGTGGCTGCCTCCAAGGCTTTCCTTTCTGGAGTTTCCTTGGCTGATGTATGTGCTGCGGCTGGCTGGTCCTCACCGCACACATTCATGAGGTTCTACCAACTAGACCTCGACTCCGCTCTGGTAACGAGGGTGCTCTCTCAGTGAGCTGGGACACACCCGTAGGGGAACGCTATACCGACGCCACCTCAGTGACCCTCTCTAGCTGTTGCTTCCGGGTTCCGGCGCGCCTTTTATGCTCTGTTCATGACGTCACTGACCCGCGACGCTGCATTCACACGCATTTTCTCTCATTGGTTGCACAGTTCTTCATGTGACTGACGTCAAGGCATTTCCCCTAGCGCTTTGACGCAGCGTCTCGTTCATCTTCAAGGAACCAAGGTTACATACGTAACCGAGACGATTATGAGGATGAAGGTTAAAATGGCAAAGCTCTGGCCTACCCAATGAACCATTTCCTAAAAAATAATATATAATAAGTTTTATTTATAAATATTTTTTACTTAATATATTTAATACTTTTTATTAATTTTAAATGCTCTAAAATATTATTGATGAGAGAGGGCAAAAATCCATCTTCCAAACCATGGCCTTTTTCTTAATACACGTTGATAGGGAGCCCCTAAAGTGACATGGTGGTGGAAAAAATATGAGATGGGAGAAAAACGTTTTCAATCGAAACGTTTGCGTCCCCGTCCCCCCAGCGAAAGTAGGCATTCTCTCGCAAAACCTGTTGTGTTCTGCTCAGTGCTTCGCGCTTGTTTTTATTGTTTTAATCCTTTGACGTGAACGATAACAGCGGTGTGATTAGAACGTTCAGTTCATCACGTGATCAACCGTTAAATTCAAACGTGTTTTCGCGCGTTGGCTGGCGCTGAGCCAGAGACGGACTCGCTCAGAGCATTTCATAAATGACAACTATTCAGTGTTTTCACCCCATTTTGTTAATTTGACTCAACACCAGTCACACAGCAAAGAAAGCCCAGCAGCGCCTGTACTTTCTGAGAAGGATGAGGAAAGCACACCTCCCACCCCCCATCCTCACAGTGTTCTACAGAGGGACAATTGAGAGTATCCTGAACAGCTGCATCACTGCCTGGTTTGGGAACTGCAACACCCTGCAGCGGACAGTGAGAACAGCTGAAAAGATCATCGGGGTCTCTCTTCCCTCTGTCACGTCGCGCATTATAGTTCATCTAACATTACCATTATAAAGACTGTTAATCGACAAAACACATTGAATTCCACAGATTTGAGAATTGGAATGTAAGGGAGTTGATAACATAGCCACCAAGTTTGTGAATATGTTGAATAAAAAGAAAAGACTAAATAAAAGGATACATCTGTCTTACAGCGCTTTTGTAGCATGAAGCGTCGCCATGGGAATAACACGGGGAAACTTTCTAAAATAGCGGTCGCCCAAATACCTCATGTGGGGTACCTCATCAGCGAGAATATTTTGAACTTGAGAATATTTTAAACTTGCGTACAAAAAGTGTTAACTTTTAAAAATATGCTACTGTGCCTCAATTATGATGACTATATAACAGACACATTACAACAGAGAATACAATAAAACAGTTATTATGTAGGAATTTTTTCAACAATTTCCACCCACATAAAAAATCAGATTATATGAGATTGTGTCTTACTCATTAGTGGGTTCTTGTGTAGTTGATGAAATGGTCTGATGAGGTGTGGGAAGAGTTCTAAGAAGGAAAATACTGTTAGTTTTATTTAATCAGACACTATATTAATGTATACAATTTCCTTCTGTAAAATGGCCACCATTTAAGAGTGTTTTAATCAATATCCTCATTCTTCCCTCGGGTCATTTTAACCCAAAATGTTTGTTTTTTTATTTGTTTTGAGTGTTCATCAGAGTGGTCCAACACTTTTGAAAAAAAAAAAAAAAAATGTATCCATTGAAATAGAATTGAAAGAAAGCAGGGTTTTTTTTTGTCAAAAAACTAAGAAAGATCTGGCACAATCCAGCACAAACACAACTGAACAAATGTAGTGTTCTTTTTATCCATTTAAAATGTCTTCAACATCTTCCAAAACATGTCTTGTCAATACACATTGATACGGATCTCCTAAATGTCATGTCATATTATAATCAATAATATCTAAATGTAAATCTAATAATAGCTTTATAAAACATTGGATAGCTTTTAATAATCATATCTAATTGGGCTCAGCTGAAAAATAATCAGGTGCCACTGCTTTGGCTCTGAGGCCCCAATATACTCTTCTGTGATTACTATTGTGACTTTGGGATTTCTTTCTTTCTTTTATAAAGCACTACAGGTGCCCAGATGGAATTGTATAACTATTTGAAAAACACAAAAAACCCCCCCCCAAAAAAACAACCCTGGACTGCCACTGGGAAAGAAATATGTAGAGATGATCTCTTGTTGCTTTAATTGAACACTCCTACTAAACCAGTTTTATGCAGTATTATTCTTCCGTTGGGGCCCCGAAAGTTACGTTCTTTAATATTTTGTGGTGACCATTTTATTTTAAACCAATTAGTCACTTGATGTTGTGAATATAGTCACATCTAAAGGGTTTCTCCATGTTGTGCTTAATGTCATAATCACACAAATATAGCACATTCTCTCATGCTAAATACAGTATTTAAATTTGTATTAGGCTTACCTTTTTTTGTAAAAATGTATAACAAAAACTTAAAGAGATATTCACCTTGGAGCACACGGTCCCTGCTGGGCACTTGCATCAGGAGAAATGTTGAACTTCTTCATTATCACATTAGGGCAGGATAGAGAGTCATTCTGAAGTAACCCTGAGATATCTATGAAAAGGCATTCAGGATCTGGCCTGGTGGCCATTACTGAACGGCCGTGAACAAAGCTTTGCTGTGGTAGCCGTGATATGACGAGGATATAGCTTGATGATTACTGAAGGTGTATGGTGAAAAATATAATATTAATAATAATAATAATAATAATAAAGTGGAAAAGACTAAATAAAAAAAAAAACAATAGTGAGTTTTATAGAAACCTTTTCCTACTTTTCTTTATATTCCTATATTTTGCATGTGAGTTGGAGAAATCAGTAATTTCAGGTATGTGATCTGAAGTCAGCCACTGAGAGCTTAAAAAAAAGCAATTCGATATATTACAGTTTTTCTCAATTGTTTACAGACAAATTCTAGTACTTATTCACTCATTCAAGCACAGTTCCTGCCTTACACTTAAATTACATTTTTTAAAACACTACACACGATTCTCTGCTTTTGGCACAATTTTCATGCAGAAAATATCTTGTTTTCACAAGGAACACACTTCCATTCAAATATGCACACTGACTCATCACAAGGGCAAACACCCGTCACACAGTTTTACAATTGGCAATCAGAGCTTTAGCATAAAAGGGCAACAGGTGAGCTCTACTATTTTGGAGCAATGGATGCCAACATTGGAAACAGAAGCAGAGCCAGAGGAGTGAGAGTAAGAGGACGAGGAAGGCCAAGGACCTCTGATGAGATCCGAGCCACTTTGGTTGATCATGTGGTAAACCATGTTCTAACAATGAGGGAGGCTGGGCAAATAGTACAGTCAAGTCACCTTTATTTATATAGCGCTTTTTACATTGTAGATGGTTTCAAAGCAGCTTTACAGTGGTCACAGGAAAAACAATATAAACAAAGTTTGTTTGGCTGAACAGCAGCCCCAAAAGAGCAGGCGAAACAATACAATTGATGAATTTTAAGTTTTAAGTTTCCCCAACTGAGCAAGCCATAGGCGACAGGTGACGTAATGAATGAAGAACAGAATTGAGAAAAAACCTTGGGAGAAACCAGGCTCAGTCGGGGGACCAGTTCTCCTCTGGCCAACAGCCAAACAGTGCATGATTATTATATTGACAACAATTCAAGTCCAATATGAAGTCCAATTTGGTCCGGTTAGAGATGGGTTCATGATCGTCACAGGGGAGGGTCTAGTAGAGTCACGGTCTCCGCAGACACTTCAGGGTAGTGCTGTGCTCGTGTCCAGGTCCTTCATCTGATCTGGATACGGCCCGGATCCGGCTGACCACGGTAACCTCGGAATAAACAGAGACCAATATCAGCGTAGATGCCATTCTTCTTCTGATGTATCGAGTACATCAGGTGTTATGGGAATGTTCCCGGTTCCGGCTGACCTAAATTATGCAGCCTAACAATCATTTTACATGATTTGGATTAAAAATGTATGTATAATGTGTTATGTGTATGCCAGGTTGAAGAGATGTATTTTTAGTCTACATTTAAACTGACAGTGTGTCTGCTTCCCGAACTGTATTAGGAAGACTGTTCCAGAGTTTAGGAGCTAAATATGAAAAGGATCGACCGCCTGCAGTTCACTTTGATATTCTAGGTATTGAAAGCTGGTCAGTATTTTGGGATCGCAATAGATGTGAAGGACTATAATGTGTTAAGAGATCGCTCAAGTACTGTGGAGCTAAACCATTTAATGCTTTGTAAGTAATTAGCAAGATTTTAAAATGTATTCGGTGTTTAATAGGAAGCCAGTGCAGGTTTGACAGAACTGGGCTAATATGCTCATACTTCCTGGTTCTAGTAAAAACTCGAGCTGCTGCATTTTGGACCAGCTGGAATTTGTTTATTAAGCATGCAGGGCAACCACCTAGTAAATCATTACAATAATCTAGCCTTGAACTCACGAACGCATTAACTAACTTTTCCGCATTTGTCTTAGAGAGCATATGTCGTAATTTAGATATATTTTTAAGATGGAAGAATGCCGTTTTACAGATGCTAGAAACATGTCTTTCGAATGAAAGATTGGTATCAAAGAGCACACCCAGGTTTCTAACTGACAATGAAGACTTGACAGAGCAGTCATCGAGTGTTAGGCAGTAATCTAGATTATTACGTGCTGAACCTTTTTGTCTAATAATTAGAATCTCCGTTTTTTTTTCAGAAATTAAGCAGTAGAAAGTTATTAGTCATCCAATTTTTTATATCAGTTATACATTCTGTTAATTTAGTGAATTTGTTCGTTTCATCAGGATGAGAAGAAATATAGAGCTGAGTATCATCAGCGTAACAGTGAAAACTAATGCCATGCTTCCTAATAACTGCACCCAAAGGAAGCATGTACAGGGTGAAAAGCAATGGTCCTAGTTCTGAACCTTGATGAACTCCATACTGAACCCGTGACCGATATGACACCTCCTCATTTACTGCTACAAACTGATAACGGTCAGATAAGTATGATTTGTATGATAAGTATGATAAGTATGAACCAGGCTAATGCAACTCCACTAATGCCAACATAATTTTCAAGTCTATTCAGAGGGATTTTGTGGTCGATTGTATCAATTGCAGCACTAAGGTCCAGTAACACTAACAGAGAGATACAACCACGATCGGATGATAAGAGCAAATCATTTGTAACTCTAATGAGAGCAGTCTCAGTACTATGATATGGTCTAAATCCTGACTGAAAATCCTCGAAGATGCTGTTTCTTTCTAGAAAGGGACATAGTTGTGAAGATATTGTCTTTTCTAGAATCTTTGACAAAAAAGGTAGATTCGATATCGGCCTGTAATTAACTAATTCTGTAAAAAGGCAATATCTTCACAACTAGAATCTTTGACAAAAAAGGTAGATTCGATATCGGCCTGTAATTAACTAATTCTGTAAAAAGGCAATATCTTCACAACTATGTTCTAAGAATGTTCTTATGTATGTTCTTATAACTAAGAATTAGTTATAAATAACTTTGACTGTTAGACGCTGCATTTGAAGAGAGTCAGCGCGCGCTGCTCAGGGAAGCCTTTTACATGTATCTGCCTTCCCCATGCAAACACGAGCGAGAGTCAGAATTCAGCAATAAAGTTCATAAATGAGCGCTATAAATAAACTTAGGCGCTTAGACGGTTATGCGTTGCCGCGAGTCCAGGAGGTCGCGTGTTTAAACTTCACTTACCATTCACTTACCTTCCCTATAGTATCATAGTGCTCAACAGTGAAAAGCCGTCGCCACGTAAAGACTAATGAGAGTCAGAATTTGGCCATATAAGTACATAAATCTTCAAGCAAACACGCTGCAGCGGTTACTTGATAATCAGAAACAATTTCCGTTTGATCATAAACTCTCTCACATAAATCTATTTTAGGAGATTATGATCTCTCTCTCCAGCAGTAATGGCGGCTTTGAAAAGCTTTGAGGCTTTGAATTGCAGCGCTCTTATTCGTTCAATCTTCAGTGTTCTCACTGACAGGGGTGTAATTTTGTGATATCATGTATGTAAAATAGAGAGATTTAACTTACTAATTAAAGTAAAAAATCGATAGTAGACCTGCAAGTTTTTTTTCAGGATTTAAAAAAAAAAATACATGTCCATTGGAATGGACATGTTCAGACATGCTGTATTGAAATGTATTATATATCAGGTGTAATGTTGTGATGTCACCACCAGATGGGGTGGACGCTCTATCTAAAATTCAGTTTTCACTTCATTAGTGAAAGTCTATGGAGATTTTATGATTTTAATCTTTAATCTTTAATCATAAGTCTGATCAGTCTGAAAAGATATAGCAACTCAAGTCAGAACAGGTCTGAGCAGAGTTTAGTGGTTGTAGTTTTAAAGCTCTAGGAGAAGATTCTTTGAGAATTTTAGGTAAGAAGAAAAATAATAATAACTAGAGAGGATAAAGTTCGTTGAGACAAACTTTAGAAGTTGGCTGAGAACGTCGCACCGGAAACGTTAATTTCGCATGTTGGTAGCACAATTTAACATTAAATACAAAGTATGTTACGAAACCAGAAATTAACAGGTTCCTAAGGTCTTCTGGGTGGTTGCTAGGGCGTTGCTAGGCAGTTTCTTAGGTATCCGGGGTGGTTGCTAAGGTGTTGCTAGGTGGTTGCTAGGGTAACCAGAGTGGTTGCTAGGGTGTTGCTAGGCGGTTGCTAGGGTAACTGGAGTGGTTGCTAGGGTAACCAGAGTGGTTGCTAGGGTGTTGCTAGGCGGTTGCTAGGGTAACTGGAGTGGTTGCTAGGGTAACCAGAGTGGTTGCTAGGGTGTTGCTAGGAAGTGTTGAAGACGTTGGTGATTGGCAGTTTGCTGCCCCGAGTCAAACGAGCCCACCCTCAAATTTCTATGACTTTTCTATCCAGAGATAGGAGTCAATCTATTTGAATGGAAGTCTATGGGATGGGTTGCTAAGGTGCTCTAAATGGTTGCTAGGACGTGGCTTGATAGCTTCCCAGTGATCCTGAGATACTTATTGGTCGCCTGAGTAAAATGAGCCCTCCTCCTCTCTGTGACGCTGTGCTGCAGACCTATGTTCAATTCAAAATCCCTATGCACATAGTAGATGGTGTTTCATGGGACGGTTTTCCCCATTCATTTCAATGGGGAAAGTTTGGGAGCTCTAGCACCCCAGGGGTGCAACTTTTACCCCATTTTGTGGTATGTTCTCACAGAGCCATCCACCCTCTTCAAACGTGGCGAGTTTCGTCTTTTTACAAATTTCTCGCTCCGAGTTATTAATCGTCAAAGTCGTTTGCACCGCGTATAAATACTCTTCTAAGATTGATGTCTATGGGGGCACGTTTGGGCAGCTCTAGCACCCCAGGGGTGCAACATTTACCCCATTTTTTTGGTATGTTCTTACAGAGCCTGGCAGCCTCTACAAATGTGGTGAGTTTCATCTTTTTACAAATTCCTCGCTCTGAGTTATTAATCGTCAAAATTTCGTTTCAATGGGACGTCTATGGGGGTGTTTTTTGTTCCGCCCCCTGGGGCAAACATCGTACCCCCGATCGCTTAGTGAAGATAGAGCACCCCTCTCCTCAATCGGCCGCACGTTTTGATGCCTCATTCATGGGTCTGGGACAAACGCTCTAGGAGCAGTAGCGCGCCGAAGATTTCAGCATCATTATTATAGGCTTGGTAAGACAACGAGCACCACTAAATATAGCTGCAAGCAGCCATGACGGGGCCAAGGGCAAGGAGGGCATTAAATGTCTTGTTGACATGGCTGGCAGAATCAGACCAATGGCAGTAAGCATCTAAAGACATGTCAATATGACTTCATTCTAAATGGCTGAAAAATCAATACGGTCTTTAGTAATTCAATTTAACGGTTTATCACGTTCGACCAACAGGCGGCGCTGTAACCAAATTGATGTGTCAAATCATGTGGTATGTCCAGAGTGGTGAGGTGACAATGACACATGCAAAGTTTGGTGTCAATAGGGTAAAGCATTGCTGACAGAGCATAAAAGTCATGTGTTTAAGCATAGCATTTCATAGCAAAAATTCTAAATAACTGACGCTCAAATTGGCCGATATGGGAAAATTTGGTATCGCACGACTCGGCATGATGCACTGAATCTAAAGAGACCAGTTTCATGACTTTTGGCCAAATCGTTCAAAAGTTAAGAGCAAAAGTGTCACTTTTAAATACCTTCAGACCACAAGGGGGCACTGTGCCAAAACTCAGCTGGTAGTTTCAGATCATGATTGCCAGGCACCTAGTTTGGTCAGAATACGCTAATGCGTTTCAGAGATATAGCCTCTATTTCATTTTGGTCGCTATTTTGTCAAATTCTTTCAATCCTTTCTTCAAAATTTCCTAAGCGAAACATCTTGATTTTAATAACTTTTTGTCAGCATGGTCTGAAGATGATACAAGTAAATTTTGGTGAAAATCGGACGAACGGTCTGGGAGGAGTTCGAAAAAGTAGGTTTTTAAAGAAAAACAATATGGCGGACAGGAAATTTAGCCAACTATGACAAATTTGGTATATGTGTTCTCGGCTTGAACCAAGGAACATAAAGACAATTTGTTTGACCGTATGTTAACGTAATCCAAAGTTATTAGCAAATTTGTAAATTTGGTTATAACTTTTGACCACAAGGTGGCGCTGCCTCGAAACTTTTTGTGTAGTTTCAGGCCAAGGTGCCGAAGACACATCCCGAGTTTCGTGACGATATGCCAATGTGTTCGTTAAATATAGCATTTTATGACAAAATTCAAAATGGCCGACGCTCAAAACAGCCGATATGAGAAAATTAGCCATCGCATGAACCGGCATGATGCACTGAATCTAAAGAGACCAGTTTTATGATTTTTGGCCAAAGCGTTCAGGAGTTATAGGCAAGAATGTCATTTTTTCATAACTCCTGACCACTAGTGGGCACAGCGCCAAAACTCTGCAGGTAGCCTCCGACCATGATTGACATAACACACACCTAGTTTGGTCTGAATATGCTGATGCGTTTCGGAGATAAAGCCTCAATTTCATTTTTGCGACCATTACGTCGGATTCTTTCATAAGTTATTCGTAAACGGTTTGATGAATCAACTTTCTTTTGATAACTTTTTTTTCAGCATGGTCTGGAGATAATGTGGTTCAATTTTCGTGAAAATCGGATGAACGGCCAAGGAGGAGTTCGAAAAAGTAAGTTTTTCATAAAATTCAAAATGGCGGAAAAAATTTCATGACGTCATAGGGTGCAATCGAATCGCTGTTGGCGCTAGAGAGATTGAGTTAGAGACTTCAATTTTACTATGGTCAATGTTTGGACTGTCCTCTATGAGTCTGCCAAATTGTTATCGTTTTCCCGCAAACGGTTCTATGGGCTGCCATAGACTTCCATGGCGGAAGAAGAAGAAGAAAAAAGAACCGGAACAAAAACAATAGGTGCCTCCGCACCTTCGGTGCTTGGCCCCTAATAAAAATAAGTTTAGATACAATATCACTAAGTTGGCTTTCTCAAGACAACTTAAAATAAGTTTAGATACAATATCACTAAGTTGGCTTTCTCAAGCCAACTTAACAAAGCTCAATGTCTTTGCAGTTTGCCATCTGTTGGGGAAACACTGACATTACAGGGAAAAGTCAAATGAAGGAGGATTAATTATAATAAAATGTAAATTAATAATATAACTTCTACAAGTTCGGCGGGCCGGATTAAAAAGCCCAATGGCCCGCGGGCCTTAGTTTGCCCACCCCTGACTTAGAGCAATGTTCGGAACTTTGTATTGTGAGCACATTTCTGTACGTTTGCCTCTTTAAGGATGAATCACTTTCTGTATTGCTCAATTTGTAAGTCGCTTTGGATAAAACCGTCTGCTAAATGAATAAATGTAATTATAGTGTACACAACTGTCATGCACTAGGCCTATATATTGACTCTAGTGAATGAGTGAACAAGTGAACAAGTGAGTGATGAAGTTGTGAGTTGAGTTAAAACTTTTTTGTTTAAACACAAGCTTCTAAACCAGGGGTGTCAAACGTACGGCCCGCGGGCCGGATCCGGCCCGCCAAGGGGTTCAATGCGGCCCGGGAGATAAATCTGCAATATGAACAGCAGATGGCACTGAGCACTGAGCTTCAGGCTCTGAGTGGCGGCTAGTTCTATCAGTTTACGCGCTTTCCTGTTGGCCCTGGCAACCTCATCGTCAAAATATCTTCGTCAAAAAAGAGAAAAGTTGACACAAAGTGTCGGATTTTTCAAGAAAAATGGACCTCTTCCTATATGTTCACGGAGGTGAATAGGAAACCGTGTGCTGGTGTGCATGCAGCAAGTTTCGGTGCTTAAGGAATATAATATTCGGCGCCACTATAAAACTGGTAATCATGGAGTTTCGGTGCCTACATTCAAAAACCACTAAATAAGCATTAGGGACTTAGCAGCTATAGCAGATAATGCTGCTGCAAACGTCATCGCTTCGAAATCGATTTCGGAACACAAACTCATGAGGCAGGATGGAAATAGGATGCGTGACGTGTCAAACTGTGTTTTAAGTTCGCGTTTGGCACTTATACAATACAGAAATACACAAGCTTGCACGGAGAACTGAGAATAGAGAAGGTAAATTAAATGTTGGTGGGTCTGAGGAAACAGCGATCTGTTTTCACCCGGAGCCGAGATGCCAGTGATGCTGCAGTGAGAGCAAGCGTTGTTATTTTATTTACATCAAAAAACCACACATATATATATATATTTTTTTAAACAGCTGCCACTTAAGATTTTAAGTGTGTGAAGTCAATTCATGTATTCAGAATTGCTTTCCAGACTTGGAAAATGAATTTTAAATAATTTATATTTGATTTTTGTTAACATGCAGGACAGTGTTTTTAAGTTCCACAAAACTGTGACTAAATGCTTTGCATCATTGTAAAATAATAGACACTTTTTTATGCATAATGCACTTAAATAAATGTTAAACTGAGTTATGGTGTTTTTGAAATTGCACATACTACGTAGGTTGTTCATAATATATTTTGTAAAAGGACAATTCATTTAATTTAAAGATTTTTATAGTATGATTTATAATAGAATGCACTAATATAATATAGTCCATAAAAAAGCAGACTTCTTGTTAGTTCTATGTAATTTTGCTATGAGTTTAGTGGTCTGGCCCCCTTGACATCAGGTTAAGCAGTATGCGGCCCCCCGACCAAAATGAGTTTGACACCCCTGCTTTAGAGGCTCCGTATCAATGTGTATTAAAAAAAAGGACTTTTTTTTCAAAAGTGTTGAACCACTCTGATGAACACTCAATAAAACAAATAAAAAAAACACATTTTGGGTCAAAATGACCCGAGGGAAGAATGAGGCTATTGATTAAAACACTCTTAAATGGTGGCCATTTTACAGAAAGAAATTTTATACATTAATGTAGTGTCTGATTAAATAAAACTAACAGTATTTTCTTTCCTAGAACTCTTCCCACACCTCATCAGACAATTTCATCAACTACACAAGAACCCACTAATGGGTAAGAAACAATCTCACATGGTTAGATCTTTTATGTGGGTGGAAATTGTTGAAAGAATTACTACATAATTAATAACCGTTTTATTTCATTCTCTGTTGTACTGTGTCTGTTATATTGTTTTATCAGTACTAACGAGTATTTAAATGTCTGACACCTAAAATAAACAAAATGTATTGAAAACACTGAATAGTTGTCATTTATGACATGCTCTAGCGAGTCCGTCTCTTGCTCAGCGCTAGCCAACGCACGAAAACACGTTTGAATTTAACGATCGATCACGTGACAAACTGAACGTTCTAATCAGACCACTCTGAACGTTTACGTCAAAGGGTTAAAACGATAAAAACAAGCGCGAAGCACTGAGCAGAACACAACAGGTTTTACGAGAGAACGGCTACTTTCACGGTAGGGAACGCAAATGTTAAAAAAACGCAAAGAAAAAAACGTTCTTCTCCCATCTCATATTTTTTCCACGACCATGTCACTTTAGAGCAGGGGTCGGCAACCCGCGGCTCCGGAGCCGCATGCGGCTCTTTCACCCCTGTGCTGCGGCTCTTTCATCCCCTGCACGTAACTTGTAGCAGCGGTCCCACTATCCGCGCTCGGTGCACTATCGCTCCGCCCACGGAAGAAAGGAGTGTCGCGCCGCATGAGTCTATCGCTGCGCCCACGGAAGACGCGCTGTGCGCCGCATGACTCCTTCGCTCCGCCCACGGAAGACGCGCTGTGCGCCGCATGACTCTATCGCTCCGCCCACGGAAGACGCGCTGCGCGCCGCATCAGTCTATCGCTCGCAGTTCCCCCCCAGACCAGAGCCAATTAATGCCTGCTTTGTGCTTTGAATATTTTTTTATTACAGAATTCATATTTTCTCGTTTTATTTGTCTTATCTTATTAGTTATGTGTATAGAATGAGTAAGATATGGTTAATTAATTTTTAATTACTGTATTTAATTTTTTATTACTGTAGCTTTATTACATTCTCCCGCGATTTGCGAATCTCAAAGTATCGCGGTACGTGAGTGGACGCTCTTCTCGTTCTGTTTTACGCGCTGAATAAACAAAATGGACATTCGTCGTTTTTTTTAAATAAATCCACTACTAAAAGTGTCAAATCTATCAGAAGAGAAGACAGTGGACATCTACGCATCTCGGAAAAAGAGGCGGCTTCTTCTGCATTAGGTAAGATATTGTAATGTCTGAAGTAGTTCTATGACAGGTCAAGGGAGGCTCTGTTTATGAACTTTAATTGGAACGAAGAACAACACACTGTAACAAGCGCACCCGCGTTTTGCGTGACCCTGGGGTACATGCTTTTTTTTGCCAGGGAGTAGGTTTTCTTGCACTGAACAAGAGCAGCAGATATGAAGTTCAGATAACCGTCCGCTCATCATTTGATTTGTACGATCACACCGGTGTTCATGTGTCAAGTGATCAACCACTAAATTCACACGTGCTTTCACGCGATATCTGGCACTGATCCAACTCAGAGCTTGTCATTCATCACAATTCAGTGTTTTCAACCACATAAGGTTTCTTTTAGGTTTCAACAAGTTGAGCCAACAAATTGGTGACTATTGTGAATAAAAAGAAATAAATGTGATCTATCATACAGCGCTTTTTGTGACTGCGGTATGTCACGTGACAAGCGTGGTCTGCCATGGAAACAATAAGGCGAAATATCCAAAACGGGGAGAGGGTCATTGTTCATTGTAAATGTATTTTATATGTAGAATGAATGATATATAAATATGATATAAAAAATAAATTCTGAGCTCCTGGTCTGCTGGCCTGGTAGGTGCCCCCCCAAGCACAAAAGTGAAACTCCGCCTATGCGCTCCGCCCACGGAAGACGCCGCATGAGTGTCGCTCTGCGCAGCGAATACTTCGCTTCATATATAACCTTAGATTGCGGCTCCGGACATATTTGAAAAAAAATTTTGGGGTTAAATATGGCTCTTTCAACATTAAAGGTTGCCGACCCCTGCTTTAGAGGCTCCGTATCAACGTGTATTAAAAAAAGGACTTTTTTTTCAAAAGTGTTGGACCACTCTGATGAACACTCAATAAAACAAATAAAAAAAACACATTTTGGGTCAAAATGACCCGAGGGAAGAATGAGGCTATTGATTAAAACACTCTTAAATGGTGGCCATTTTACAGAAAGAAATTGTATACATTAATGTAGTATCTGATTAAATAAAACTAACAGTATTTTCTTTTCTAGAACTCTTCCCACACCTCATCAGACAATTTCATCAACTACACAAGAACCCACTAATGGGTAAGAAACAATCTCACATGGTTAGATCTTTTATGTGGGTGGAAATTGTTGAAAGAATTCCTACATAATTAATAACCGTTTTATTTCATTCTCTGTTGTAATGTGTCTGTATATTGTTTTATCAGTACTAACGAGTATTTAAATGTCTGACACCTAAAATAAACAAAAATGTATTGAAAACACTGAATAGTTGTCATTTATGACATGCTCTAGTTTAGAAACTTTATTGTCAGTTGTGACATCACTATTGTGTTGTACCTTCAAGTGTCTTGTACTGCCTGCAAATGCCTCAATGATCAGGGGTGCACATAACTTTTTCAGTGAGTTACTCAGGTGAGTACCAGGAGATTGTGTTTGGTACTCACATATAATAATAATAATTCATTACATTTATATAGCGCTTTATCAAAGTCTCTCAAAGTCGCTTTACATGGAAGGGGGAATCTCCTCAACCGCCACTAGAGTGCAGCATCCACCTGGATGATGCGACGGCAGCCATATTACGCCAGAACGCACACCACAAACTAGCTTTATTGGTGGAGAGGAGACAGAGTGATGATGCAGCCAATCAGAGAAAGGGGATGGTTAGGAAGCCATGATGGACATATTTGGCCAGAATGCCGGGGTTACACCCCTACTCTTGCGAAAGACATCCTGGGATTTTTAATGACCACAGAGAGTCAAGACCTCGGTTTATCGTCTCATCCGAATGACGGTGCTCATTTCAGTACAGTGTCCCCGTCACTATACTGGGGCGGTAGGACTCACATAGACCAGAGGGTGAGCACCCCCTGCTGGCCTCCTAACACCACTTCCAGCAGCATTCAGTCTCCCATCCAGGAAAAGACCACACACATCCCCGCTTAGCTTTTGTGAGCAACCAGTCGTAGGCTAGAGGGTGACATTGCTGCCGGCAATATGTAGCATTGTCCTAATAAGTGCAGTCTTTCTCACTGTCCTCTTCACTGTCGCCTCCACTGTCCTCTGCGGCGCGATCGACCTGTCCTTCGCGAACGCGGAAGTAGCGGAGCAATCGATCTGTCGACGGGGGGCGGCGTCAAAAGAGCCATAGGTTTCCGACCCCTGGCGTGAGCGATGCTCTGCATGATCTGCGTGCCCCCTTCACGTGAATGATATGCACTTCAGTGCGCTCATCGTTAACTTTTCGGCTCAGGCTCCAGTTGGCATTTCTTTGAAGGTGGTGAAACGCCAAAAAAGCTGCTTAATGTCTGTTGCTTTTTGGACATCTCTTACTGTAAGGTTATGTACGATGAGATGAGAAGATCGGTTAAGTACGCAAAGGCGCTTAGTGACTCAAGTGGGCCTTCGCATTTATGATTTTTGTTGTGCATGCGTACCTGCGTACCAGTTATGTGCCAATGTCAATGATTCTGAATAGGTCAAAATATCCAGTGACACATAGCTCTCTAAAAAACAGGTATGTCACAGGAGATTCTACAACTTCCAATGGCATGTGGAAGTAACACCAATTCATAAGGAACCATACCAACAAATGTTAAAACCTGATTAATCTTTTATTTATTTCTCACTTTATCCATAAGAAAACCTAGATGTGAGTAGGAATAATAAGGTAATAATTCAATGTAGACCACAGTATACGGTACAGTACGGTACCTCAAACAGTACAGCATTGGTGCTTTCAATGCCAAGGTCATGGATTCGAATTGCAGGGAAAGCAAGAACTGGTTAAAAGTTCAATTTGTACCTTAAATGCAATGTAAGTCGCTTTGGATAAATAAGTCTGCCAACTGCATAAATGTAAATAAATGTACTGTTCTTAGTGAAATCTTTGTGCTGCCCAATAGATTTTCTTGATTTTTTCTGTCAGGAGTTGTTTAGTCAGTAGACAATCTAGTCTAGTTATCATCTCTACCATATGATACTACTAGCTGTCATCAAAATGTTTCAATAATTTGGCACTTTGGAAAGTCTCAGGTATTGCAAAATTTTAATCAAAGTTTAAAGAGAGTGCATAAAACATTAAAGATATATACATTTAAAATAATTGGATTAGGAGTTAAGATTAACATGCTGATTCTTTTATTGCAGGCAAATGAATATAAATGCAATCTGTGTAAAGAGCTAAATTAAAATGCACATTCAATAGTATCAAGCCCAGGAACTTTACATGTTCTCCACCTCAGATGCTGGGATAGGTCATGCAATCTGAAAAGGACAAGTGCCTTGGAAAATGGATGGATGGATTTAATAGAATCATACTCAGAAGGCTGAAGAAAGATGCAGTGCTTTGACAATGACTATAAATCTTGTGTAGTCAAACACTGGGTAGAGATTAATAGGGGCTTCTTATGTTTAATTCATCAGCAAAAGGAAACAAACCACCAAGAGGATCAGAGAAGAAACAGTCTTGCCACAGGAATTGCAATTCAGACATTCGCTAAAAGAGGAGAGAAACACAGATGAGAATTTATGAAAAATGTAAATCACTCTTTGCTTACATCCGATACCGTGCCTCTTTCATCACAGCACTCTTTCATTACGATGACTATATAACAGACACATTATAACACAGACTACATTTTGATACCAAAATGTTTTTTGTTTTTGTTTTGAATTTTGGCTTACCCCTTAGTGGGTTCTGGTGTAGAAGTTGATGAAATTGTCTGATGAGGTGTGGAAAGAGTTCTAGGAAAGAAAATACTGTTAGGTTTATTTAATCAGACACTACATTAATGTATAAAATTTCTTTCTGTAAAATGGCCACCATTTAAGAGTGTTTTAATCAATAGCCTCATTCTTCCCTCGGGTCATTTTGACCTAAAATGTGTTTTTTTTTTGGTTTGTTTTATTGAGTGTTCATCAGAGTGGTCCAACACTTTTGAAAAAAAAGTCCTTTTCTTAATACACGTTGACACGGAGCCTCTAAAATGACATGGTGGTGGAAAAAATATGAGATGGGAGAAGAACGTTTTTTTCTTTGCGTTTTTTTTTAAACATTTGCGTTCCCTACCGTGAAAGTAGGCGTTCTCTCGCAAAACCTGTTGTGTTCTGCTCAGTGCTTCGCGCTTGTTTTTATCATTTTAACCCTTTGACGTAAACGATCACAGCGGTCTGATTAGAACGTTCAGTTTGTCACGTGATCAACTGTTAAATTCAAACGTGTTTTCGCGCGTTGGCTAGTGCTGAGCCAGAGACGGACTCGCTAAGAGCATGTCATAAATGACAACTATTCTGTGTTTTCACCAAATTTTGTTTATTTTAGGTGTCAGACATTTAAATACTCGTTAGTACTGATAAAACAATATAACAGACACAGTACAACAGAGAATAAAATAAAACGGTTATTAATTATGTAGGAATTCTTTCAACAATTTCCACCCACATAAAAGATCTAACCATGTGAGATTGTTTCTTACCCATTAGTGGGTTCTTGTGTAGTTGATGAAATTGTCTGATGAGGTGTGGGAGGAGTTCTAGGAAAGATAATACTATTAGTTATATTTAATCAGACACTACATTAATGTATAAAATTTCTTTCTGTAAAATGGCCACCATTTAAGAGTGTTTTAATCAATAGCCTCATTCTTCCCTCGGGTCATTTTGACCCAAAATGTGTTTTTTTTTTTTTTTTTTTATTGACTGTTCATCAGAGTGGTCCAACACTTTTGAAAAAAAAGTCATTTTTTTAATACACGTTGATACGGAGATTCTAAAGTGACATGGTCGTGGAAAAAATATGAGATGGGAGAAGAACGTTTTTTTCTTTGCGTTTTTTTTTTACATTTGCGTTCCCTACCGTGATAGTAGGCGTTCTCTCGTAAAACCTGTTGTGTTCTGCTCAGTGCTTCGCGCTTGTTTTTATCGTTTTAACCCTTTGACGTAAACGATCACAGCGGTTTGATTAGAACGTTCAGTTTGTCACGTGATCGATCGTTAAATTCAAACGTGTTTTCGTGCGTTGGCTAGCGCTGAGCCAGAGACGGACTCGCTCAGAGCATGTCATAAATGACAACTATTCAGTGTTTTCAATACATTTTTGTTTATTTTAGGTGTCAGACATTTAAATACTCGTTAGTACTGATAAAACAATATAACAGACACAGTACAACAGAGAATAAAATAAAACGGTTATTAATTATGTAGGAATTCTTTCAACAATTTCCACCCACATAAAAGATCTAACCATGTGAGATTGTTTCTTACCCATTAGTGGGTTCTTGTGTAGTTGATGAAATTGTCTGATGAGGTGTGGGAGGAGTTCTAGGAAAGAAAATACTGTTAATTTTATTTAATCAGACACTACATTAATGTATAAAACTTCTTTCTGTAAAATGGCCACCATTTAAGAGTGTTTTAATCAATAGCCTCATTCTTCCCTCGGGTCATTTTGACCCAAAATGTGTTTTTTTTTTAAATTCGTTTTATTGACTGTTCATCAGAGTTGTCCAACACTTTTGAAAAAAATTTCCTTTTCTTAATACACGTTGACACGGAGCCTCTAAAGTGACATGGTGGTGGAAAAAATATGAGATGGGAGAAGAACGTTTTTTTCTTTGCGTTTTATTTTTACATTTGCGTTCCCTACCGTGAAAGTAGACGTTCTCTCGTAAAACCTGTTGTGTTCTGCTCAGTGCTTCGCGCTTGTTTTTATCGTTTTAACCCTTTGACGTAAACGATCACAGCGGTCTGATTAGAACGTTCAGTTTGTCACGTGATCGATCGTTAAATTCAAACGTGTTTTCGCGCGTTGGCTAGTGCTGAGCCAGAGACGGACTCACTCAGAGCATGTCATAAATGACAACTATTATGTGTTTTCACCACATCTTGTTTATTTTAGGTGTCAGACATTTAAATACTCGTTAGTACTGATAAAACAATATAACAGACACATTACAACAGAGAATGAAATAAAACGGTTATTAATTATGTAGTAATTCTTTCAACAATTTCCACCCACATAAAAGATCTAACCATGTGAGATTGTTTCTTACCCATTAGTGGGTTCTTGTGTAGTTGATGAAATTGTCTGATGAGGTGTGGGAGGAGTTCTAGGAAAGAAAATACTGTTAATTTTATTTAATCAGACACTACATTAATGTATAACATTTCTTTCTGTAAAATGGCCACCATTTAAGAGTGTTTTAATCAATAGCCTCTTTCTTCCCTCGGGTCATTTTGACCAAAATGTGTTTTTTTTTATTTGTTTTATTGAGTGTTCATCAGAGTGGTCCAACACTTTTGAAAAAAAAGTCCTTTTTTTAATACACGTTGATACGGAGCCTCTAAAGTGACATGGTCGTGGAAAAAATATGAGATGGGAGAAGAACGTTTTTTTCTTTGCGTTTTTTTAACATTTTTGCGTTCCCTACCGTGAAAGTAGGCGTTCTCTCGTAAAACCTGTTGTGTTCTGCTCAGTGCTTTGCGCTTGTTTTTATCGTTTTAACCCTTTGATGTAAACGTTCACAGCGGTCTGATTAGAACGTTCAGTTTGTCACGTGATCGATCGTTAAATTCAAACGTGCTTTCGCACGTTGGCTAGCGCTGAGCCAGAGACGGACTCGCTAGAGCATGTCATAAATGACAACTATTCAGTGTTTTCAATACATTTTTGTTTATTTTAGGTGTCAGACATTTAAATACTCGTTAGTACTGATAAAACAATATAACAGACACAGTACAACAGAGAATGAAATAAAACGGTTATTAATTATGTAGGAATTCTTTCAACAATTTCCACCCACATAAAAGATCTAACCATGTGAGATTGTTTCTTACCCATTAGTGGGTTCTTGTGTAGTTGATGAAATTGTCTGATGAGGTGTGGGAAGAGTTCTAGAAAAGAAAATACTGTTAGTTTTATTTAATCAGACACTACATTAATGTATAAAATTTCTTTCTGTAAAATGGCCACCATTTAAGAGTGTTTTAATCAATAGCCTCATTCTTCCCTCGGGTCATTTTGACCCAAAATGTGTTTTTTTTTATTTGTTTTATTGAGTGTTCATCAGAGTGGTCCAACACTTTTGAAAAAAAAGTCCTTTTTTTAATACACGTTGATACGGAGCCTCTAAAGTGACATGGTCGTAGAAAAAATATGAGATGGGAGAAGAAAGTTTTTTTCTTTGCGTTTTTTTATTATTTGCGTTCCCTACCGTGAAAGTAGACGTTCTCTCGTAAAACCTGTTGTGTTCTGCTCAGTGCTTCGCGCTTGTTTTTATTGTTTTAACCCTTTGACGTAAACGATCACAGCGGTTTGATTAGAACGTTCAGTTTGTCACGTGATCGATCGTTAAATTCAAACGTGTTTTCGCGCGTTGGCTAGCGCTGAGCCAGAGACGGACTCGCTAGAGCATGTCATAAATGACAACTATTCAGTGTTTTCAATACATTTTTGTTTATTTTAGGTGTCAGACATTTAAATACTCGTTAGTACTGATAAAACAATATAACAGACACATTACAACAGAGAATGAAATAAAACGGTTATTAATTATGTAGGAATTCTTTCAACAATTTCCACCCACATAAAAGATCTAACCATGTGAGATTGTTTCTTACCCATTAGTGGGTTCTTGTGTAGTTGATGAAATTGTCTGATGAGGTGTGGGAAGAGTTCTAGAAAAGAAAATACTGTTAGTTTTATTTAATCAGACACTACATTAATGTATACAATTTCTTTCTGTAAAATGGCCACCATTTAGGAGTGTTTTAATCAATAGCCTCATTCTTCCCTCGGGTCATTTTGACCCAAAATGTGTTTTTTTTTATTTGTTTTATTGAGTGTTCATCAGAGTGGTCCAACACTTTTGAAAAAAAAAGTCCTTTTTTTAATACACGTTGATACGGAGCCTCTAAAGTGACATGGTCGTGGAAAAAATATGAGATGGGAGAAGAATGTTTTTTTCCTTGCGTTTTTTTTTTTATATTTGCGTTCCCTACCATGAAAGTAGGCGTTCTCTCGTAAAACCTGTTGTGTTCTGCTCAGTGCTTTGCGCTTGTTTTTATCGTTTTAACCCTTTGATGTAAACGGTCACAGCGGTCTGATTAGACCGTTCAGTTTGTCACGTGATCGATCGTTAAATTCAAACGTGTTTTCGCGCGTTGGCTAGCGCTGAGCCAGAGACGGACTCGCTAGAGCATGTCATAAATGACAACTATTCAGTGTTTTCAATACATTTTTGTTTATTTTAGGTGTCAGACATTTAAATACTCGTTAGTACTGATAAAACAATATAACAGACACATTACAACAGAGAATGAAATAAAACGGTTATTAATTATGTAGGAATTCTTTCAACAATTTCCACCCACATAAAAGATCTAACCATGTGAGATTGTTTCTTACCCATTAGTGGGTTCTTGTGTAGTTGATGAAATTGTCTGATGAGGTGTGGGAAGAGTTCTAGAAAAGAAAATACTGTTAGTTTTATTTAATCAGACACTACATTAATGTATACAATTTCTTTCTGTAAAATGGCCACCATTTAGGAGTGTTTTAATCAATAGCCTCATTCTTCCCTCGGGTCATTTTGACCCAAAATGTGTTTTTTTTTATTTGTTTTATTGAGTGTTCATCAGAGTGGTCCAACACTTTTGAAAAAAAAAGTCCTTTTTTTAATACACGTTGATACGGAGCCTCTAAAGTGACATGGTCGTGGAAAAAATATGAGATGGGAGAAGAATGTTTTTTTCCTTGCGTTTTTTTTTTTATATTTGCGTTCCCTACCATGAAAGTAGGCGTTCTCTCGTAAAACCTGTTGTGTTCTGCTCAGTGCTTTGCGCTTGTTTTTATCGTTTTAACCCTTTGATGTAAACGGTCACAGCGGTCTGATTAGACCGTTCAGTTTGTCACGTGATCGATCGTTAAATTCAAACGTGTTTTCGCGCGTTGGCTAGCGCTGAGCCAGAGATGGACTTGCTCAGAGCATGTCATAAATGACAACTATTCAGTGTTTTCACCACATTTTTGTTTATTTTAGGTGTCAGACATTTAAATACTCGTTAGTACTGATAAAACAATATAACAGACACATTACAACAGAGAATGAAATAAAACGGTTATTAATTATGTAGTAATTCTTTCAACAATTTCCACCCACATAAAAGATCTAACCATGTGAGATTGTTTCTTACCCATTAGTGGGTTCTTGTGTAGTTGATGAAATTGTCTGATGAGGTGTGGGAAGAGTTCTAGAAAAGAAAATACTGTTAGTTTAATTTAATCAGACACTACATTAATGTATAAATTTTCTTTCTGTAAAATGGCCACCATTTAAGAGTGTTTTAATCAATAGCCTCATTCTTCCCTCGGGTCATTTTGACCCAAAATGTGTTTTTTTTTTTGTTTTATTGAGTGTTCATCAGAGTGGTTCAACACTTTTGAAAAAAAAGTCCTTTTTTTAATACACGTTGATACGGAGCCTCTAAAGTGACATGGTCGTGGAAAAAATATGAGATGGGAGAAGAACGTTTTTTTCTTTGCGTTTTTTTAACATTTTTGCATTCCGTTTAGCCGTTCTCTCGTAAAACCTGTTGTGTTCTGCTCAGTGCTTCGCGCTTGTTTTTATCGTTTTAACCCTTTGACGTAAACGATCACAGCGGTCTGATTAGAACGTTCAGTTTGTCACGTAATCGATCGTTAAATTCAAACGTGTTCCCTGTCAAGGGAACTCAACACTGCGTCGGAACGCATATGGGAACGCATTAGCGTGATTGTCTCTTGAAGCGCAATTGAAACCAGGTGTGCGAGTGCAATCACGAGGGTGATATCATGAGCCAGGAGTATATAGGCACGCAGTGAACTAGAAGCCGCAGCTTTAGTGTCTTCAACAGCGCTCGAAGCTAACGTGTGTGTAAGGTGCATTGCTGGCTGTATGTTTGATTTTCACTTACCTGTGTTTTGATGGCGGTTTCACAGATTTCTGGCGTTGTGTCACTCCTGCCGCGTTTCATCACGGGCAGTGATATACACGCTCTCTGTGTTTGCATGCATGCTCACTGCTCGAGGGCTCTGAGTGTGCAGAGTGTTTGCGGCTGCCGCCGCGCACTCTCCGCTCTGCCTGGCAGTTTTTGAGGGAACTGCTCAGGCTCGCGGTCCTCGTGATCTGGCCACGCTGCAGCTGAGGCTCAGCAGCGGTCGCGCTCATGAGGATCACAACTGGGTTTAACAGCGGGGTTGGAGACGGGGACGCCTTTTCTTCTCCCTTTCCTGTTAAATCTACCCTCACGCAGGACTCGGAAGCGCACCATGTGGTGACTACTTCCGACCAGGGTGAGGAAGCGTTGCTGAACCTCTCCAATTTTGAGAAGTTGGAGGTGGATTTAGTCAGCATCGATGTGGATGAGGTTGAACCGCCATCAATCTCATCTGCATTTGAGGAGCTGCTTGAGGTTTCGGGCAATGGCGAGGCTGGGTCTCGAGTGACCAGCTGAGCCAAGGGACGCTCGTTCAAGGACGAGTGTTGCCTGCCGCCCGAGTGCAGCCTCAGCGTCGGGGTTTGCCTTTTTTTCCCGAACCTCCACATCGAGGTGTTGAGGTCATGGAAATAGCCCGCTTCTCACAGAGTGTATAGCAGCGTTGAGCCGTTAACTATGCTACTCCTGTGGCCGGTTTAGGGGCGATGCCTAGAGTGGAAGTTGGCGAGTTATTTCGCGCACCACTCATCGCCGCCCCTGAAATCCCGACGCCGCCCATATCCTCGATGAGGGCGGGGGATGGCCCTTTGGCAGTCGCCGAGCTGTGCAGGGCCACTGCTATCTCTCTCTGCGCCATGCTTTTTGACCGCGCTGAGAGAGAGAGAAAAATAAGAATATCCTCTTTATGCCCCTCTTATGCCTCCTGGCCTCTTCGGCGATGCTATCGAGATGGCAGTCGAGAGGTTTAATGAGGCTGCAAAGCGGGAGGTAGCATTCAGGAGAATTCTTCCCCGTCGCTCTCGAGTGTCTGGGACTGCGAGCCAGCCGCAGCCCAGCAGCGGCTCCTCCTACCGCGCTGCTCAGCGGCAGAGCGTTGTCACCTGACAGCCCCCTCTGTTGGGTGGCAGTATAGGTTGTCACGCTCAGCTGCAGCCTTCTGGCAGGACAGATCTGAGGGCTGTCCTCCAGGCTAGGCAGGGGCCCCCCGCTGGTCTGCCTCGAGGGGTAGATCAGTGCCCTGTAAGCGCAGTAGCAGGCTCAGTACCTCGAGGGGGCTGGGTCATGCTCATCGCAGGTAGCTACTTCCGGTTGTGCCCCACACGGGGCGCACTGGGCAGGCTGCCCCCTCTGAGGAGGGTTTTAGAGCATCTGCTCCGGAGGCTCTCTGGTGCCATCCAGGGCCCCGAGTAGAAAAACATATCTGTCCAGAGGTCAGTCTCGAGAGACTGATACCCTTAGTAGATTTCATGGTAGCGTGGTTACGTCTGCCAGGTATCTCTCAGAAGGGTCCTGCGTACCGTATCAGAATGATATGCTACTTTGTTCCGGGTCCATCCACCCAGATTTTTCGGGGGTTCTGCCAACTCTGGTGGTCCCCGAGCAGGCTCTGGTCATGGGACAGGAAGTCGACTCATTGCTGGGGAAAGAGGCCATAAGATATGTTCCTCTCTCAGCCAGAGGTCCGGGCTTTTATAGCCGATACTTCATCGTCCCTAGAAGGGACGGAGGCTTGCGTCTTACTTTAGATCTTCGCCACTGAGATTTAGAGAGTTATCTCTGAAGCACTTTGTAGTGCAAGCCAGGTCTGAGGACCGGCTTGTCGCGACAGATCTGAAGGACGCATATTTGCACGTCTCCATCCTTCCACAGTACCGGAAGTTCCTCAGATTCGCCTTTGGGGACAAGGCTTATCTATACCAAGTTCTTCCGTTCGGCCTAGCTTGTCTCCTCACACTTTCAACAAGTGCGTAGATGCAGCTCTAGCTCCGCTCCTGGGAGTTCTGGAGTAGATGTGCTCGGCCTCCGAGGGGGCCTAGCGCATGGTATTGGTCTCACAACCAAGGTTGCTAAGACCGCTCTCCTCTCCAGAGCCGATGTATCCCTGCCGGCTGTTTCCTGCGGGCCAGCTTGGCTTCAGGGCTCTCTCTTCCCGGGAGGTTTATGTGGCTACGTATCTCTTCTACGACTGGCTCTTTTCCGGCCCAGTCTCGGGAGATCGCGGTGCGACATCGAGATGTTGTTCTCGCACACATTTAGGAGCTCGGGCTGAGACTGAATACCGGGAGGAATGTGCTCTTGCCGAGGCAAGAGCACTACGTCCCTCGGTGTTGTACGGGACTTTGGGTCAAACTCAGCACGGTTTCTCCCGTTCGTGTTGCCTCCATCCCGTCCTCAGTCGAGAGCATAGGCTAGGTCGGCCACTCATGGTCAGACGCTTCTAGGAAGTGTTAAATTTTGTGGCGGCAGTTCCCAGTGCTTTTCCACTAGGCCTGCGCCATCTGTGACCATTATGGTGGCTCAAAAACCAGGGGGTTTTCCTCGAGGGGCAACCTTTCCCGCCTGATCAAGGTCTCAAAGCGATGCTGCGGGTCTTGCATCAGTGGAAGAAAGCCTGGTTTCTTTCCCGAAGGCCTGTACTGGGATCACTCTGTCACCGCGTGACGCTGTTGACAGGCGCCTCCCGCTCGGGTTGGGGGGTGGCCCCGAGGGGCCGCTCGACTTAGGGTCTGTGGAGCAGACTCCACCTCTCCTGGCACATAGTATGTGCCGGAAGCGTGGCTGTCTGTTTAGCACTTCAAGCTTTTCTCCCAGACCTCCTGTGGACCCAAGGGGAAACTCAGCTCCCTTCGAGCAGTTTACATCCCGGGGTCCCCAAATTCAGGGGCAGACTTTCTGTCGAGACAGAGGCTGAGGCCCGGGGATTAGGACTCCACACCGAGGTGTTGGAGCAGATGGGGGGAATTCCGGCCCATTCCGTCTGGAGAGACGGCTCGCTGCCTGCTCTATTCACCCCTGTTCTCCCAGCTTCTCTCTGGCTGGATGCGATACGACATGAGTAGCTGAGGCTCCTCTTGTACACCTTCCCCCGATTGCTCTGCTCCCAGGGTTCTAGAGAAAGTTTGCCAGGACAGGGTCCATCTCACCTTACTGCCCCGCAGTGGCCGGGCAGGGTGTAGTTCTCGGACTTGGTGTCCCTCTTAGACGGCACTCTTTGGAGGTTCCCGTCAGAGTGGACCTTCTGTTCCAGGCTTAGGGCAGGATACTTCATCCTCGCCCGGAACTGCGGAATCTGTGGGTCTGGCCTCTGAGGGGGCCCGACTCATAGACTCAGGTCTCTCGACTGAGGTCGTTGAGACCATTTTCCACTCTAGAGCCCCGTCCACGAGGAAGCTCTACGCTCAGAAGTGGAGTATTTTCACTTCCTGGTGCAGTGACAAACATTTAGACCCAGTGACCTGCCATGTGGTATCGTCCTGGAGTTCTACAAGAAAAGTTCGCTGCCGGGCTGTCCCCCTCCACGCTTAAGGTGTACTTGGCTGCCATTACGGTTTACCACGTACCCCCAAGTGGTACCCCTCGGGGTTGGGACCCCCTAGTAGTGCGTTTCCTTCGTGGCACTTTGAGGCTAAGGCCAGCAGTACGCTCTCGGGTGCCACCCTGGGACCTGTCCCTGGTTCTCCAGGCTCTGTCCCAGGCACCCTTGAGCCACTCGAGGACATCTCGGAGGAATTCCTCACCCTTAAAACGGTGTTCCTTTTAGCCATCTCCTCCTTTTAGAGCATAGGTGTCAAACTCAAGGCCCGCGGGCCACATCCGGCCCGGCGTGTAATTATGTCCGGCCCGCGAGAGCATTTTATTAATGGCCCGCGAGATGTCCCGCACTCCAGTTGACCCGCCGAACACTTCCTGTATTAAACAGGAAGTGGCTAATGATGCTTCGCGCTCGCGCTAGTACCGCGCGATTGTTATTGTCAATTATCCATAACTGTTCAGGCTCGGTACACAGTGCTTGTGCGCGAAATGCAAGTGTTGATCATCAGATGAGAAGAGCCCGCCCTCATGGCAGCGCGTCTTCTTGCATGATTGACAGGTCAGACAGCATATCAGCGCCAGCTGTCAGAGTGATAGTAGGCAAGCGCCAGAAAGAAAATACAGCGCAAAAAAACAAAAAACAAAAACTTTACGTCCTTAGGGACGTAACAAATATATTGAAATATTATTACGTGTAAAAAAAATTGTGATATAGTTTTTAAAATCTGCTATAACCCATGGGTTATATGCGGGAAAATACGGTATATGTTTACTGACATACTGCCGGTATACCCGTGTGTCTCATTTGCGGAGCTAATGTGGCAGTAATTAAATAATTTAATAAGACGGCACTATAAGACAAATGACATAAGAGCTAATTCAATTGAATGATTTGATTTGTTATTGCTGAAAAGCAAAAATTGTATTTAGATTTCCAGGTTTTGTTATGCAGCATGTTCATATTTTGAATTTGTATAATTTTGACAGGATATATTTTTATGGAGAGCAAAATCTTTTATATATAAATCTTTTTAAGTTTTATATAAAATGACATAAGAGTAAAGAAATTTGAATGTTTGTTCTTTTAACTTTTACTTACTTTTACTTTACTTGTTTACTTTATTTCTAACTTGTATAATTTAGACGTATTTAATTTAAAGTATTTTTTAAATATTTTTATATTTTTAAGTTATTTAAGGTAGATTTATTCTAGATTTATTATTTATTTAACTTGATTTATTCCAGAATAATATTTCTGTCTGTTTTTATTCACATCTAATTTAAAAAAAGGTAAGTTTTAAAAGTTTAGTTTTAGTGTTTTCAATAAATGTTTATCCTGTTCGGCCCGTGACCTAAATTTTTTTTGGGATTTTGGCCCCCTGTGCAATTGAGTTTGACACCCCTGTTTTAGAGGCTTGGTAACCTTCAGGCCCTCTCAGTGGCCCCTCCTGTTTGGAGTTTGTACCTTGTCTGGCGAAAGCTTTCCTCTTTTCCAGACCTGGATATGTTCCTAAAGTGTTTTCGAGCCCGGCTCGTCACACTATACTGCAGGCCTTATGTCTTCCCCTCAAGTCGTGACCAGGAGTCAAAGAACAAGGTCTGTCCAGTGTGAGCACTGGACACCTACGTCCGCAGAGCGGTTTCATGACGTAGGTCAGACCTACTCTTTGTATGCTTCGGGGCTCCTAAGGGAGCTCCAGCGTCAGAACTAACTTTGAGCAGGTGGATAGTCGAGACTATCTCACTGACTTATGACTCGGCGGGTCAGCAGTGCCTACTGCATGTCCACGCCCACTCTACCCGGAGCATGGCTACCTCTAAAGCTTTTGCGCAGGGGCTCCCCTTGCTGATACTTGTGATGCGGCTGGCTGGTCCTCACCGCATACCTTTATTAGGCCCTTTCGTAGTGAGCTACGTTAGCTTGGCGTACTCCGTTCGCTGAGGCGGCGTGGGTATTCTCGTTCCCATATGCGTTCCGACGCAGTGTTGAGTTCCCTTGACAGGGAACGTCTGAGGTTACTTACGTAACCCTAGTTCCCTTAGAGGGAACGAGACACTGCGTCTCGTAACCTCAGCTCCATCGCACGCCGGCTGTTTCAGACACTAGTCAAGCTGCGGCTTCTAGTTCACTGCGTGCCTATATACTCCTGGCTCATGATATCACCCTCGGTGATTGCACTCGCACACCTGGTTTCAATTGCGCTTCAAGAGACAATCACGCTAATGCTTTCCAATATGCGTTCCGACGCAGTGTCTCGTTCCCTCTAAGGGAACTAGGGTTACGTAAGTAACCTGAGACGTTTTCGCGCGTTGGCTAGCGCTGAGCCAGAGACGGACTCACTCAGAGCATGTCATAAATGACAACTATTATGTGTTTTCACCACATCCTGTTTATTTTAGGTGTCAGACATTTAAATACTCGTTAGTACTGATAAAACAATATAACAGACACATTACAACAGAGAAGGAAATAAAACGGTTATTAATTACGTAGTAATTCTTTTAACAATTTTCACCCACATAAAAGATCTAACCATGTGAGATTGTTTCTTACCCATTAGTGGGTTCTTGTGTAGTTGATGAAATTGTCTGATGAGGTGTGGGAAGAGTTCTAGAAAAGAAAATACTGTTAGTTTTATTTAATCAGACACTACATTAATGTATAAAATTTCTTTCTGTAAAATGGCCACCATTTAAGAGTGTTTTAATCAATAGCCTCATTCTTCCCTCGGGTCATTTTGACCAAAATGTGTTTTTTTAATTTGTTTTATTGAGTGTTTATCAGAGTGGTCCAACACTTTTGAAAAAAAAGTCCTTTTTTTAATACACGTTGATACGGAGCCTCTAAAGTGACATGGTCGTGGAAAAAATATGAGATGGGAGAAGAACGTTTTTTTCTTTGCGTTTTTTTAACATTTTTGCGTTCCCTACCGTGAAAGTAGCCGTTTTCTCGTAAAACCTGTTGTGTTCTGCTCAGTGCTTCGCGCTTGTTTTTATCGTTTTAACCCTTTGACGTAAACATTCACAGCGGTCTGATTAGAACGTTCAGTTTGTCACGTGATCGATCGTTAAATTCAAACGTGTTTTCGTGCGTTGGCTAGCGCTGAGCAAAAGACGGACTCGCTCAGAGCATGTCATAAATGACAACTATTCAGTGTTTTCAATACATTTTGTTTATTTTAGGTGTCAGACATTTAAATACTCGTTAGTACTGATAAAACAATATAACAGACACAGTACAACAGAGAATGAAATAAAACGGTTATTAATTATGTAGTAATTCTTTCAACAATTTCCACCCACATAAAAGATCTAACCATGTGAGATTGTTTCTTACCCATTAGTGGGTACTTGTGTAGTTGATGAAATTGTCTGATGAGGTGTGGGAAGAGTTCTAGGAAAGAAAATACTGTTAGTTTTATTTAATCAGACACTACATTAATGTATAAAATTTCTTTCTGTAAAATGGCCACCATTTAAGAGTGTTTTAATCAATAGCCTCATTCTTCCCTCGGGTCATTTTGACCAAAATGTGTTTTTTTTATTTGTTTTATTGAGTGTTTATCAGAGTGGTCCAACACTTTTGAAAAAAAAGTCCTTTTTTTAATACACGTTGATACGGAGCCTCTAAAGTGACATGGTCGTGGAAAAAATATGAGATGGGAGAAGAACGTTTTTTTCTTTGCGTTTTTTTTACATTTTTGCGTTCCCTACCGTGAAAGTAGCCGTTTTCTCGTAAAACCTGTTGTGTTCTGCTCAGTGCTTTGCGCTTGTTTTTATCGTTTTAACCCTTTGACGTAAACGTTCACAGCGGTCTGATTAGAACGTTCAGTTTGTCACGTGATCGATCGTTAAATTCAAACGTGTTTTCGCGCGTTGGCTAGCGCTGAGCCAGAGACGGACTCGCTAGAGCATGTCATAAATGACAACTATTCAGTGTTTTCAATACATTTTTGTTTATTTTAGGTGTCAGACATTTAAATACTCGTTAGTACTGATAAAACAATATAACAGACACATTACAACAGAGAATGAAATAAAACGGTTATTAATTATGTAGGAATTCTTTCAACAATTTCCACCCACATAAAAGATCTAACCATGTGAGATTGTTTCTTACCCATTTGTGGGTTCTTGTGTAGTTGATGAAATTGTCTGATGAGGTGTGGGAAGAGTTCTAGAAAAGAAAATACTGTTAGTTTTATTTAATCAGACACTACATTAATGTATAAAATTTCTTTCTGTAAAATGGCCACCATTTAAGAGTGTTTTAATCAATAGCCTCATTCTTCCCTCGGGTCATTTTGACCAAAATGTGTTTTTTTTATTTGTTTTATTGAGTGTTCATCAGAGTGGTCCAACACTTTTGAAAAAAAAGTCCTTTTTTAATACACGTTGATACGGAGCCTCTAAAGTGACATGGTCGTGGAAAAAATATGAGATGGGAGAAGAACGTTTTTTTCTTTGCGTTTTTTTAACATTTTTGCGTTCCCTACCGTGAAAGTAGCCGTTTTCTCGTAAAACCTGTTGTGTTCTGATGAATGTTTTGCGCATGTTTTTATCGTTTTAACCCTTTGACGTAAACGTTCACAGCGGTCTGATTAGAACGTTCAGTTTGTCACGTGATCGATCGTTAAATTCAAACGTGTTTTCGTGCGTTGGCTAGCGCTGAGCAAGAGACGGACTCGCTCAGAGCATGTCATAAATGACAACTATTCAGTGTTTTCAATACATTTTGTTCATTTTAGGTGTCAGACATTTAAATACTCGTTAGTACTGATAAAACAATATAACAGACACAGTACAACAGAGAATGAAATAAAACGGTTATTAATTATGTAGTAATTCTTTCAACAATTTCCACCCACATAAAAGATCTAACCATGTGAGATTGTTTCTTACCCATTAGTGGGTTCTTGTGTAGTTGATGAAATTGTCTGATGAGGTGTGGGAAGAGTTCTAGGAAAGAAAATACTGTTAGTTTTATTTAATCAGACACTACATTAATGTATAAAATTTCTTTCTGTAAAATGGCCACCATTTAAGAGTGTTTTAATCAATAGCCTCATTCTTCCCTCGGGTCATTTTGACCCAAAATGTGTTTTTTTATTTTTTTTATTGAGTGTTCATCAGAGTGGTTCAACACTTTTGAAAAAAAAAGTCCTTTTTTTAATACACGTTGATACGGAGCCTCTAAAGTGACATGGTGGTGGAAAAAATATGAGATGGGAGAAGAACGTTTTTTTCCTTGTGTTTTTTTTTTATATTTGCGTTCCCTACCATGAAAGTAGGCGTTCTCTCGTAAAACCTGTTGTGTTCTGCTCAGTGCTTTGCGCTTGTTTTTATCGTTTTAACCCTTTGACGTAAACGTTCACAGCGGTCTGATTAGAACGTTCAGTTTGTCACGTGATCGATCGTTAAATTCAAACGTGTTTTCGCGCGTTGGCTAGCGCTGAGCCAGAGACGGACTCGCTAGAGCATGTCATAAATGACAACTATTCAGTGTTTTCAATACATTTTTGTTTATTTTAGGTGTCAGACATTTAAATACTCGTTAGTACTGATAAAACAATATAACAGACACATTACAACAGAGAATGAAATAAAACGGTTATTAATTATGTAGGAATTCTTTCAACAATTTCCACCCACATAAAAGATCTAACCATGTGAGATTGTTTCTTACCCATTAGTGGGTACTTGTGTAGTTGATGAAATTGTCTGATGAGGTGTGGGAAGAGTTCTAGAAAAGAAAATACTGTTAGTTTTATTTAATCAGACACTACATTAATGTATAAAATTTCTTTCTGTAAAATGGCCACCATTTAAGAGTGTTTTAATCAATAGCCTCATTCTTCCCTCGGGTCATTTTGACCCAAAATGTGTTTTTTTTATTTGTTTTATTGAGTGTTCATCAGAGTGGTCCAAGACTTTTGAAAAAAAAGTCCTTTTTTTAATACACGTTGATACGGAGCCTCTAAAGGGACATGGTCGTGGAAAAAATATGAGATGGGAGAAGAACGTTTTTTTCTTTGCGTTTTTTTTAACATTTTTGCGTTCCCTACCGTGAAAGTAGGCGTTCTCTCGTAAAACCTGTTGTGTTCTGCTCAGTGCTTCGCGCTTGTTTTTATCGTTTTAACCCTTTGACGTAAACGATCACAGCGGTCTGATTAGAACGTTCAGTTTGTCACGTGATCGATTGTTAAATTCAAACGTGTTTTCGTGCGTTGGCTAGCGCTGAGCCAGAGACGGACTCGCTCAGAGCATGTCATAAATGACAACTATTATGTGTTTTCACCACATTTTGTTTATTTTAGGTGTCAGACATTTAAATACTCATTAGTACTGATAAAACAATATAACAGACACATTACAACAGAGAATGAAATAAAACGGTTATTAATTATGTAGTAATTCTTTCAACAATTTCCACCCACATAAAAGATCTAACCATGTGAGATTGTTTCTTACCCATTAGTGGGTTCTTGTGTAGTTGATGAAACTGTCTGATGAGGTGTGGGAAGAGTTCTAGAAAAGAAAATACTGTTAGTTTTATTTAATCAGACACTACATTAATGTATAAAATTTCTTTCTGTAAAATGGCCACCATTTAAGAGTGTTTTAATCAATAGCCTCATTCTTCCCTCGGGTCATTTTGACCCAAAACGTGTTTTTTTTATTTGTTTTATTGAGTGTTCATCAGAGTGGTCCAACACTTTTGAAAAAAAAGTCCTTTTTTTAATACACGTTGATACGGAGCCTCTAAGTGACATGGTCGTGGAAAAAATATGAGATGGGAGAAGAACGTTTTTTTCTTTGCGTTTTTTTTTACATTTTTGCGTTCCCTACCGTGAAAGTAGCCGTTCTCTCGTAAAACCTGTTGTGTTCTGCTCAGTGCTTTGCGCTTGTTTTTATCGTTTTAACCCTTTGACGTAAACGTTCACAGCGGTCTGATTAGAACGTTCAGTTTGTCACGTGATCGATCGTTAAATTCAAACGTGTTTTCGCGCGTTGGCTAGCGCTGAGCCAGAGACGGACTCGCTAGAGCATGTCATAAATGACAACTATTCAGTGTTTTCAATACATTTTTGTTTATTTTAGGTGTCAGACATTTAAATACTCGTTAGTACTGATAAAACAATATAACAGACACATTACAACAGAGAATGAAATAAAACGGTTATTAATTATGTAGTAATTCTTTCAACAATTTCCACCCACATAAAAGATCTAACCATGTGAGATTGTTTCTTACCCATTAGTGGGTTCTTGTGTAGTTGATGAAATTGTCTGATGAGGTGTGGGAAGAGTTCTAGAAAAGAAAATACTGTTAGTTTTATTTAATCAGACACTACATTAATGTATAAAATTTCTTTCTGTAAAATGGCCACCATTTAAGAGTGTTTTAATCAATAGCCTCATTCTTCCCTCGGGTCATTTTGACCAAAATGTGTTTTTTTTATTTGTTTTATTGAGTGTTCATCAGAGTGGTCCAACACTTTTGAAAAAAAAGTCCTTTTTTTAATACACGTTGATACGGAGCCTCTAAAGTGACATGGTCGTGGAAAAAATATGAGATGGGAGAAGAACGTTTTTTTCTTTGCGTTTTTTTAACATTTTTGCGTTCCCTACCGTGAAAGTAGCCGTTTTCTCGTAAAACCTGTTGTGTTCTGCTCAGTGCTTCGCGCTTGTTTTTATCGTTTTAACCCTTTGACGTAAACGTTCACAGCGGTCTGATTAGAACGTTCAGTTTGTCACGTGATCGATCGTTAAATTCAAACGTGTTTTCGCGCGTTGGCTAGCGCTGAGCCAGAGACGGACTCGCTCAGAGCATGTCATAAATGACAACTATTCAGTGTTTTCAATACATTTTGTTTATTTTAGGTGTCAGACATTTAAATACTCGTTAGTACTGATAAAACAATATAACAGACACAGTACAACAGAGAATGAAATAAAACGGTTATTAATTATGTAGTAATTCTTTCAACAATTTCCACCCACATAAAAGATCTAACCATGTGAGATTGTTTCTTACCCATTAGTGGGTTCTTGTGTAGTTGATGAAATTGTCTGATGAGGTGTGGGAAGAGTTCTAGAAAAGAAAATACTGTTAGTTTTATTTAATCAGACACTACATTAATGTATAAAATTTCTTTCTGTAAAATGGCCACCATTTAAGAGTGTTTTAATCAATAGCCTCATTCTTCCCTCGGGTCATTTTGACCAAAATGTGTTTTTTTTATTTGTTTTATTGAGTGTTCATCAGAGTGGTTCAACACTTTTGAAAAAAAAAGTCCTTTTTTTAATACACGTTGATACGGAGCCTCTAAAGTGACATGGTCGTGGAAAAAATATGAGATGGGAGAAGAACGTTTTTTTCTTTGCGTTTTTTTTTTACATTTGCGTTCCCTACCGTGAAAGTAGGCGTTCTCTCGTAAAACCTGTTGTGTTCTGCTCAGTGCTTTGCGCTTGTTTTTATCGTTTTAACCCTTTGACGTAAACGTTCACAGCGGTCTGATTAGAACGTTCAGTTTGTCACGTGATCGATCGTTAAATTCAAACGTGTTTTCGCGCGTTGGCTAGCGCTGAGCCAGAGACGGACTCGCTCAGAGCATGTCATAAATGACAACTATTCAGTGTTTTCAATACATTTTTGTTTATTTTAGGTGTCAGACATTTAAATACTCGTTAGTACTGATAAAACAATATAACAGACACATTACAACAGAGAATGAAATAAAACGGTTATTAATTATATAGTAATTCTTTCAACAATTTCCACCCACATAAAAGATCTAACCATGTGAGATTGTTTCTTACCCATTAGTGGGTTCTTGTGTAGTTGATGAAATTGTCTGATGAGGTGTGGGAAGAGTTCTAGAAAAGAAAATACTGTTAGTTTTATTTAATCAGACACTACATTAATGTATACAATTTCTTTCTGTAAAATGGCCACCATTTAAGAGTGTTTTAATCAATAGCCTCATTCTTCCCTCGGGTCATTTTGACCCAAAATGTGTTTTTTTTATTTTTTTTATTGAGTGTTCATCAGAGTGGTCCAACACTTTTGAAAAAAAAGTCCTTTTTTTAATACACGTTGATACGGAGCCTCTAAAGTGACATGGTCGTGGAAAAAATATGAGATGGGAGAAGAACGTTTTTTTCTTTGCGTTTTTTTTTTAATATTTGCGTTCCCTACCGTGAAAGTAGGCGTTCTCTCGTAAAACCTGTTGTGTTCTGCTCAGTGCTTTGCGCTTGTTTTTATCGTTTTAACCCTTTGACGTAAACGATCACAGCGGTCTGATTAGAACGTTCAGTTTGTCACGTGATCGATCGTTAAATTCAAATGTGTTTTCGCGCGTTGGCTAGCGCTGAGCCAGAGACGGACTCGCTAGAGCATGTCATAAATGACAACTATTCAGTGTTTTCAATACATTTTTGTTTATTTTAGGTGTCAGACATTTAAATACTCGTTAGTACTGATAAAACAATATAACAGACACATTACAACAGAGAATGAAATAAAACGGTTATTAATTATGTAGTAATTCTTTTAACAATTTCCACCCACATAAAAGATCTAACCATGTGAGATTGTTTCTTACCCATTAGTGGGTTCTTGTGTAGTTGATGAAATTGTCTGATGAGGTGTGGGAAGAGTTCTAGAAAAGAAAATACTGTTAATTTTATTTAATCAGACACTACATTAATGTATAAAACTTCTTTCTGTAAAATGGCCACCAATTAAGAGTGTTTTAATCAATAGCCTCATTCTTCCCTCGGGTCATTTTGACCCAAAATGTGTTTTTTTTATTTGTTTTATTGAGTGTTCATCAGAGTGGTTCAACACTTTTGAAAAAAAAGTCTTTTTTTTAATACACATTGATACGGAGCCTCTAAGTGACATGGTCGTGGAAAAAATATGAGATGGGAGAAGAACGTTTTTTTCTTTGCGTTTTTTTTACATTTTTGCGTTCCCTACCGTGAAAGTAGCCGTTTTCTCGTAAAACCTGTTGTGTTCTGATGAATGTTTTGCGCATGTTTTTATCGTTTTAACCCTTTGACGTAAACGTTCACAGCGGTCTGATTAGAACGTTCAGTTTGTCACGTGATCGATCGTTAAATTCAAACGTGTTTTCGCGCGTTGGCTAGCGCTGAGCCAGAGACGGACTCGCTCAGAGCATGTCATAAATGACAACTATTCAGTGTTTTCAATACATTTTGTTTATTTTAGGTGTCAGACATTTAAATACTCGTTAGTACTGATAAAACAATATAACAGACACAGTACAACAGAGAATGAAATAAAACGGTTATTAATTATGTAGGAATTCTTTCAACAATTTCCACCCACATAAAAGATCTAACCATGTGAGATTGTTTCTT